>OY720442.1:9817001-10532695 GCA_963082915.1 Dolichopus griseipennis
ACAAAAGAAATTAAATTTTATGTCAATGCATAAAATTGATTTAGTCAGGGATAGCAGTCTTGAGTAGCCTTCTACAAGGATCCAATTAGTAAAGCTAGAAAAATATACAGAAGAAAACAAGTAAAGCTAGAAAAATATAGAAGAAGAATGTGAAAGAGAACATAAGAATACTGTGCTAGATAGATTATGCCAAAAATTGTTAAATTTTATGTCAATACATAAAATTGATTTAGTCTGGGATGGAAAGGCTTGGGTAGCTGCTATAAATATTGCAAAATTTTTTTTTTGGAAAGCTCGAAAGCCACCCATTGAAACGATGCGGTGTTTATTTGGATAGTATGCAATTTTTACACACCAAAACCACACTCTTTTTTAGGAGGGAACCTGTGATACAAATGTACAGTTACAGGGATGAGGATATGGAAGCATTAGGATTCTGGTCGAAGTTTTTTAGGATTTCTGGATTATGATTCCTATAAAAATTATACTTCTTAAATTTTATAAAAATTGATTCAGTTCTGTAGTAAAAACCTTTATAAAATTTATTTGATCCGGGAAAAGAAGCATAGGGATATATTTAACTTTGGTATGATGTTTTAAACAACCAACGAACTGTAAATTTAATATGGAAGGATATTTTTAGTTACTGGATAAGTAGATTCAAAGATGATTGTCACTATCTCGATAATAATATATAATATTAATAAATGTCTATATTTTAATAAAACTGAAGTAAATTTATTTAAATATTAAAGTAAAACACTCTTAAGTAAGGTTCCGATAAGTTATCAAACTTTAGTTACCATCTATCGTCTAGTAAGAGAACAATTAATTAATATTTTACTAAATCTTTGGTGACTTTACATGGTAATTAACCTGGTAGACTTTTGGTAGCTAAACCTACTTTTTTAAGGTAATCAACCGAATATTAAGCGAGTTCATTTAAAAGTTTTATTTGTATAAATCGACAAAAGCTATAACATTTTTCTGAATGTACTTAAGAGTGTTTTACTGTATAATATTTGGTTTTTTTTTTTAATTAAATTGAAATTAAATAAATTAATTTTATTAATTCTAATTTCATTTATAATATAAACATTTTTTTTTAATAAATTTAATTCTTATATAAAATAAATTTTTTGAAAAGCTTTTCTTTAAAGATTTTTTTTATTATAAAAGATATTTTAATTAAAGTGTGCTTAAGATATTTAAAAAAAACCCCAAAAAAACCAATAGTTCTTAGTCATATCTAATGAATCTGCTTGCATATAAATATTATCTACCATTATTACGTAATATTTTATAAAGTAAGAATTAGATAAACCCAAAGAATATTTTTAATAAATTAAGATGGTTGAAAATAGTCGATTATTACTAAACAAGGAAGAAAGCCTGCCTTACGATGAAATAGATTTGGAAATGCTAATGCATCATGGTGGACTAATTGCTTCAGTTCTTGAACCAGTTGAACTTTGTAAGTCTCCATGTTATTTTTTGACAAAGATTTAATTGTTGAGAACGACGTGGAATTGGTAAATTTGGATTTTTTAGAGAAATTCCTCATTCACAAATGAGCACTGATTTTAATAAAAATATTTAACAATTTCTAAATGTTATTTGAATTGAAGAGTGTATCTTTCCAAGATTAAATTACATAGCTTACTGAACACAAATGATATAGGAAATGTCAAAAAATAATTCGCAGTATTGCCATACTATAACTATTTTAAATTGTGTCGTTCCCAAGGGTACGCGAAGTAGTAGCAGGACCTAGCGTTTTATTATAAAAGATATAACTTTTTATATTCAAAAATATTGAGAACCACTAGAATTTTATTTGGACTTCTAGAATCTAGAATTGATAAACCTTAAATTTACATATGCGCCAATATTTCGATTGGCCAATATTCACAGTATTTGGTTTACCTTGGAGTAAAAAATAATATTTCAGATTTCGTTTTGTGTTCTATTGGAACAAAAATATTGCACTCTTTTTACTCCGAATTATTTTTTCGAACCTAATTTTTTTCTTAGATTTACCCCTGTTTTTTGTAAGCATTATCATTTTTTAAATATTAAAAGGTTTTAATAATTTTTTTTTTAAGCTTTTAATTTAATTTTTATGCGATAAATTTGTTTAAAAAAAAACAAGCTGGCAATTTTTTTCAGAAGCGTGTACTGTGGCTAAGATTGGCACTCAAGGAACATGTACCAATATAAGAGAATGTAAGCCAGTTATTGAAGATATTATGAATGGAAAAAGAGATTACCAGTTATGTTATGTCAAGGATAGAAAAGTTCATGTATGCTGTCCGATATCAACAGATTTATTAGGAGATTTACCTGATGCAATCGTTCCACTAAATTTAAATGATAATAATAATAACAATAATAGCAGTAACATAATTGAAAAAAAAGAAACAGAGATTTTGGAAGAGTGTAATTAATATTTATGTATAATTTTTTCAAGAGAGTTACTATTTTTAATTTTGCTTATGTTCTTGTTCGTATTTTAGAACTTCATTCTTAGTCTAATTCGATTAAATGAATATAGATTACACACATAACTATTATTTAGTTATTTCTTTTACCATATTTTATTTTGCAGTTTTTTTTTTAGTCTTCCAATTTGAAAACACAATAAGGTCGTTATAAAATGAACTCCAAATAATTCTACGAACCACGATAACAGTTATTATGAAAAACATACCAAGGAAATAGCATAAAATTTTTACTCTTTGTTGTTTAAACCTTTTTTTTTTTAATTGGAAATTTTAAAATTTTTTTTTCATTATACATTTCAGAATGCATTGAACGAAGAACTAATACTTTGGGAGTATGTAAATTTATTAATGATTGTCCTACGGTATTAAGTCATGTAAGAATGGGCCAAAATGATTTTACAAGATGTTTTGGATCAAAACAATTAATAATATGTTGTCCAACTGAAGAAAAAAAATCGGAACGATTATACGAAAAAAGTATTTAGTTAATCTTGAAAAGAAAATATTGAAATGATAATTTATTTTTACAGAATGTCGTGAATATCAGAAACATGTTAATCAAATTAGTTTTTCATCAAATTTACTACCAGACAGTACACTAAATAAGATACCAATTGATAAATGTGGTCTTAATACCATTAAATTGATAAGTGGGGGTGAAAATGCAAAACTAAAACAATTTCCCCACATGGCCGCTTTAGGGTACCTTATTAACGATGAACTTATATTCGCGTGTGGTGGCTCTTTAATAAGTGAGAGATATGTTTTAACAGCTGCTCATTGTATGAAATCGAATGATCCATATTTGGTTAGAATTGGTGATGTAAATATTGGCTCAAATAATGAAAGAGCAACAAGCCGAGTAGACATACGTGTTGAGAGGGTTATTCTTCATCCAAATTGGAATTCAGAAAAGAAAATGAATGACATCGCTTTAATTAAATTGGTAGAAAATGTTAAATTTGATGAATATAAACGCCCAGCTTGCTTACCTTCCTTTAATGAATGGCCTGGAGATAATTCTATAGCTACTGGATGGGGTGTTACGAATTCGCATTATATTCAAGGATCCGATATATTACAGCAAGTAAAGCTAGAAAAATATACAGAACAAGAATGTGAAAGAGAACATAAAAATACTGTGCTAGATAGATTTGGAAATGCACTTAGAATTTCATATTCAACACAAATATGTGTTGGTTCAAGAAATTCTGATGGTGATTCGTGTCCCGGAGACTCGGGAAGTCCATTACAAGTATTCAATATGAAAAATATATATTGTATGTGGGATATAGTAGGTGTAACTTCATATGGTCCCAAAGGTTGCGGTAGAAGTATACCTGGAGTTTATACAAGAGTTTTTCCATTTGTTGATTGGATTGAAAATGAAATTTGGAGCTAAATAACTAAAATTATTTGTTTAATCTTGTAAAATTCAAATTTATTAAATGACTGAAAATGAATAGATTAAATTTATTTACTAATTTAAAATTAACTATTCAAATGTTTCAATTAAATTGTTAATAATCATTCCACTTGATACTTCCACATATCTTTTATTAAAAAATTCTAAGGTAATTACAAATAACAATTGATTTAGAATAATTGACCAACTAGATAGTAATTAAAAACATTAATGAAAACAAACATTTTACAATTATTTATCTATGAATAAATCATTAAACCCAATTCTACTCATTACAACTTACTAATACTCAGTGACTGAGCGTTAAAATTTTCTATTTATAAATTTTATTTATTTTTAATATCAAAATATATTGGAGTGTACTGCATGGTGTTTGTAAATCAAATGCGTGATTCCGCTTCGTATCAAAATGATAAGGCCCTTCTAGTGCTATAGACTTGATATAAATGGTATTTGGAGAATTGCAAAATGGAATTCTAAGTTGTACTACTAGGGCGCTAATCAAATTTTTTTGGCTTTGTAAGGGGTATTTATGTAACATTTTAGGTAGGTTCTACCACAGTAATTGCGTATTAGAATACTAGATTTCTGAGCTTAAACATCAAAGATGTTTAAATACCTTTAAAATTCAAAGGTCAACATCTGGACAAGTTATTTAATAATTTTTTTTTTGAATTATGGTTTTAAGCTACCCTGCCTTGATGACCTTACTAAAAAATGTCAGACTTACAACATTTTTAAAATGCCATGCATTGTAATCAATTATTTGAACGCTTGTAATGCAAGCACACGATACTATTTTAATAATTAAGCTTATTCTTAAGCTTAATAATAAATAAACTTAAGTAGTTATTAATTATCACTGACACAATGATTAATATAAAATTGCAATTTATTAGTGCAATATATTAACTTACAATGTGAAAGAGTCGAAGACTTAGAACGGAAACACATTACATATTAATTTGATAATGAAAAAAATTTTATTATATACAATTCGTTTGCAAATATTTGATTTAATAAATCACTATTATAGTGTTATAAGAATGAATTAAACTAAACAAGTTTTAAATATGATAGTTTTAATTAAATTTATAAAATATAGCCGAAGGTTTAGTTGCTAGTGCTAATAATTGTACTGAATAAATATAGGTAATTAATTTTAGTTATTATATAAATTAAATAAATAAATAAATAAATAAATAATTTATAAAATATTATTGAATTTTTTCTTCAATATTTAAATATAAATTAATAAAAATTTATAAAAAAAAAAAAGCTTTGTAATAAAATTGAATTTATTGGATTTTTTTTTTAAATTTTAGTTAATTTCCAAACATTGCTATGAAATGTTAGCGAAACTTTATTATATTTTAAATATTATTTTTCTTATATTGCAATTAGTTCACAGTCAAGGTAAAGAAATTTAAATAATATGAGTTGTGGTTTAAGTATTTGTTTATACCCGTGCATACATATTTTTTTATTCTAATTTATTATAATTTATTGAATTAAAACTAACATTGAACCTAAATTTCCCTTTTTTTAAGTTAATGCTAGTTTTTGCATAATAATTATTCAAACCTAGTTTAATATTCATAAAAGTACCTTAAAAATGATATACGATGACTCAGCATAAGAGTTTTAAGTTCTTTTAAATAAAAAAAAATGTATTAAAATTTTATAAAAAACATTTAAATCTACATTTTATTTATCTAATTTTCTTCGGATCAACTAAGTTTAATCGTTATCACTTATCAGTCAACTTCTCAATCAATTGAGATTAATCGTTATTTGACTTTTAAATTGATAAACGAGCAAAAGCATTTTAAAATTGAAAATAGTAACACTCTCTAAAAACTTACATTAGTTAAACTTTTACAAAGTGCAAATATTAATACTTAACTACAAAATACAAGATAATAATTAATTCATTTTAGGTTCATTATGTAAAACTAACAATAATTCATCGGGAATCTGTAGATACCTTAAAGATTGTCCACAAGTTAGTAATACTATTAGAGAGAAAAATAATGATTATAAAGTTTGCACTTTCGATCCATTGATAATCTGTTGTCCTGATGCATCAGCAACATCATCAGACAGTGAAATATCTACACTTGGAAGAAGAATACATGAAATTAGTAATTATTTTTTGTTTTTATTTATTACTTACACTACATTCAATACAATATAAAATTTAATTTAAATTTTTTAATTTAAATAGAATGTTCAGAATATTCAGATGCAGTTTATGGACTAGAACAATCGATATCATTGCTAAGAAACAGCCTTCCAAAGAAAGTTGATAAATGTGGTAATAAAAATGTTCCGTTAATTGTTGGTGGGGAAAAAGCAAGTCCTAGAGAATTTCCTCATATGGCCCTAATAGGATATATGGCAAATGATGCAAAACAGTGGAAATGTGGTGGAACATTAATCAGCGATGAATATGTTTTAACAGCAGCTCATTGTTTATTATCAAAAAACTTGTGAGCATGAAAAAAATTATTAACAATTGTTCAAAGTAGATTTCATATTAATTTTATTTTCATTTTTACTATTATTTTTAAAATAGTGGTCCAGCATTATATGTACGGCTGGGTGAATTAGATCTTTCACGAACAAATGATGAATCTGATCCAGAAGATTTTGATATTATAAAAAAAATTCCTCATCCATCATATGACACGAGTTTGAAATATAATGACATAGCACTTATACAATTAGATCGTAAAGTTGATTTGAGTCCATTTAAACGTCCAGCTTGTTTGCCATCATCATTTGATGGACCAGAATCAAAAGTAATTGTTACTGGATGGGGTGTAACATCATGGTCGGGAACACAATCAAGTGAATTGCAAAAAGTTGTATTAGAAAAATTTAATAATAGCCAATGTATGGACATTTATTCACGCATATCAAATGGAGAATTAAATGTTGGTATAAAAACTGAGACTCAATTATGTGCTGGGTCTTTAAATGATAAAAAAGATGCATGCAATGGTGATTCAGGTGGTCCAGTACAAGTTTATCATCATAGTGAATATTGTATGTATACAATTGTTGGTATAACTTCATTTGGTATTACATGTGCTATACCCGGACTACCAGGTGTTTTTACCAGAGTTTATCCGTATATTGATTGGATTGAAAGTATTGTTTGGCAATAAAATGTTATTTGAAGTTTTTTTTTTTTTTTGTTTTTGTAAAATATTAAAAATTTATAATAAAATTATCACTTTGCATTTATTATTAATTGTACATTTTTATTTTGTATTCATTGAATTATGTAATCTGTAACTTAATAACAATGTAGTTCGTATCGATTATCGATTATTTTCGTGTGAAAATATAATATAAATCATAATATAAATATTATACAATTTTATACAATTTTAAATTAATATATAATTTACTAGCTAATACCCGGTGCGCGTTGCTGCGCCTCTCAATGTAGGTTTAATTGATGTTGGTGTTACTGCAAAAAGTTAACACAAAAATTACACACGGTTTACACATGTAAATTTTAAAATGTATGAAGCAATATTTTTAAAACGATTTTTCTAGGATTATTCTAGTAATTTTTGAAACTTTCTGTAATTCAAAGCAGTACAAACTACTTTCCAAAATTTAACGTAATTTACTTCCAAAAAACTTTTTTTGACCAATCGTAGGACCGACTGTTAACAGACTCAACTCAATTTTCAAGTTGCTTCACACATATAAAATTTTAGGTCAACCAGTCAAATCGTTTCTAATTTAGAATTAAGTAACGCAAAAATCTATTAAAAGCCACTGTGCCGCATTGGGTTAACGGGAAATTGGACGTAATTTGAAGAAAACATATACAAAATTTGAAGAAAATCGGTTAAACCGTTTCTAATTTAGAGTTAAGTATTGAAAAAACCTATAAAAAGCTGTTAGGCCCCAATGGGTTAATGCAACTCAATAAAATTTTTTTTGTGGGCTTTTTTTTTGGCCTAAGCAGAATTTCATAAAATCGGACAAAATTTGGACCCAACATTTTTTTTTGACCAACCATCGGCCCGTCATGGGTTAACAAATTCCAAAACTGTTAATAGTGTCAACTCAATTCTGAAGGAGCATCACATATACAAAATTTGAAGTCAATTGGTCAAACCGTTTCGAATTTAGAGTAAAGTATTGAAAAAACCTATAAAAAGTTGTTGGGCCGCAATGTGTTAATGGAACTTAACAAAATTTTTTTATGGGGCTTTCTTTTTAGCCAAAGCAGAATTTCGTAAAATCGGACAAAATTTGGACCCAAAATTTTTTTTGACCACCCGTCGGCCCGACATGGGTTAACAAATTCCAAAACTGTTAATATTGTCAACTTAATTCTCAAGGAGCATCAAATAAACAAATTAATTAAAACAAAAACAAAAATAATTAGCAGAATCATTAAAGATCATTAATTAAAGATCATTTGGGAAAGCCCGAAATTTAAAAAAAAAAAAAAAAACAAATTTAAACCTGTATTTAGGAAATTCGACAAATCTTTGATTATCATAAGATATATTTTGGTATACGTATGTTATAAAAGCTTATGATTTAATTAATAACCAAATATTCATAACCAAATGTATGGAAGTATCTGCGGAATTTGTATTAACCAATTTTATTAAATACTTTTTTAAAATTAAAATTATAGTATTTTACAAACTATTTCTACCCAATTTAAAATAGCAATAATTTCTATTACTATTCACATGTACAAGGGAATCCGAAACTTAGTAAAATTTTTAATTTGTGTATTACACGAATGTAGAATTAGATTTCGATAGATGTATCTTTTACTGTTTAAAAACAAGAGATCATTGTACATCAAAGACGAAATTAGGAGAATATTAAAACTAACGTTATTCTTTTCCAAGAATTTGTTAACAATACTGAGAGATTTTTTAAAGAAAAGCAATACTTTATGGGCTCTTAAATGCTCTCAGGTTAATTAAAGCTTTAAAAATTTTAAGCTTTTATTTTTTATATATTTAAAAAAAAACTCGAACTTAATTAAGATTCTACTTGATTATAATTACGTGTTAACTTTTCACATCACATTTTATTACAAATATAATAAAACTTTTATTGTTTTAATAAAAATAATCTGTTTTCCTGAAATAAAGTCAAATGACATAAGGCCAATGGATTTTATTTCATTGACTTATTTGAAATAAAGTCAAAAAGCAACTTTTTAAATTAGAGAAAACAAATATATATTTTTATTCGAGTTTATTGCAAATGATACTTTATAGTAACTAGATTGTTATAATTAACATGTGATTGAAAGGCACAATATGAGGTTCTGAAAATAGAGTTTCGGTATCTAGAATAGTTAAATTTTTATATAATCGCCGTCTTTATTATGGGCCACGAAAATTTTTAATTAAACAAAAATAATTTATAACTTACTTACGTTTGATTTTATGTTTTGACAGTTGGGTTTTTTGTAGGCGTAAGTATATATTATAACGGCGTTATTTTATTGTTTAAACTTAAGTCAGTCACAAGTATTTTTTAATATAAATATTTAATAGTAATAATGAGCCTATTTCTGACATCATAAAACTTATCATATTTTCAGACGCTAAATATTATTTATGTTTACAATTATTTGACAATACTAAAATTTGCTAAAATTCACAATGTATTTTCATACACATTTTTTCGCTTATGAAGTTGAGATGACATACGTATTTTTTGCGTTGCACATCTTGCATTAATAAAAATGTAAAAGATTTTTTTAATTTTAAATTTTTAAATTTAAGATTAATTGTTTTTTATAATTTCAATTTTTTTTTTGATTTTAAATTTTTTAAGAATTTAATGAATTATTAAAATTCAAAAAGTTGAATGTAATTTATTTATTTATATTGTTCCGTTTTTAGCACATTTTCAAAAGATTTTGTAAAATTGTGCCTGTATAGTTTCACATTTTTTGTCCGTCCGTATGATGACACAAACTTTTACACCGTTTGTAATAAAGTAAAGAAATTTTAACCACGAGTTGGTATTGCAAAAAACAATAATTTCATAGAAGTATTTTATTTTGTAGCCCCACCCGTTATTGTAATTATTATCACAAGAGTTCTGTTAGGTTTACTTTCAAAATGTAAGTGAGAGCTGCTTTTACAAGCTTTTCAAAAATATATTGCTTAAATACATAGAGTTACCATACAGTACTAATATTATCCGTTATGCCAAAGTAAATTTTTGCAAATTTTTTAGCCCCACATATCTTCTGAACGGTTTAAGCTAGAGACTTAAGATTTTGGGAAAAGTTAGATCCTCAGAAATTAGGAGCTGTAAGGGGTCGAAAATTTAAATTTTAAGTTTTTTTAAGCACCTGTAACTTAAGTACCCGCCTAAATTTTATTATAGTAATATACAAAATATGAAGCTGCGACATTATATTTTAACATATGTTAAAGGCTTTTAAAAAGGGCTATTTAAAAGAGATTTTTTAAATTGGAACCATTTTTAACCATTTTTTCTAAAAATAAAATTTTCTAATAAAATTCTAAGTAAAATTTGAAATTTTGGTGGAATTCACAATATAATTCCTAGAAGACAAAAAAATTACAGAACAATTACATTGAAGCTCCATTAACATTATATTTCGCAATTGTTAACAGGTTTTCTTGAGTACATCGAAATTATATTCCAAGTATTAATTTCAATGCTATTCATAATTAATAATGAATTGATGAAATAATTAAATTATAATATTATCATTTATTTATAAAAATAAATGATGACATACTAATTTTGAAATACTATATAATTTTGAAAATGTGCCTTTTTTAAAAACCCTTGGTTTTTTTCATCACTTTTATTTTTGAATTTATTTATTGTTGCAAACGTAGTTACGAAATAAATAAATATATTAAAATAATATTTTAAAATTAATTTTGCATTAATATTTCAGAATAATATTTTAAAATATTATTTAGTCGTTGTATGACATCTTTAAAATGGTTGTAACTATATATAGCATCACAAAATATACAAAAGATCGCATATATATTTATACAATATACAAAAATACAAAAAAAAAAATGAAAAATTTAAAGTATAACAAGCAATAAAATGTTAACAAGTTTAAATTATGAATAGCTAATTAATATAATTTTGTTATACCTACGACGTTTACAAAAAATTAGTTTTAGAATTTAAAGTTATATTAAAAATTCTGTTTATATTGTCCTTCATCATTTATAAAATTTCTGCTTCTTACTCCTTTGTAACCCAAAATATTTCCTTCAAATAATATGATAATATGCAGATCTAAACTACAAAATTTTATTATTATTAAGGCTCAACCATAACGAAATTAAGTGAACTTTAGCAAATTTTAGTATCCAACGAAATAAATGCCCACTAAAGTTCTGTCAAAAATAAAACTGAACCAGAATACAATTTCATCAACTTCAAATAAAAACCGTTAAGTGTCAAAATGTATTAAATGATAGTAAATTCATAGTAAATGCCAATAATAAATAAATGCCAATAGTTGCCTGATAATATTAATCCTTTGCCGAATTAATATTTAGACTTATTATTAAACTATTGTAATATACACTAAATGTACTTTCTTTTATTGGATATATTATTTTCAGATCTTTTATTAGTTATTTGATATTCGACAAGGGTTTGAATCTGTGACACTTCGATATTTAATGACAGTTTTGAACAAATCTTCAATTGTCAACTATTTATAAAAGTTTATTTTAATGTATTAAATCCATTTCAAAAATTGTAAGGTAATTTTCAAAAAGTACTCCTAAGTTAAAAGACACTTTATTGAATCCAGAATTTTTTAAATTAATATATTTTTCTCTAAGCTAAACACTTGCTTTAAACACTTAAAATTTAAAATTATAAATATTAAAATAATAATACATATATACATACAAAACATACATATTATATTATTATGTATAATATATGTATGCGATAATAGTTTTGTAAATATCTTACGGTTACTTTACATACGTGTTAAAATTTCAAAATTCTGAATTTTCTAAAAGTTTTTCTTTCAAATTTTTCTTATTCATTAAGTAAATATAGGCAACTTATCATTACCTTATTTTTCCCATTCCAAGGGTTCTTGAATTAATGTTATTTCTCAAATCATCTTTATCTTCAGATCATTTCCAAAGAAAATGAGAAAAACACAAAATAAAAAACAAAACATAATCTGATTTGGTTCTTAGAGAGTTCTTAAAAGAATACTATAATAACAATAGCCAAAGGGCTGGTTTAAATTGATATTGTTGGTTCTTCTTGCATATAAATTATTCTTGTAAGTCTTGAGAAGTTTTTTTTTTTGAAAAAAAAAACAAAAAACCAAAAACTTGGAAATGAAAAATAAATATGTACTTGGAAGCAGATATAATTTAAAAATACCAATCAGTTTTTTTTCTTCATTTTTGTTGAGTAAGTCAAAATTGCATTCGATTTGGAGCGTAAGTGTTTAATCGAAAACATACTTAGGAGTAACCCAAAAATTATAATAAAATCATAACAATTTGTTTTTTTTTTTCAAAAATTCAAACATACGTGACATTAATACAAAAACAAAATAAAACCACTGGAAATATCAAAGTTTTATATAGGGAAATAGGTCCAAAAAAAAAAATTAAAATTTGGATATTGTTTAAGATTTCGGGATGAAAATTATGGTTTGTTTTAATGTTATGAACGTAAATTGGTTTCCTGACAATTTCTAAAATACAATATTTTGATTAGTATCTAATTTCCTTAATTTTCTTTTGATTATTTCTTGAAAAAGATACCATTCAGTATTCAAATATTCAATTGAGCTTATCTATCAATGCAGATAAAACATTTAAAGAGAGCCATACAATATCTCGACTTTTAAAATCTCACAAATCAAAATTCCCGTTTTTCTTAACACAATTTTATTTAAAATAAAAAACAAATAAAAAATAATTTTATTTCCAAACAATACTTTCAATCCAATCTACAAAATTGTAAATTCTGGTATATACACCTGGTACACCAATTTGAGCACATAATCCATTGCCAAATGATGTTACCCCAATAACAGTATACATACAATATTCAGTAGGATGAAATACTTGTACCGGACCACCAGAATCACCAGTACATGAATCTTTTTTCTCAGTCGATGAACCAGCACAAAATTGGGTTTTCTCATCAATGCCCAATTTTAAATTATTGTGCGGATTATTTGTAAAAATTTCATTACATGTTTTTCTACCGAATTTATTCAAAACAACTTTTTGTAATGTATTAGATTGTTCTCCTGATTCTGTTAAACCCCATCCTGTTACAATTACTTTTGATTCTGGACCATCAAATAATGTTGGCAAACAAGCTGGTCGTTTATACGGATTTAATTGAACTTTACGATTTAATTGAAGTAGAGCTATATCATAGTAAAGAGATGTTGTGTTATAAAATGGATGTGGAATTCTTTTAATAATATCAAAATCTTCAGTATCAGTATTTTCGTCAATTCGTGAAAGATCTAATTCACCAAGCCGAACATATAATGCATCACCACTAAAATAATATACATACAAAATATAAATGAAATTCAAAATTAATATATGATAAGAAATAAATTTAATATTTGAATTTACGTATTGGCTGAATGTAAACAATGACCAGCTGTTAATACATATTCATCACTAATTAAAGTTCCACCACAATTCCATTGTTTTTCACCATTTACAAGATATCCAATTAATGCCATATGTGGAAATTCTCTTTTTTCGGCTTTTACGCCACCCACAATCAATGGAATATTTTCATTTCCACATTTATCAACTTTTTCCGGAGTGTTATCAGATAATAAAAGAATAACTGTTTCCTCTAATTCAAAAACTGCTTCGGAATATTCAGTACATTCTATTCAATTAAGAAAAATATAGTTATTCTTAAGTATTTCAATATTGTTTAATTGTTTTAAAATAATTTTACTTTTTTCATGAATTCTTTTCACTTGTTTATTATTAGTTTGAACAGTTTTGTCTTCATTTGGTTCTGGGCAACAAACCACTAATGGATACCGAGAACAAACGTTATAATCTTTTTTATGTCGACTTATTAAACTAACAACTTCTGGGCAATCCTTTAAAATTTTACATGTACCACTTTCACTTTTCGGAGTTTTACATGTCATCTCCGACTGAGCTAAAAAAATAAATTAATTTTTTAATATGAGGTATCAGAAAATTTATAAAAATTGAAATGATTATTTGATTTTCAGATTAGTCATAAATTGTCAGTGCAAAAGGGTCTAATAGGTTTCGAAATTATACAAAAAACCGGAAACATACTTCTTCTTAATAATATTTAAGATTTTTTTGTAAATTTCTATACAAATTTAACCTAATTTGTTGTATTAGCACATTTTTTAAATTCTTAACTGAATTAGGAGTTATTCAAAAACTCCGAATTTTTTTTCGGAAACTACGATTATTTCGGATATTATAATTTTTTTTATTATTTGTCAAAAAGTTACAGTTAGCACAAATTTTATAACCACCATTAAAAAACTTCACACAATTTTATTTTACCTTGACATTTTGTAATTATTGTTAGAATTAAAATAAAATTTAGAAACGCTAATAATATTCTACGAATCATTTCACTTTAAAGTTTTTACTTCGACTAAAACTAAAAATATTGTGACTGAGATTTATCTTTTGGCATTTAAATAATATTTTAATTTATCTTTTGATTGAAAGCTTAACTTATTGATTATATAAATAATTTTGAATAAGATCATGTTAATTTAAATCCAGTAAGGGGTTATCAAACTACAAATTCTTTCATTAAACATAGAAAGTGCTTAAAAGTATAAAGTGGAAAAAAATTAATTTATATTCTTAATTCGAAAAAGCCAGTATCTTGCCATAGCTTTAATTGGTTCTATCATTTTGTGTCATAGTCTCTAATTTATTCTTTGAATGCTAGTAAATGGGAGTCCCTAGGATTTTTGTATTATTTTTATTTAAAAACATGTCTGTGATAGTTTTTGATATTTTACATACTACTATTTACTCTATATAATATTTAAGTACATAAAAGTTTCATTGTACACCACATTATATATTATTAATAAGTTCTGGTTTGTAGATTTTTTATTATTTAGTTTTCGAATTTATTGGAACTTTTTAAGATCAATTTTAGTATTCTAACTATAGAATCACATATATCTACCCTAGATACGTTTTTTTCATAAAATGGTCAAACACCAAAGCGAATGTATTGCGTATCTCTGAATTATTTTGTAAAAAAGTGGTTCCAGAAGACTTTCTTTTAGGTGGTTCGGAAATCAAAAAAGCTACTTTTTCACAGTTAAGTGCAGGTGTGTTAATATTAATCTCATAATTTAAGGAGACTTTTAGTATCATAAGACTTAACACATGTTCTCACTTAAAATTAATAATTTTCATTAAGTGTTCAACACCTAAAACCTAGATTAAAATGTAGAATAATAAGAAATATTTTTAATTTCTTGTTTATTTAACAATTGGAGTTGCATTTTGCATTGCTTATGAAACAAAGGGCTATAGACGAAATAATTATTTCAATAAATTAATTTATAATGCAAAACAAAAACAAATATGTATACAAAAATCTTTATAAATGTAAATAAAGCTTCTTATTTCCCAGAACCGGCACTGAACCGGAAAAAAAAAATGAAAACGAAAAAAACTAGAGAGAAATTAATTAACATATTTTGTAACTCTATTAACATTTAATAAATTTTATATCGGTACAAGCATAGGTTGTAACTGGTATAACATATTTACAATTAAGTTTGTAATGTTATAAAGCATAGGAGAAGAGTAAAAATACATTCTTATCCATCCCCACAATAAATCTCGAAAACTTATACATATATAATTAAAAGATTTAAAAAATCCACGAAATCCCCAAAATTTCCGGTTTTTTATCATTTTTATTATTGGCAAACATTTTTTTAAAATTTAAATAAGAAGTCAATCAACATTTGGCATTTTTGAGAAAATAAAGGTTTTCCCCTTTTCCAAAATAATTATTTACGTGTATAGGTTAGAGCCTGGGGGTTTGGGGGCGGCAACCTCCATTATATTAAATGCTACAATAAGGATAAATAAAATGTTAATTGTTTTATATTTTCTGCAAAAATGCGATACCTCCTGCTTTGTCAAGAAACCAATTTTACTGAAAACTAAAGTTGCTATAGAAAAATTTAAAATTTCCGCACAACCAACTGAATCTTAATGTTAAACATCCTATAGAAATACTTTTGGGAACTTTTTTCACACAGTATAAGATTTCAAAATTTTATTTTATTTTATTTCTACATAATTTAAATATTTTATATTTTACATATTTAACGCAAATTAAAATATTCTGAATTAAATTAAATATGATTCTCTTGATATTACCTTTCGCAGTTGCTCAGTCTTACAAGGCTGTTTTTAATTTGACTGAATTACATTTGCCATGGCATGTATTTGGTTTGACTTTTTATTTGACGGCTTTAAATTAGGCAGTCTAATTAGGCTGTATGTTAATTGAATGAATATCGAAAGTGAATAAATATAAAAATTCTAAAAGTGGGAATACCGTTATTTTGTGTTGCACTGTAATACACAATAATTGCCATATGAAATATTATTAAATTGAAAACAGTCAAAACATAATCTTGACAATTTACAAACATTACAATCAAATGACATACAGAAGGAATTTACAAAATGAAATTCAACTGTCAACAAATGTTTAATTGAAAAATTTCTCACGCAATTCTCACGCAAACTTATGAACTAAGATAAAAAAAAAAACTGCGTTTTTTATAACAAAAATATTTTACTTCCAAACAACACTTTCAATCCAATTTATATATGGAAAAATTCTTGTAAATACACCAGGCACACCAGGTTGAGCACATCCACTACCAAATGATGTTACACCAATAACAGTATACATACAATATTCTGTTGGATGAAATACTTGTGCCGGACCACCAGAATCACCGCTGCATGCATCTTTCTTGTCGGTTGATGAACCAGCACAAAATTGAATTATTTTATTGATACCTAGTTTTAAGTTCATACGTGGCACTCGTGTATAAACTTCATTACATGTTTCTCTATCGAATTTATCTAAAATTACTTTTTGTAATATGTTTGCTTGTATACCGCCACATTCAGTTGAACCCCATCCCGTTACAATGACTTTTGACTCTGGACCATCAAATAATGTTGGCAAACAAGCTGGTCGTTTATACGGATTTAATTCAACTTTACGAACTAATTGTAGTAATGCTATATCATAATATTCAAATGTACCGTTATAAAATGGATGTGGAATTCTTTTAATAATATCAAAATCTTCAGTATCAGCATCTTCGTCAGTTCGTGAAAGATCTAATTCACCAAGCCGAACATATAATGCATCACCACTAAAATATATATATACAAAATATAAATAAAATTTAAAATTAATATATAATATAAATTTAATATTTGAATTTACGTATTGGCTGAATGTAAGCAGTGACCAGCTGTTAAAACATATTCATCACTAATTAAAGTTCCACCACATTTCCATTGTTTTTCACCATTAATAAGATAACCAATTAATGCCATATGTGGAAATTCTCTGGTTGTAGCGTTTGCTCCACCAACAACTAACGGTACATTTTTATTACCACATTTATCCATTTTTCTCGGAGCACTACTTCTTAAAAGAGAAGATTGGGCTAATTCAAAAACTGCCTCTGTATATTCAGTACATTCTGTTCGGTTATAATAATAATATAGTAAATATTAAATATTTAAATATAATTGTATTAAAACAAAATTTACTTATTTTATGAATTCTTTTCGTTTCTTGATTATTTATTGGAACAATATCTTTATCTTGTTCTGGGCAGCAGACAACTAATGGATCCTGAGAACAAACGTTGTAATCTTTTTTATGTCGACTTATTAAATTAACAATTTCTGGGCAATTCTTTAAAATTTTACATGTACCAGTGTCACTTTTTGTAGTTTTACATGTCATTTCTGACTGAGCTAAAAGAAAAAAACTAATTTTTATTAATATGAGGTATCACAAAATTTTGAAAAATTCAAGTTCATCGAACCTGCGGATTAAGGTTCGGGTCCGATAAAATTACAGTTTTTGTTTCAACAAGATAATAAAAAATAACATTACTTATTTCTTCAAGTTATGAGAGCTTTTTGTACCAACTACTTATCACTAATGCAGTAAACATTTTTTGGTAAGTGTGTGTATTCTTTACTATTCAATTTTCATTGGTTTGTTGTTAAATTTGGTTTTGGTGTAACAAGATTTTACCAAAAAATGATTATTTGACTATCAGGTTAGTCATCAATTGTCAGTGCAAAGGGCCCAAGAGGTTCCGAAAATATACAAAAAAACGGAAACATACTTCTTCTTAATAATATTTAATATTTTCTTATAAATTTCTATACAAATCTAACCTAATTTGTTGTATTAGCACATTTTTTAAATTTTTAACTGAATTCGGAGTGATTCAAAGAGTCCGAATTTTTTTCGGACACTACGATTATTTCGGACATTATAATTTTTTTTATTATTTGTCAAAAAGTTAAAGTTAGCACAAATTTTATAACCACTATTAAACTTCACACAATTTTATTTTACCTTGACATTTTGTAAATATTGTTAGAATTAAAATAAAATTTAGAAACGCTATTAATATTTTACGAATCATTTCACTTTAAAGTTTTTATTTCGACTAAAATTAAAAAAATTATGTTTTTTGGTATTCAAATATTATTTCAACATATCTATTGATTGAAAAGCTTCACTTATTGATATTATAAATAATTTTGAATAAGAACATGTTAATTCAAATCCAGTTAGGGGTTATCATACTTATTATATTTATTATTTAATTAATATTTTTAATTATAAATATTTATGATTCATACTGTATTTTCGGAAAATCTAGTATCTTGTCAAAGCTTTAATTGGTTCTACAACTTTGTGGTATAGTCTCTAATTTATTCTTTGAATGCTAGTATTTGGGAGTCTCTAAGAGTCACTAGAATTGTTCGCATTATTTTTACAGAACAACATGTCAGTGATCGTTTTTGATTATTAACATACAAATCTTTACACTATATAATATTTAAGTACATAAAAGTTTTACTGTACCCCACATAATATATTTTTAATAAGACAAATATGACTTCTTAAATCCTTTTAAATGGAGAATC
The DNA here is from genome assembly GCA_963082915.1 of Dolichopus griseipennis. Taxonomy (NCBI): domain Eukaryota; kingdom Metazoa; phylum Arthropoda; class Insecta; order Diptera; family Dolichopodidae; genus Dolichopus; species Dolichopus griseipennis. Next base: position 9,836,216 of record OY720442.1, read on the forward strand.
TTTATTGTTCGTTGTAGGTGAATTTAAAGTTATTTCTTTAATATCAAGAGTTTGTAGATTTCAACTTTTAACATCACCTGGGGGTTTGTGGCGACAGCCTCCATTATATTAAATGCTACAAAAGGGATAAATAAAACCGTAATTGTTTTACACAACATAATATTCTCCAAATTTTTTCTCTTTTATTTCTACATAAATTATTCGTTTACTGCATAGTTTCATTGTTTTCCATGACTAAGAGTCTAGTTTGTTATTTTGCTTATATGATATTATCTTAAAAGAATTTAACATTTATTTCAGTAACTTCAGCAAAACTTAATTCGTCTAGCTGTATTTTGATACTTGACACTTAATTATACTAGAAATTACAAATTATGAAACAATATTTATTAATTTCATATGCATATAATATGTTCCGTATGTTTGCACAGGTATCCTAGAGTTGACATACCACATTTTAGCTAAGAGTGTTTATAAATTTAATTCTTAAATTAAAATAACTTTTCAAGTTTGACAACTTAAAAATCTTAATCGAAGTTAATTAAAAACGAGGGAGGGGCGAGGGATAGGAAAAGTGTAGTAGAGTAGGCTGTGTCAACTCTGGGATACTCGTATATAAACAGGGGAAGCGACAAAAAAATTTTGTTACCAGAACCCTACTAATTTCTGAGGATCTAACTTCTCCCAAAATTTTAAGACCCTAGCTTAAACCGTTTAGAAGATATGTGGCGACAAAAATTTTGCAAAAATTGAGTTTTGCATAACGGTAAATTTTAATACCATATGGCAACACTATAAATTTTAACTTTGTATTTTTAAGAAGCCTATAAAAGCAGCTCTCTTCTACCGTTTTTTGATTGAAAAAAAAATCCTAAAAGAACTCTTGTAGCCCCGTTTCTACGAAATAATTTTTTTTGCAATACCTATCCGTGGTTAAAATTTCTTTACTCTATTTCAGATGGTGTAAAAGTTTATGGAAACATACGGACGGATGGACAGAGTGAAGCTATATAGGCATATTTTTACAAAATTTTTTGAAAATGTGCTTAGAAGAAGTAGTATAGCAGATACTCGAACGATGACAGCTATTGTATAAAAACTAATTTGTGGAATTTTTAAAATCCTATCTCCTTTATTTTTTGAGAAATCGTGGGGGCGGATCGGACGGACGGACATTTTGGATCTAGATCGATTTATTTTTCGATTCTGATCCGATCCATACCTTTGATTCTATATCTACCTCCCTTCTTCTCTGTGTCACAAACGTAATGGCAAATTTACTATATTCTTTTGACTTACAGTACGGGTATGAAAAAGCTCAATATTTTTAAATGAAATATTAAAAATCAAATAACTTTATGTTTAGATAATATGATAAATATGAAAATTAAGAAGTTAATTGAGATTCATTGTGATTGTAAATAAATTTTAAAAAAGTTTTAAAATTGATAATTATATAAAGCATTTTAGTATATTGATATGTATTAAATTTTGTAACCAGTTTTTAATCGATTTATAATTAAAATTTAAATGAATAAAACGACTAAATAAATTTAATTTCACAATTAGATTAAAAAAATATTATAAGAGTTACTCAGTTTTACAAGACTGTTTTTGATTTGACTGTATTACATTTGCCATGGCACGTATTTCTTTTGGTTTGACTTTTCATTTGACGGCTTTTAATTAGGCAGTCTGATAGACTAATTAATAAATTAATTAGACTAAGAAATAATTATAAAAATTCTAAAAAGTGGGAATACCGTTATTTTGTGTTGCACTGTAATGTACAATAATTGTCATATGAAATATTTTTAATACAGTCAAAACATAATCTAGACAATTTACAAACAATACAATCAAATGACATACAGAAGAAATTTACAAAATGAAATTCAAATGTCAAATGATTAATAGAAAAATTTCTCATTCAATTCATGCAAACTTATGAACTAAGATAAAAAAAAAACTGCAATTTTTATAACAAAAATATTTTACTTCCAAACAACACTTTCAATCCAATTTATATATGGGAAAATTCTTGTAAATACACCAGGCACACCAGGTTGAGCACATCCACTACCAAATGATGTTACACCAATAACAGTATACATACAATATTCTGTTGGATGAAATACTTGTGCCGGACCACCAGAATCACCGCTACATGCATCTTTCTTATCGGTTGATGAACCAGCACAAAATTGAGTTTCTTTATTAATACCTAGTTTTAAATTCATACGTGGCACTCGTGTATAAACTTCATTACATGTTTCTCTATCGAATTTATCTAAAATTACTTTTTGTAATATGTTTGCTTGTATACCGCCCCATTCAGTAGAACCCCATCCAGTTACAATGACTTTTGACTCTGGACCATCAAATAATGTTGGCAAACAAGCTGGTCGTTTATACGGATTTAATTCAACTTTACGATCTAATTGTAGTAATGCTATATCATAATATTCAAATGTACCGTTATAAAATGGATGTGGAATTCTTTTAATAATATCAAAATCTTCAGTATCAGCATCTTCGTCAGTTCGTGAAAGATCTAATTCACCAAGCCGAACATATAATGCATCACCACTAAAATATATATATACAAAATATAAATAAAATTTAAAATTATTATATAATATAAATTTAATATTTGAATTTACGTATTGGCTGAATGTAAGCAGTGACCAGCTGTTAAAACATATTCATCACTAATTAAAGTTCCACCACATTTCCATTGTTTTTCACCATTAATAAGATATCCAATTAATGCCATATGTGGAAATTCTCTGGTTGCAGCGTTTGTTCCACCAACAACTAACGGTACATTTTTATTACCACATTTATCCATTTTTTTCAGAGCACTAGTTCTTAAAAGAGAAGTTGATTTTGCCGTTTCGAAAACTGCCTCTGCATATTCAGTACATTCTATTCAGTTAAAAAAATAATATAATAATATTATTAAATATTTAAATATAATTTTATAAAAACAAAATTTACTTATTTCATGAATTCTTTTCGTTTCTTGCTTATTTATTGGAACAATGTCTTTATCTTGTTCTGGGCAGCAGACAACTAATGGATCCCGAGAACAAACGTTATAATCTTTTTTCTGCCGACTTATTAAATTAACAACTTCTGGGCAATCCTTCAAAATTTTACATTCACCAGTTTCTTTTCTTGTAGTTTCACATGATGTTTCTGATTGAGCTAAAAGCGTCGACGCATCCCTTTTTGCGATATGCTTCGTCTTCAAAGCTAATAAATTTGTTGAAACAGAAGCTAATTATGAATGATGAAATCATAAAAATAAATGAATGGATGGCATTGCAAAAATTAACTATAAATTCTAACTAAACTATAACTATATGATAATTAATAAAAGCTCGCCGTCACTATCAGTGAATATATCACAATTCGTACCAGAAAGGGCTTAAAAAATAAATCTACTCTATGCTCTATTCAACAGTCATTTTAGCTATGGAATTAAAATATGGAGAACAACCTGGCAAAAAAATATCGATGATTTATGGACTATCCAAAGTATTGAAAAACTTGTTTTATTACGATTGGCGTGAAAATGAAGATCCCTGACACTGAAGATCCACCAAATAAATAACATGTTATTGATAAAGTATTTAATAAAATTAAATCTAATATTACATATTCATAGTAAATCTAATACCTAATACACACCTAACAAACAAACCTAATACACCCCACAACGAATCTATCAAAACTTGAAGATAAACACCAGGACAATTCATGTATTGAAATTCATGTAAAAAACTAATATATATAGATTTCAAAAGAACATTTAACTATGGTACTTTAACAACTCTTCATATAGGGATTCAACTGTATAACAATCTCAACAACAACTTAAAACTTTTAGATGTCGTCAAATTCAAGCAAGAATTATCTAAAACATACCTGAATCCAATTTATTGCAAAACTTATTAAAAAAGTATGCAATACACCTACAAACCACAAATTTTGTTAATATGTTAATGTTTTCATTTCGGTTGATTCCAGTGATCTGGAACAAATATCAATAATCTACCTTTACATGTACTTGATATCTTATTTTACGCGAATTTTTTATGCGCACTGTTGCAGTACGTAACTATCGCGTAAAAACATAGTTAGGTGTATATAAAATAAGAAAAACTGTAAAATATACTGTAATATATCTGTAATACAATATCCCTGTATCGCGTATTTGTAAAAGGCTTAACTTATGAGATCGAAATTTATCAATTTCAAATTACCATCAACACTTAATTATTTTTAACTAATAATAAATAATTTCTTATCATTTTCTATTTTTATTACTACTTTTGAACATTAAAATTTCCATGATGATCAGCTCTATTAAAAATAATAAACTAAAACTTTATTATTTACAAAAAAAGCACAAATTTGTAGAGCTGTGAGAGAATTGTATTTTATTTTTACCTTGACAATGTCTAATTATTGTTATAATTAAAAGAAAATATAAAGACGCGTACAATATTTTACAAATCATTTCGCTTTGCAGTTTTTAACTTGACTAAGACTTTTTAATTAATATTATTGATGTTATAATAAAGCTTTATAAATTAATTAACTCTATCATTATTTTAAATCTTATAAACAACTAAAAAAAAATTAATAAATAAATAATCATTTGAGAATAAGTTTATTTAAAACCAGTTAGGTTATCATCCTACAATTATTATTTAATAACTCAAATAACAGAAAGATGTTCAATTAGTTAGTGAAAATAAAATGAAATCATATTAATATATACAAAATTTTATAATAATATTGAAAAGTCTGTATTAAAAACTGGATTCTATCAGGCTGTCAGATCTAATCACAAGGGAATAACTAAACAATCAAAATTTTTATTGAATAATAGATTGTTTTAGACTTGTTGGGTTTTTTTGTTACTTAACTTATTTTAATAGGTAATTGGTTTATTTAGTTATTTCCCTGTACTAATTACTTTATTACATATTAATCAGCATGCTAATGCTTTAAAACTGCAGTAATGCTAATATTCAATTAAATTGATACTTAATTCAATATGAGCTTTGGCTAATTGATGTTCTAATAAATTTATAAAGTATTGAATTAAATAATTTCTATATATTTAATCAATCATTTTATAAATATAAAAATGTATTTTTCAACCGCCTTCAGATTTTAAATGTAAATATTGTACGATGGTATTACACTAATTTAAGGTGTATAGGGCATAAACCAAGTCATTTAAACAAAAGGCTTCAGTTTCCTTGAACATTGTATTCACTAAGAATCTAATTGTTATTTCAGTAACAACCGGGTGGCACAATGGTAAGACTAGCGACCTTTCATGCGAAAGCGCTGGTTTCGAATCCCAGCGAATGTGTAAAAACTTTTCTGGTTCTGGTAACTCGATTGAGCTACCATTCGCCATTGGGTTCAAGTAAATTCGCCATTGGGTTCATTAATATAGCAATATTAACAAATGCAAAATATAAAAAAATAATTTAATTGAATAATATAACTCACAGATATAGAATACCATATAACTCAAATACAAAATATTATAATATAAAGAAAATAGAATTGTATCTATTGAAAATCTTAGACGTTTCTAAATGTTATAAGGCCTAGTACTATCTCATGTTTAAGTTGTATGTGGACTTCATAATAACAAGAATATAATATTACTCCCTGTTCCAACATGCACCTATTGTACACTCTGGCTTATTAGCCTAACAGTTGAACAGACATGAGCGACTATAAAAATTAAAGAAATTTAAAATTGGTCATAAAGAAGATCATTAACTTATACAAATTTTTAATATTATAATTATTTCAACAAATTTTTCATATATAATATAGTAAACTTCCTAATTAAACTACTTTTATTAAATATATAATTTATTACACATTGACCGAGTTTGAATTAAAATTCATATCTGTTAATCAAATCTTAATAACAACTTAAAAAAAAATCGTAGACATTAAAAGCTAAATATTTTAAAATAAATTATTAAAAAATTGATGTGATTGATGGAAGCTTTGGATATGATTCATTCTTATTGTGAATACAATGTAGTACATACTTATTTTAGGGTCGTAAGGGGTAACAAAATTTAATAATTGTGATTATAATTAAAAATATCTTTTGAATTAAGTAGAATTTTATATAAATTAAAAAGATTTGTGAAAGCACGAGATTTTGATACGCTCCCAAATAATTATTAATTAATTTCATTTAGTATAATATTAAATTAAATTAAAAATTTATTCTAGGAGTCAATAAAATTCTACAATAATTATTTTAATTAATTCAATCATTTATATAAAATTTTTTTTAGAATGAATAAATTTCAAAAACAATTTTAACTTTATTATTTAAAATGGATACTAATAATATATGGCATATATGTAAGTACTAAATTTTGCAACAAATTAAAAACCCGTAGTAATTAAAAGTAAGAATATTTAAAAATACTTAATTCCAATAAAACTTTCGGTTAGGAATAATTTAATTTATTGGGTTTTTTTTTTTTTTTATTCCTTTTCCACTCCTTTAAGGAGTACAGAGCATTCACCAAGATTATTTTAAACTAGGCTTCAGTTAATCATAATATTCACTAAGCCGTTGATTACTCGACTGTAGCTATTGTATAAGGTTATGAAATATGAATGCACAAATGTTAACTTTATGTGCCATCTATAATCTTACACAATAATTATTTATATATTTTTATTAAATTTTATTTTATATTACAATATAAACTATTACGATTTAATTATACAATTTTACGGTATTTTTTTATTAGATATGATCTCACCGGGATTTGAACCCGAGACCTTCCACATGAAAGGCGGCGTCTTTACCACTACGCCATTGGTCAGATAATTTATTGCGTTAGCTTTATTAAAACTGTCTCAGTTTTAATATTATTTATTTACCTAAAACTAAACTTATCGTTTTGACTTTCGCTTATATTTTTATTATTTCAGTTCTTTGTGATTTGTTTAATTATTGAACTCTTGCGGAGACTTGTTCGACGCTATTTCCAAATTCATATTTGCTTTTGCTGTACGTTTTCAGTTGTTTCCATAATCTTACCTATAGATAATAGGAATTGTTTAAGAATTTAACTTATCGATTAAATTTAACAATATTCTTGTGTTGTTAAATTTGATATTTAAAGTGCAAGTTTCAAGTAGTTTCAACTAATCTTACCCTCCCTGGTATTACTACACCTTTTATAACCAAAGGGAAGTACAGCACACACTATATTATAATTGATGTTAATGAGTTCCACGACATAACCTTGGTTTTTATATGTACAAGGGCTTCCTTGGCTCCACTTAGATGCAATTTCGTTTGTTTTATTATAATTTACTAATTTCTATTACTATATCTGTGAGTTATTTTTCAAATCAAATTATTTATATATATTCTTATATCTTTATTATTCGTAGAGGTAATGTTATTGATTTTGAACCCAATGACGAATGGAAACTTCATAAATTCATAACTTTTTTATTTAAAATGATTTTTTACTTAAGAAATCAAAAACGAATATTTATATATATTACACTATATTATATAATAAATATATATTCAGTTCATGTAATTTTTAAAATTACATTACCATGATGACATCACTACCATTGATCACAAATCTTGTCTCAAAACTCATCTTAATAATGTGAATAAACTTTACTTTCTAGTGTAACTGAATACCCATATTATTATTTTTCTTATACATATAAGATTACATACAAATCTAGCATATAAATCAGTTATTATTGTCAAATTATGCAATAAAAAGCTTTATCAATTAAATTATAAATAAATTTTTTCTAAGAATATTAGAAAATAGGTACAAAAAATAACTGTCCATCAAATATGAAATTATAATAATATTAAAATATTCGAGATTTATTTACGTCGGTAGTTTTTTTATGAGCCGGTAGTTTTTTAATGTCGGTAGTTTTTTAAATATGAATAAAAATTTTTATTTTTTAAATTTGTCTGTCTGTTTGTCAAAATTTTCAATATATTACAAATTTAATATATACATTATTTAACAAAGAAGCCAATTATAGAAAACAAATTACAGTATTCTAGGTCCTATTTTGTAGTTGCTTTATACAAGTGATCCACCAGAAGTAGAAAATGTAACTGTAGCAACATTTGCTGAAAATTACAGAAGGCAAGTGAAAAAATATGTTTTTGGACTAACAAATGGAAAATAAAATTAAATTAAAGTAAATCAGTTCATGTTAATTTTAGTAATAGAAATATAAGAAATCCACCTAAAATAAATTTAAATTGTGTATTTGCATCAATCGAAAATTCAGCAAAATACCAAGGAATGACACTGGATGTTAAGCTAAGGTGGAATTAACATGTTACAAAGAAAAAACTAGAACTTGAAAATAAATATAGAGAAAATTACAGGCTCCTAGGGTAGGGCGTAAGTCTAAATTAACAATATATAATGAAGTGTTAATTTACAACCAAGTAATTAAACCTACATGGTTAAATGGTATTCAACTTTTAGGTTCTGCCAAGTAAACTCATATTAAAAAAATACAAACCTTTCAGAATAAAGTCTTACGTAATATTGTAAGTGCTCCCTGGTATGTACGTAATAGTGACATTCATAGAGATTTACAAATTTATAGATGAAATAAGTAGATATGCCATAAAACTTAAAGCTCGTCTAGAAGGGCATATAAATATTGAAGCTGCTCGAGGAAGGCTTAAATAAAAAGGCCTTTTGATAATATAGTATAAAGTATACTCGAATCCTATACTCAAACCAAAGATAGCAAAAAATTAAAGGTTAGTCAGTTAGGAAAGGTGTGGTTTAGTCGGTAAGAATCTGGCATACATTTCTGCTACGGGGCAGTTTGTATCTTTCGAAGATCTCCTTATTTTGTACTTCTATAAAAGCTCTTAAATTAAAAAAGCTCATCACATACTCTTATATTTTTAATTTTTTTTTGCAAATGGCAAAATCAGCCCTTTAAAAACCAACTTTAAAAAAGACTTAAAAATAATTTTGTAAAATAATAGGTAAACATTTTGATTTGAAAGTTGAAAGTTTGGTATGATGTAGATAAATTTCTACATTTTATTTTAAATTTATTTTATTTAACTTTAGTTAAAATACAATTCACAATACAATTTTATTTAATATAATTTTAATAGAATAAACATTATCCCCAAACAATTTTTTTTATCCAATCAATATACGGATAAATTCTGGTATAAACAGCTGGTATACGTTTACCACATAATATTCCAAATGATGTAATACCAACAATTTCATACATACAATATTCTGTTGAATGATAAATTTGTAATGGACCTCCAGAATCACCTTGACATGTATCTTTTATTTCATTTCTAGAACCAGCACACATTTGATATGTATAATTAAAAGATATTAAATTTTTAAATATTTGATTACATTCAAATTCATTGAAATTTTCTAATGTAACTTTTTGTAAATGTTCTGAATTAATTTTATCATATAATTTTTTTATACCCCAACCAGTTGCAATTAATTTATTTGATTGATAATTTATGATTGGTAAACATGCTGGTCTTTTATATGGATCTATTTTAACAAATCTATTTAATTTTATTAAAGCAATATCATGATATTTTAAATTAACATTATAATTTGGATGTACAAATACTTGTAAAATATTAAAATCTTCTGGTCGAGCATCATCATTATTTGTACCATAATTTAATTCACCTAATCGGATTAGTATCGGATAACCACTATAACTAAATTATTATTAAATTGTAATTATTATGTAATGTAAAATATTTCCTCATTTGATTTTGTTTCTGTTTTTTTTTTTTTTTTTAACTTACTAAACACTTGAATATGAACAATGTGCTGCTGTCAATATAAAATTTTCACTAATTAAAGAGCCATCACAATTCCATTGTATTGAAATATTTTCAAATTCATTTTTAACTGCATAACCTATTAAAGCCATGTGAGGAAATTCACGAGGTTTAGCCGGTTCTCCACCTAAAATTAAATTTGTATCAATTTGTCCACAACGATCAATTTGTATCCGATTTGCATTTGAATTTAGGGATAATTCTTGAACATAACGATTTTCATAGACAGCATATTGATACCGATGACAATCTTTGATTAAAAATTAATTAATGTATAATTAAAAAAAAGCTAATTTCAAAAAATTAATTTACCTTGGCTGTTAGTGGCAGTACAAATAATTAAAATTGAAATAAATATATTGAAATAAGAAATTAACATTTTTAAATAAAGATCTTTAGTTAAAAAAATGAAACCGGTTAAGTACCGTATCATTTCACTGATTTTAATTAACTAATTTTTAAAATTTAAATATATGGTATTAGTTATTGAATGATATCTTGTTAATTAATTTTTATTTAATTGTCGTACTTATAACAATAAAATCGTTACAAAAAAAAAATAATCTAGGTACTTTATAGATAAATTGTATAGGTAAAACATCGGTTTACAAGTACAAGTTGTCATTATTTTTAAGAGAGTTTAAATTAATATTTATATATATAAACCTAAGTATTTTACTTAAGTACACTTTCATAAGTTTTTAATTTAATTCTTAATTTTAAGAAATTGATATTAATCAAATCTGGGTTTTAAATTATTTTTTTAAATAATCATTAAATTTATTTTTGATGTTTAATAAATGACTTAATTTTAGTGAGTTTCTTTTTCTGTCACTGAATGAAGAAGTTATAATCCAAAATAAGCTTCGCCTAATTTCACTTAATGGGATTACTTACACATCTTTTAATCGATCTTTTAAAAAAATCTCTTAACAGGGATTATCTTTAGAAATTCCAAAATATAAATGCCCAGATGTCAAATTAAAATTAATGATAAATTTGGCAATTATTCAAAAAACTCATTATTCATTTCAAATTTGATACAAAGATCACAGCTATGACGCTGCATCGAAGTTGTAAAATGTTAAAAAACGAAGCAATTAAAATTTTCAAGCACAATGTAAAATGTTGAAAGCGTTAAGTGACATTTAATGTAAATAAATTAAGTAAATAAGTAAATTATCTAAATTAGTTAATTTTTCAATCAAAGAACTGAAACTATAATTTCTTAATTTTATTTTTTATATAATAAATAAATTTTATTTTTAATTTTTATAATTCTATATTCTTCAATTTAAAATTAAAAAGTTAATAAATATAAAAGGCTGTCAAACATAAACAATTAGCTGTCAAAATAGCGCTGAAGTTAAAAATGTTGATTAAATTTTACGCCAAGGCCGTTGAAACTTTGTTGTTACTTTCATTGTGTGCTTTGTTTTTGTTTTCCATATGTTTAACTGTTGATGTAAGGTAAAAACACAATTCCGACTACCGACTACCGACCACAAACTAAATTCGCTCCACGCGTTCGCTTTTTCTGAGAAGAATCATAATTGTAGCGAAGCGAAAAATAAAAAATTAAAACGAAAACTTACAAAAATTTAAAAATGAATTTGTTAAAAAATGGCACAAACTGTCGTAAGGTATTTACGGCATATAGATTGTCTGAAAGAATTCGAAATCGTTGAAGAAGAATATAGTGGATACGTGAAGTAAATTTGTAAACACGATATGAGTTTGGGTTTTTTGAAAAGTTCTTCAAAGTTTAAAATTGAACTCATTATTAAATGTTTAAAATGAAAGAGCTCTTTCTTTCTTTACAAAAACTTATAAATAAAAAGTTTAAAAATTCTGCCAAATTCAAAAATCTGTTTTTTTACGTTTTAAAAAGTTGTCAAACTAGACTACAGCGAAAAAATTAGAAAATAAACCTATTTCGACGACGACGAAAATTTGATTGGGCGACGACCGTCACTTTATGTGCAACGTTTTAAAATTTTCGCTGCGAATATTTCGTCGGTGATCGGAATTGTGTTTTTTGAATGTAGAATTTCAACGTTGTTGGCTGAACTCATTGTGTTCAGGAGGTCAATTTTTAATAAAAAAACCATAATTTTCCATTTTGAATTTTGTATTTAGAAAATGAATGAATTTTTTTAAAAATTCTTAATATACACATTTTATAATTTTAATATAGCGATTTTTCGTTTTATTTAATTCTTTAAAAGTCATTTTTTTGTAAATTTCTACACTCCCTCCCGCAAAAAAAAAAAAAAATTGAAATTTTAACATTCAAAATTAAATTAATTTTATTTTTTTAACCAAATGCTAACCAAAAAAAAAAAAAAAACATGAAATTATATCCCAAGAAAATTGATATAAATAAATTTTCTAAGAAAAATTACTTTAAGAAGCATAAAAAGAAAACATAAAATAATTTTGTGCCTCACTGGATTTGAAGATTTTTTTATGTGTATAAATATATATAGTATGTAGATGAATTTTGTCCTTTACAATACAAATAAAATAAGTTTGAAAAACAAAAAAAAATATTATAAAAACAATAATAAATTAGGGACAACCCGTTCTAAAAAAAAAAAAGTTAAAATAAATAAATAGGATTTAATATAATTTATATCCACCGCAAAACCAATTTATCGAAATCAGATTAATTACATCAATTCATCATGTCCTGTTTCCTGAATATCTACATATACAAAAAATATTTACAAACACCATTTCTTATACAACAATATATCATTAAATTGAAATACTGTAGTAGGAAACATTTATATTAATATATCAAGAAATAAATTTACAATTTTTCAAAAATGTTTTCTAAAGCGACTCTTCAAAATTTCATCTTAAAATATCTGTGATTAATTAGGGACACATTAAAGAAAGTCAATATTTAGCAATTACAGGACTTAAAACTAGATTTGAATTTATATATTTATTTCTTAATTATTATTTTTATAATCAAATTAAACGCACGCGCGCTTCGTAACTTTGTATTCCTGTTAAACTTGGGAATAGGATTTCAGCTCATGTTGTTAAAAAATTTTATGCAATGCAAAGTAGTGATGTTTTGAACACTGCACCTAATCGTAAAGAACTTCTTCTGCTTTAGCCCATATTTAAACTCTTTAACATTCTATGGGACCATATAGTTGTTAATCTAGTATTTATTGATGCGTGAGCTAAGCTTTAAATTTTTTGCTTTACCGTACCTTTGATGTTATGACACAGACCTATACATTCGATGATCTATTATTCTAGTAATTATTAATGCCAGAAAAAAAGGATGTCGTTTTTAAATTTACAATTAAAATAATTTATTATAAAGTAGATTTTTGTACAATGATCGGCATAATAATCCCATTTTTTAACTTTATCCATATTTCACAAACAAAATACGAATTTAATATATATTAGTTTAAAAAACTTTACTTTTGAAAAGTCCCTAAAGATTAAGGAAACGTTACATTATACAAAAAGTCTCTAGTTACTAACTTTTTATAGTACCGAACCAATCAAAAATACTTTACTTAAATAGAATCCCTTAAACGTTTTAATTGAAACTTAAGACAAAATTAAAAAATTTTTTTAAGTTTGAAGGCCACTGCTTTAATTTTAAAAAATAAAAATATATAAAATTTAAGTATAGAAAAAACTCTATAGTATAAAAAATCACTTCCTGTCCTCAAAATCAACACAATTGGGTTAAAAAAAAAAAATAAAAATGAAAATACATAAAAAAATAACTATGGTTGATAATTCTTCTTGCTTTATATTTACTTTTGGTTTCTTATATTGGCCCTTCTTTTGGTCTTCTCAGTTTCAATTTTCTTTCAGTAATTCTTACCCCTTCTTTCAATTTAAAATGTTAAAACTATAAAAAGTTATTTTTTCATACCATTTCCGAAATAGACCGCAAATTTCCACAAAAAAAAAAGTAAAAACAACACTAAAACGTATTTTTAAACTTTTTATACCCAAAAGGGAAATCTATCTTTAATTTCTGGCCAATTTTTTCTGTTATTCTTTATCAGAATCTAAGAAAAACCAAGGAAAACCAAAAAAAAAACAAATAAAACCAAAACAATTTGATTTTTTCTTATTTTTTTTAATTCCAAAATTGATCAATAAAATTTGTATACTTTAACAACATAACTGACCATTTCTGCTCAAAAACTAAATTGTAAGGTTAGGGTTAGTTAAAATTAACCAGCATTAAGAAATATTAAATGATATCTATTGAAATTATAAATGTTATGAATTTTAGAAAAAAATAATTGAAATTGCAAAAGTTATTTTTGTATCCTAGGCCAGGGCGTAAACTTATTATAAAATGTGAATTTTTTAAAGGGATCAGTTATTTCTTTATTTTCATTTATCTTAAATTTGCAAGACTTTATATATTTTTTTTTAATTAATCTAGCTAAAACCCAAAGACCCATTTTATATTTTGCTAAAAAACAATACAGATCATAAACCCGCAACGTTCTTTTGAATTTCATAAAACCCTGACCTTGATTCGAATAAGTAAAACACAGCTGTTATGTGTCGAATAAGCATTTCACTACCTGTAATTCCAATTAAAACAATGAATCATATGGAACAAAATATAATAACCATAACTAAAGAAGATTCGCAAAAATATTAATATTATAAAAAATATTATTAATAATCTACATAATACAAAAACAATAATTATTCTATTTAATAATGATAAAATAATTTTTAATCTATACGGAATTCTTTTTAAGTTAAATTTAATTAATTATAATAATTAAATTAATGCTAATATTTTTATTCAACAACAATAAAAACAACAAAAAATGGTGATTGATGAACAACAAAATAAAATTGAAAACAAACAATATCTTACAATGTTTACTACTTACTATGTATAAAAAAAAATTTAAGTTAAACTTTAATTAAAATTTAAAAACAATATGGATAAAAAAATTCGTCATATAAATTTACACAACAATAATCTAGAGCTTTAACAAAATATTCTAGTAGAAAAGCTTTGCAAAATAAAATAAAAAAAATTAAAAAAAAACTCAATATTATTTTTATGACAGTATAATTTTCTCCAATCCAAACCTAAATAATCGTAATACCAAAATTACTTAGCAAATCGTAATACCAAAATACTTAGTATTCTTTACCTAATAGTTCTCTATAGTACTCTATACCTAGTATTAAAAGAAATTTGACCTTAAACCTTTCTACATCAAAAAGCAGATCAATGTTAAACTATCTCAGTCGTAAAAGCTTGAATTGTAGTAAAAGAAGTTGAATTAAAATTACGGGTATCCCAGAGTTGACACAATCTGCTCTATTACACTCTTCCTCGTTTATTTTTTAAATTTAATCGAAATTTTATATTTTAACATTGATAATTTATTTTACGAAACAGTTAAGAATATTCATTTATATATATCATATACATATACAAATATCTTTTAAAATGCTACATATATGGATATAGACATTATAATAATAAATAATTACTAAGTGATAAAAAAATTAAATCACAAATCACGTAAAATATTATGGTAAGGGAATTTTGAATATTAATAATTTTTTAAATTGAATTGTAAATGAATAGAATAGGCTTAGAGATAGGCTTGACGATTTTTTACTTTTAAGTTTTATAAAATTTTCAGTTTCATTGCATTTTAATTGAAATTTTAAAATGTAAGAATAATTAAGTCTGCAACTAACATTCACTGGAATAAACACAGCTTATTGATTTAAAAAAAATAGAAACATAACTTTAATATAAGAAACCCCAATCAAAAGTTAGTTTAATTTTTGCAGTTTTATATGAAAAAAATTGGAGGATACAAATTTTATTATACATAGGTACATAATATTATGATAATGAAATCAAATTTAATTTTTAATTCATTACGATAAAATAAATTATTTTAATTAAACCTTAACTGTAAAAATATAATTTCGTCTTGTGATAACTCTGTTACTAATTCCTTTATATATTTTTAATTAAATGACTTTTAACACTTTCTGTGTTTTTTTTAAATTTTTGTTATAAAATTAACTCTAACGTCCATCACAATAAATAAAGTATTTTGGATATTATCATATCTAAAATGATTAGGGGCGGAGCCTAAAAATGGAAAATCGAATGGAAAAATTAAAAAAAAAAAAATATTTTTTTCAATATACACTTTTATTAAAGTTGTACTAGCCTCCCTAAAATGTAGAAAATTGAAGGTAGATCTTGGAATTTATTGCTGTGTTAATATAAAAGTAAATTGCTGGTATAAGAAACAGTTCTTTTAATGTTTGAAAACTTTTAAGCTAAAAATGTTGAACATTTTCATTAACCAAAAATTGATGGTAGATCTTTTGCAATTAAAAGTGTTTTAGTATAAAAGTAAATTGCTGAAATGGTGACAGTTCTTCTTTGAGATAGTCTTAATCCAGCAATTTACTTTTATATTAAAACACTTTTAAATGCAAAAGATCTCCCATCAATTTTTGGTTCAGAAAATAATATAATATAATTAATTAAATGATTGGAACCCTCATTTTGTATGCAATTCCATAATATCTCTGAATTTTTCATATATTAGCATCAAAGCATTTAATATACTGCTCCCGCCCCCTTTTACAATAATTTTGATTTTATTTTGTTTAGAGAATCACTTATTGAACTTAAAATACAAACACTCCGTCATTGATACAAAAATATTAAAATATTAACTTATTCAAAAATTCATTTTTATTTTTTTTTATCTTCGTCGCCTCAAAGTTATACTGACGTACATGACAAATCCAAAAAAAAAAACTTAAGAATGACGTTCTACTAAGTTAATGTAGCTCTTTCATTTGATGTATGCCTCACATCTCTAGGTATGTTAGTTTTCGAGATATTTAGTGGTTATTTTGTCGTATACACCATAAAAGCATAAACTTTTAGCGTTATAATGCCGCATAAACCAAATTTTGGGATATACGTTAATAATTCCAAGTAAAAACGACAAAAAAAATTGTAAGAATTATTTTGCCGTACGTTTAAACAGCAAAATGCTAATATTCTTTTGTAGTTTATTTATACGTATTTGTGTGTATGTTTTGTAGTTTATTAATTATCTATACGTGTCACAAGGCATAAAATAACCCATTCGTAGTTGTATTGTTGTTGTATTGAATTGATACAACAACAATAGTTACATGTCATATACATCATTAATAATTGAATACAACTTTAATTAATTAAGTTGTATTGCATTAAAGCAATTACAATTTTGTATAAATGAAATAAATAACACTGGCGCAGTCGAAATATTTTTTATTTAATCAGTTTATATTGTGATATAATATGAAGAAAGACGTTTTACTATGTCGTCCCCTCCGCCAATTTTAATGCTGGAAATTATTGATGATATATTAAACGAGGAGATTAGTAACGCAGGTAATTTTTATTTAAAATTAAAATAATTAGTACCTATATAAATGTGATTAAAAATTTTGTAGATTTTGACAGTGACGATGAGGTGCAAGATCCTGACTACGTTATTGATCATGAAGTTTCCGATCATACACTTCCAGGTAAAAATTTTAAATTTATTATGTACTTATAACATTATATTTAATATCTACATAATTCTAGAATTTCAAATTGGTACAACAAGTAAAAAAACAAGGAATACCTTGGTGGAAACGGCTATATTGCAGCGAAATATACCGTCTTCTTATGTGTCTTCAGGTAAAAAATATAATATTTTAAACTATGGGCATATAAAAATTTTACAATAATTTATTAACATTTTAGAATCCGAATTTGGTACACCAAAATTAACTCGTAAAAGGCAGAGTAATTCTGAAGATTGGAAACAAAATGTAAGGAAAAAATTGCGTCAACATGGTGATGCCTATATTTCAACAAAAAAAAAACTTATGTCTGCAAAAAAATTAAAAAAACCATGTGAATCAACTTGTTTTTACATGTGTACAAAGAACTTTAGCGAAGATAATCGAAGTAATATATTTAAAATATTTTGGAATATGGACGATAATAAGAAAAATGAATTTTATAGTAAATTTGTTAAAAGAAAGGAAATAGCAAGGCGTCGGGTTAAGGATTCAGCAAAAAAAAAGAATAATTTTTTTTATTATTTTGAAAAAAACAATAATTACCAACAGGTGTGTAAAACATTTTTCCTGAATACGTTAAATATTTGCGATAAACGTATATATTATCATTTTAAACACCTGTATGATAGTACTGTTGGAGTAGCCAAAACTTTAAAAAAGGGAAGACACACTAAACATATAACACCACAAGAAACAAATGACAAAATTAAAAATTTCATTAAAAGTTTTCCCACAATCGACTCACACTACTGCCGTTCAACTTCTTCAAGAAAATACTTAGAACAAGGACTTTCTATTTCATAAATGTTTAATTTATATCAAGAAAAATACCCAGACGATACAACAAAGTTTTGTATATTTTCAAAGATTTTCAATAACAGTTTCAACTTGTCTTTTTTCAAACCGAAAAAAGATCAGTGTGATCGGTGTCTTTTATACAGAAATTGTAAAGAAAACATAAGCCAGGCTGAACAAAAAATTTATGACACTCATAAGAATGAAAATCGTTTGTTAAAATGTGAAAGAGACTTAGACAGAAATAATTTGAATAATTCTACTTTAATAATATGTGCATGTCGGAATAGGGGAGATATATTCATATATTAGAACTGATCAAATGAATTCCACATACAATTTGAACATGAGATAGTACTACGCCTTATAACATGTATAAATGTCTTAGATTTTCAATAAATACAGTTCTATTTTTGTTTATATTGTAATAATTTTGTACTTGAGTTATATGGTATTCTATATCAGTGAGTTATATTATTTAATTGAAATATTTGTTTACATTTTGTATTTGTTTATATTGTTATATTTATTTATTTATTATAAAGGATATATAATTATTAAAATTAATTATTAATTAAGCCATTAATTTGAACCCAAAGGCGAATGGTAGCTGAGTCGAGTTGAAAACCAGATAAAAGTTTTTTCACTTTCACTGGGGTTCGAACCCGGGGCCTCTCGCATGAAAGTCGGCACTCTATCCACTGTGCCACCCAGCCGTTATATGCAAAGTGTATTTTCTTTGCCCAAAGGTTTTGGTTCAAGTTTTTATTATAAAAGAAAATTAAATGTTTTTAACCTAACCGTTACAGTTTGTATGAAAGAAAAACCTAATTTAACATATTGCGCTATTTGGAACGAGGCACACAGTGGAAGATCAGGAAATGACATAGCAAGCGCACTGATTAAAGTTTTAAATAAAATTTTAAAGGATTTCGATCACACTGAGCATATTGTGCTGTGGAGTGATTCCTGTGTGCCACAAAATAGGAATCAAATTATGTCGACTGCCTTATTGCAGTTTATGTTCGAAAATAAGAACATTAAAAATATTATTCAAAAATTTTCAGAGCCTGGACATTCTCAAATACAAGAAATTGATGCGGTTCACAGTTCAATAGATAGGCACTTAAAAAATAAAGAAATACATAGCCCGGTAGATTTAATAAGGAAAATGAAACATATCAATTATAGTAAAGTTAAACTGGTTGTACTTCAAATGATGAAAACCGATTTTAAAATGTTTTCATCAAAAGCTGCATCTTTTGATTTTCAAAATATTCCGTTTAAAAAAATTAAAATTCTTTTATACTTAACGGAAGATTTGTTTTGTCTTAAATTTAAAACCAGTGTAGCAGATATATATTTTAAAATTTCTTCAATAAGTAAAAAAACAAGAAAATCAAATCTTCCAACGCCTACAAATATTTTCGAAAGACACTTAACTGTCCTAGGAAGTAAAAAGTTGCAAAAAGATAAAATCAGTGATATTAAAAGCCTTTTTAAATACTTACCTCCGACCGATGTGCAATATTATAATTGCTTGTTTTAAATTAATTAGAGACTTACTTAATATTTATTTTATTTTTTTATTTAAAAATGAAGATATTTTTGTTTTAATTTTTTTTATTTAGTATTTTAATATATGTTTTGTTTATTAATAATGAAAATGTTATTTTATTTTTTCAATTAAATATGAAGATCGTTTTGTTTTAGTTTTTTTTTATGAAGTATTTAATAAAAAAAAAAATGAATTTATTGCTTAAAATGAAAATTTTTTTTTCTTTATTCTATTATTTTATTAAAAGTTTTATTATTTTGCCGTATGTATGTCATTTTATATGATTATACTTTAGCATAACCAAAAATTTTTATTGAAACTTATTCTGACGTATATACAAATTATTTTGCCGTACGTGTTTGAAAATATAAAAGAATGTTGGAAATGGCGTATACGGCAAAATGATTTTGGACAAAATGTCCAATAATTCCGAGATGCTTCATTGAAATGCTTTGGTTTTAGTATTGCAAGAAAGCTAACATATCTACCAACCTATTACAAAAAAAAAAAACTCAAGTTTTCGACTAATTTACAAATTATTTTAATTCAAACTTCAATTGCAATTTTCCAAATTCGAAATTTCTGGATGTGCGGCACAATAACTTTAAAGCGACGCTATGTAAATTTCTTTTGATATTTTTTATGTGTTATGATTTTACACTAAAATTGAACGGATTTAAGGGATAAGCGGACTTTTTTTTTAAATTAAATATTTAATTTTTTCTCTTCCCTTTTCTTTGTGTTAAAAAATTTTATTTACATTTTTATTATACAGTTGAGTCTTAAATAAGTGTAACTTGTAAAATTTAATATACACATGCTCTTCCTATGTAAAGAAAGAAGTAGGAGTATTAGCTACATAGAAAGAAACAAGAACTAAACTAAGTAGGTATAAAATATACTTTTGGCTTTTTAAGGCATTTATTATATAAGTAATTGGATTTTATTAACTAATAAAACTCTTTGGATAATAAAAAGGTGTCAAAAAATAATTAATCAGATTTATTATATAATCAGTGCTACCAACTGAATTTAAATGGATGAACTCAATATTTAAAAGGAACATAGGTATGTAATTGTTTCTGGATTGTTCAGCCAAAAGAAGAACAATTGTTTTCAATTTTTGAAAATAATTTCAATGTCTTACCTAAAATATTTTTAATGTGACAAACTTAAGAATACTAGGATTCTACTTATTAAGGTTTCACTGCAATGTTGTAGAAAGTATTTTTATACATACATACATTATATGTTTTATACAGTACTACGATTCAAGTATTTCAAAAAAAATTAAAATTTACATATAAATAAATAAAAATATTAAAAAAATAAATGTAATAAAGTTGTTTACCAGTTATCTGTTAATACCAAAAACAATACAATTTTTTTTCCAAAAAGTCATAAAAAATAGACAATTTTCGACCTTTTAACGAAAAAATTATGAATGCAAAATGGATAAAAATAAAAAAATTATGGAAAAAATTTGGAATAAATTTTTAAACCTTGTGTAAACAAATTAAGAAGAAGAATAAAAATTAAATTTATTTATGATTTACTTTGACAGTACCCATAGCAAATCTTCTTACTTTCCTAGGATGTATGAAAGACTTAGTTTTAAAAAATTTAATATGCTAACGAATATGTGTTCTATTGGAAAATTTTCTAGTTTTGTGATTTGTCGGTCATAAAAATCAATTTTTCGGACCTGAGTCAATTGGGTCAGTCAACTTACCCAGGTCACTAAGTTAATTTTAATACAGTCTTCAAGTTATTGAGTTAGACCTGAATTAGTCAATTGAGTTTTTAACACTTTTTGTGGTTATTTTTTATTTCTATAACTTGAATACTGTAGAATACAGATAATAATAAAAGTCATTATTTTTTATATTATCAACTAGTAAGATCTTAATTTATTTGTATATATAACAGCATCCCGCTACCCCATTTGGAAACTTCTAATTTGAAGCTAATTTTTATTTTCATAAGATAATTTCATTCAATATTTTGAACTTAAGAGAGAAAGAGTATACAAGCAGTATACAGTCAAGTCAATATATATAATATAGTAGAGCGAGAAAAATTATCATATTTTGATAACAATTTTTATATATTTTTTGACAGAAAAATTTGCATAACCTCAAAAAAATAAAAAATATAATAAATTACATATAAACTTATAATAATTAATAAATAATTAAATAATATTTTATATATTTAAGTAAAGAAGCAAAATTTCAAAACTTTAAAGGTAGTAATTAAATAAATTGAAGAAATATGGAATACCTATAAATTTTATAGGTTATGTAATATGTTTTAGAATAGTTTTTTTTTTTATATAGAGTATATAATAATTATTAAAAATCTATTAACTACACTATATAGACTATAAATAATTGCAAACTAAATAATCATTTTTAGCAAAACCAAGATATAATAATTATTATTCCTTTTTTTATTATTTTACAGCTGGGTGGCACAGTGGTTAAGTGCCGACCTTTCATGCAGAAGGGCCCGGGTTTCGAATTCTAGTGAAAGTGAAAAAAACTTTTCTGGTTTTCGACTCGACTCAGCTACCATTCGCCATTGGGTTCAAATTAATGGCATAATCAATAATTAATAATTATAAATCTTTAATAAAAAAATACTTTAATATAAAAAATATAAACAAATGCAAAATATAAACAAATAATTTAATTAAATAATATAACTCGCAGATATAGAATACCATATAAGTAAAATATAAAATATTACAATATAAACAAAAAATAGAATTGTAAATATGAAAATCTAAGACGTTTCTACATGTTATAAGGCCTAGTACTATCTCATGTTTAATTGTATGTGGAATTCAATAAGACCAATTCTAATAACACGAATATAATATGACCCCCTGTTCCAACATGTACCTATGGTATAGACAGGCTTATTAGCCTAACAGTTGAACAGTTAGCGCTTAAAAAAAAAAAAAAAAAAAAAAAAAAAAAAAAAATATTCAATTCTAACAAAAAAAATAATATAGTTTAATGGAAAAGAGAAAATCTTATTTTATTATTATAAGTAATCAACTTTAAAATTGTAATGAAATTCTTTCTTAACAATTCATTGATATTTAATTTCAAAGAAACATTTTAATTTTATTATTTCATCTGAATTTTACATTACCGTTATTCAATTTACCCCTTAAAATTAACTTTTAATTTCAATACGGTAACATGTTTCGCTTCAATAAATTTAATTAACAATTTTAAAATTTGCTAAAATATTTAAATTAAAACTTAAAACTAAATATAATTTAACTTAAAAAAAAAGTATTTATTAATTAAATTTTCAAAATTTTTATTAAAAAATAATTTCCCTTTAATTGGGAAATTTTTTTTATCAATTGTCTTTTTAATTCCCTTTTTCATATAATGGCAGCATTGTTCATAGAATGACTGACATTTATGTTTTACTTTTATTTTTCGTTTTTTTTTTTTTTTGACATTTTCGACATTTCATTTGTAAACAAATCAAATCAGATGTTTATTTTTATAAATGTCAACAAACAAAAAATTGAATATTTCAATTGAATTTAATTGGAAAGAAAACTAAAAAGAAAACAGTGAATTGTCCGGTTCGGTGGTGAAAAGCACAAAATAATACAAATAAAATGTATTTAGTGTTTAGTTGATATCAATAGAATAATTTATTAATATAATCTATAATTAAAAGGGAATTTGAACTCAAAATTTTTTTTTGTTTGTTTTGTTTCTTATATTTTTATGATAATTTTGATAATGTTTTAAAAGTTAAAGTAGATTAAAATTGTTTTTATTTTGTTGTATTGAATAAACAAATTTTCTAATTTAATAAGAAAATATTTTATTCTATTATTAATTAAATTTAATAATACCGAACAATTTATAATCTTTATAAAGAATAATAATAACAATAAAAAATTTAATTCAAGAATTTAAAGCATTATAATTGAAAATATGTTGGTAGTGTTATAAATGGGTTTGAATAATAATATTCAAAACGGATTTTTGATTTATAAAAAATATTATATTATTTTTTTAAGTATTTTGTAATCTAATTGAAGAACAACAAATAAAAATAATATTTTTAGATAAGAAGTTGCAATCATATCGATTTATTTAAGGTAAACATTTACATACTTTACTTTCTTCTTAATGCATAAGTTTCTTATTGATTTTTTAAATTAATAATTTTGTTAAGATATTGTTTTTTCAACTTAATACATGGGTACAATAAAAATTTTGTAAAACATTATATAGGATAATAGGAATTTAGCAGAAAAAATCAATTGCAAATGCTTTCTTTGTTTTGATTTTTTATCAATTTTGTAAAATTAAAAATGTTGTAAAAGAAATTTAAACAAAGAAAAATACTTTCCCTTAATTAAAAACTTATAATTTAGTTTGTACTTATGTAGTAAATGCATGTCTAATTCACGTACAACCACTTATATATAGGTTCATAATCTTTATATTAACTACGTATATATAATTAATATACTGCATACTTAAGTACACATAAAAGTTAGTTATTATTTATTTACACTTTTTTTAATTATAGCACTTAACTAGTTTTTAAAAAAAGTATTAAACTTGTTAAGTTTTAAATTTTTGATATAATATGTAAATATACATATAAGTAACTACTTAGTTATTATAAGTATAGAAATTTTCTTAACACAATCATAACAAAATACAAAAAACCTATTTCAATAAATTTTGACATCAGTATCTATCTATACTGTATAATTTTTTGCTTTTAAACGTAAAATACTTTAGTATTTAAGTGTTTTTGAACTCATCTTTCAGTACAACTGCACTTTGAATATTTTAATATTTATCTATTAACTAGGTAGTAGGTTTGGAGCACAATAAAAATTATGATCAAGAAATGAAATAGTTTTTATTCAGCTAATTGACGATTATAATTCAGCGGGGTGGCGCCGCGTAGTGAGAGACAAATGTACCTAATTCCGCGTATTGAATATTAACGATGAGACATCTAGTACCTACCATAAAAAAAATCTAACAAATAAGATATTCAGCTATCGGATTTCGAATGTTCAAATTGCCAATACATAATTTTATATAAAAATTAAAAAAAAAGCTGGTTAAGAAATACAAGTATTTAGTCGGGAAAAAATTTGATATGTTTGTAGTTTTCAATAACCTTAATTCAAAACAAAGCCTTTAACAGTATAGAATCAAAAGATGTTTCAGTGGTTGCCTGCATTGCATAGAGGCAGAAATTATTACGGAAATTATATCGTCATTTACCTAATAAGTTTCCAGCCTTTAACGTATATAAATTATTAGCTGTTATTAGGTAGTTAATCTTAATTGCTTTTTGTCAAAAATGAATTTTTAAGATTTACGTTCTTAGTGCATTTGATAAATAAGTACCTACAATCAAGAGCTTAACAATCCTAAATTTTCTCAATCACAAAAAAAAAAAAACACAGAGACCAATATAAATTAATAATTGTAAATAACTTATCGACTTACTTGAGTAATATTTGAATTTTTATCTAAAAACACATGTATAAGTATTTTGTAGATATTTTAATACTTGTACTAAAGTGTTAAGAATTTAATAATGAATAAACATAAGTAAGTCGGTAAGTAATAGAAGAATTAATAACTATTTAACATTTAATTGAATTCACAAATTAACCAAAATTAATATGTAAACATATGTTAGCATATATAGATATATATATATATATATACATACTTATGTGAAGCAAATGATTAAAATCAACTTATCACGACTAATTTGAATTTAAATCAACAAAATTTATTGCGGTCTTGATAATAACAATTTTAAAGGGTTGCCAGATTATTAAATTTTTAATGACAGGACAAATTTGGTTTTGTCCGTAATAGGACGAAATTATAGCCATTCTCAGTTACTTATTTAGGTTAATCAACTTATGCTAATATCTCACGAAATAAATACTTAAAAATCTTATTTAAGTATATTCCTTAAACTACAACAGTAATTTTTAATAATTACTTAAGTAATCATTATCATCAAATTTATACAAAAAGACATTTTGTCCCACTAACTATTCAGCATCTGGTCACTCACATTTTATTTTTTCAAATAAACCTTTCATTATATTATTATTTGCCCTTTGATTAGATAGATTTTTATAGCGTTCGATTATTTGTTATTCAGGTACGTACGTACGTATATTAGATATGGTCCAATTATATTTTATGAATGTAAGAAAGATAAATTAAAACTCTTTATTATCCTATAGATTAGATAAAATTATAAATATTACTCAAAATAAATTAATGTATAACTATTTAAATGTATGTATAGGCATAATATGTTTGATTAGGTAAAAATAACTAGTATAGAAAAAAATCAAGGGTTTGGCCAACATATTCAAAATTTGATAATCTAAAAATTGTTGAAAAGTAATTCCCTGTTTAGAAGTTACGAAGTACTTATTTTTTAATGAAGAAATAATTTTGTTAAAGACCAAAGTACCTAAGTAAGTACTTAACTTTTTTTTTGTACCGAATGTTTTTAAAATTTTGTAACGAATTCTTTTAATCAAATTAAGTATAAAATATTTTTTTTAATTTTTATGTTGAAAATTGTGTAAACAGACAAACCTACAGACATTATATCAAATAAATAAATAAGCACATATTTTTTTAACATTTTTTTTTAAGAAAATTTCTAAAATTTCATAAAAGTTTATTACTATGTGTAAACACTATGATTGCACTTGTATTTGTACAATTTTATTTAATTTTAACTAAATATATTGAGTAGATTTTAATTCAGTCTTTTAATATCAACGCATGTGATAAAGTTTGTGTTATAACTAAGTATTATTTAATTTTATTTTATTTCGTGATTTATTATCAAATATTAGAAACTAAGTTGGTGATCAAATAATAAAATATAAAGAAGAGACTAGCTAGTTGATCACATATTAAAATATAGAGAATGCATAGTTAAGTATGTTACAATGTGCTTCAAATTACTTAACTTAATTATTATTATTATTATTATAATTCATACACTAACTACTTATTCTTACTTTACTCATTTTAAAATTTGAATTTATTTTGATAAATTAATTATCTAATTAATTTCTAAGAGTGTATCTAATAAATTTCTAATAGTGGCCAAATACTGATTAATGGAACTTAATGCAATGTGCTTCAAATTTAATAATCGGTATACTTAATTAGTTAAAGTAACTTCTTTCTATTATTATAATAAGTACTTACTTAGTTATAAGTACTTGTGTTTACATTTTTGTATGTAGATACTTCCTTGTAACTACATTTTAAAGTAACTTAAAAACATAGTTATTAATTAAAAAATTGTTACTTATTAGTATTTTTTTTTTAAATTCTAAAACTAAAACACGTTTGAATTAGAAGTAAATATTTCTTAAAACAATTAAAAATATTAAAAAGTATAAAAATAGTGAAGTTGTACAATTGACCCCAATTTCGCCAGTGTGACAAATCTTTAATAAATAATAACTAATTGACTGTTATTAAAAAAGTTTTTAAATTTTTAAAAATTATTGGAAAAATTCTATTTTAAAGTTTTTAGAATTAAATAATGAGGATATTAAAAAAAATCAATATAATAATGCGCCAGTTTTGCATTACATAAATGAAAAACGATTTTATAAAATTGCATTTCCGTACGTTCATTGCGTATCTTTTAATTTTAATTATCTTAGAATAAACTTAGAAGTTCAGTTTGGTTTCATATATTTTTTAGAATAATAAAAAAAATCAGTATAAAAGCGAACCAGTTTTGGCAATTTATTTTAGTCCATGTTTCATACCTTCTTATTTTTTAAAAAACTGGCGTAATTTAGACCAACATAGTTTTATCCATTCTTAGATAAAATAATCCACCAGTTATCTGTCTAATCCTAATGAGCCATGTTGGAAAAATTGGCGAAAATAAATTCAATCTAATAAAGATGGTGTCTATAATAGTTAACTTTAATGGCAAACGTCTGAATAAAATAAAGTTGGTGAAGTGGAAGAGGTTCGAAGAGTTGCCTTTTAACTTATATTTTCTTTTGTACATAACTGAAAGTCTAATAAATAATGTACTTAAAATTTTGTCAAAAGTAATTAACCGGATAATATAATGTCGACATTACGATCATACGGATATTCCAGAGCTGACACAGGCTACTCTACTACACCTTTCCTCGTTTTTTTATTAAAGTTAAGTAATAAAGTTTAATAAATTTAATTACAAAAAAATTTTTTAAGTATTAGGATAACTAGTTATATTTTAAATTAAACTATTAAATTAAAAATAAAAAAAATTTTATATATAGTACATATATATAAATATAATTAACTAAGTATAGCTATATATTATAACGGTTTACGAATTTAGAAAATTCGTTTAAGTAATGAAGAAAACATACAATAAAAAATACCTTACTAAAATGTTAAATTTATCTCTTACTTAACTACTTATCAATTCAAATAAGTTTAAAACTAATTTAAGTAAAATTTTAGTATGAGTTAAATTATATCATATTATTAATGTACCAAAGTGCAAATATTGTTAATTATAGTTAGTTAAAGTTTAATTAAAGAAAAGTTGAGTTTTTTAAAATTGGAAAGAAATAGTTTGTTTATTTTTAATAAAATTATACATTTAATAAAATTATAATTTATACATTTAGTACTTTAAGTACATTAAACAATTTTTCACAAATTTTATATTTTATAACAAAGTCCTAGTAAAATTTCATATCTTATCAAATTCAATTTGATAATCAATAAAATTGAACCCCAAAAAAAAAAGCGATTTGTTGGTATAGAAGTATATTAACACTTGTAAGATCATCATATTTATTTTTGAAATGTTTTTGTACTTTATATAATTTTTTTAAATTATTAGAAACAAGTGATGAAAAAAAACCAAGAGTTTTTAAAAAAGCATATTTTCAAAATTATATTGTATTACATACTGAGTTTAACTTTGGAAATATTTACTTGGAAATAGTTACTGCTTACTTATAAAATTTACTGCTAATAGTAATTTTTTTATTTTAAAGTTCTTATAGCCATTCAATGGGGAAGGTTGCCAAATTTCTTAAGGATCTAACTTCATCTTCTTCCCCTTCTCCTTCACTCTTCTACGAAATTATTTTTTTTTGCAACAACTACCCATGGTTAAAATTTCGTTACTCTATTTCAAACACTGTAAAAGTTTTTGTAAACATACGGGCGGATGGACGGACATAGTGAAGCTATATAGGCACATTTTTACAAAATTTTTTGAAAATGTGCTAAAAAGACAATTAACCTATGATCGAAACCACAAAAATTTCAACATTATCACAATAACATTAAGCATTTTATTATAGCTTTAACGCCTAATAAAAATACTTATTAGTTATTAAATAATGTATATATAACTTCTATTGCTAAATTTAATAAATTGTACTTATTATTAAACTATACCTACTTTGATATAACTGTATATACATACATATATACAAATATGATTAAAATGTTATAAATATTTAAACCGAATTAATTTTTACTAACATATAAATAAATTTCTAGTTTATCTAGTTTTTAAATTTTCAATTTGTTGAAATTTAGTTAGCAAGTGAACTTAATTACAACTGAAAATATTGAATTTATTATTTGTAAGTTAATTATTAGTTTCTGATTTAATATTATTTAATTAAATCTGTAGAAATATTTATCAGAGTAAGTATTTTAGTATTATGCGTATAATGATCTTACAGTCGATTATTTATAGTAAAAGAATTATGATACGTAGCGCTGTTTTATTAACAATTTTATTTTAAAAATAAAAAATCTTGTAAATCTGTAAAATTGTATCTTAAATATGTTTTAAAATTTTAATAAAAAAATTTAATTACAAAAAATAAAGTGAGTAATTGATAGATGGTAGAACAACTACTTAAAAGTTATAAAATTTTTTTGAAATAAAATTTAAGTGAAACATTAATTTGTGTTTGTGCATTAAAGTATGGTGTTTGAATATTTATTTAAATACAAGTTAAATTTTTAATTACTTAATAAATTTTTCATTTGGTGCATTTGTTATTATATAATATATATACGTACTTATATATAACCTAATTACTACAAAATACTAATGTAAATAAATATTAATAATTTTCAATAAAATTAAGAAAAGTGTAGAGTAGACAGTGCCAATTCTTGGATATATGCATGAACGGGTGACATCGTAAATGTCTTAAAAAAAAAATTTAAGCCTGATAAGTACAATGTGAAAATAACACAATTTAAAATTTCTGCACACATTGTGTCGAAAATACGAAAAATAGGGACTTCACCACCACAAAAATAAAATTTAAATGACAAAAATTCAAATTAAAACTTCAAAATTTAAATAACTTTTAATTTTTTTATTTGTCTATCCAAAATATTTTCGATACTCAATTTAACAACACGTATCGTGAAAATGGGTCGCGAATACAATGTAAAACGAATTTACCTTCATGAGGCAATGTAAAATTTTTGAAGTTTAAATTAACGATCATGCGACATTGTATTCACGACGTCGCAAACACATTTGCGATGTCAGGGAACGTAAACACAACTTAATGCGGTTAATTACTCTTAAAAAATTTATAAATCCTAATATTTTGAGAAGTACTTATAAGTACTTTGTTAAACTAACTTTTAAAAATGTTAAGTCTTTTAGTGAAGACTTTGGCTCAAAGTTAACTCAAGTAACTAAGTACTTATATTCTTCACTGAATTCCAGCAAATATAATCAAAAATTTAAATCGCGAATTCATGTATTCAAATAGTTTAAGACTTTTATTCAATTGATTATAGATTAATATCAATAAATTTTAATCTGAAAATGTTTAAACGAAATAAATAACGGAAGCCTGACCTCTTTTTGATTTACAAAACACAAAAATTACGTTAAATCCAAAAACACATTATGTTTTTTTTTATTAAGATTCCTATGATTCCTATGATTACATTATGTAAGTGGGTAATTTGTTAGTTTACGAGTAGTATTTAAAGATTTAATTAAATATAAAGTATTCGATTGATCTCCTATTTATCTTAGATTAAGTTTTAAGTAAATTTAAATTTATTTGTACTGAAACTTATAAAATTGTAATTGTAATTTTAATTTTTTTTTTTTTTTTTATCATTAGACTGCCAAAGTCCATCAAACATTCTGTTATAGTTAAGTTTGTTAAAATTTAAAAACATTTAAATTTATTTGGTGCATTGATAAATTAAAAAAAAAATATGACGAATGCACTCAGCAAAAGTCTTCCACTTGCTGTACCATGTAACGAATATGTACATCCATGGACAGATAGTTGTTTTAATTCAGCAGCTGGTCAAATTTTACATTCAATAGGAAACAGTGGAAAAATTTATACAGTTGTTTATATGGTAAGTTTTGTTTTTCTTTTTATTTTATTATGCAATTTGTAACCCATTAAATTCTTCTCTAAAATTTAAAATTTTACATTCTAACTAATTTTTATTATTTTTTTTTTTATGTATTTCGGCAGCTCTCTTTATTGATGCGTGGTCGAATACCAACATTAGTTGATTTACAACGAACATTTCTTGGAATAATTCAATCAACAGGATTTCTTGTAACAAATGGTTGTGCATATTTATTATTTGTATGCGTATTAAGAAATCTATTGGGTCAATTTTATTATTGGACAATTGCATTTGCACCATCATTTATTTCTAGTTTTGCTGCAATAATTGTTGAAAGACCAACAAGACGATCATTATTAGCATTATATGTTGCTAATATAGCAACTGAAACAATATGGCGTATGGCTGTAGTACGTAATATAGTACGACCAATACCATATGGTGAAACTTTAGTATTTGGTTTTAGTTCATCAATTTTACTTTATTTATATAAACGTGGTTTGCATAAAACTGTATGCAAAGATTCTCTATTCAAATATATT
Source organism: Dolichopus griseipennis (assembly GCA_963082915.1). NCBI lineage: Eukaryota > Metazoa > Arthropoda > Insecta > Diptera > Dolichopodidae > Dolichopus > Dolichopus griseipennis. Next base: position 9,868,136 of record OY720442.1, read on the forward strand.
AAATTTGCTGTTGGAGGCGAAGAAGAAATTGAAATTAATAATTTTAGGGATATTGATGATAATAATGATAATGAAATCAATATACAAAATCGGAATCAGAATCGACGTTCAATAAATAATAATAGTGATAATAGTAATGAAAATAATGAAGATGATGATAATTTGGATGTTTTTTCTGATGCACATTACGATGAAAATGAAAGTGATATAGAAGAAAGAGACTTATTCACTGGTCAAGCGAATACATCAAGCCATATTGATAATAGTAATGATAATGATGTAAATGATTCCAGGGGTAGAGAAAATGAACAACAAACATCAAGAAACTATAGTACAAATGGTGTCAATAAATTTAAAATGATTTCTGATGCAATTAAAATATATGGTAATTTTTTGAAATTATTAAAAACAATGCCAAAACATAAATCATGTCCGCATTCAAATAGTTGTACATATTATTCAATATGTGGCGGTTTAAAATTATTTGGAGTTGGATTCGGATTACAAGTTGGATTAAAAATGGCATTACAATTAAGAAATATATTACGATTAAAATTCAATTTCCAAAAAACGATATTAAATAAAGCAACATTAAAATTAGGACTATTCTTAGGTGGATTTTCATTTTTATTTAAAGTTAGTATCGAATTATTTTAAAATTTGTTTTTTCTGTATTTTAAATTTAAATATTTTAGAAATTATTATTAGCTTTTATTAATTAAAAAATTTTGTTGTCTGATTTAAAATTAAAATTGACTACTAATTTAAATTCATTACTTTGATTATTATTAACATTTGTTTATTGATTACTATGATTAGTATTAACCTTTGATTCTAATAATTAAAATTATATTATTAATTTATCTTAGAAAAAAAAGTCACCCGTTTTAAATTAGGTTCTTCTTTTTTGATCCAAATCTTATTTAACATAAAAAATTTATAAATTTCGGATTCTATATGGAAAATATTTTGTATTAAATTTTTTTAAAATTATTTTAGCATGAAAGTTTATACTTATGATTAATTGGTCGAACTTATGCAAATAAATTATAAAATTTAAACTAATTTCTTTAAAAATAAAATTTACTTTAAATTAAAAGAAGTTAATTAAAGAATCTACTTATCTTTTCAATTTTTAGGCATCATCATGTAGCTTCAGGCATATATTTGGAAAAGATGATCCTCTATTTGCTTTACCAGCTGGTCTTATATCTAGTGTAGCATTCACACAGTATCCTGATATAACAATTGCTCTTTATGTTATGTGGAAAATGTTACAAGTATGAATTAACATTAAATACTAATAAATTAACTTACAAATAATTTCGTATTATAGATTACTTATAATATGGGAATCAATACCGGACACTTACCTAAAGTTCCTGGATTTACTGAATTATTGTATAGTGTAAGTACAGCAACATTATTCCATGCTGCAGCACTCGAAGCAGAAACATTACGTCCAAGTTATTGGAAATTTTTATCTTCAAATTCTGGTCGACGGTAAGTTTTTAAAGAACAAATAGTATTATTTTAAAAATGATTTGAACTCAGAAAACTATAAAAGTTTAATTTACATTCTAGTTCAATTGTTTGAAATAAAGAATTATGTTTAACACAAATTAAAAATTAATTTGAGTTCTTATTTTAATTTTATATATCTTCATATTTTATAATAAATTAATTTTTTTTTTTTTTGTGTTTTATAGGGTAAATTATATGGATAGGCGAAACTTTGATTTTTATGGATATAATTCTCATCAGCAAGTTGTGAATATTCAAAAATTAACAAATACTGAAAATTTGAAAATTGCATTCCCATTATAGCTTTATAGTAATTTAAACTAATTTTATAAAGTAATTTATATTTTGTAATTAAATTTGGTTATTTTTTTTTATTAAATTTGAAATAATTCAAAAGAAAAGAATTCTATAATATCTATATAACATTTAAAGCGGAAGTTTTTTACCATTCAATTTCTCGTATTCTTATAAATCTAAGACAGTAAATAATATTCAACTACAAATCTATAATTTCATATTTGATTATTTTTTTGCGATAAGGATTAGATTTTTAATATTAATTTTAATTTTTTATATAGAAATATCAAACGGTTAACGTCCGGCTTTCTAATTTTCCGAAAATATTACGACAGAATTTAGTTCTCGAAGTCGAACAACAAATTTAGTTCTTAAATTTTCTAACGTAAATAAATTCATACTATCGCACAATTCTTTCAAAAATCAAATTATTCGTCTTAAACGCGGTCGTGGGTTGTTATACTTTACTAATACTATGTATACAAAAAAGTAAAGTTAATAAATTTTAGAATAATATTTTAATAACAAAGAATTTAGTGTAATATTTAAAAATACATACAATAAAAATTGAAGTTAAACTTTTAAAAATACGAAGGTAATAAAATTTAAATTAGGCCAAAGAAAAACATTTAATTAAACTTTTTTAATTAAAAAAAAAAGTGAAAATTGAAATAAATGAATATAATTAAAAATTGAAAACTGAATAAAAGACAATTTTAAAATTAAAACAAGAATTATATTGAAAATATTTTTAAAATTAACTTAATTCTTCTCAATAGTAAATTTATAGAATACTTAAAAAGATAATGAAATTTTAAAGTAGTGTAGCTATAACACATTAAAATTCAAGCTTTAAATTAGTTTCATATCGAAATGTTTTCAGAAAATTGTAAAATAAATAGAAAATAGTAAAAAAAAGATAGTATATAAAGAAGAAGGTTGTCAATTTATATCGTATAAGGCAATTTAGTCAGAATACAAGCTTAAAATACATTTTACTATAGTACACGACATCATATTTAATTATTCAACATTTTTTTGGTTTATAAATACCTTAAACTTTAAAAACAATTAATTTATAGAAAAAAAGTTGCAATTACACTAAATAACATAAATTTAAAATTTTGTCATTAAATTTTTGACTATTTGTAATTTTAAAATAAAATAAAAACGTTATTTAAACAATCTTTAGCTTTTTCAAATTAAATTCTAAGAGTTTTATAAATTAAATTGTTATAATGTTGTTATAATATTCTTTTATATAATTAATAATATATATATATATAGTATAATTACCTTTCAAATTTCTTTTAAATACAATATAACTAATATATTATTATTTATGGTATTATTTTTTTTTTTATACCCGTGCATACATATATGACATCGGGTATATTAGATTTGCTCCTCCGTTTGTAACGCATCGATCTAGACGAGCTAGATATAGTGTCAAGGGTACGTATCGGCTCAGAATCGAAAAATTAGTCGATCTAGCTATGTGTGTCTGTCCGTCCGTCCGTCCGTCCGTCCGTCCGTCCGTGTGTCAGCACGATAACTCAAAAACTAAAAGGGCTAGAGTCTTGAAATTCACAGAAAGTCATTTTTAGACAATTTCTAGGTTCCCTATTGTTTTTGGTTAAAATCGGACCAAGGCTTCGGGGAGCTGCTATACAACTTTTTTGCACCAATATGAATTTCTTCAAAACTATTTATACTACGGGGATGAAAATTACACACGGTTAGTTTTATAATGACTCCGGCACTTATATGAAGTTTCAAAATGTTAGGGCCCCATTTTCGGGGGGCTGCCATACAACTTCCTTGCACCAATATGAATTTCTTCAAAACTAATTATACTACGCGGATGAAAATTACACACGGTTAGTTATATAATGAATCGAGCACTTATATGAAGTTTCAAAATGTTATGGCCCCATTTACGGGGGGCTGCCATACAACTTCTTTGCACCAATATGAATTTCTTTAAAACTAATTATACTACGAGGCTGAAAATTACACACGGTTAGTTATATAATGGATCGAGCACTTATATGAAGTTTCAAAATGTTAGGGCCCCATTTTCGGGGGGCTGCCATACAAAGTTTTCGATTCAATAACTGTGAATCTAATAAAGCTACAAGGTTAAAATTAAAATTGGGCAGGTAAATTAATAGGGCAAGTTACTTGACAAAGTGGGACATCACTCGGACCATCGGACTTTTAGGGTGGGCCAATTTTTTTTTTTTGTTTTTTTTTTTTTTTATTTTTTTTTTTTTTTTTAAGTTTAAGTTATGGGACAATGAATGAAAATTTTTTTTTTTTTTTTGATTTTTTTTTTTTGTTAATTTTTTTTTTTTTTTTTTAAGCTAAAGTTATGGGACAATTGAAGGAAAATTTTGTTTTTTGTTTTGTGATTTTTTTTTTTTTTTGTTAATTTTTCTTTTTTTTTTTACGTCAAAATTATGGGGTAATGAGTTAAATGTATAAGGGAAGTAAATTACGGTTTATTTTATACACCATAGTGGGTATGCACGGGTATCTAAAAGTTGACAAGGGCAACTATAATTTTCCTCGTTTTAATTATGTTTTGTTTCATTCTGCTTTATACTTTTAGGTACTTTTGTAATCAAAATATTTTAATAAAAAAATTGTAGAAAAAAATAAAAAGTCTTAAGTAAATGAATTAAAAAAAAAAAGAGTTTTATTATAATGAAACTAAGTACAAAATTTTTAAAGAATATAGTGATCCTTATCTTCCTAGCTCTCATCTTTTATAATTTTTAAAAAGTACGAATTAAACTCATTACAATGTTTTAAAATTATTGCTAAAAAACTTATTTTTTTTCCAAACCTGACTTATCTTAATAAAATATTTTTAATCACATTTAAAATCCAAAAGTTTTAAAAGTTGAAAGGCAACTAAAATATGCAATGATTAGAATGATTCACCCTTTGAATTCTCCTGTTTTATGTTGATTCTATTTTTCCTTTTAAATATCCAAAAACTCGTAAGATAACAAAAAATTTTGGGTCATTGTTTGTGATTTTATAAAAATGTTTATTTGTAATGCATAATTTCAAACGTTTGATGCTATTATACTTTTTTGTCCCAAAAGGGAAGCTTTCGAATTTCTACAGAATACTTTGAATTAATTTCAAGTGTCTAAACATTCAACTATACTGCCTTAGAAACCCATTTAGATTCCTTTAAGCATTTTAATCAAATAGTTATTAGATTAGTAAATTATACTGATTGTAGATTTTTTTTTGAAACAGCGCCATAGAGAAGAATTACAAAAAAATTGAACCTAAATTGAGTTTTGTATGTTATGGACGAGCTTAAAGAGGTAAGTTGTAAACTCAAAAATTGTTAGAGTAAATAGGAAGTCGTACACTTTTTCCGATTATTATTTAGCTAAGTTACAGTTTACACTACCCTATCATTACAGTATACACTGAAATTCAAAAACTATAATTTTTTTTAACTATATATTTCTGAAATATTTTTAAAAACTTATTTTAAAATTTAATTTCAAATATTTTTGATTCGATATGCTCAATTACGCCTACAAGTATGTATTATTCTTTAAAGTTCTTATTCTTAAGTATTAAAAGAAAATACAAAGTGAACACGCCCTTGCTGTATTTATTTCGTTCTTTATACCCGTGCATACATATATGACATCGGGTATATTAGATTTGCTCCTCCGTTTGTAACGCATCGATCTAGACGAGCTAGATATAGTGTCAAGGGTACGTATCGGCTCAGAATCGAAAAATTAGTCGATCTAGCTATGTGTGTCTGTCCGTCCGTCCGTCCGTCCGTCCGTCTGTGTGTCAGCACGATAACTCAAAAACTAAAAGAGCTACAGTTTTGAAATTTTCACAAAATATTTTTCAATCAATTTCTAGGTTCCCTATTTTTTTTGGTTAAGATCGGACCAAAACTTCGGGTAGCTCTCGAACAGCTAACTTTTTTAACTCCAATATTTTCATACAAAAATTTTAACATGAAGTATTTAACATGAAATTATATGAATTTTGTTTGTTTTTGTTTTTTTGTTTGTTTTTTTTGTTTTTTGTATTTGTTACAAAAAGTAGATAAAAATTTCGAGTTAGAATTTCATATGATTTAAATGATGCGTAGTTTTTTTAAGATAAGCAAAAAAAAAGAAGACAAAGATTTTTTTAAGTAAATGGCTTATTGATATTGATAGATAATTATGAATATATATGATGAATCATCTGATGATTATTATATGAATAATGATCATATGAAGTTGATTTGGCTTAAGTTTAATATATTCGTGAATTAAAAATTAATTATAAGAGATGGAATTGAAAAATTAGAGCAAAAGTTTTGAAATTCACACAAAACATTTTTGGGACATTTTTGAGGTTCCCTATTCTTTTTGGTTAAGACTAGATCAAGGTTTCGGGGAGCTGCCACACAACTTATTTAAATCAATATGAATTTCTTCAAAAGTAATTATACCAGGAAGATGAAAATTACACACGGTTAGTTTTATAATGAATCAAGAACTTATATGAAGTTTCAAAATGTTACGACTTCATTTTCGGGGGGCTGCCATACAACTTTTTTGCACCAATATGAATTTCTTGAAAACTGATTATACTACGAGGATGAAAATTACACACTGTTAGTTATATAATGAATCGAGCACTTATATGAAGTTTCAAAATGTTACGGCCCCGTTTTCGGGCAACTGCCATACAAAGTAATCAATTCGATAACTGTGAATCTAATGAAGCTACGAGGTTAAAATCAAAACTGGGCAGATAAAGTAATAGGGCAAGTTAGTTGGCAAAGTTGGACATCACTCGGACCAACTTTTAGGGCGGGCTATTTTTTTTTTTTTGTTTTTTTTTTTTTTTTGTTTTTAAGCAAAAATTATGGTAGTATAATGGAATTAAAAATTTAATTTTTTTTTTAAGCTAAAATTATGGGATAAAAAGGTAAATTTTTTTTTAACTATTTTACTTTCTTATATTTTTTTTGTAATATTTATAATAGCATAGAGGAAATAAATAACGGTTAGTGGGTATGCACGGGTATCTAAAAGTTGACAAGGGCAACTATAATCTTCCTCGTTTTCTTTTAATTTTTAAAATTATTTATTTAATATTAAATTTTGAAAAATAAAATATATTTGGTACTACAATAACTGATTCAATATTTATAATGTGTAAATAAATTCTTTTGTATCTTTTAACAAAAAAATGAAAACTTTGTGTTTTTGTAACTTCCTGTGAAATTATGAAAAAATTAAATTGTAATAAATTGTATAATAAGGTCTAAGAAACTTACTTCAAAATTTTATAAATCAATAACACATAGTTTTAACATCTTGAAAATTAACCTAATTCTTACCATTTAATAAGTTTAATAAATAACATTAAAAAAAATTAACTCAAAAATTAATAATAAAAATTCGTTTAGAATATATATGGCGTCGAAATTTTGTTAAAATTGAGTTTTGCACAGGGTAAATTACTATAAAATATGACAATTACTTTTTCATATATATATATCAGCTTTTGTTTGGCGTTTCCATATTGAAGATACATTTTGAGCTAGTGCTATATAATACCAATTTATATATTGAACTTTTTTGAGCTTTGGTCGGGTGTAGGGCTCCATGAAACTAATTATTACGTGATACTTTTCCTTACGAAAAATTTCATTGCTTTATTTCAAATGGTATAGAAGTTTTTTAAACACTCGGACGGCCATACGAATAAATTGAAACCATGTATGGTGATTTTATCAAAATATTTTGAAAATGTGCTAAAAGTGTTAATGTCACCTATGACGTTAGCAAAACTAAAAAAAAATTTGTTATCCTATAGTTTCGTCATAGCGAACTTCGGTTAAAGTACGAAATAACTCTTAATTAACATTTCAGAAGTCTACATTAAAAAATATTTATCTTAAGTGTTACATAATAGTTGTCAAGAACAACTATGATTTTATATTTTATTTTTGTGTAATTCGTAAATATATACAATTCATATGTACTGAACTTTATCATAAGTTAATGCTTTATGATGTTTTTCTCATTATCTTTGCTCTTCATTTTGACTTAATGTGGATTATTATGATTTTGAAATTAATTAAAATAAAAAAAATGAAAAAAATTCATTTTCATTTTTTCGCTTTCTTTATTTTAAAATATTCAGATTTTATTTTGTTTTTGCTTTAACACTTCAATGAGCTTTTCTTTTTTTTAGCTTCTGATATTTCAACTTGTTCATGAAAATGAGAGGCTTTTCAAGGATTTGGTGGAATTTTTCAATTTTTAATAAAGGAAATAATTTAAAATAAAAGAAATCTTGCATTAATGTTAACTTTTTTTTTTTTTAAATATTTACTAAAAATTTTTTTATATTATTCAGTGTACATAAATTTGTATTTAAATTGTTCTTTGAAGTTTAAAAAATCTAAAATTTTTTTGAAAATTGTGAAAAAAATTTTATAAATTGTAAAAAATATTTTTTTCTTAAATTTCTAACATTTAGTCGGTGTTGTTATTTGTTAATAATCTGATAGATACCTCATTTTGTCTGGTAGCTCTTTGATGATAGATGCGTAACAATTCACGTACAACCTGCGACGTCTCCCACATACGACTTCAGCTCGTCAGTACCTTATTTGTACCTTATTTGTCACAGTAGTGGCTCTACAACATCAGTATCAGATTCAATATCTACTTTTTGCCTTAAAATTTACTTTCTGCTCTGGGTATTTTGTTTCGATTAGTCAGTAGGGTCGGTTGCCCTATCCTACCATCTTAATTGTAAGATCCGTTCCACTTAGTTTTACCATTTAATTTCTTAGTCTTTCAATAGGCAGACTTGTAAAAAAGTTGAAAATCCACAGACCTGAAGTACGCATCTAAGAATGTAATTATGTTTTTAAAAACTTTGAATTTTTGCAAATTTTTTTTAATTGAAATGTTGTAATTTATTTGATTGTAATCATTTCCTTTCAGTTTTCTTTTTATCACTAAACCTAAATATATTTTTGACATTAATGGTTGGTATTTATAAAATTTACACCTAAAATGTAAAAAAAGAATCCCGAAATAAATCAGGGTAGAATTTTTAAAATAAATAAATTATTTGAGAATTTGTTTTCTTTCAAGGGAATAAAAAAAATTAATTTTTAATGTAAAATTGTTTTTTATTTTTTTTTTGCAATTTCATAATTTGTCAAGTCCTTCAAACGGTAAGTTTTTAAAAATGAAGACCTTGAAACATTTCTTCCAAAGTCTTAATGTGTCCATATTTTAATAAAAAAAAATATATAACAAAAATCTATTTAAAAATGTTTTTAATGTACTAGTTCCCATTTCCTTATTAAAATTGAACTCAAAGCATTTTATAATTTCAATCATTACTTTTTTGTATCGGAAGTATACCCCAGAATAACTTTCATAATTTATGTTTGTCGACCAATCCAAGCTTAATTTTTATACATACTTAGATAACTATGCCAAAATTAAATTTATGAAAAGAGTTGAGGACTTGTCAAAACTGATTGACTCCGACGGCTGATATATTATGGCTTGTGTAAATGATGCAGTCATAAAAGTTGTAAAATGTCAAAATGACACTTTGCTGTTAAAGTTTAAGTTAAAGCTGAAACAACTTTTGCGTCGTTGAAAACTTTGTTGGTTACTTTTATTGTGTGCATTTATATTGTATGTTAATTTATAATTCTTTTGAAGTAGGAATACTTCTAATTTTTTTGGCTACTCATTGTGCTCAGGAGTTTAGAGATATAGTACAGATTACTCTTTGTCATATAAACGTAGAAATTACTTGAATTTAAAATAAAAGAAGTTGTTACCTAATACTAAGTGTAAAATTTTGGATACATATAAGTTTTAATTTTAGATTTAAATTAGTTTTTATATTATTCAATTACTTAAATTTTTCAAAACATTTATAAAGTATTTATATTTACTGTATAGTAAAACATATTGTCCACAATTTTAAAAACAAAATAAATAAATTAAATTCAACAAATCGCGTAAAAGTAAAAATTAATAAATGAGTGTATATTTGCACTCAAATATTTATTTATTTGTGATCATGGTTATAAATATACATATACACATTTCACATTTGTGTATACAAGTATTAAATAGGTATTTTAAGGTATTTCTATACACATGAACTTGGAGTTTGTCGGATTTTAAAGAAAATTATGAAAACTATAAACAAAACTTCATGATTTGAGCTGGTTAAATATTAAATTTACTTTATTAGATACATATATGAGAACAAAATTTTAAATTTTACAGTTAACCGAAAATCTTAAGAGACCTTTGCGAAATTCAAAGTATATTCGCTCCCAAAAAAAATTGTTTTACAAAATTTTGTGCCGCAAGGGGTTAACAAATTCCATATCGGTTGTTTTCCAAAATAATTGTCAAAGATAAATACTTGTCCAACCATTCAAACCGTTTTTTTATAAAAACATTAATTCGCAAAATCAATTTTTAAAAAAGGTTTGTGCCACAATGGGTTAATTTATAAAGGTTATTTATGATTGTACTTAATAGTATCTACTATTTACATAAAACCATTAAAATGCAACTAAGTTTGATGGTTTGATTAATTTGATTTCCTTCAATATGTTTTTAAAATAACTTAAACTTAATTTTTGATATAATTATATTTTTTATATTTTAATATATATATTTATATTAAAGTAACATACTCTATTTACTTTGATTGTAAATAAGTATTGTAAAAAGCTGTTGTAATAAAATATATTTGGTTTTAGAAAATATTTTTAAATGCTTTACAAATATTGTGGGTTTTCGTATGCGAATATTTTGTATATATATAAATATATATTTAAAAATGTATATGTTAATGTTTGCAAAGGATAATAACTAAAAGATAAATTTATTTTATAGATATGTATACATAAATACATATATTCATAATTGCTTGGCTATTTACTATTTACTATAAAAGACACTCTTTATAATATTATATTTGTACACACATATTTAGATATTTATATAAATAATATTTGCTCCTTTAGATTAGACAGTCAATTTAATTTTTAGAATGGTCTAGTATTTATACCCGTGCATACACATATGACATCGGGTATATGAAAATTGCTCCTCCGTTTGTAACGCATTGATCTAGACGAGCTAGATATAGTGTCAAGGCTACGTATCGAATCAGCATTGAAAAGTAAACCGATCTAGCTATGTGTGTCCGTCCGTCAGCACGATAAATCAAAAACTAAAAGAGCTAGAGTTCCGAAACTTTCACAAAGTAATTTTTAGACAATTTGTAGGTTCCCAAATGTTTTTGGTTAAAATCGGACAAAAGCTTCTGGTAGCTGCCATACTTGTAGTCAAAACGTCTCGGCAAAACTTATTTTTTTTTAATCATCTTTTTTTTTATTAATTGGTTTTTGTAATTAAATATAAAAAAACAAATATTTTGAATTTTCTGTCAAACAATTCAATTGCAATATATGGAATTCTTATTTATTTAATACATAATAGTGGGTACGCACGGGTATTGGTAAAGTTGACAAGGCCAACTATAATCTTCCTCGTTTTTATTTAAAGATACGAGATAGGAATGAAATCAATTCATGTTATTCAATAATATCTCCAAAATCAAATACATCCAAAGCAGAAGATTATAACAATGCATAGCCCATTTGGAAAAAATAAAAAATTTAAGGTAATTTTAAAATATTCGAATTTCTGAAATATTAAAAAATTAAAACTTTATTGTATCTTGATTATGGACGTTTTTTAGCACATTTTCAAAAAATTTTGTAAAAATGTGCCTATATAGCTTCACTCTGTCCGTCCGTCCGTCCGTCCCTTTTTACCTACGATTGACTAAAAAATATCAGAAATGGGTAGGTATTGCAATAAAAATAATTTAATGTTAAAACTTTTTTTTGTAGTCCCCCCGTTACGGAGCTACAGCCCCGCAAAGTCGAAAAAACCCCCATATTTAAACAGTTATAATTAGAGTTCTATAAGGTATATTTCCAACCTGAAAACGGTAACAGACAGCTGTTCTTATAAGCTTTACAAATTCTGAAAAACCAATTGTATAGGGTTACCATACGGTACTAAAATTTACCGTTATTCAAAACTAAGTTTTACAAAATTTTTGGTCCCTCATAACTTCGGAACGTCTAAATCTAGAAACTTGAAATTTTGGGAGAAGTTAGATCCTTAGAAATAAGTAAGAGCCAGTTAACAAAATTTTTTTGTCACGCCCCCTCTTTAGGAGCTGTAAGGGGTCGAAAATTGAAATTTTGCTAAAAATTTAGCTTTTAAACACCTATAACTTGAATACCTGTCAAAATTTTTTTTTATTTGTATACAAAATTGAAAGCTCCAAAACGAAAGTTTCAATAAGTGTCAAAGGTTTTTCTTAATTTTGACTTTGTCCGTCCGTCCGTCCGTCCGTATGTTTACAAAAACTTTTACACCGTTTGAAATAGATTAAAGAAATTTTAACCACGGGTAGATATTACAAAAAAATTATTTTCGTAGAAGAATTTTTTTCTGTAGCCCCACCCGTTACGGAGCTACAGCCCCCCAAAGTTGAAAAAAGCCCTATTTTTAAATTGTTATAACATGAGTTTCTTTAAGTGTATTTTTAATCTGAAAACGGCAAAAGATAGCTGGTTTTATAGGCTTTACAAAAATATAAGGTTTAAATGTATAGGGTTACCATACGGTACTAAAATTTACCATTAAGCAAAACTCAACTTTTGCAAAATTTTTGGCGCCATATATCTTTTAAACGGTTCAACCTAGGGTTTTGAAATTTTGGGAGAAGTTAGGTCCTCCAAAATTAGTAGGAGTCGGTTAACAAAATTTTTTTCTCACGCCCCCTGTTTAAGAGCTATAAGGGCTCCAAAATTGAAATTTTGCTATTTTCAACCACCTGTAACTTTAACACCTGTTCAAATTTTTTTTTACAAATATGCAAAGTTTATAGCTGCAGCATTATATTTCAACATACATTAAAGGTTTTTCTTAAATTTGAAAGGGTCTCTTTAAATTGAAGAAATTGTTTCTTAGTCTTAACCATTTTTGGTTTGATAATAATATTCTAGGTAAAATTCCAAATTTTGTTCAAAATTGATTTCCTAGAACCGGAAAAAAATGGAAGAGTGAAGACAGGAGGGGAGTGAGCAGATCCATCATAAGTTTGCTAAGCAAAAATTTGGGAACCTTCCCCATTGAAGGGCTACTAGGTCTTCAAAATTAAAACTTTTATGTTCTTATAAAACAACTTATAAAACATAACTTATTTACCAGTATAAGTTTTTCCAAAATTAAACGTTAACATTGAAGCTCCAACACTATATTTTGCACTTATTAACAGGTTTTCTTGAGTGTATTGGGGTTATATTCTAAGTAATTCACTATTAGTGATATAATTAATTATTAATGAAATAACAAAATGATAATATTATCATAATATATATTTTTATAAAAATAAATGATAAAATACTCAGTAAGAAACCGTATATAATTTTGAAAATGTGCTTTTTTAAAACCCTTGGTTTTTTTCCCTCACTTGTTTTGTTAAGTTTTATATACAACTTGGGTACGGTTTCGTATATTGTTCGATTATATAAGAATTATACTATAATAATCAATTATTTATATCTCCAAAAAAAGATTTATACACAAGCTTTGTGGTAAATTAAAAATTACAAATAAATATCTTAAAAATAATTTAAAAAAAAAATTAAATATCAGGCAGGCTTATGTTCAACAGATAATGACTATCAGTTATACTAGTTATAATAACTATTTAAAAAAAACCTAAGAAATATTAAACCATAGATTTGGTGTTGGACCACTTAATAATTTTTTAACAGAACATTGACATTTATATTTTTAAATTTAATTCATTTATATTATTAAAAAAAAAATCTTTTCTTAAAAAAAATGGCTTCAAATCAATTTTCTGTTTATATTTATTGCATATAATTCATCAGATGGGATCAACTAAAATTGTATTAAAGTTTCACAATAAGAATATATTTATGTACAATCCAACTTATGTACAAATATCTATCAGATACAAAAATGCGTCACAAAACAAATTTCAAACAAAAAAAAAAACAAAAACAATTTATTCAAAGTTATTGTATTTATACTATTATATTATAGTAAAGAATGTGCATTTATTATCTTAATATATATATAATATAAAAATAAATCCTGATAGTAAAACTTTTATTCTAGATTTAGTAAGATACAATATAACGCAATGGTCCTTTGGATTTTTTTCTATCATGTTTAAGCCTATAACAGCTTAACCATGTCTTTCAAATTTAGATTGTTAAGTAAAATTTATCTTTTAGATTCAATTTATCAGATTAAGTCCAAGGATGTCTAGTATAATGGATATTTGTATAGGAAGTAAATGTGATCTAATTTATATAACAAATATATAAAATATAATATAATAAGTATGTAGTATATGATTTTATATGGGTGTGCATATATAAGTCATATTTACTTAATAGAATCTAAATAAAAGAATTTAGAAGATAGGTTTGAAATTTAATTAATAAATGGTAATTAATAGCATATAGGGTTTCCGCAAAGGAACGTCATCTAACTCTGTTTTGGACTATTGATTTGATTTCTACCCATGTGTTTCCTTCTCTTTGCATTTCTTAAAAATTTTATAAAATTCTTTATTTGCAAAAAAAAATAAAAAATTATTAGTATTTCAAATCAGTAAGTCAAAGGGGGTCCATCCTCATTATATTTTTTGAATTTGAAAGATACAAACTGCCCCGTAGCAGAAGTGTATGCCGGATTCTTACCGAGCTAAACGAGACCCTTCCCTTATTAAAACTAGTCGAACTGGTAGGTCTAATGTACTTTCCCTAAGGAAATCTGTAATTTATACTATATTATCTAAAGGTCTTCTTCTTTTAAGCCTTGCTGTAATAATCTGATTATTTATTAACTGAGTAGCTTCAATATTTATATATCCGTCTAGACGATCTTTATGCCTTATGGCATATCTGCTTACTTCATCTATAACTTTGGGAATTTGTAAATCTCTATGAATGTCACTTTTACTTACATGCAAGGGAGCACTTACTATATGTTACGTAAAACTTTATTCTGAAAGGTTTATATTTTTTTAATATGAGTTTGCTTAGTCCAACCCCAAAGTTGAATAACAAATAAGCATCGTTATATAAAAAAAAAAACAAAAAAAAAATAAATATTTATAAATATTTTTGTATTTTTGAAACGAAAGAGGGTTCATTTTTTTTTTAAAAAGCTTAAAAGTAAATATTTCAATATTTAGAATGTCTCATATATTTTTATAGGCCTCTCTGTTTGAAAAATTATAAGTTTAAGAATTAGGAATCACCTAAAAACTAAACCGTTCTCTCTAAGATAAAATTTCCTAAAGTAACGATAGAAAAATTGACTTTCTACAACTTTAACACAAAAGTAGTAACCATTCAGAGGCTTTCTATTCTTTTATAAGTAAAATACTGCATTAAAAAACTTAATTATATTTCTATTTAAATGCTAATTTTCTCAAAGTTTTATTTAAAATTAACAACAAATGTCTTGATAACTAAGTAATAACAATTTTGAAAATCAAAATACCATATAAATCTATATAGTATCTATATTGATAAATTATATATATATATATACAACAAATTAAAATTTGGAATATAAAATAAAATATTTATCATTAAAATTAAATATTTATTTATTTGAATCTAAAAATATATTTCTAAATATGTACTATAAATCGAATAAAATATATAATTGTGATTATATATAACAATTTTTTATATATTCTATTAACCAAGGGACTAAATTACGTGTTTAGAAATATAAAATATTAAATATATATATTTAATTTAATAAAAGGCTAGTACAATCACATATTTTTATGCGTATAATATATATATATTATACATATACATATCATATGGCTAAATAAAAAAGAGTCATTCAAATTTCAATCCTTTGAATAATATTTATAAATAACTTTGAGAACTGATAGGTTCGAATATTTCTAATATTAAATTGTATTATTTTATTTAACCTTGCTAATAGAGCGAGGTATAATGAGACCCAAATTAATATTAAGTAACTTTATTTTAAAAATGTTTTTAAAAATTTAATAATTGTTTTTTTTTAATTTTTATTTAAAAGTACAAAAATGGATCTGTTGGACCGCTTTGTCGAACATATATTGAAACCAAATGTTGACACCAATATATGTATATGAATTACTATATAACTATACCGATGTCAAAAAATACTTCTAAAAGACTAAAACATAGTAAATAATTTTAATATGTACCATTTAATTCCCCAAATACTCCATATTATATTTTATAATACGAATTTATTAATTTAAATGTATGCAATAAACACTTTGGAATTTTTACATCTCCTCAGTAGTGTCAGATTTTATCTAATCAATTTTATTAGCAATATTACATGCTGATGCCTGTAGTCTTAAAAACAAAACACTAGTATATACGAGTACTCGTATTAAGCACCCAATGTAATTTGAATAGATTTATTGATAAAAACAAAAACAAAAAAAAAACAATACAAAACAAACAAGTGATAAAAAAACCAAAGGTTTTTAAAAAGCACATCAATTTCAAAATTATATAGGGTTACTTACTGAGTATTTTATCATTTATTTTTATAAAAATATATTTAAAAATAAAAGATATTATAATTTAGTTATTTCATCAATTTAAAAATTAGGAATAATACTAAATCAATACTTAGAATACAATCCCAATGTACTCAAGAGAACCTGTTAACAAGTGCGAAATATAATGTGAGAGCTTCAATGTTAACGTTTAATTTTAGAAAAACATACACTAGTGAATAAGGTTTCCAAATTTTTGCTAAGCAAACTTATAATGAATCTTGAGGACCTGCTCAACACCCTCCTGTCTCCATTCTTCCATTTTTATAGGTTCTAGGAAATCAATTGTGAACACCACCAAAATTTAGAATTTTACCTAGAATTTTATTATCTAAGCAAAAATGTTTAAAACTAAAAGACAGTTTCTTCAATTTAAAGACAGGAGACGTGAGAAAAAAAATTTGTTAACCGACTCGTACTTATTTCTGAGGATTTATTTTCTCCCAAAATTTCAAAATCTTAGCTTGAACCGTTTAGAAGATATGTGGGGCCAAAAATTTTGCAAAAATTGAGTTTTATATAATGGTAAATTTTAGTATCATATGGCAACCCTAAACATTTGTCTTTTAAAAATTTATAAAATTTATAAAATTAGATATCTTTTGCGTTTTCAGATTGAAAATACACCTAACTCTTGTTATAATAATTTAAATATAGGGCTTTTCCCAACTTTGGGGGGCTGTAGCTCCGTAACAGGTGGGGCTACAGAAAAAAGTTCTTTTACGAAATTTTTTTTTTTTGAATCCTACGGACGGACGGACGGAGTGAAACTATATTGGCACATTTTTACAAAATCTTTTGAAAATATGCTAAAAACTGAAATATACCATTTTATTCTAAAAGGGTTCCCAATTTTCTGATAAATTGATAACTGATTCTATTAATTTGATATTGAATTGATTACAATATATACATGTACATGTATTTACATGTATTTAATACAAAATAAAATTATGGCAATATTGTTAACTAATTTTCTATTTCACTCACATCAAAAATATGTTTTGTCCTTTTGGGAGATATCTGATATACAAATCATGGTAAATTGTATGTATATTATATGTATATATATAATGTATAAGATCCTTTTTAAAATGAAGAATTTCAAAATGATTACGTTCCATACAATTAGCTCTCATATAATGTAAAATAATATCAAAAAAAAAAAAAACATAATCATTATACTTAAATACTTCTAATATATTGGCTTGTCCTAATGTACATATATACCTACATATAAGTGCACATACAATATAGCATGTGAAATATTGAACATAGTGTGTGAATATTTTGATATTTGAACGCAAAAAAATTATTGAAAATTAAATGACTTTAGGTTATAATTTTAATTTAGTATAAATTATTTGTAATTATTTTCCAGTGTAAATGATTAAATACCTACCAATACGGATTACAAATGGATTTTTTTTTTCTGGTAAAGCTTTATTTGATTACAAAATACCGTTTGTTTTAGAAAAAGTTTATTACTAAATTAAAATGTGTATTTTGTGGGAAAATGAAGCATATAATGGTTGTTAATATGTAAAATATGTGTGAAAATACAAAAAAAGATTTTTAATGTGTAGTAACTGACAGTAGTGACAGTTACTGTTTTTATAGTTATATCTATATATAGATAAATTAAATAAATTTATCCATTTTGAAAAAGAATCAAGGCCTAGATACAATTGAAACATGAAAGAAAAATTTAAAACTATATAGGAGATAAATGAATATAGATACAATGAAGATACAAATAAGTTGCTGGCAACAATTTTTTAATGACATTCAAACTTTCCTGTCAAGTGTCAGTTCATTTTCGTTTACTCCAATTTGATTTTTCAACTTTTAAAATGGTGTGAACAAAGGTTTATGAAACAAAAAAATGTGCCTATATCCCGTTACGGAGCTCGAGGTGTCCAAAGTTCGAAAAAGCCTTATATTTAAATTGTTATAACAAAAGTTTTATAAGAAGTAATTGGCAATCATGGAACCGAAAAATGACAGCTGTTTTTATAAGATTTAAAATTAACATGTATAGAATTTAAATATAGAAAGGGTTGCCATACGGTACTTTAATTACCCGTTATCGAAAATTTAATATTTCCAAAATTTATGACCCCTTACATCTTCTAAATAGTTTGAGTAATAAACTCGAAATTTTTAGAGGGGTTAGATTTTAGAGAAATATATATTTACTACAGCCCTCCATTTAGGAGCTGTAATCGATTAAAAATATGACATTTATATAAAGATTTGTAAACAAATGATTTTTATTAAAATTGAAAAAATTATCTGTCGTTTTTTTTTTACAATTTTATAAGACCCTGGGTTGCTATTTCTACATAAGTGTAAAAGTCTTTAAGCTTTAAGTTATTAATTTGTAGCCTATTATTTGATGTTTAATAACTGATACTTTATCACCTTTGTAAGATACTCGTAATTTTAAAAAAAATCAATTTTTGAATTTTATTATTCCTTCTTATGCGGCTGTCAACTTACAGAATCTAATTTGAACGTATTTAAAAACCCCTTGTACATTTCAATAATTAATCATACATTATTAATTAAAATTTATAAATTAGCTCTCAAAAAATTTAAATTCATTAAAATAATGCATTCTTTTTAAAAATATCTATGATGATATTTTTTAAAATTAATTATAAAATATTATGAAAATATTTTCAAAAAAAAATGTTTCATGTTATTTAAATGTTAAAAGTTCATGCTATACCTGAATGCGACGACCGTTAAAATGGAAATTTAATAGCCATCAAAAAATCACTCCCACATATACATTTGTCAGATTATATAATATGAGTATTATTAATAAATATTATTTCACTTTTTTTAATTAATTAATTCATTTTCGTTTTCAATTAATTAAAAAAAAAAATTATCATTTCATTTGTTGTATATTCGGATTTTAAACACCTACGAGTTTAATAAATTAAATGACGGGACTATACCGTTATTATTTCTAAGAAAAAACTCTGATTAATATATAAACGAGGAAGAGTGTAGTAGAGTAGACTATGTCAACTCTGGGATACCCGCATGACCGTAACATATACATTATATCATCCGGTTAATTACTTTTGGCAAAATTTCAGACACCCAGCTTCATCAGGTGTAGTGTAAAGCTCATATAAAAGACGGAGCTATATGGCAGCTACTCGAACCGTCTGCCGTAGGCCCACCAAATTTTGCAGTAAGTTTGGCCATTATACTAAATTATTTTTGGCAAAATTTAGAAGTTGTATGGCAGGTAAAATTAGAAGTTGTATGGCAGGTAAAATTAGAAGTTGTATGACAGGTACTCGAACCCGTGGACCAAAATGGCTGAATTTAAATAGCGATTCCGTTTTTTGCGTAAAAACAAATTTGTGAAAATTTCATAATCCTAGCTACTTTATTTTTTGAGTTATCGTGATGACGGACGGACGGACAGACATACATAGCTAAATCAATTTATTTTTCGATTCTGATCCGATCCATACACTTGAGTCTATATCTACCCCCCTCCTTCTCTGCGTCACAAACGTAATGGCAAATTTATTATACCCTTTGACTATATAGTCATACGGGTATAAAAATTATATACATAAAGGAATATGCAAAAAATATCCGATACTATAAATATATTGATGGGCAATGTTTATGGAATATAAAAGTAGAAAAACCTAGGATTTAATACTGCTAAATAGCCTAGAAATTAGGGAAATGATTCTCCATATAAAGGACTCATAAAGCAATAACTAACCCATTAAGGAGCCCTGGCAAACAATTTAATTTTTTCCTTACAATAACTTACAGATATTAAAATACAGAATCAATCAAATACTTTTAATAATATCCCATAACCCAAAATTTTATACTGGCCTGGACTTTTAGTAGTTGTGAGTGAATTATTTTAGATTTTAGAATATAGTATTTATACTAACGCTTTCAGCCGCACCATATGTATTTCAAAAATTAATCTTTTAATCTTAGTGTCATTTAGTAACTGTAGCCTCTAGGTGTTGGGTTTAATATCACTTTAACTTTATATTTAATACATCTACACTAAAAAACACCTTCCAGCCATGTGTTTTTAAACAAAATATGGTTTATTAATAACAATTTGTTTGTTTTGAAATAATATAACATCAACTTGTAACCAATATTGCATTACTCAAGTTGCACTTTGTAAAAATGAAATATTTTAATAATAATTTTATTATGAATTTTTATCCAACCCAGTTGGACTTAAAGAATGTAAATGGAATATACTTTATTTTAACTTCTGTATTTTATTATATTCAAATGTACAATGAAATTGATATAGTTTAAATCATTTTGGTATATTGTATTTCAGGATATTGAAGATGGCTTTTGATCAGACTACCTTCTCCAATATATCATTTCATTTTAAGATTAACAACTTAAATCTGAAATAATATTCTTTTAAACTTGTTAAGTTTTTCAGGTGTTGATATTAAAAACAGAAACAAACACTTTTCAAGTAATCCAATAGATTTATGATTTTTTTGCATAATCATACACCCATACTTGAATGACAAATTAAGAAATATAAACTATTTGTAAAGAACATACGGTAAAGGATCATATTTTATTAATACTAAATATTATTTTCAATAATAGTATTACTTTTATGATATGTAAAACCACAACCTATTATAAAAAAAAATAATTCTAATTTGTTACTCTTTAAAGTTGGTTTTTGAATTTTTATTTAGCTCAATTCTCAGATAGGAAATAATCGTCATGGCAACTTCAGGAGTACTGTCTCCTCAACTCTTAAAACACCGAACTTTATAGGTATTAGTTTTATTGGACTCTCCTACATCCTTAGTAGTGCTGTTCACTTTTCAAACTTAGTTATTATTACTTGTATATGACACTATAGATCACCTTAGATCAGTCCTAATAATATAATAGCCCCATTTTATAGATGGACCTTCTTTCAAGTTAGTTCTAAATTTCTTAGGGAAATGCGCTTAATAAATTTTAATCTAAGGAGCGCTAGGCCTTTTTTTTTGTATTTTGTCTTAATTGGCAAGTGCAAAGGTATTTTAATTAAAGATTGTATTGAATGTGTTAACAGATATTCATAATAAATTTTGATTTGAAATTAAATAAAAATACTTAAACGGAAGTCCAACCCCAAATACATATTTTTGGTTTTAGATTTTACATAAAATTCAACATTTATTTCTTGATTAATACCAGATAATATTTATGTACCCTTGAAAAGTAATCATAAAATAAATAAAAGAATAGAATAAAATGGAAAATAGAGGCAGGATATAAAGTAAATTGTGGTATTAGATAATAAATTGAGTTCAATGGTTTTCTTAAATAATTTATAATCACAATTTATTATTCAAACTTTTAATAATCCATTTTCACAATTCTTAGAAATTTGCAGGAAGTTATCTTAATGGAAATAATAAAATAAAATATGAAGTACAAAATATCAAATTTATAAATTTTACCAAAAATACAAAATTTATCAGTTGGTAAATCATTGTAACTCGACTGTAATTTAAAAAAAAACTTTAATTAAAACTTATCAGATGTTGATTGTAAATAATTTGGATTATTAATTTAAAATTTTAACTGAAAAACCGAAAACTAAAATCAGGTTTATAACATTTAATGAATTTTTATTATATTCTTCAGATATAATATTATTCATAAATAAATTTCAATACAATATAATATTGAAATTTTAAATAAATTTTAATTTATTATTTTATTCTCTTAAATTAATAATTTATTTTATTAATTAATATTTTAAAATATGATTTAAAAAGCTGTTAAATTTAAAAAAATATAATTTGAAATTTTGCGCCTGACAATATGCAATATATAAAACTATTATGTAATTTTTTTCCTTTTATGAAATTTCTTTTTGTGTATTAAATTGGTGTTTAAAATAGGTTTATTTAAATATTGTTATTAATAAAATTGCATATCTTTCTATATTTAAAATTATATTATTATAACATTATGCTATATTATGAAAATTAGGACTTTTCTTAAATACGATATTGAACAAATTTAATTTCTCATAAGAACCAAATGGTATCTTTTTAAAATAATTTTTTTTGAAAAAAACTTTTAATCTGAAATAAATTAAATAACATCTGGTCTTTTAAATAATTAAATTTTTAATCAAATATTATTTTATTTAATTATATATTTGGGTAAGGGCATTTAAAAATCTTTTTTTTTTAATATTTTTTGTTTCAAGATGAATTTAATATTAAAACTAATTTAAGTTAGAAGAGTATAATACTTTTATATTCTAAACTACTTTAAATAATAGCCATACTTTAATTTATAGTATTTGAAATAATATAAATCATATAAAAAATTAGAAGCAGCCTTTTTATATCGACTCTGTCCAATATATATGAAGCAACCTTTTATATTGACTCTGTCCAGTTTAAATGGTGCTTATACAATTTCATAAATATAAATGATAGATGTACTAAAGACGAATAAATCAATTAGGAATTCATTTTACAAGATATTTAGACTTATGTTTTTTAATACAAATCGGTAATTTCCTTTGCGAAATTGTATTGTCTAAACTTCAATGAAGGTTCAATCATTTCTTTTTTTTTTAATTAAATCCGTCAAGCTTCAGAAACGACTCAATTAATTTTAAATTTAGAAGAAAAGGACATTCTAAATGTATTTATTTCATTTAAAAAAGGACACTTAAATTTTTCTAATTTATATTCAAAATTAATTAATAAACTTATTGAATTTAATTAAATAAATTGAGTAATTAATTGTATTAATAAAAATAGATTAAATTTATTTGGTAACTTTTAAGTTATTTTTAATTTTAATTTTAATATAATTTATTTATTTAATTTTTATTTTTAAATTATATTTAATTTTTTTGATTTCATTTTATTTTATCAATTAAAATAAAATAAAAAAAATTTATAACATTTATTAGAACATCTAATAAAAATCTAATAGATACTAATTATTTTTAATTCTATTTTTTTATTTTCTAGAATATAAAATAATATATATATAGTTTTTAAAATAAAATTCCATTTTCTCTTCAAATTTTATTGTTTTTAATTTTTTATTTAATATTATCTTCAGTTGGATTAGAAAATATTTAAACTATAGAATCTTAAAAAGGTTTTATTTTTTTTTACCACAACATTTTAAATAAATTAAATCTTTAAATACTTTCAATAAGTATTGAGTTTAAATAAAACTTTTTTCATTTTATTTAAATACAAATTCCAATATTTAATTAAAATTAAATTTTTATTTATTTTTTGATAGTTTAAAAAATTAAAAAAAAATTTTATTAGGGAAAGATCTTAAAATATAAAAAATAAACTAAATTTTAACTTAAATTTACGAAATTTAATTAAAATTTTAAATTATTATCTAGGTATACTAATTTAATTGAATAAGACACTTTCAATATATACTTATATGAATTAAAATTAAGAGCCCTTAATTTAAATCATAAAATTTTGTAAAATCTTTTAAGAGTTTCAATTTGAAAAGTTAAATAAGTTTTTAAAAATCCCTATTATTTAATAAAATAAATTAAAGGTATTTAAGTTTAAATTTTTAGATTATAAGATATTTTAGTTTTTAATTACTTTTAAAATTTAACTAAGATTTTTTTTAAATCATATTTCTTAATATTTAACAAATTAGGGCTGAAGTACTTAGTATATCACTTATACAATTTGATACTAATTGAGACAAAGTTAAAACGGTGATGTAAAGGAAATGTTGAGTGTTCTAACTATTATTTAAAATATTATAAATCTAGATCATTAAAAATCTTTAGATACATTTAGATGTTATACTTAATTTCCATTTCTATTAATAGATTTAAATCTTCTATTAAAATACATGGCCTTGGTAAAACATTGTCATCTCTTTAAAATTGTAGAATTTTATGCAAAAATATCATTTCATCTTTAATATAATTTTATATATATATATATATATAATAAATAATAAAAAAGAAAACTTAAATGTTTGCAAAAATAATTTATTTTATACTCATTATTCTTTTCTAAGTATATGAGTAAATTTAATTTTGAAATGCATGAACGTGGCATGGAGGATTTTATTCTAGAAGAAAAAAATGATTTGTAAGATACAAAAAGATACAAGACACAATTTTCTTTTTTCATTTATATATATGTATATATATATATTTTAAAAGTATATAAATGTGTGCAAACATATATATACTCGTATATATTCGAAATAGTGAAAGTAAAATCCATATAACTTAAAATACATTTATTTACATACAACATTGGGTATACCCCAAAAAATGTTCAAAAATAAAATTTGATCTTAAAGCTAGAAATAAGATTCCTCAGATAAATTATTATTCCCTGAATTTGACTCTGCAATCCGTGTCAAAATTTGCCCAATTGAAAGGTACTTAGGCTCTCTATAAACTTTACCATTTTTTGTATCACAGAATTAAACCAATTAGTTGAAAATCTACAATATATGAAGCTCCTTCTTTAGGAAGCAATTCCATCCAAAATTTATCAACAAACTCAACTTCACCACACTGAAATACAAATTTTAAAATTTAAATTAAATTGTTTTTTTTAAAGCCTATCATGAATCACTCTGCATTTACATACATTTATTTTTACATAATTATACTAATGTAAATATGTGTGAAGATATAAATATACAATTATATACAAACAAACAAATACACAAAGTTATGTACAAACAAAAAAAACGAAAAAAAATAAAAATAAATAAAATAACAAAATTTTCATTATCCTTAATGAAAATCTCACAGGAAATGAATTCATGTTAATTTATTTTCCGGAAAATATAAAATGAAAATTATTCTAAAATTTATGTAAATTTATTTATTTATTTTATTCATATATGTACATACATACATATGCATCTACAGATGTGTATATAAGATTTATAAGTATAAAATTTGACATTTTAAAAAATAAAATGCATATATTATATTATATAAATAATAATCTTTATATAAATATTTATGAATAATTACATATACCGGATAACAATTTTGAAACTTTTTAAGATGGTTTTATTTTTAGAATTTCGACTGCATGTTTTTTGTTAATTTGATCTTTTGCATTTAAAAAATTTTTAATTTAAAAGTAAATTTGCTGAAATTAGAAAAATATTTTATTCGCATTAACCCTAGTCCAGCAATTTACTTTTATATTAAAACAGTAACAAATTTACAAGATCTACAATCAATTTTTTATTTTCTACTTTATATTTAATAAAAGTATATTTTATTTTATTTGAGATATTTTTTAACAAATGGTACTTTAATACTGCATTTTGCAATACTTCATAAAAAGATAAGAAATGAGTTCTGGGAAAACAATTCTTAAGAATCGTAAAGTAATCGCACATGTTTAATATAATCATTGGTTGATGTCTAAAAAACAAAAATTCTCGGATTAATTGTTATGTCAATATATTTTATTATTAATAAAAATTGTTACATGGGTATTTTTTTTTATTTACTGTTAAATTTTAAGATTATATTGTCATGTAAACTATTTCTTGAAAAATGTTTTGCCCCTTAAAATTTTTTACAATTGTTAGATACTCTATTCTATTCTATCTTAATGAACCAGACTTTAGGTATATAACAATTCAATAAAGTCTTTAATGATGTGAAAATTATGATTTTTAAATTATTTTCTTTTTTTTTTTTAAATTTTAAGAAATTAAAAATAAAAAAAAGATTTTTTTAAAATAAAAATTATAATATAAAAGTTAATAAAATTAATTTCTATATAATGAATTTATAGAATTAAAATTTTTTTTTTTTTGGATAAATTTTTAAAAATAAATTTAAAATTCTAATATTTAAAAATTTAAATGAATTTTTTTATAAATTATAAATTTTAAGTACGAGAATTTAAGTAGAGCTTAAATTTCTAATAGTACTCTTAAAATAAAAGTAGGTCTTAAAAAAAAACTTTTAAGATAATAATTTGTATTTAAAAGAATGTTTTTGAAAAGCATTTACAGTTATTGATACAACTAAGTAATGAATGAACTATTAGAAATGTGTATAATTTAAGAAGTGTCTCGTCTTTAAAACACTACTAGGCTTATCAGTAGGTATTGCAGTTCTGGAGTTCTAGAATTGACAACAGAACCTGTTTCAATTTTCGATTTCTTCTAATACTTAAATAAAATTTTCAGAACTTCATCTGTAAGTTAGTTTAACAAACAATTCATTGGATTTAAGACTTTCCTTTAAGGACTGATTATTCAAAATTTTGATTGGAAAACCACTTTTAATATTTAAAACTCATTTCATCTTAGCATTTTATAATATCTTTTTATTAGAAACCTTTAATTTTACATACAACCTTTATTGTGCAGTGCTGCAATCACAATAAAAATCATTCTGCAACAGTTTTTATAAGATAACTAGCTTATACCCGGTGCGCGTTGCTGCGGCTCTCAAAGGAGGTTTAATTTAAGTTGATATTACTACAAAAAGTTAACACAAAAACTACACATGGTATAAATGATAAATTCAAAATGTATTAAAGCAATTTGTTTAAAACAAATTTTATTTTTAGCCAAAGTAGTATTTCGCAAAATTGGACCTTCAAACCGTCAAAACCACAGTCCTTACTTGGCGGTCCGTTAGAGCAAAATTTTTGGCCCACGATTTCTTTCCGTATGCAAAGACTTCTATATACAAATTTTCATGAAAATCGGCTGAGCACTTTAGGAGTCTATTCGCTACATACAAACAAAAAAACAAACTTTTGCTTTTATATATATAGATATTGATAATTTGACATTGAATACTGATCGCATTAATTAATTTTTGAATGTCATTGAATTCTAATCCTTTTAATTAGTTTTTTGGAGTTAAATTAAGACTATACATAAATAAAATAGTAATGATACTTTATTTCAATATTAATCTGTGGCTGATTTCAATAATAAATGACACCTGTTTATCATAAAAAAATCTTGTAATATATTACTCTGATGTTTGTATATTAAAAATCTCTAAATAAACAAAATATGTACATACACACATTTTGTAATACACATATAGTATATTTTATAGGGTAAAATCAGTTATAATGATTAACCTTCTTCAATATACAATATACAAATATGCCTATACGTTTAATATTGACCCAATGAATAAGTAATAATAAATAATAAATTTCATATACAATATTATAGTCCACAAAATTAGTTATGCATAGTTGAACTTTCAATTACCCAGTTCAACAAATTAAAAAAGATATATTTATGTATGTATATATGTATATTTTATTTATTAAAACCAATATATTTGTATATTATGTGAATATTGTGTATATATGGAAATAATATTTACACAGTAAATGAATTGAGAATTCACCTGTTATATAATATGAATGTATAATATAAAAAAAAAATTGATTTGATATTTAATAAAATATATTGAAAATCAAAAGAACGTCACATATGGTTTCATTTTATAAGGGTTGCCAATTTTGCTAGAAAAAATAGTAGAATGATGTCAAATTTCAAATTATATGATTAATTAATCAAATGATTAGAGACTGTCAAAAATACAAATAAATGTTGCAATCATTCTATGTCTTTCAAATGAGATTCAAGCAGACATCTGATAATTAGTAAGTTGAAAGCATTAGTTAAAAGTATTCAAAGTTCTAAAAATTTTAAGTTGCACTTAAGAACTAGAGTACATAGAATATCAGTTCACAATAGATGTGTTTATTAGTCAGTTCTAGGATTACCAAAACAACCTAGAACACAAAAGTACATTACTTGGCGTTCATTAGTTTTAGAAGAGAGTTTTTTTTTGTCCGATACATATGCATTTTCTTATGCGTATACAAATGGTACGGCTACTTCTTCTGTCATTGCTTAAATTTGAGTAAATGAGAATGTTTAACAGGCAATTTCTCATTAGTTTTTTTGTTTACATTTTTACATAGAAATACATTTGGATTGGGCAGTTTGTATATTGTAAGTTATTTCGAATAAAGATATTTATATTTGGTTTAATTTACTTTTATTTTAAATTTTTACTTTTTAATATTAAATATATAGTTGAACAAAATATCAAAAAACAAATTTGAATAATATTAGAAGAAATTGCAGTCAATTATTTTTAAAAATAACGGAATCTCCATCAAGTATATTTTTAGGTGAATTTTAATGAACATATATATTTTGATTTATCTTCAGGTTTTAATTCATCGTGGAAATAAAAATAAGTTAATCAAAAAAAATTATATTTTTTTGTACAAAACAATAAGTATTTATAGTTTTTTGTGAAAATATAAACCTTTTTAGCCATTTTTAGATATGAACGAACCTTTTGCAGATATGAACGTAGATTTGTTATCCGTAAGCATAATTATTTTATCCGTAAGGAGGTTTTTGATTTCTGTTTCAGATAACTTAACGTTTCCGAATAAAGAATTAAAAAGTTTTTTCTTTACCCTTTTTTATTTAATTAAAATTTTATTTATTATTTAAAAATTTTAGCATTATAATATGATTTTCAAATTTGTTCTTTTTAAATAAAGACAGTTTTTTGGTATATTTACATCAAAGCAGAAATCAAAACGAAAATACCTTTAAAACAATTTAAAAAAAAATTAGTTTCTTTTATATTTCACTTTCAAAAAGATATTATTCGTGCAGAAACTTGTAAATACATACAAACGGTACATGTACCTTTTTTTGAAATTTGTCTGAAAATTTTTTCTCTATTGCCATTCTAGTAGTAGTAATTCTATGAGAAATTTAATAAAAAAAAACAATTATTTGTCAATTTTGACAACTGGAAATGTACAACAGAACATTACATAAAAAAAGCTTTCATTATAGTTTTTGTGTTCTAGTTAGTCCTAAAGTGTTTGACATTTATTTTGATTGCTATCCTGTCTTGTTCTGAAAACTAATAAACCCAAAATATTTCACTTATTTACAAGTTCAATGAACAATTGAAGGACTGATTTAACAATTGAAGGATTAAGGAATCATTCATAAAACATTTATTTCTTAGTGTTAGCTTTAAATTATACCTTTGAATATTATCACCTTCCTTGTTCGTACGTTAATGATGAATAATTAGTTTATTATTAAATAGAATATTAAAGTAAGACAAGTTGGTAACACTTGTAATTGTTTCATATTCTTTTGGTTTTTTTTTTTTTTATATTTTGTATGTAGTATATATTTATAATTTAAGTGTAACTTAATCATATGGAAAATATTTGATTGACTTTTAATGTGTGTAGCTTTATAATAAGGTTAAGTTTCTTTAATACATAGATTGATAAAAAAAATTTATCAAAGAAGTTAATAAATAAAATAAATAATTTGAAAAGATTTTGAAGTATTTAATATTATATTTAATTTTAAGTTTTCACTTAATTAAAAATATTTGGGATATTAAATATTTTGCAATTTTCTTTAAAATATTATAATTTTAAATAAAATTTATAAAATTCATTGAATTAAAAAAAACTTATGTCTGAGTTTCTTCTAGTGAACTTACAAGCGTTTGTTAAAAACTTTTACAACAGACTTTTATTTTCAAAACTAGAAGAATAGAGTTTTAAGATTGGAGTTTTAGTATCCCTGTATAATAGAAATAAAACTCATTTTCATTATAATCTATGCTCATCTCTATAATTCCGAATTCACTTTTTGGAAGCTTCATTTCCCAATTCCTAGTTTCAAAAATAAGAAGTAAATTTTATATTAATAGGCTTACCGAAAAGTTTGGTTTAAAAGGGAGGTGGTTTTGATGTATCTAAACCCAATAAAAACTAGAGGACATAGTACACTTGTGAGTGGCATTTGGTACTTTTCTGTCTAATTAAAAAAAAAAACAATTGAAAAATTAATATGGCGTATAATAATTCAAATTTAAAAAAATTTTTTTTAATAAGTTGATTAATAAGTTTAAATATATGTTTAAGGGAAAATTAATTCATTAATTTAGCTAAAATATTTTATTTTATTAATTATTTGAAATGTGGAAATATTTGAAACAGGAATTATACTATAGGATATTTTTTGTTATTTCAATTTAATTAATATTAACGAGAAAATACGATATTATATCCAGGCTTATTTTACTCTTGATTTGATATCACAGTTTTTAAAATTTTACTTTAATCGCTGGTAGAATGTAATATATTCCATTATCGAAAGTCTTACATTTATGCTTCGTGGCGCCTTCGAGCGAAAGCATGTCCTCTGTTATCTGAAGTGTTATTTCCTCCACACAGTGTGTTCAAATTCATAATATCTAATTAAATTTATTTTTTTATTTATTTTATTTATTTTTTTTATTTATTTATTTAAATCACTATCGAAACCAATTCAATAAAAAAATCAAATAAAATTATTAAAATTATTTTAAAATAATTATAATAAATTATTAAATTAAATATATATATTTTGCAATAAATTTTAAAACTTACTAATTAAATTAATTAATTGGAAGTCCAATTATTATAATTTGTCTGATTTCAGATTAAAAAATTAAATAAATATATTTTGAATATTGTAAAATATTTTTAATTTAATTTGTATTATTGGTTTTTTTTTTTAAATTTTTAATTCTTAATCCGCCAATTGTTACATTACAAAAAAACAGTACAAAATTTTTTGACATTCATAATCTAACAATGGTTTACTTAACATGTAATTAATTGTAAAATTAAATTGATTATTCAAGGAAATCAGGGTGCATTTATATTGGGGATGCAATAATAACAGAATCGGTATTGAAATTTAAATATTGAAGCTGCAATAAGTGATAAGAAAGTCGAGAAGAGCATAGCGTTGAAACTCATGTAAGGCTTATCATTGATCAAAGCAATGCGCCATATAAAAAAACTCTATTAAATCAATGTATGTAATTTTCTACGCTTATCGATGCTTTTATCACTTATCGCAATTCTAACATAAATGCACCCTTATATAAAAAGACTTATGGTCCAATTATGGACTTATAATGGCCAATAATAAGGTATGCAAACCTCAAATCATATGAATTCCGTTAAGATTAATGGATCAAAATAACCTTCAATTTAATTAAGCTTAATTTTCGATATGAAAATTCATTATACTTATTTTTTAAAATGTATAATTAAAAAATTTTATGAATTTTAGGGAAGTATTTGAAAAGTCAAATGTATTATAGTATGATGGGGCACATTTGGCATGGTGTTGTTTTTTTTATTTAATTATATGTAACTTTATAATATTTGTTAATATTTTTAAAGGTGTTATTCTAAATAATTTATGTTCGAAAAATTGTTGCATAGTTTAAAAAGGTCCAAAATAGATTTAAAGTTGTCTTAAAAAGTGTCAAATCTAACCCATTCTACTCTACTTATCAAGTACAAAGTTATATTATTCATTCTGAAGATTCTATTGCTAAGAAAAAAACTT
Organism: Dolichopus griseipennis; assembly: GCA_963082915.1. Classification (NCBI taxonomy): domain Eukaryota; kingdom Metazoa; phylum Arthropoda; class Insecta; order Diptera; family Dolichopodidae; genus Dolichopus; species Dolichopus griseipennis. Next base: position 9,900,227 of record OY720442.1, read on the forward strand.
ACAATTATCTTATCAAAATATAATTAACAAATTATATGCATGAGTATTAGTATATAATACAAAACACATTTGTACATTTGTATATTTTAAGCTTTATATTGTGGATTTCCTTAAAACTTAAATTATTGTAATGCAAAACACATTTACAATTCCATTGAAGCTTAAAAACTTCAAAATAAAAAAAAACAAAACACAAAAAACTAACTAAACAACTTATCAAAATTTCTAATATCACGTGAAATTAAGTCTTTGGTTTTTCATATTCTTCAACCCATCGAACAATTTTGTACTAAACTTATTCACTACTTTTTATTAAATTTTATGTAAGATTAACTCCACATAGTAAAGCTCTATGTCTTTCAAAATTTTGTACAAATATAAAATAGTTGAAACATAAAAATAATCTTAAGAGTCGCGATTTAGTTTTTAATACTAATACTCTAACGGTAATTTGAAAACTTTTCACAATTATCTTAATGATGAAAAATACTTAACAAATGCTGGAGCTGTTTAGACAATTATTGATCTAAGATTCATCAATAAACAAGTTTAAATACGATATATATATATATCATAAGTATACAGGATGTCTCATTTGTAGAATTCTTTTCGTTAAAATTATTAAATGCTAAAACAATTAACTTTTAAAACATTTACAGTTATTGTATATATTTCATCGAATGAGTACATCTTTATAGATACTTATTAAAATTTTCAAATTTTATTATATTATTGCCATATGAATAAATTAGGTTTTTATTATATTTTTTTGTAACCGGACTGTATAAAACCATTTTCTAGCACACAAAAATTGGGGTTAAGCTCATTCTGCCTTGTAATTTTGTTATGCCGCATCAGAGGAAGTCCTTGATTATACCCGTATAACTATTAGTCAAAAGAATGTACTAAATTTGCCATTAAGTCTGTGACGCAGAGAAGAAGGGGAGGGGGGGTGGTAGATAGAGACTCAATGGAATGGTTCGGATCAGAATCGAAAAGTAAATCGATCTAGCTATGTATGTCCGTCCGTATGTTCTTCTGTCCGTCTGTCCGTCCCCACGATATAACCGAATGATATAATGTCGATATTACGGTCGGCCAAATGGCAGGTTGACACAGTCTACTCTACTACAGTCTTCCTCGTTTTTATTATGTAATTTCATCAAATCATTAAAAAAATAGTTAAGTTTAATTTAAATAAGTTTTAAAAGTAATCATCGGTTGTAAGGTGTTTAAAAAAATTTATTACTTAATTAAAAAGTTCTCCAGTTTTCAGGGCAACACGGGTTTCGATGATTTTATTTTATTTTATTTTATATTTTAATTTTTATTCAGAATAATAACAAACACAAACAATTCGATAAAATGTAAAGCAAACAGAGCAGACCGGAAAATAAATAATTCAACTTAAAGAAGTGGAATGCATTTATACCAGAAGTTCTCTTTAATATTTAAAGAGAATGCACATATATGTATACCTTACCTATAGATATATCATATTCATATGTGCATCTTCATAGTATAAATAATATTGTGTAACTAGTCATTTTATGTATTGTTTCTTTATTAAAAGCTATTTTTGTATTAGTTTTACTCTTTATTTCCTTTTTATGGTAAGCTTATTCTTTGTTATTTTTACTATTTTTCTTAAAATATGTTTAAAACGTGAGTTCTGTATAAATTTTTAGTTTTTTAAGTATACGTAAATATTTTTCATATTAAGGACAATTTTAAATGGAAAGGACCAAAGGAAAATATATGATTACTGAAATCGCTTTTGGAATTACCAAAATCATATAAAATTGAAATATATATGAATAAAAAATAAATTTTTCAAAAATTTATGTCTTATACGATTACATTTACAGTTACAGGCCCAGTTTAATGTTAATCTTATCTAAAGTATTATATAGTAAACATATAAAAGTATTATATAGTTCACGCCCCTCTTTCAAAATGAGGCTTTTTCCATTTTTTACAAAATTTCTAATATTTCTGCCAAATTGTCTCAATCTAAATATCCTGCGGCTAATATTTTCAATTCAATCTAAATCAAAAATGAATCTTAATATCCTACTGGAATGAAATCAATATTAAAATCATATTTACTTACTGTTTCAACAATTTGATGACAAAGTGGATAGAGTGGTCTTTCGTGGGAGAGGCCCGAGTTCGAATCCTAGTGAAAGTAAAAATACTTTTATTTGGTTTTTTCAACTTGATTCAGCTTCCATTCGCCATTGGGTTCAAAGAAATGGCTTAACCAACGATTAATAAATATAATAACTTAAATAAAATATACATTAATATAATAATATAAATAAATAATTTAATTGAATAATATAACTCACAGATATACAGAATATCATATAACTCAAATACAAAAATTTCGTATAATATAAACAAAAAAGATTTGTAGCTATTGAAAAACTATGACTTCAAATTTACTTTATGGACGTTGACATTATGAGACCCCCCCCCCCCCGTTTAGACATGTTATATGGTTTAGTACTATCTCAATGTTTAAATTGTATGTGGAATTTTTGGAGGTCTATTCAAATAATAAGAAAAGAATATTAACCTCTTGCAAAAGCAAATACATATGGTATGGACTGGGCTTTTTAGCATAACAGTTGAACTTACAAATTTTGCTGTAAAATCATAAGATCTATTATAAAAATATGGTCTTTAATAAAAATTCATTTCTTTTAAGAACAACACAAATAATTTGGCCAAAAATTCGAAACTTAGAATTTTAAACACCAAATCTTGCAAAAGCAAATACATATGGTATGGACAGGGCTTTTTAGCATAACAGTTGAACTTACAAATTTTGCTGTAAAATCATAAGATCTATTATAAAAATATGGTCTTTAATAAAAATTCATTTCTTTTAAGAACAACACAAATAATTTAGCCAAAAATTCGAAACTTAGAATTTTAAACACCAAATATTCAATCATTACATGGCCGAATGAAACAATTCCTAGATTAGAAGATAGGACAACTCATGTGGGTTCATATGGTTTAAAAAAAAAATTAGAAATCTATAGTACTATCAAATATTATTAGATCCTTAAATTTTATGAAAGAAAATGAGTCAGTATATCTGTGTCCTGCTTTTATTTAGTGTAGCTTAATATGAAATATTTACTGAAGAACAGCAACCTGTTATTTTCTAAAGATTTTTAAAAAATCTCTAATTTTAATTTAAATATTTTCTAATGTAGTTTTTCTTAAGTAGTTCCAGTAAATTTTCTTTAAATGTAATTTTTATTAGTTACATTAAAAAGAAAATTTACAAATAATTATGCATGAAAATCTTATTGCAAAGTATTTTAACAAATAATCTGTTAAGAAAATATGTAAAGTGTATGTATTTATAATGTGGGGAAAAGAAGAAAAGACAATTAGAAAGAGATAAAAAATAAAAAAAAACAATAAGTGAAAATTAAATGAAATATAAATGCTTAAATAAGATTTTTAAATAATATTTATTTAATTTTTTGAAAATTTTTGAAATTTATTTATTGTATAATTTACACAGAAAATACACAAAAATTTCAAAATTTAAATTCAAAATGGGCATAATTGTAATTTTGTTAAAAATTTGTTTATAAAAAAATATGTGTTTAGATTTTAAATTATTTTTATGAAAATGAAATAATAATTTCAACAATAAATGCAATTAAAATTCAAATATTTTAGTTAATATTAGTTACGTATTCATTGTTTGTTATCTACTTTTATTATTTATATTTATTTTTAATTTTTATAAAATAATACAAATTTTATATTTATAATGTTCTAAATTGAATTTAATTTGGAATTACTGGATATAATAGATCTTGATTACTTACGGTAATATTCTAGCGCCTTAAAGAAATCTAGCTTCAAATATTCGTTACAACTTTTCGATTTCTTAAGTACTCTTCTCTGCAAACTCCTTTTTATTAAACTTTTCTCTTAAACCTAAAAGTACTTAAAAATGGAATCTATTTTTTGGAATAGGTTACTGTAATATACATGAACACGCAAGCATAATTTGTTATTTAGAAATGGCATGGACAAACTTGGAATATCTTCTGTCATATTAAATGGTAGGTATTACCGAACTCCGACAGTTTGATGGTTCCAGTAACTATGGTAACTCATTTGAAATGGCCTGGATAAACTTGAAATATATTCTGTCATGTTAAATGGTAGGCATTATAAAATTTTGACATTTTGATGGCTCCAGTAACTATGGTAACTCATTTTAAATGATCTGCACAAACCTAGAATAACTTCTGTCATATTAAGTGATAGGTATTATCAAATTCTGACATTTTGATAGCTCCAGTAACTATGGTAACTCATTTGAAATGGTCTAGTAAAACTTGGAATATCTTATGGCATATTAAATGGTAGAAATTATCAAATTTTAACAGTTTGATGGCTTCAGTAACTATGTTAACTCATTTAAAATGGTGTGGACAAACTTGAAATATGTTCTGTCATATTTAAATATAGGTATTATCAAATTTTGATATTTTGATGTTTTCAGTAACTATGGTAACTCATTTGAGTAAGTATAGTATTTATTATACCAAAAGCAAGTTCATTATAATGAACCAACATAAAAGAAACTATTTTATGATATATTTAACTAAATATACCCATATTGTTAAAAACGCTAAGTTCGAAAGCTCATATCGTATCCTGTATAACCGAACGAATATGTGTTAATTAATGCGAATTTCAAAATTATTTTCAAAAACAAAAGTTCATAAGTTTTTCAGAATTTGTTTATAAATGTCTCAATGTCAAATATACAGATATTAAAAAAATGGAATCAATAGTGAAAAAAACATACACTACTTTATGCCTTTTTAATACTTTTTTTTTTGTAATTGAAAAACTTTTATTGTCCTATTAAATATTTATATTTTTTTTTTTATTAATAAAATTGAACTCAAATATCACATTTTTAAAAATATAACTTTGACAATAACATAACAATTTATGAAACATAAAAAAAAAAAAAAATAAGGACATTGTACTGCGATTCATATAGCCTTGAACTTTTTCTTTTTATATTTTCAATTTATTTCCGTTTCATTTCTCATTCTTTGCCTTTTTTTTTTACACCACAGATAGGTTTGAAAAAAAAATATTAATACAATTTATAAGTATCTTTTTTTTATTATTTTTATTTTTATTAAATCTAACAGTTATATATATTTTTTACTGTTAATTAATAAATTTTTTCTTTTTTATGTACTGGGTGATTTATAATTACTTATCTGCTATGTACCACTTTACAGAACTTTAATTATTTGCAACGTATTCTTAGTTAAGAACTATAATGCGCCTAAACTTATGCAATATTTTTTTCAGTCAGATTGGAATCAGATTAGATTCACAGTTTGAAGACTTGAATTTAATCACAAATTAAAATTGAAAGTGATTTACATTTGTAATAAAATATATTTTTGAGTCTTGCAGAATGGATATGCTTTTGAGATCAAGGATAATGTAAATGAAAGCTATTTCTAGAATCGAGGATTGAAAATATTATGAAAATTTTAGTGAGCCATTTTATAGGGTTTTCAAAACCTATTTTACAGAACTTTCAAACTTGGTATGAGCGGATGTTAGCTTTAGTTTAAATCCCCATGTCTTGGAATCTGAAACAGCCTTGGTAAATTAGGAAACATCCTGTATATTGCAATTTAAAATGTTGATATTTTTTTAAAATCTTAATAATTGCTGATTTTCTTTGTTTATATGTCAAAAAAAAAAACAAAAGTTCAACAATCCTTCTAAAAAAATATGATACACACTAACACATATACAATATCTAAAAAATCATTTCAAAATTTAATTTGATAAACAAAAAGATAATATTAATTGTTATTTATAAAATTTATTGGTGTAAAATTCTCTTGGTGAAATAAATTTTATTCTTCAATTTTCTCCACTTTTTTCAAATTTCTCCAATCAAGAAAAAACAGTTAACTGTTATACAAAATAAAGAGTAAAATCAAAAAGGAGAATATAACTCATGTAGCAAATCTTTCAGTTTTTTGTTTTTATTTTTAAATCATGCGCAGTTTATCGTAAATTGTTGAAAATAGACAACATCCTTTTGATTTTCGAAATTTAGAATATGGAAAAAAAAGAGAAAAACTGGTTTTTATTTTTTTTTGTTTTGTTTTTATTTTTATTGTGGTTTTTTAAGCAAAAAATTAAAATATGTGTCAGTAGTACAAGTTCAGATTTTTAGTTATGAATAGTTTTTCAAACAATACAGTACTGAGTACAGTAACAGTACATGTATTATGAGAAAATTTTAATAAATACGATATGTACGATGAATAAAATATAGATACGAAATGAAATAATGTACAGTTAGTTTGAATCTATTTTATGTTTGTTTATATGTAATTGTTCTTTGTTTTTTTTTTTTTGTTTTTTTTTTGCAGGATGCTGTTGTATTAATTTTTTAAATCCATATCTGCAGTCTGATTTGTATTCACACACAAATACAATAAAAACTACTGAATTGAGTTTAATGCATTATGTATAGATTCTGTTGCGTTTTTGTTACATAAGTATTGAAATATTGAAATATTGTAGAATAATATTTGGAATTCAGAATATTTTTAATATTTTTTTTATTTTCAAAAATTATTTGATTTGAAGCAATTTTTGGAAAATACGATAAAGAAATATGAAAATTAAATATAGGGTTGAATTAAAAAAAAAACTTTTAAATAATTATAAAATTACAAATTTAGATTTCAAGTTTTTGAGCAACGGAATAAATTTACAATGAGCTGGATATCAATCCACTGCAATTATATTTTCAATTTTAGTTTAAAGACAAAAATCTACCCTTAACAAAGAAAATCCCAATTTCGAACTTAATTATTGACTTCAGAAACAAAAACAAATATTTATAAAGAAAACTGTGTTATGCAAAAAGAATTTACATATAAATCTTTTGGGAGCGTTCCATAATCTCGGTTTAGTAAATCTTTTTTTTCCAATCTCGTTTTTAGAAAATTTCGTTTTTAGAAAATCTCGTTTTTTAACAAAATCTCTTTTTTTATTGAAAAACTGGTTTTTAAGGATTTTTGAGTTGGAAACAAAACCAGAATTATCAGCTTTTTCCAGAATATAAAAAAAGGATTTTCTAAAAACAAGATTTTCTAAAACGAGATATTCCAAAAACGAGATTTTCTAAACGAGATTTTCTAGAACGAGATTTTTTGAAAACGAGATTTACCAAACCGAGATTTCAGACTCAACCCAAATCTTTTAACAATCTTCTTAAAGCATAGCATCTTACAGTGCCCCACATGGGTACAGCATAATCAACTTTATATATATAATTAAACTTAATTTGTATATTGATAAAAAATGATGAAATGAAAATAAAATTTGTGAATCCGATTTAAAATGTCGGTTTAGATAAAAATGAATTTTCAACAGTGAATTATTATAAAAAAAAAATATTAAAACCCTTACTTCCATAACTCCATAAAATCATAACTCTTAAAACGCACCTAGTACTAAATCTCAAATATACATATTCACAAATTATACGGAAAAACGTAAGCATTTGTAAGATTTTGATAAAATGAGATTTTGAAAAAACGGAATTTTAAGAAATGAGATTTTAAAAACAGCAAAAGCGTTTATAAAGCGTTCCCTAATTTTTGATTATTTGATTAATTAATTTATAAAATTTATTTTAAATCAACTTTTCATACAAAAAATAAAAAAATTTTGAACTCCATTCAATTTTACCATTGAATGACTATATCTAAACTATTGGGAATATTGCCAAATCCATCATATAAATATAAAATTCAAAATTTTCAAAATTCCAATTTTTTTTTTTCTTTTAATGCAGAATAAAAATATAAAAAACAAAAAAAAATAGAAAACTTAGCAACTGCCATCTTCAATATAGACGAATACTAATTCTAAAAATTTTTGCTGATTTTGAATTATAAACACAATGGGTGAGGTTATTGTTCTTTCTTTGGATGCATTAAACTTATCAATTTATTAAATTTCTTGCCAAAATCAAAAAAAAAAGAAAAACCGTGTTTCAATTCAGAAACTATTGAATACTACAAGTTTCAACTCTATAAATTTTTTTTAAATCGTTTATTGAAATTTAACTAAGTCAACTCTACTAAACGACAACTAAATTTGTGATGATTGGCAAATTTTTTTTTCTTTTTTTTAGGATGGATCGAAAATCTCAAAGTTTATATAGAAAAAATTAAAAAAACTTTAGTTAATAGATCACTATATTAATTTTGAACACATTTAACTTTAAATTTTTTTTTTGATTTTTTAATGGATGATAAAAAAATAGTTGCAGAAACTGCTGACATGAAATAATATAAAATCTTAAAAACACATTATGATAAAAAAATGATATAATTGGCTAATATACATTTAAAGAATAAAATATAATTCAAGTGGAATAATGATAAATTTAATGATATTTTTAAATGGTATAAGAAGAAAAAAGGGAAATAAATCAGAACTAACGAAATATTCTAATATTATTATGAATTTTCTATGGTAGCATTTAAGCACCGCATTAATAGAGTACTGCAAGAATAAGAAAATTTGATACTATATACAATTTAAAATTTATAAAACCCTAAATGTTAAAACATAATAGTTTATAATACTTTTTAATAATTTCGCTGCCAAGTCATTTACAGAAGACTTGTTGATTATCATCATTTACCAACTCCAGTTGTTTGGATGATAAACAATGGTAGGAATAATGTAGTCAGACCTTCTTGCATCATCAATATTTAATTGAACAAAAATTAGTAAATTAAAAATTGATTTGTAAATTTATTGTAAAATTATAAATTTAAGATTGTGGGCTAGAGATTTTGATTATTGTATCACAGCTTGGCCTTTTGGAAGCTGCGTTAATTTAAGAACGCGAAGTGTTAGTGCATGTCGTATCAAAATGTACTACATTAGGCTTTTTCATTTTTATATATATACTTATATATACATATTAAGCATTTGGTTTACTAACCGAAGGGGTGTGGTTTCGATTCCCGTACGGGTTATGAAATTTTTCAATTGAAAAAAATTATTGAAAAACTAATTTTTCTTTACAAATCCCCATGGTTACCAAATATAATTTAAATATACAAATACATAGCATAAACAAAATAATAAATATTGTAATTATAAATAAATAGATAGTATTTAATTTAAGAAGCCCGAATGCCAATTAGTCTAAGGCGATAATAAGATCAGGCAATATTTATTTACTATTGCCCTGGTGTTAATTATATATAAATAAATTTTGACCCCATGTTACTTTTACAGCTTGGAAATTAGGTTCGGGTTTCTTTCACTAAAACTTAATTCACTTTTTTTTCTAACCATTTTATAGCACTTATTTTTACAAATCATTTGTACTCTAGAAGTCAATAATAGTCTAACCTTTTAAAATTATACGATTACTCGAATTTGCATATAGTTGTTTCATAGCTGTACTCCCTAAGATGGACGTTCGGATAGCATAACAGTAAAATATATAATTTTGTTTTAAAACTTTTTTTTTTTAAATAATTCCAAAAAAAACCTTTAGACATAATTTAAAAAAAATAAAGAAATTCATATATTTTAATCATCTTATAGAATTATTTAATATTAACCTTCAATTTTGTTAATCGTATTTAGAATTATTTTCAATAAACGAAATGCTGAATCAATAAAAAATCAATATAGACTTTTTTTTTTTGGTATTATAAAATTTAATATTATTTTTTTTTATTTTTATGTTCTAAGTACCGTTATTTTAGCTTAAATGAATGAATCCCGTTATATTGGGTACAAGCATACAAGAGACGAACATAAAAAAAAATAATTCCCCGATTGCATTAAAATTTTTGGAAAAAAAAAACGTGATGAATTTCAATGCTGCTGAATTTATGAAATAATGAACAACAAAAAATAAAAGCAGATTTTCAAATTTAATTTATGATCAAAATTATATACAGTTGCTGTTTTATGTTATTTCTGTTGCTTTTTTCATAATTTTTATCTTTCAATTTTTATTCTTTTTATTCGACTTAAGTTAAAAAAATTTTGTAAAATATTTTTCAGGTACACTGAAATTAATATTTCCTCTGCTTTTAGCTTAGATCCATCTAGATATTCTAAAACACTTGTTATGGGTTCGTTTCTTCGATTTTTAAGTCCCAAAAACAATTGAATGAAACGTTTTGGGTAGAGTTCAAAGGTAGACTAATATGAACTTTTGCTAAGTTGCCATCAGAACTAATGAAATAAATGCAAAGCAAAATATTATCCTAAAACTTCATTTCAATCATTTTCTGGCAAAATTATAAATGAATCGGCAAGTCTGCTGGGTTTAGTTTACTAATTAGTTGCAATTTATATGGAAATAAGTTCAAATCTCTATGCATAATTGTCTGCAGAGACTGTCTGCTGATATTTGAGCAGACAAATTTCTGTCGAAACTCGAGGATTAGCTTGTATGGCAGCAACTACAGCAGCGATAGTTTCCTGCGTTCTAACTGAGAGATCCCGATGATAAGGCTTTCTTTCGACTGTTCCACGTTCGACAAAGCTATTCACAAGCCTCATTATTGTCCATCTGCTATGGGGTGTGCCACCGAATGTGCGCCTATATTCCCTTATATAGGCAAATAGAATATTGAAACAGGAGTTGCTGCATTATCTACGGTTTAGTTCAGCCATGTTCGAAAACCGAATCACTTCTAACATATTTGTAATAACAATTTGGTTAAAGATTACACCTCAATAAGAACTTTTAAAATTAGTTGAAGCAGCGAGGGCTGATAAGATTGAATATATTGAGTTATTCAAATTTCAAGTGGTAGAATTCTTGAAAAAAGTCGCTATTATTAGTAAGTATAATACTGACAAGTTATTTAGCCATAAGTCTATAGCTTTCGCAACAACTCAAAGGAAAGCATCGAAAGCCACGTAGTAAAGCTGTACTGAGTTCCTTTGATATAAATGAGTTTTAAATTTGCAACACTTAAAACCACTAGTTGTTTTAAACAAATTTTGAGACGCGATCTTGGGATAATACCTTGGGTTGAGATCTTACGATGGGATACAAATATAAGGTTAAGTTTCGGGGACTAGGAAGTAAAACGAATTTTGTGGAATTAGATCTTGCTCATTTTGGGAAAAAAATTTGAATAAAACTCGACTTTACTAATTAGGTATTTCTGTTTGATTTTTTAAATTGCTCATTTTAAATTGAAAATCCCGACTTTGATGAAATGGTTTGTCAATCACAATTTTTTTAAAATATTTAAAAAAAATTTTAATACAAAAAATAAAAAAATTAAATTAATTTTAGATGACAATAATAAAAAAAAATTCATATAAAAAAAAATTTTTTAATGTTAATAATTTTTCAAATAAAAAATATTGCAAAGATAAACGTGAAATTCAACTTTATTAGAATTATTTCAATAAACTAAGATTTTTATCATCTATACACAGATATACACATGCATATAAATGTACACATTATATATGTATTTACATATAAATAATATACATATTATATATATATATATGTATTTACATATAATTGAACATAAACAAAGAAATGATCAAAATGAGACCAAAAAAAAAAGTTTCAATAATGTCAGAATCATTAAAATTATATACGTATGTATTTTTATGCATATATATATATATAAAATAACATTATATATATATACAAGTATTCTACTATAATATATTGCAATCAAAATTTAAGATGTTTTATAGCTTTATTCATAAAATTAAAAATTAAATGTTAAATCTCTTGTATAAGCAACAAACCCAAACTCTTGGAAACTCCATTGAGTTTTTCAGTGTTGTAAAGAGACCATTCTATCTTCATATGAACACATTTCCACGTACATACATAAATGTAGTTACTAATATTAAAGTAATAAATGAATTTCGTTTAAAAAATCCTTATTCATATTTATTTTTCCGTCTTCGCCAGTTTTATTTTTTTTTTTTTTGATTTTTTTCTTATTTTTCAAGTGATAATTTTAGTATACTTTTGGGAGCAATAATAATAAAAAATTTTTCTTTTGAGTTTTTACTTTTTTAAATTTTCACTTTTTTTTTATTTTTGTGATTTTTTTTTTTTGCAACGTTTATTTTTTGATTGATGTCTTGAAATTTAAAAGAATTTAATTTAATTTGATTATTAGTTTTATTTTTTATGTGCATTTATTAATAATTGGAACAATGAACTAAAGTTGCAAATTTTTTTTAATTTAATTAGACATTTATATGCATACAGTGTCTACATACGTTTTTAAAAGTTTCTTATGCTAAAAGGTGTATAAGGGCGTTGAAGCTAACATTTGGTTTAGTAATCGCGGGTTGCGGGTGCAATTCTTGTAATGATTATGAAATATTTAAATTTAAATTTGTTTAGATTTAAATCCAAATACTTGTTTGTAACTAACATTCTATATGTACCTATTCAACCTTGTTAAATAATGTATCTATTATTTATATGTACGTAAAATTGTATTAAATAAATGTTGATTTTTGAAATGATTTTTGCATTATCAAATGCAAATTATAAATTTTATTTGGAAATTTTTTGGTATACCTAATAAGTTTAAAAAAAATTTATTTTGATTGGCTTCTAGGGTGCATTGAACTCAGGTATTGTACACTCGAAGCCACTTTCCCAACCTCTACACCATTTTTTTCCATTTTTAACTTTTTTAAATAGAATTATAATTAAAAGATTATTTTCTAAAATAAAACACATTCAACAAAACATTAATATTCTATTTTTTTTTATAATTGAACACATCCAACAAAACACATTTAATTGAATGCTTTTGTTACACCTCATTCTAGACAAATATATTAATAAATAATATGAACCCCGTCCGAAATGGAAAGCATGCTTCTATAGCTTATTACATTGTCTAAAGCAATGGGTCTGTTTATATGTAAATAAATAAATATAAGGTGTATATGGGGCCCTCAAATTTTCATTAATTGAAGATACATTTTCGTAAACTATTTATTGAAGCCGCCATACTTAAACCGTTAATAACTTGACTAAGAAATTCTTACCAATTGTGTTTTGAATCCTTTGCACAGCTTTTGTAATAAATTATGAACAGATTTGTCAATATCTGTTTTTATAAAATGGTTAAAGATATTTAAAGGTATTTACCTCAATAATTGTTTTATTGTCAGAACGTGTTACGGTTTTTTTAAGCTCACTGAAACGTAACGAATTCGGGAGGACATTATCTTTTAACCATCAAAGCTATTTTTTGAAAAATTTGACATAATTTGCTTTTGTATACTCTTCTCCTATGAACTTGATCCTTTTTCAAATAACTTTTGTATTTATTTATCTATTTGTAGTACCAGTCAATAGTAAATATCGGTGATTTGACATTTGGACTTCTTATTAAATTATTTTAATATACATTATATTATTTTATTAGATGTGATCCGAATCCGAGACTTTTTCGATTTTCGAAATATAATATTTGTGTAATATTTTTCAAATTAATTTGATCGTTTTTCAAATACCAATATGTATTCCTATATTTTTAAATTTAAATTGGTCTAAACAGTCACCAATAATTTAGAAGCCATTTCTTAAAATTTATCTTAATTTTTTTCCCCTTTTTTAGTTTCTATTACAAGATTGGGTATTAAGTTTTTCAAATCATTAAGATATACTCCCTATATGTTAGAAAGTATTAAGTTCTTGTGTTGATTATGGCAGTGATGCACAGATTATCATTATTACTCTACGCCCCAACTTCAAGTTATACTCAAATTTATTTTTATAATACGAGCAATGCCTCTATATACATGGCCCCAGTAACGAAAGATAGTATTATATTTTGTTTGAAATATATTTAATTTTTAAAATATTCGTGCACACAAATAAGAACCGCCGATTTTAAAAACTCCCATAAGGGTTATCTATAAATAAGAACTAATTTTAAAATTGATCTCTAGGCACTGCAGCCTTTAGTATATAGAGGCATTGGTACCAGTATTAATTAAAATTTTGGAACAAAATACTTTTCATTTTATTTAAGAAACAATTACATAAAAAATAAATTAATTTCTTAAAAAACAAAATAACTTTAAAATTATAAAATACATTATATATGAATTTCCGTTACAGAACGAAACATTTAATCCTGTAAGTAAGGATTATTTGATACAAGAATTAAGATGTTTAGAAACAAAACAAAAAAAAAAGGAGAAGTGTGCCATTTAAAATTTTAAAAATTTAATAATTTTTCCACACATTTAAAAAAAAAAAAATTTTTACTGGAATAAGAAAAACAAAACAGGAAATTAAGAAATAACAAAGTGAAGCAATTAATTTACAAGGTAAGAAACAACAACAAAATATGAAATAATATAAAATTAAATTTTTATTCCATCTTTTTGCTTTTTAATAAAATATTTCAAGGTGTAATTAAATTCATATGTGTTTTTGGTTGGGGTTTTCTTTAAAAGCTTGTTAAAAAAAACATCGAAACTTAAAATCTGGAAAAATACTGTATCTTGAATTAATAAAGTTTTGAAATTCAAAATCTTAAATTATTAAAATATTAGAATATTGGAATAATGATACTCAAAATACTTAAAAAATAATCTTGAATAAAATAAAATTTCGAAACTCAAAATCTTGAAAAAAAAAACCTACAATTAATTATATAAAATTTTAAATATAAAAATCTTAAATATCAAAATCTTAAATCAAGAAAATCATTAATTAACAAAATATTGGAACTTAAAATCTTGGTACTTAAGCTTTATGAAAAAATCCTAATTTAACCAAAACTTTAAAAGCAAAATTTTAAATTCAAAATTTTTTAGAATACAATGTTACATTAATAACATCAAAGAACATAAGGGTCTCATGTATTATATGAAATTAAAACATATTTTGTGGAACCATTCAACTGCACCTCAAAGTTAAAACTGGTTTAATCACAGCTTAATTGTTTAAGCCATAGACCAAATTTCTAAACTGAATTAAACAAAGCCATGATTTTCTGACCAAATACAAAACCAATTCAAATGAAGGCATTAAATATTTTTTTTCGAGATCTTCAGTTCTAAAATTTCGGTTTTCAATATTCTGATCTAACCCTATTTTATTTCGCTTAAGTCTTGCAACGAAAACATTCTTTTTCAACTCTTCACTTCACCAAAATTATTTTTCGAGATATTCAGTTTTAAGATATTTGTTTTCAAAATTCTTATCTGACCCCAATTTATTCCGATTAAGTTTTACAACGAAAACATTTCTTTTTTCAACTCTTTACTTCACCAAATTTTTATAGAAAAATCACTTACCTACGCTCATACCTACTTTATATATACTTTACCTGAACCTTGGAATACAGTGTAGATTGAGATATATATTAAATAATACCAAGAATTTGAAATTTTGCATCATATTGAAATAAAACAAAAACAGAAGTAGACACGAAAAATACGAAATGAAATATAATTACAACCAGTCTGAGAAAATATTTATAAAAATCTGGGGATCATCAAGAAAATCTGGGGGATATTAGAAATGAAATATGGAATAAAATTTCATTATATCTTGCAATTATTATGTTCAGTGTTGCGCTACTCGTCATGCATTTTTTGTGATATAAATATTATATACATATATATATATATATATACAGATGTAATTGTAATTAAAAAAAAAACAAAAATTATTAAAAAATTATAAAAAAAAAAGAATATTTTTTATTTTTAAAATTAATTCTTTAAAATGATAAACTAAAGAGAATACAAATCAAGATAATTTTTAAAAATAGTATTTTCAAACAATATGTATCTGTAAGATTTATAAAAATTTTTGATAAGATACTGCATGTTAGTTATATTATACACGTGTGTTGCAATTATATTTACTAATTTTTTATTTTTTAATTAAAACTTATAATATTGTTCGAAGAGTTTTAATATATGTTGAGTGCATTGTCAATTTTATGGTTATGGCTATGATTATGTACTTCGAATACTAATTTTGCGCTTTTTTTTATTTAATAAAAAGTTACAAATGATTAATAATTTTATTTTAATTAAAAATATATATTTTACAAAAAAAATTCTAATTATATAATATGAATTCATTAGTTTACATGGTTATAAATTAGTTTCAATATACTATTGGCCTATACGTGTTATCTCGTAATGAACTGTGTAATGATTAACAAAGTTTTATATTGACATATCTAAATATTTTTTTTTTTACAGACACGGTTATTTTTCCGACCCCGGTCTACCTCAATCTTTAAATTAATGTATAACTTATGAAATAGATTATTTGGTCTAGTGAAATTAAATATATTGATTCCTGAGACTTAAAAATACATATAACACAAATTCTATATCCCTAACCTTGTTTTAGCCTCATACAAATTTCTGAACCCAGACAAGAGTAGCTGAATATGCTCGAACTAACACAACGGTTTAAATCATTACAAAGCAAATGTTTAGAAAATATTTAGTGATTTAGATAAATAATTAATGCAACGTTTCTCTAATACATGTGTAAATGTCTTTAAATTTTAGAAAAGTTTATAATATTTTTAATAGATTCATCCTAAAATTATGCAAAATACGAATGTTATTACAATTTATTGTAGTAATATTAAATTAAAAATAAATAAATAAATAAAAATCGGTCTCACGGGTGTTGTGGTATACTTGGCGTATCAACCGAGAATCTTCGAGTTCAATCCCCGCTTAGATTATAAGTTTTTTTTCCAGGGAAATTACTGAAAACATTTAATTAAAGTCAGATATTAATTGGAATATTACATTAAATGTCAATTGTTTACAAACATTTTAATAAGTCAATAATAATTGACATGTTTGTAATCAGCTGATTTAAAAAAGTATTCAACTTTCAAGTGAATTTGACTTTTATTTATTCTCAAAACAAATAAAAAGAAAAATTCACTTCAAAATAGTAACAAAAAAAATATAAAATTTTTGTAAATAACCAACACCAAAATCGAATTTGACATTTGACAGTTTGACAGTAAATTGTATGAACTATGGCATGGGATATTACGAACAATATACACTTTATATTCAGTATTAACATCATATTCCAATATTAAGAGTTTCCGAGTGACTCATTACGACCAAATATGAAAATAAAAATATAATATAATTAATAAATAAAATAAATAAATAGTATTAAATTGGATGCTAATAAAAATAGTAACATAACCTATAATATTCTCAATAACCGATGGTTTTAAAATATTGCAGTTTCATTTATGATATAAAATAAAAATAAATATAAATATTTCAATATGTGTTTGATTAATTAATCAATCCTTGGAATTGTGGTCATTCTTGAAGTTTTGTTTAAAAATTTAAATGTTATTTTTAAATTACTTTAATAACTCACGATTTTAGGTCTAGGAATTATTAAGGGCTAAATGTAAATTAAAAAGGTGTAATACTTTTTAATTCATTTATTTTCAAACATTTTTAATTCAGTGAATTTCTTTTAAAATTCCTTCATTTTTTTCCAGTGATTCTATTTTATTTTTTAATATTCACTTTATTTAAAGCTCAAAATTTACAATTTCGCGAAATTTTTATGCAATATTTTAAATGCAAATCTCAATTCAACATTTTATTAAAAGTTATTTTAATTTTTATTCAACTCCAGAATTTTCATAAGGATCAAAAAATACAGGTGTACTTGAATATTTTATTTACTTTTTTTTTTTAATTTTTAACGACTCTTTAGATTTGTAAGTTGTTTTTAAGCTTTTTGTCTAACAATTTTATTCCAATTAACATCTTTTCCTTTATTTAAAAAAAAAAAATAATTTTCCGTTTTTGTTTTATTTTTAAATTAAAAATTTATTTTATAATCTGTTAATAAAACAAAAAATGTGTTAAAGTTACGTTTACAGGCATTTCTTTGAAGATACAAAAAACATAATTTGTAATTTGTAGCTTTAAAAGTTTAAAGCAACTATATACAAATGAATATTTAATCACAAAACGAATACAAACTTTGGTCCTGCATTTTCATACTTTTATATTTTGCCCTTTTGAAAAACTGCTTTTTCACAATAGTGATTTTAACATCAGGTTGTTGCACCCTAAAGTAAATGAATAAGTCAAAAGAAGTTGCGAAAAATAAGACCTTTAAAAAATCATAGAAAAATATGAAAATTTTATGTTTTGCTGTCCCTTTTTTGTACCTTCAAAAAGAATTCGCTAAAAAATCACTCAGAAAAGTTTATAATGCATTTTTTTGCAAAACTTGTTGGAAAATGTTTGTAAAATCTATAAGGTTTCAAGAAATCAAAAAACTGAACCTAATCATATAGGTTTTAATAAGCTTTATATTAATTGTTGTAAAGCATCGTTCTGAAAAGAGGCTTTTAATAAATTTAATCGATTAGTGATAACATACTAGGCAATCTAGACTATCTAAAGATCTGGAAATCTTCTCAGATATCAAGAAATACAAAGCTGACGATTTTCAACGCTAGGGTTTCTGTTGTAATGAAGTAAAACCTGGCTAACCATCCCTAACTACCAGTTGTTAATAAGCTACAAGCCTTGATAAATAAATGCCTCCGAATAATGTGTCGGATATTCTGGGGAAATAGAATAACCAACAGTGAACCCTGAAGTTTTTGCCGGAAAGATCCTATCGAAATACAAATTGTAAGAAAAAAATACCGATGGATCGGGCATATAATCAGGCGACCAGAAAATATGATTGCCAGGCAAGCTTTTGATTGAAAACTACAAGGAAGAAGAAGCATAGGCAGTTCTCGGAATAGTTGGGAAGTAACAAGTAAAGGCCCCCTAGGGAAGTTGTAAGGAATATAAATTGGTAAGTTCTCCTTTTAGTTCAATATTAAAATATTAGTAGAGAAACGAAATACTTTAAAAGAAATTTGAAGTATTTTACTAGTAAGTAATGCTCGGCATCAAATTAGGTGCTTTGATCTATTTCAATATGAGAAATACTTAAGAATCCATTTAACCTAAAAAAAAACTAATTTGAATGTGGATTTAGAGCAAAATCTAAATTTATTGAAAATAACGGTTATTCCTGGTCTTTGTTAAGTAAAAACCCTTAATAGTAATTCATTATCAAATTTAAGTTCTAATTAATTGGAACCTTGTCTAAAAATTTTTGGCCAATTTCATTCAATAAATCGTGATTATTCGAAAAACACGTTAATTTAAATTGAATAAGTCATGTTGACACACATAGAGTCTGATCAGATATAGCTTTAAGTACTTTATCTATAAAGTCCTTTAAATAAAAAAAAAGTTGAAATAAATTTTATTTACATTTCAAATCTCCAAAAAAAAAGACCAATTGATAGAAAAAGTTTAAAATGTGTGACGATAGTATTAAATGATGAATAAACATAAAATTATTATGATTTCAACTTAATAATAAGAGTATATATATACAATTACCAAAGTTTTATTCAATAATTCATTCTCAAAAATAATTCGTCATATTCAATTTGATATACAAACATATAATAAACATAGATATATATTTATAAACATATATTTTATAATAACTAGTTAACATTTCATATTGTCTGATACATATGTGTGTACAAGTGAATGTTTAATATTACAGAAAAGGGTTTATACCAGTTTCTAAAAATGAGATCGAAATAAAAAAAAAAAAACTTAATATTTCCTTGACTGGAGGCAAGAGGCAGTTAACAAAAGTATGAATCCTTTTCATTTTATGCTTTTTTTTCAAGATAAGAAACTATTAAAAATGCCAAAAGGGTAAATTTTATGGACATAACTATTTGTAAGTGTATACAATGTATACAGTATCATTTAAAAATATTTGAACATATTGAATTGGATTAATTTGAATCATATTTAAATTAAAATAAATTTTTATCTACAGTGGGGGGATTAAAAATGGTATACAAATGGTGTAATCAGTCATTGGAACTTTACATAGAGTTTTTTTGATGTTTAAAAATCAGGTTTTCTCTTTAAAGTGGTAGTGTAGACTTGCAGTAACAATGGAATCATAATAAATTCTAAGTGATTCATGATTTTTAATCCTACATGGATCGTAACTTCCCATGCCTATTCTTCAACTTTGGTTTTCTATCTCCAAAACCAAGCTGTACATTAAAGTATTAATGTAATTAAAATTCAGTGTATACTCTGGCTTACTTTCAATGCCTCCCATCATCCCTTATAGTAAATTATTGAATGTGAGCAGCATATTGGTTTCAGTGCATATCCAAAGGTTTCAGTATAAATGATTACCCCAGCAGCTGAAACTAAAAATATACTGGCTGTCTTCTTAGTTTTATTTTTTTTTGGTTTTACAAGGGAATGGAAAGCTTTGACAGTCATTCATTGACCAAAGGAACAGCCACACTGTACGCTTTTCCTCTAGTGCGCTTTTCCATCCTTTTCGAACCAAACTTAAGAAAGGGGCTTGTGATAAAAATATACAGTTAGGTTACGGGGATGCATATAGAATGTTATTGGAAATTTGGGATTCATGGATTATGTTGGATATTATAAGTCTATCTTTTGAATTTTTATCAATTCACAAATTATCTCCTTCCTGCCTTCAGAGTTAAAAGTATATATACAAAATATAAATGCCATTTAAATTTTCATCAAATAATTTCATGCGACACTGTATACAACGTACATTTCTAAATACATAATATGTATAGTTATAATTGTTATTATGAACATTCAAGTGGCTTCGTTTCTTCATCTTCTTGTTCATTTTTCAAAAAATTTAAAAGAATGGAATAAAAAACTGAAAAACAGCAAATATAATGTTTTGAGAGAAGAAGAAGAAGAAGAAGAAAATTGTACAAGAATAATTGCCTGAATTCTTTAAGATATAGAATGCGAATTCCTCTGAATACAATTCTAAAGTTATTTAACATACTATACATACATTCTAGTAATGACGATGTCCTGGAATCATAAAAAATAACAAAAAAAAAAAAAAAACACTATAAAAAAGGGAATACTTAATAAAAAAATTTTTTGACCTGGGATCATAAGATGAATACTTAAGATGAAGATATTGTTATGTTCGTTAAAATTTGAAATATTTTTTAATCTTTTGAACTAAATAAGTTACTGCAGTTCCTTGTTAACTATAGTTAGATTTGTGTTCTTTGTGTTATTTTAATAACTTCAAGATTCAATGTGTTAATAAATTACTCAATTAAATTAAAAACTTTTAAAAATAATTATTTTAGTATTTTGGAGGGGTTTCTTAATTTATTAAATTTAAAGCATTAATTTTCTTCAAAAGTTTAGATTTTTAATTAATTATTTAGGTGGTTGAATATATTTCAAAACTTTAATTAACCTATTGGCCAAATTTTAAACATTTTTTAACATTTAATACTGTGTAGATGGACACATCGGAAGGTCCAAGGTCCGCTTAATCATCTTTATATAGAAAATTTATCACAAAATATAAAGGTTCTGAAGGAATTACCTTAAAAATTGGGAATTGTGTTATCCCTATGGGTCTAAACACTGAGAATTCTTGCATTAAAGCTTCCGATCACAAACTAGGTTTCCAGTAATTTCTGAGATAACTTTACGATACGTCTGCTAGTAAATATCTAATTTAATATGGAAAGTCTAAGAGTCTTTAGAAGAATTCAATAGGAACAATCAACAATTTATTAATTTCTTAGTTAACAATTTTTTTTTTTAATTTTTAAGATTTTTAATTTTGATGGAAGCTTTATTGAAAATAAAAAATGGAGCATCTCATACATCATTTTAATTTAAAAGTTTTTATTTTCGATAGGCTTTACAAAAGTAGCATCAGCAGTCAGCAATCACAAAAGAAATCTCGTAATTCCAATGAGATTACATGAGATTTTTGGAAAGTTTAAATAAGTATTCAAATTAAATAATTATATGTAGTCCTTGCTTCATTTTTGAACGACAGATTTATATTAGAGATATTTAATTAATGAAAAATGGCCTGAACTAAACACCTTCAAATTTATGAAATATATATAATTACAACTGTTGGTAAAAAAAATCTTAATCTAGAATTTATAGAAATATCGAACGGCTACAATTATGAAAAAAACTAAATTTGCAAGAAAAATGGAACATTTATAATTAAATCTCGAAAAAAAATTTTCAATTAAATTTTCCGAATATCCGAATATAAGTCTATAAGTTGTTCGAAATTATTTTTTTAGAAATCCGATTTGTCTTATAGTAGGCTGTAATCAAAAAATTGTCCCATACATATTTAATTTTTTCTTCTATACATAAAATATTGAATTTTTAATTTCAATATTTTAATAATTTCACACAGAATTTAATACATAATTTTTTAATATTAATTACTAATTTATTCCTTAAATAAACGAATTAAAGTCACACAAAAAAAAAAAGTAATATGTGTTATAATTATTAATAAATTATATATAAAATAATCAAATTAATTAAATTTTATTATTTTAAAATTAATAATCCAAAAAAGAAACCAAAAATATTTTATTTAAATACGTATTATATAATTATAAAATAAATTTTATTAATATTGACATTATATTAAAAATTACAAATTGAAATTATTTAATTTTTTTTTTAAAGCATATTAATAATATTTTAAATTAAAATTTTTTTTTTTTAATATTATTGACCTATTATAATTATTATGAATAAAATATTATAAAATATAAATTTATTATGTAATTTCTTTAATATTTTTAATTTGTGAAGAATAATAGCTTCCTTTAGCCCCAGTTATTTAACCCAAAAAAAATCAAAGAATTAAAATCTGAGGTTCAACTAATTGAACCAATTTTGAAATTTTTAAATTTTATGATCTCTAAAATGGAGTATAGGAGAAAAACAATTTAATTGAAAGTGTTATAAAACTCCTTTTTCTAAACTAGTTGTTTTAAATAAACTAATTGCATATCTTTAGGCGCTTGCATTAAGAAAATGTTAAGAGCAAATGTGTTTGTTATTTATTTATGATTATTTTTTCATTTTATTTTATATTCTATTTTATATAAATTAATTAATTATTATATTTTTATATTATAATGTTTATATTATAAAATTTTTTGTATCTTGCATTGTTCTGAACCCAATTGTTATAATTACCATTGTAAAACTAGAATTTAAGTTTAAAAAAAAAGATAATGCTTTCAAAATTTATGATAAATTATAATTATAATAGATGAAAAATATTTTATTAAAAACTTAAATACTATATAATCCAATTGTTAACATGAATAATATATATAGTATTTAAATATTTTCTACTTATGCATAATTTCCATTTTAATTTTCCAAAAATTGTATATTCAGCACAATTGTATCACAGCATTGGGAAAAATTGGGTTTTAAGCTCTAAAATGCTGGGTTATAAAAAGCGAAAGGGAACTAGCTCGACTCAAATCCCCCCCAATTTATTTATTTAGATATACTTTAATTTGGGTCCTTTGCATTTTTATTTAACTAGGTCAAATTTGAGCTGATCTTTGAGTTGAGTGAAATTTTTCCTAATCATGCTAATAGAAATGCGTACCATAATTATTAGATGGATCATTGAGTTGCAATTTACTAAGGAAAATAATATTTTAATTTTTATGCACTTAATAATTAAACCGATACAAATAATGGCTACTAATAACTACATTTTAATGCTTTAAAGTTACAGAGTTTCCTTTGACAAAACATAGTTTGCTACGCCTGAAATTCTACTATATTTATTATAAAACACGAAAGAGACAAGACTACTTCTATCAAATTGTTGGGTTCAAAACTCTGTCACAAGAGGTTTAACTATACACAAGAAAGGTTTAACTTCTACATTCAACATATTTTAATAACTTCTAATTATAAATATTTAAATTAAGTAAATAAACTAAAATTACCAAAATATTTAATATCAAAATCTATTTAATTTTTATTATTATTTAAAATCTAAATTATAAATTCTATTGTTTCTAGGTCATTTAATTAATATTACACAGGTACACTACTTATATATGAAATTTACAAAAAAATTTTATTACATAAAAAAATATTTAAAGTTATTATTAAAACAATATTTGTATTCAATATAAGTTTAACATATATAAAGATTAATTTTAATTGTTACATACTATTAATTTCCAACATATTTCGTATCAATAAAAAGTAAATATTTAAATATCTATAAATATTTGAATAATTTATTTTATTACACTAGTTCGAAGTTAAAAAGTTTATTAAATGGTAATTTGTTTTTTTTTTTTTTTTTAATTTTTCTAAAATTTTATATTTTTTTTTTTTATGAAAAATTATTATTATTACTAAATATTAATAATATTATAAATTAAATTTGGTTTGGTTTTATTAAGATTAGATAAAATTTATGGGGATAGAATTATGCAATTTTATCAAATATTACATTTTTAATTTGAATAATTAATTATGAAAGTGTATTAGTATATAATATAAAATAAAACAATAGACAAATATATTGTTTATATTATTTAGAATTTTTTTTCAAAATAATTAGTTTTATTGTGCAATTGTGATTTAAATTTTATTTAAAAATTACAATTTGAATTCTGATAGCTTTTAACCCCTTTGCTGCGTTCTGGAAAGAAACAAGACTTATTTTGAAAAATTATTTTATATTGTAGCTGATTAGCTTTTTTTAGTTGTGGGGTAATTTGGGGTATTATTGGGGTATTATGGGGTGTTATACTTTAGGCAATATTATAAAGAACTTTTAATTGTAAATAACAAATTTGTCTTTTGATTTTGGGTGCTGACAGCCTTTAACCCCATAACTGCGTTCTGGAAAGAAACAAGACTTTTTTTGAAAAATTCTTTTGTATAGTAGCATCTAACTTTTCGGTTTTTCTATTTATTTATTAAAATTTTATATGAACTTAAGCTTCTTTGTACTTATGGGGTATTATGGAATTTTTGAAACATTCATTCATATTGTAGCTGGTTTGATTAGATTTCCTAGTCTACCGTTCGAAATATTTAAATTTTTTACAAAATGTCGCTTTTTTTAGTTATGGGGTAATTTGGGGTTATTGTGGGGTAATTTGGGGTTATTATGGTGTAATTTGGTGTAATTGTGGGGTAATTTTGGGTTATTATCGGGTAATTATGGGGTATTATGAGATATTATATTTTAGGCAAAAATATAAAGAACTTTTAATAGTATATCATTTATTCGCCTTTTTATAAATTATTCAATTAAATAATATGGCTTGTGGAATATCAACTTTAGTATATTAATTGACTTCAATTAACCAATGGCATAGTAATTAGCTTATATTATAGCTTTTTTTAAAAATAATTTCTTAAACAAACAATAGTTAAAGATAGTTAAAGGCTATAAAGACACATTCAGCACCAAATTGCCTTAATTATTTAATATTAATTAAATATATCATATTTTAAAGCACATACATATATTAATATAGTATTTTAACATTTAATATAACAAGCAAATTATTAATGATACTAATTGTTAATATGTATTATATTATTTATTTATATTTTATGAAATTAGAATAACAAATATAACATTTAATTCTTTTAAGTTTAATTCTTTTTTGTTATAACTGTTAATTCTATAAATTTTTCGAACAGAGTATCTCAAGATGAAATATTTCTGCCATATTTAATTTGAGTGATTTTTATAATTTCGAATCTCTCTGACTGCCAACAAAAATTTGCGTTAAAAACTTGAGAAGCAGGTTAAAATAATATCAATAGAATTTACTTTGTATTGCCTGAAATTCTGTACGCATGCAGATTATCTTAATGCTATGCCAGTCCAGGATGAAACCAACGTAGAGAAAGTAGAATAAATTATCTACAGAAAAGCCTGATATAGCAGATCCCCGTTTAAATATTTGGCAAAAAAAACTGTCTGCAATTGAAATAAAATTATAATTAAAATTGTTTCATAAGTTTATTTATAAAATAAAGTTCTTTCAAAGTATTGTAGGCTATCCTTCAAATAAACTATCACTCATCCTTTAAAAAGACTATGATGATTTGATTGTAGGCCTACGGTACACATATAACATAATTATTACTCAAAAATTATATTGTGTGTTAACTTAACCCCTTTGCCATTGGTCAGGGTCTCTAAATTTACTCTTTGAATTACTCTGTACTTATCCTTCTATTTTTTATTCAAACACATATATATATTTATATACATATATATATATTTGTAGAATTGATTAGGTATTAATGTATATTGTTTAAATATAGTTTAACTAAAGTGCTTTAATAAATTCAATTTGCATATTCAAATATACTATATACATATACACCCATTTACACAAATGAATTAATTTGCAATATAATAGTATATATATATATATATATAAATATAAAATATATATATATATTGCAAATAAAAAGTTTATTTACATTTAAATTTAATATTCCTCAAATAAAGTGAAAATAAAAAAAAATTATAAATTAAAAAAAAAAAAAGAAATATTTTTGTTTTGTGGTATTAATTAAGTATTTTATATTCATAATTAATTCAAAAAGTTAAATAATATGAATTTTAAAATAAAATATT
This sequence comes from Dolichopus griseipennis, assembly GCA_963082915.1. Classification (NCBI taxonomy): domain Eukaryota; kingdom Metazoa; phylum Arthropoda; class Insecta; order Diptera; family Dolichopodidae; genus Dolichopus; species Dolichopus griseipennis. The sequence goes on from OY720442.1 coordinate 9,926,925, forward strand.
TTTTTTTATCATTTAAAAAAAATAATTTGTTCTTTAAAAAAACAAATTTTTATAACTTTAATGAATTTTTGTTGAAAAAATTAAATAATAATTTATTTTGAAATTGCAGCTTTTTAGGCTCTATTAATATTATAATCATTTTTAAAACTTATTCTCATAATATTTTAATGTGATATTTTGTATTTTACTTTTAATTCTTTTAATTTTGAGTTTTAAAAAATAGGTTTTCAATTTTTCTATTAATATTTTATAATTAATAAAACGTTCATAGCTCTAAATCACTGCTGCCAACCTTTCAACAATTTTAAAATTGCTAATAGAAGAGTTTCAAATGTTAATTCCTTTTATTTTATATTATTGTGTAGTATAACTTGGTTTTTTACATTGAAAACTCCATACTCTCTTTATAAATAATGATAATTTTCAAAACTAGGGATACGAGGAAGTATTTGAATCTCTGCATTCACGTAGTCATATTAAAAAACGCAATCTGTACGAAAAGTAGCTATCACTGATTATCCTGCACCTCGAAAATATCGTAAATAATTAATTTAAGATATTCTAATATTATATTATAATGCCTTGGACAGCCCTACGTATCATTTTTATATTACAATTTTTTAAAATCAATTCTATGAAGGTGTATTATTTATCCATAAAACTTTCCCCATAGCCCGAGCGTGTATTTATAATGCAGATAGGCTTGCTAACCCTTAAAGTTGACCAGTTAGCATATTATTTAGATTTAATTAATTGTGTATGTCTAATGTATTCTGAAGAGTATTTTTTTCAAATTTAAGTAATATTGGCACACAATTTTAAGGAAATTAAGGAGTTAAGGAATCTAAACTTTAATTTAATGAAATTTCACTTACGGTTTTTGTTTTATGGGAAAATCTATTGAATTGAAAATCATAATACCAAAAATGTTTTATAGTTTTTAATGAGCCATCTGTTGTCTGTTGTCAGAACTATTGACATTTTTGTTTAAGGAAATTTTATTTAAAAATAAAGACTTAAGAATTAAAATACAGACTAAAAAATTTAGTTCTAATACTAATGATACTAACAATGCCAACATGGTAAATTTAAAATACAATAATAAAACTTATTCCTAAAAATTAATTTATTGAACCTTAAATTTTCACATTTAAATAACATCACACTACATTTGAATATATTGACCCAATTTTGTAATATTTATAAATAAAATGTAGGTAAATATAAATTCATTTAAATATTATGAAAAAAATTTCGAAATTTAAAATGTAATAACACTTAAATTTATAGTATAATTTTAAATTATATTTTAACCATTGCATATAATTATTATTTTTAAAATAAAATTTCTGGAATAATATTTACATATGTACAAATATAAATTTCAAATTAAATTTTAATTTGAAATTTTTAATGAGAAAAGTATTTAATCTCTTTTTATTTTTTTTTTTTTTTTTTTTGTAGATACAATGCAATACAATATAATATTAAAATTTAATTATATAACTATTTATATTTTAACTAATTAAATTATAATATAGTGTATTAATTTTTAAAAATTTTTTTGAAAAAATTCTAAATTCCCTAACTTTTTTTTTTTAATTTTTAGGGCTTAATTAAAATCTGTGATAATATCAATATTTTTTCATAAGAATTATAAATTTGATTAAATTAAATATTGGAAATTAAATTTAAGGTTCGTCATACAAAATCCTCACACAATCAAAGGATCACAAAGTGCAAGCACCACAAAATCCAAATCATAACTTCTATTTAAAAATACTAAGGGCGTATAGTTATGATTTAGTAACCAACTATTTTGTAAATTCATATTTTAATCAAGTGTTCAAAATAGTGGGGCTTTCGTCCCTAAAAGGTAGTCTCACATTTGGAACTATGTGAGTTAAGATTTTTTCATGATTGGGTTATGTGGTATTTAACTTATCTAATGATTGATTTATGTGGTTTTTGGATTTTATGAATTTCTGAAAATGTTTAGATTTTGCGAATTGAGATTTTGTATAGGATTTTAGGATCTTGGATGTAGGACCCTATATTTAATTTTGAGTTTTTTAAAACTTTTCAATTAAAAACCAGAGAAAAGCTGGAAAGCTCTACTTTAATAAGCTTTTGCGAATTGAGATTTTGTATAGGATTTTAGGATCTTGAATATAGGACCCTATATTTAATTTTGAGTTTTCTAAAATTTTTTAATTCAAAACCAGAGAAAAACTGGAAATCTCTACTTTATTAAGCTTTTAAAAGCAAAATTACTCAAATTCGAGTTAAGTTAAGCTAGGTCAGCTGATTTAGTTAAGCCAGACTTGATATATAATTCACAGTATAAAATAAGATATTAAAGGCCGTCCAGAATTCAATTTTACAGTATTACATTTTAAAAATTGGCAAACAAAGGTCTTGGCCCAATATACTGACAAACCCTCTTACAATTAATAAATCCCTTTAAATGGTAGAAGTTGTGGGGTAAAACAAGATTTTTTTAATATAAATTTTAAAAAAAATTGTCCTACTCTCATTTTAAATTTATAGTAATTATAATGCAAGGTTTATGTATATCAGTTAAGTAGTTAATGTAAAAGCAAATGCATCAAATATCAATTTAAATTTACATTATTACATAATATATAATGTGCATTAAACAGAGAAGTAATTATTTTTACATAAAACTTATAATAATTGCAAAAAGATTTAACGCAAAGACAAATATATAATTTTTTTATTAATTTGTTATTTTTCATTTTGTTTTTATTTTATTTCCGATACTGTAGTACATAAATGGCTTTTAATGCAAGTATATATTTCGTAATTAAAACTCTTTATGTAATTTTTTACTTTAAATTTTAATAGACACCAAAATAAGAAGTGGATCTCATCATTTGTAGTTTAGGTTACAAAATTGAATTGTAGGTATAGGCATATAAAGTTATTTTAAAAAGTTTATATTGCCCCAAATATACATTTGAAAATTAGAATATAAATAAATTGATCTTTAGGGAGTTGGTGACAGCAGCTTTCATAAATTCATGTTACGAATATAATAGCTCTATTATTTAAAAAATTAACCAAAGAGTAAAAAATTAAACTAAATATACATAGTCTGAATAAATTTCGGATCCTGGACACATTTTTCCTTTTAATTATAACAGCACTCCGACTCACTGAGTATATTTTTTTTTTATTCTCAAAAAGAATCACTTACTGCAGGTCTGCATCATTTTGCAGGATTGCCTTAAATTTTTTTAAATTATTAATAGAAGAAATTTAATATATTATTGCTTATTAGAGAGTTATGAAACCAATTGATAAATCTATACTCTTGTCAAACAATATTTTTCATTCTTTTCCCACTCCTTTAAGGATTCTAGGACATTTACCAACCCTATTTAGACTATGTTTAAGTTTCTTTAATCGTTATATTCACTAAGTCGTTGATTACTCCATTTTACTTATTGTATAAGATTATGAATTTACAAATGTTAATTTTGTACGCCATCTATTATCTCACACAAGAGTTATTATATCTTAAATCTAATTTTACATTACGATATAAACTATTACGATATAACTATACAATTTTACGATATCTTTTTTCATTAGATACGATCTAACCAAGGTTTGAATTTGAGACATTCCACATGTATACTCCCATTATTTCTAACTCAAACTATAGAATTATATCATTCCACTGAATATTTTTCTACATTTAACATGTATAACCAAATTACCTTAGCAACTAATCACGTACCTACCAAAATTGATAATCTTAACAATATTGATGATAATCATTTTTGATATAAAAATAAAAAACGTTCCATAAACCAATCAATAAGGTAAAAAAATTGTAATTCAAATTGAAAAACGATTATACTTAGTTATATATAGTACTAAATTCAATACAAATACTGAAAGAGTTTTATTAGTATCTTCTGTATATGTGTATATTATATTGAACGTGTATATTGAACATAAGTTTCACTCATTTTTATTGTATCGTATTTGTTTTGTTTATTTTTATTTTCCTTTCTCTTTCTTTTATCTTAATTCAAGGATATGGAAAATTGGTCACATTCATCTTATATATATATGTGTTTAAATTATATAAAGTGATATTTATAAATGTATATGTATGTATATGCTTAAATAAACAATATAAAATTGAAAAAAAAATTGGAACAAATAAAAAAAAAAATAAAAACATTTCAAAACAAATCGTCACATATTTATAGTGACGTTATTTTACATTTTTTTTTAGTTTTTTATGTTTTTTTTTTTTTTTTTTTTATAGAACATCGACAACACTAACAACAACAACAACAACATTTAGCAATAGCAACAGTATCAAAATAAGAAAAAAACTTAGCACAAACATAATTTACACAACTTAAATGAACAACAACAACAACAGCAATAACAAAAACAAAAAAAAATAGTAAAATAAATTTTAATAACTGTAAAAATAAGAACAGTTAAAGAAAAGTGTATATACAAATCATTTATATATGATGTGTATATAGAAAAAATACAGTTATAAAGTATGTCAAGTGCTTACACAATAACGGAAGTGGTAAAAAAAAAATTTTTTTTTTTTTTTTATTTGTTTCTCTTATTTTTTTTAAGCTTTAATGCACTATTTTTGAACCTAGAAGGCAAAAGAGAAAAGAAATTTTGCAATAAAAAGAATGTATGTTTCATTCTTTCATCATAATATCCATTATCGTCTCAAAAATTTTTAACAAAATCATAAAAAACAGTTTGCAAAAAAATCAGAAAAAAAAAATAAATTAAAAAATAAATTAAAAAAATAAATAAAATTTAAATTTATTTTATAATTTAAATAAAACTAACATAACAACAAACAACAATATTGCATGGTACGTGTTTCCATCAGTCTTTAAAATAACAGTTCTATTGTACAAGTTCCATATGATCTTGTAAAACAAACATTGCATACATTTGGCCCATGTTTCCACCATTCATTATAGTGACATTTCTAGTAAAAGTTTAATATTTTCTTAGTAAACTTATAATTTAAATAAAACTATCATTGCATATATTTGGGCAATGTTTCCATCAGTCTTTCAAATAACAATTCTATGGTATAAGTTCCATATGTTCTTGTAAAACAAACATTGCATATATTTGGGCAATGTTTCCATTAGTCTTTATTATGACAGTTCTATTGTATAAAGTTTGATATGTTCTTACTAAACCTATAATTTAAATAAAACAAATATTGCATACATTTAGGCAATGTTTCCACCAGTCTTTTTTATGACAGTTCTATCTACTACACACACAAGTTTGATTATGCTGTTACCTATACATTAAAAATACATCAGTAGCACAAAATGTTAACATAAGATATTGTAACAAAGACTAGTAGAAACATGACTCATATTTATTATAATGCATGCATATAGTTGTATGAAAATAGTAAATTTATAGTAGTCTCCATTTTTATTTAATAATATAAAATTATTGTAAAAACAAAATTAAATATTTACGGAGCAAAAAAACCGAAAAATACTTCTCTTTTTTTAATTATTTGAATATAATTTCTGATTAATTTTTATTTTTAATTAAATATTTTGCTTTATATATTGGTTTTTATTTGTCCGTTTTGTCTGTTCGTCTGTGCTTCTTATTTTTGAAATAAAAAGCAACATGCAAGCTGTGTTCACCCATGGTTAGAATTGAAAAAGTATTATACAAGTTGGAAAAGTTCTTAGCATTCACTTTAAGACATTAAGTTGTTAATTGCAATTATAATTTTTATATGTGTGCGTAAAAATTCAGTTATTTATATTTTTTGCTCTCGCTTCCCTCTCTTAAATGCTTTAATATATATTGGTGCGGAAAAATTCATGAGTTTTGCAGTAATACATTGAAAGTTTTTCTACTTCCTTTCAGCAATTTTTCAGTACTTTTTCAGTGGTGAATGGAAGTAGCTTTTCAGCACTTTTTCAGTTGTGTTCAAGTGTTCAGTTGTGTTCTCTTCAATACTTTTTCCGAAGTGAATATAATAATTTTCTCAGTTCTGATTCAGTAATAAACTTATAATATTAATATAACTAATAAAATATAATATTAATTTAACTATTTGATAAAAATTTTTAGAATAATTGAACAAATTTTAATTTTACCATATGCTATTAGAATAATTGAACAAATCTATACCTATTTGGTATTTTTTTTTATTCAAAACCTTTTAACTAACTTTATTAATGTAATTGTACTTTATTGTTGTTTAATTCATTTCGCGGAACTTCGGAAATGATTCACTACTTCTTCAGTACTGAATAATCAGCATTTAAAATTTTTTTTATTCTATAAAATTGTTAAAGATCATTTATATGTTGTTGTAACTACTGAACTCAGGTTATCAGTGTAATTTGTATACATTATTTTTGGAATTGGTCACAAAAAAAATTACTGTAAAAAATTCATCCTAAAATTATGCAAAAAACAAGAAATCGAGTTAAAATTTCATTTTCATTCATTTTTGAGCTTTATTGGCCCAAGGTGGTGTAGTGATTAGTCAAATATATTGGTATTGATACAAAATATTGAATATTCGATGCTCCAACACATGTTCTGATTTCTTAAACTGTTTTATTTTAATCAACGAATTTTCTTAACTCTTACATGATTATCTGCAAATTAGAGAAAATGTTTTTAAATTTTTTTAGAAAAATTTTTTTGACAAAACCAAATCTTGGAAAAATTACAATTTCTTGAAAATGCTACTTTTAAATGCATCTTTCCTCGATAACAAAATGTGCATTTTAACAATTCCTACTCCCTACATTCTTGTTGTCTTGTTGCTTTTTTCAGTTTTTTAATGAGATTTTTAAATAAAATGGAAATGTTTTTTATTCAAGTAACAACGGTTATATTTTGATATTAAAAAAAAAAAAGGATTTAAATTCCTTTTTTTTTTTTTTTATGTGTTTTACATTATAAAGAAACATTTAACACATTAACAGTTTAAGTAATTATTTTATAATAATATGTGTGTTTTTTTGTGCTTATTTAAAAATCTTCTTTTTTTTTTCTTTAATACTTTTTCATTATAATTGTTACAAAGTTTGAGAATTAAATAAAAATCTTTTTTCTTCATAAAAGAGATAGAAAAGAGACAAAGAAAGAACGAGAGAGATAAAGATGTATATAGAAAAAAAATTTCTAAATTACTTCTTTAAATTCTATGTGATATTTTATAATTACTAAGGATTTACGGATTAATGCAATTTAATTTATATGAAGAAAGTAGTAATGTGCAATTAGTTTAATCTGTAAATTATTAGATACTTAAATACTTATATATAATGCTTTTTACAAGGACATCATCATTTTCTATATAAAAATAATTTAATTGGTTTTTTTTTTGTAGTTTTTTTTTTAAAAAAATCTGTTTTTAAGATTTTAATTTTAATATTTTGTACGAAGAATCCTGTAAATGAATTTTATTTTGAAGCGAGTTTTTTTTAATAAATTTTGATATTGGCTTTCAATCAAAGTTTTTGTTTTTGTGTAAGGACGAAATGTTTTTATAAAAATCTGAAACTTACAATCAGTTACTGAATTAGATAGTAAACCCGGCCATTAAAACCAAAGTCTTAGGTCTTGTGTAGAAAGGTCCTAGGTAACCCATAAGGTCTTAGCTTTTATGAAGAAATGCTTAAATTTTCAATAAATAAAATTCTACTTTGTTATTTATTGTAATAATTTTATATTTGAATCATGAACTATTTCTATGTCTGCGAGTTATATTTTTGAATTGAAATATTTGTTTTAACTATTATGTTAAAACGTGTTTTATTAGAGACTTCGAATTACCAATGAAGGGTTATGCTATTAATTTGAACCCATTGCCGAATTGTAGTTGAGTTAATTCGAGAATTAGATAAAAGTTTATTCAATTTTTACTGGGATTCGAAAGCGGATCTTTCAAGGGAAGGGTTGGCATTGTAACCACTGTGCCAACCAACCAGGCCCATAAAACTATATTTCGTTTTTAATTTCTTTCCCAATGAAACTGAAACTGAAACAAATGAATCTACGAATAATGAAAAAGCGATTAATTTACAATAAAATTTAGAAACATCAGTTAAGTAGCTTCTTCTCAAAGTAAGTGTACCCACTTTCACACTTAAGTATTTTAATTTAAAATAAATTGACAATAGTTCATAAAATTTAATTAAAAAGGATCACTATTTACTACTCAAAATTTGTTTTTTTTTTAGTGAATATCCGTTAAAAGTTTTTAAACTGTTTATTTTCCATTAACATGAAAAAAGAGGTGTTACAAGTTATAACTGATATTTTTGAAAAAACCCTTGAAAAAAAGTGTAAAAAGTAAGTACACTATTAGTTCATGTGAGAAGGATTTAAATTTATCACGTTTTTATGTCACGAACGATTTTTAATAGTGCTATTGCTATTTTTTTTGTAATATATTATGTATGAATAAAAAATATGTTTACTGTACTTAAATATCCATGACTATTTTAATAACATAAACATTACACCAATTTGTATCATAAGTTTGCATATACTTTGTATTATTTTAATCAAAAACCAATTTGAAGACCCAGTTTTTTTTTTTCGTGTAACTTCTCTCACTTTTTCAAAGCAGTTTTTGTTAACGAGTATGTAAATTTTTTTTTCAAACGGTCCGAATTTTAAATTAAAACTTGAGGGTAAATTTACAAAATAAAAATTGTAATTATTTGCAACACTTGAAATATTTTTTAAATTTATTTTGTATTTTTTTTTTGAAGTATTCGCGTAGAATGCAGGTCAAGTATGGATTTTGATATAAAAATTATGCAAGATTTTAATAGTTGTAAGTATAAAATATTTCAAAATTTTTAAAAGTGTACATAAATTCATTTCTACATTTTCTTGGTTTTAGGCAATTTAACTTTTAGTGTTTTATATTCGGGCATCGCCATGTTGAATTATTTTAGAATTTTTGAAAAACCAAAATGTTAAATAAAGAAAAACAATTTTTTTGAACTTACTAGATATAAGATAGTATTAGGCGTTCATAGTTAATCTGGACATACGATTTTTTTGCTAAGCAATACTAGATTTATTAAATTATTAAAGCTTCGACATAGATGCGACTTAGAGATAGATGCGACATATTAGTTATTAATTTTAAATCAATTTGCAACGAGATGTGTGACATTTTTCTTAGTACAAAGTTTTGGGACGTTTATCTGATGTCAAATATTCCATTATCCCGAAAATTCACTTTTGGCGTTTACGACTTTTTTCCTTGGCACGGCAGTATTTTTATTATGAAATATTGTTGCAGCTAATTGGTTGCATTAATGCAGTTTGTTAGTTAAAAGTTGTCTCAACTACTAGACTATATTGGCAGTTTTAAATCCGCCAGGTTTGAATAGATAATTCATTTCTCGGATTTTCCGATGCCTTCGGCAAATTATGACAACAAAGCATACTTAATTCGAGGGGCTGCTTCATTTCATTTTTAGCTCACAAGCATTTGAAAAGTTTTGATTTCATAAATTCCTGTAATTGACCAAAAGGGTCGTTTTAAATCACACGAAAGAAATCATTTAATCTCCTGGCATCTTCGACAATTTACTTTTCTTTAAAACAAATTTTATATTACAAATATATTTTAAAAATTTGTTAAATTTTAAAACAAGGTTAAGTACTTGAATAATTTTTTAAAATAAATTTGCATATTTCGCAGAATTACTTTTAAAGTACTTTAGAAAATAATAAAACATTTATCAGCAAGACTGGCATTATTTTATGATTGTAATACACAAACTCTGGTTTTTGATATAAATCAAGGACCTTAAACATTGATCCTTGAAAATATTGACAAAAAAAACAAGTATACTGAAATATATTAGAAAAACCTAGATTCCGAAATTTTTTTTGATATTTTTCTTAAGAATTTTTAATTTAACTTGGAGAGTAATCGTTTTTTTTTAAATTCGTGTAATGAATACTTGTACCTTCTAATTTGAATCTTTTGATTCATTTAAAATACAAATTTTTTTATTATAAAAAAATATTTATTAAATTGTTCTTAAATTTGATAAAGAGTTTTCACAAGGTCAAATTGTTGATTAATTTTCTTAATTTAAGAATTTAAAGGTTTTTTTCAAAATTTTAAATTAAATTTTAGTAATAAATGGAACTTTGTAATTCAAAATATTCATTCAAAATTATTTAATAACTATATCAATACTAACTTAATATCAGCTCAAATTTTATATTCACTAAATACTTATATTCACTAAATACTTTAAAAGAATTCCAAACAAAAGTATATAAAAAATTATTTTTTAAAACAATTTAAAATAAAATATGCAGAAAAAATTGAAATAAAGAATTTTTTTTTTAGAAAAATTTCTATATAGATTTTAAAATTTTACAATAGTTTCATTTTAATATGATGTTAACATAACATTGAAAAATATTTGAATTTAAAAAAAAAAAAAAATTTAAATTTATATATATAAAAAAACACTAAAATATTTTTTTTTGCACACACACATTGTAATACATACATATAAAAATAAAATGAATGGAAAAATTTTTGGAAACAAGATAGCATATGAAAATAAAGACTTGCAAGAGAACACATTTAAAAGTTATCTGAGAGTTATAAGGATGAATTAAAATTATAAATTTAGTTTTGATATATATATTCAATCAAACAGTCATATAGTTTTGCAATTAATTTAAAGGCATTGATAAATGATAGCTGAATCAGATAAAAGTCAACGGCAAACCTGACTAAAGCAAACTTCTCTAAAATCCAAGCGAAGACACGAAGCTTTTTTTTATCTTTAAATGAGAAATGGTCACCATGACAACTGTGCTATACGTTCTTTTGACCTTACGTAAAATGTCTTCCACTTAGACATTAAGGGTCTGTATATGCGTAGACTTTCGGGAATTACAGCAAAATTTCTGACTATCTTGAAAATGAAAATGTGTAGTGCAATATATTGGTTGATTTTAAAGTAGACTCGAAATTTATTTTCAAGTAGACTCAATTACATAAGAAGTGAAGGAATCAACCAATCAATTGCGTTATTTCAAATTGAAACAGCAGGAAACATGGACCTTAAAAGTAACAGAACTGAACAAACTCGAAGCTTTCGAAATGTGAATCTACAGGAAAATGCTAAAAATATTGTGGACAGACCACATTACAAACGAAAGATGTTCTAGGGAGAGCAAACACAGAAAGAGAACTACTTCTAAGGCTAAGCAAGTAAAAAACTTCCTACCTTAGTCACACAATGCGTGCGAAAACAAATACGACCTATTTCAGTTAATAGTTCAAGGAAATTGGTATAGGAAGGAAACAATTAACATATAGTTGCGCAACATTAGAACCTTGGCAGACATCAAAAACATTGGCGATTTAATCCATTCAGCAAAAGATTGAAATATCTTTCAGGACATTGTTTCCAATACCATATGACCACTGACATTCAATTGCGGATAGGCAAAAAAAAAAGACTCCCAATCACTTGGAGCTTTTTAAACCACTGACGAACAGATATGTACTAGTAAGATTATATTTTCTTAAAAAATTTTTTAAAAATACAAAAATAAATTAAATAAAAATAGATTTTTGTTTTCAGTTTTTACTTCCACTCTCTAGTATCAAAAATTCTTTTGACTCTATTCTAATATAGATGGGTATCTATTACAGAAACGTAGATTTATTCTCTATTCCAAAATATTAAAAAAAAAATATTCACAAGAATTTTTTTACCATTCTTTAAGAGTTTTTTTTTCTTCACCAAATATGGTTCATCCATCACATTTACCTATAGAACACATAACATTTATTTCAATTATTTCATTTCTGTTATTTTTCTTTTTTTTATATTTTCTTTTTTTTTCTTGTTTTATTTTCCATTTTTGTTGTACCAACTTCAAAAATCCTTGTAAACAGGATGTAAGGTATCAACACAACATAAATAGGAATCATCATAGATACACACGTATTTTAAATGCCTCAAGGGCAACAACAAATTAAAAAAAAAAAATAATAATAATAATAAAATAAAATAAAAAATTAAAAACTATAAAAATATCAAAAGACTTGGAAAAAAATAAACAAAAAATAAGTTAGAAAGAGATAGAAGTAATTGTTATCCATTTACTTATCATATTTAAAAAAACAAAAAAAAAAGTAATTTTAAAAAACATATTGAATAAGATTTATTTACTAGAAATATATAATACAAAATATAAACAAGCACAACAATAACATAACTATACAATAATAGTAAAACTTTTAATTATAAAATTTTCCCTTTTTTTCGGACTTGGTTAATTTATAATTAATTTTCCGACCGGAGTAATTATTTTTCTGTAAGTTATGAGAGAAAAAACTTAAACTATTGGACAAAAGAAAGTTCATATACTAGGAATTATCTATTTTATATTTTTATGTCAGTATCATAGAAAAATATAAATCAGATATAAAATTAAAATATTTAAGAATTTAAAAGGTTAGTATTTATATATATTAAAATATATATTAAAAAATATTAAGTTGGGTGTTTTTATATGGTTTCACATGAAGTCCAAGATTCATTAGAATTGTTCTTTCTTAACAAATTTAGAGTTAAAAATGGACCACATATATGTCTATATCAAAATATTAAATTTCATTAAAATTTTTGAAATTTCGTTTTTCGAAATAGCGTTTTTACAAAATATGATTTTAGAAAATTACAGTACGCAAAATATCGTACATAATATAGGTATTTTGAAAATGGGAGCAATTCTGATTTTGACTCAAATTCGAAAATCCCACCTAATAATATTTCTTATAAATATTCGTAACACATTTTAAAAAGAGGTTTTCATAAAAAAAACAGAAATTTTTAAAAAACAGGATTTTCCAAATACAGAATTTTAAAAAAATGAGAAGAGACTTTTAAAAAAATTTGGTTCTTAAAAAAACGGGTTCTTAAAAAAATGGAATTTCAAAAAACGCAATTTCCAAAAAACGGAAAGTTAAAAAAACGCTATTTTCAGAAAACAAAATTTTCAAAAAACGTAATTTTCAAGAAACACATTTTTCAAAAAACGAAATTTTCAAAAAACGCAATTTTCAAGAAACGCATTTTTCAAAAAACGCAATTATCAAAAAACGAAATTTTCAGAAAACGGAATTTTCAAAAAACGAAATTTTCAAAAAACGAAATTTTCAAAAAAAAAAAATTTTCTTAAAAACGAATATTTGTCCAACGATATTTGGTTCATCGCCATTTCGTAAAAACAAGATTTTTTAAAAACCATGTTCTGGCTCAAAAAAAGTATATCCGATTTTCACAGTTAATCAACTAATTTCAGTATATAGAAAAGTATTTATTCCTTAAAATAATGTTAGATCTTAATTTTCTTATTAAGTCTAAACATCAAAAGTAATTCTCAAAAAATTTAAAATGACTCGTAAAATAGTAAAAAAGTAATTCAAAAATTATGAAAATTTATTAATGCTAAATACGTATGCTACAAAACTAATATTGCTATTGTAGCTTCTGAAATATATAAGCAGCATATACTTAAATTTCGGCAAAGCTTAAAGAAACGAGGAGCATGTCTTCTTTTCCAAGAAAAGCTTCTGTTCTTCAAAATTATTAGAACAGCCTTTAAAAAGGCAAAAATGTATATTGTAATAAAAACATTGATCCATATTATATATCCCCAAAAAATCCCCCTGTACATATATATTAAGTATTAGTATATAACATTGTGTTTGATAAACAAAATTCTGAGTTGTGACACTTAAAACCAACTTTTCAAGACAATTTAAAAAAAAAAAAAGAATAACTCAGGGACAGTAAATCTGAACATAATAACTATAATATAACAAAAATTTCCTTTATTATCCTTGTTTTTATATGTATATGTATTCCATTATTATACACGTATAAAAATAAAAATTTGTTGTGCGTATTATATAAAAGAATGTTTAAAAAAAAAATGAAAATTATTAAGATGATAAATTTTATAAAGACTTTTTTTTTTAACTTACATTCTTAAAGACAAAAGTAACTTTTATATACATAGGTATATAAAAATATACACATGTTTACATATCAAGGACATTAATAAATCAAATCAACGACACAAACTGACATGATTTACAGGATATAAATATATTAGTTGTATATTAGTATATATGTACATATACAACTCTAATATAAGCAAAAGTATATAAAATGTATTCTCGTATAACAACAGTTTTATTAATATGTTTATATTATTTGCATGCACATATTTTTTTATATATGTATATATATATATAATAAACGATGATTATATCCTGTTAAAGATTAACGGGGGAAAAAAAAATAAATATTACAGGATATACACAGTATTTCTGATATTAAATTCACCAAAATGAATTAAATTAAATCGAATTTTGGCCGGGTGAATTCAAGGCCTCAAGGCATTTTAAGCTTTTTTTGAACGAAGAGCAGGAAAATTGGTTGTATGTAGGTAAGGATTTTATTTTTTTTTTGTTTATTTTTTTTTGTCTGTCAAATAAATAAAAATTAGTGAAAATGTTATTTTGTTGTTGTCCTTTTCATTTTTAAATTAAATTACTTTGTTGTTTTAGGGATCCAACAGCAACAGCAACAAAAACAACAACAAAAGGCCAAATGAAAATCATGTGACATTTTATTATATAAATAAGTATATATGTATGGTTTATGTAAATATGTTTTATTGATATTATAAATGTATTTATTAATGTAAGTACATAATATATTAAAATAAATCAATATAGTCCTTAATATTTAATATAATTTTAAAGATTAGGCTGTCTCAAGTTTAAGAATGGAATTGGATTTTTTTTTTAATATAGAAGAAATGGAATTTAATCCTTGAAGATATCCTTTTTTTTGTCTTTGTCTATTATCCAATGAAAAACAACTTAACTAATTTGGTAATTAATGGGTTACAATTAACTAACTTAATAAATAAGGGGTGGTTACTTATATAAAATTTGGTGTGCGTATAGTAAGATGGCAGACCTTTAAAAGTAGCCTTGCACCTTTTTAGTATAATTTGATTTCTAACGTCTTGCACTTTCTTTTTGTTTAAAAAAAGGTTTTCAAAACTAAACCATCGGTCTCTTAAATTTAAAAATCTAAAATTCTAAATTAAAATTTAAAAAACATCGACCAAAATTAAAGTTTCACAGAATTTTTTAGAAAAATTTCAATTAAGGACTTTCATATGAAAAGTTTTTTCTAATTTATGTTGTTGATCCTTGTCCCTGTCACAATGCAAAAAGACTCTATCTATAATTAAAATTTGGCTGGAATAAACACTTATAAGTTTCAATTCAGATGAAAAGTTAAATTAAAGGTTTTATACCTGTTTTGAAAACATGGGAGGTTCAATTTTCTTGTGATCATATAACCTAACTTTAAATAATTTTTTTTTTTCTTAGAATTAAAAAGTGTGAGGCCTTCTTCAGAGTGCTGAGAATCCTGGCTTAAGTTAATCATAGTCCGATTTTTAAAATCCTGTTTTTTTTTTTAACTAACACATACATACATATACATTTTTGGACAAATTACTCTCAAGGTGAGAATAACTTTTCGAAATATAAAATAAATATAGAGTATTTGACCAAAGGAAGTAGTAGTTTAGTCGCCGACCTCCTCAAGCGGAAGGTTTTAATCTACAATAATACAAAACATTATTATTTACAATAATAATAAAATCACACCTAATAATAATAAAATATCATAAAATTGATTAAGGATATTGCAATAGTTTATATCATGTATAAGTATATATATATATATAAAATAAGAAAAATATAACTCTTGTGTAAGATAATAGATGGAGTACAAAATTAAATATATGAGTGTTTACAAATCAAGTATAACGCTTAGACTAAATGCGTTGGTGAATTCCCTATGCTCCTTGAAAGAGTGAAAAGAGAGAAAAACAATATAAAAGTGGACGCGGTTATCCGGAGTTCAAGTATAAATATATTTTTATATATTTATTTAAAGCTGCTGAGTTGAAATTTTAAAATCGCATTTCGTCATTAAAAGCGTATCTAATATTCGCTACTAATAATTTAAAAATAAATTTAAATTAAAACAAAGTATACAATCAAATCGTGTAGCTTACAGGATCGTGCTCAAACGTTTTTTCAATAAACTTATTAAAATTCAAATTATTAAATAAAAAATAAATAATCCAATGGATAACTACTAGAATTAGTAATATAAGTTCTGAAAACAGTTTCTTTTTATAAAAATAAATAATTAAATATTTAATTTATTTTTTAAATAATTCAAATAACAAAATAAAAAAATGTTATATTAGAATGGAACCGAGGCTGTTTCTCTATCAATATTCAATATTACTCGTATAATAGTTTTATGATAAAATGGACCTTTAATCTTATTATAAAGAAATCATTTTTCAAAACGTGTCATTTTAAAACTCTGTAGATTTATTTGCTTTTAACTACTTTTCCCTTTGTAAATTTTTTAAAAAAATTTTCTCCTATGTAAAATTACAAGTGTCCTGAACATGTTTCCTTGCACCTTCATTCTCATCCCAATTAAAATTGGATAAACTAATAAAGTTCTATTTTAAAATGAAACCACCTTTAAATCCTTTTTTCAAGAAATTGAAAATCATAAAATTTTCATACTGGTAGGTTCTCTTTTCCATACTTAAGATACTTTCAAATTGATAAAGTTAAAGACTTTTAAAAGTCTTTTTGTTATTTTTTTTCTGTTTTTATTTTTAATTTAAAGTGAAGGTGATAAAAGATAAAAAGTTTTTTATTTTTTGAATTTATAAGATTTTTAAATTAAATTTTTTTGAAATTAACCAAGTAGAATTTTCAGGTTTAACTTATAAGATTTGAAAGATTATGCGGGATATTTAAATTTTTTTTTTTTTTTTTTAAATTAAATTTAAAATTTTTTGTAAAAATTTTTTTATTGATTAATTATTACTGATTCAAAGCATTTATTATGAATTCTTAGGAGGTTTGCTAAATCTTCGAAAAACCACATAGAAGCAGGAGGAAGGAAGAGCTTAAAGATGACGTATACACCTTATATTTCAAATTATTCTAATAAAGAACTCATGTTGTGGCTGCATTTTAAAATGCAATGGCGATTTTGGAGCTAATATTCAATAAGAATGTCAGAATGTTTAATTCAATAGTAGGTTCAAATAATATTACAAGTTATTGCAGAGAATTATAGTTAGTAGAGATTTCAAAAGGAAGAAAGTTCAGTCATAAAGATTTGTATTAAGAAAGCAATTACCTATTATTCATTTTGGTCGAAACTCTTGTTAAAAATATATTAAAATAAATATCTTGTTTATTGGCGCAGATTGTGTTAACACTTTAGTACACACTATAGTCCCGGGCTGCAACAAGAGAGAGAAATAACTCTAAATATACCCCATTTCATTTTAGAAAAAGTAATAAAGCCAGAATCAAGAAATTTCTTCATTTCTGATTCCAAAGTGAAATCATAGGCTTCCTTTCTTATTCCAAAATGAAATAAGATTTAAATATTTTTTTTAAAAATCATGGAAATTATGCATGTTGTATTTTTTCAAATCAAGGCAGGAGCCCCGATTTCTTCAAGGAAAGAGCTAAAGGACTTGTGAATGGAGATGCTAAAGTAGGGACAAAAAGTGGTAAGAGAGAGAGGGCGCGAATATTCGGATTTTACAGTTGACGTCATTTGGTATTTGAATAATGTAATAACACAATATTTTTAAAGTGATATAACCCCTTAGGCTTTAATTCAATTTGGAATGAGAAATAAGGTATACCGCAAAATTTCGCGAATTAGAGGTTTAACGCCTTAGTAATCTAAGTTTTATTTCCATCTGCTACTGTAAGACACCATTTAACATAAGAAAACACATTAAAATATTTTGTGAAACGGTGGAAGTCTACAATTGTTCTGTTAAAAAATAGTTATTCCGTTAAAATAGTTATTCAATAACATAGTATACTTTAGGCACCCTGTAAATTGCAAGATAACGTTGAAATTAAACACATAATAGTAATGCTGTTCACAGTTTCCCAAAATTTTTAATTTAAATTGCATATTTAACACTTAATATGCATAGCAAAATATCTCTAACTATATTTAAACTAAAAACTCTTAATTTCTACAAAACAATTTTGGTTTTTCCCCATAATTAGTTGTTAATGAAAGTTTTCTTAGAAACTTTCTAAAGAAAAACATTAAAAAGACAATTTAAATAAATTTTTACATTTATGTATATTTAATTTCTTCAGAAATTATTTTAATTTTAATATTTAAATATAATTTGGAAAGGAAACTAATTTTGGGTTAAGGAATTTGTTCAATTATGTATTAATATTATTCTTAACAAAATATTTGATTTGAATGAGGACAGTATTAATAATTGCAAATTAGTACTTAATTGAACAATTTTTAGTTAAATAAAAATATTTTAGAATTTTTTTAGGAGATCAATTTTATATAATAATATATTTAATTAAAAGGTTTTGGAATCATTCACATATATTCAACTCACAATGTCCAACTTCAGATTTTTCAATATTTTTTTTAACATTTTTTAGATCATTTTAAAATGTTTAAACTGTTCATTCATTAAATACATAAATTTTGACAAACATATTATTTAAACATATTAAAACGTTGGAGATTTTTAAAAAATTTCCAAAAATAATGAATACAAATAAAAATAAATTAATGCAATTTTTAACAATCCTCAAATCTTACCTTAAATTTTCATTGTTTTTCATTAATAATTCATATTTTAAAAAAATTCGATTCTATCACAAATTTTCATATTTATTAAATCGGATTTTTTAAATTGTAATCAACTCTATTGATCAACAACTGAGGAAATCTTTGAATTGAATAATTGGGAATATACCTTTAAAAAAAATACAAATCAGTTTGGAATCTCCGATCTAATTTTTATAGGTAAACCATTATTAGAAAGCAATCTAAAGATAAATAGCGTTTTAGAATTTTAAGTTTCCCTAATATATTCAAAAAACAGGTTAAGATAATATTCGCCTTAACTTTTTGCAGGAGTTCAGTTCAGTACAAAATGTAGGTGCTTGTTCACAAATAGGGCTAGAAAAATTAATAGTTCTTTTAAAATACTTAAATTTTAGTAAAACGTATTTATATTAGTGTAATGGAATGATTATAATGGTACTTAAATTATGCGTTAATTATAATTACTTAGTAATCATTACTTCGTATGACTCTACTACTATTTTTTGGCATTTAATTATTTTAAAGTAATTAATTATTAAAACAAATTAAAAAAATAATTCATTTTTATAAAATAATTACAAAAGTAATTAAATTTCAAAAATAATTACAAAAGTAATTAAATTTCAAAAATAATTACAAAAGTAATTAAATTTCAAAAATTAATATAAAAGTAATTGAAATGCAACTTAAATTACTTTCTATGAATTATCAAATAAGAACTCAATACTTTTTACTGGTAATTAAATTCTTAGCGTTCAATTACAAAAATTTTTTAAAGAGTAATTAGCAAGTAATGATTACCAAGTAATGGTATTGATAATTGTATTGGTACTTGAATTTAACAGGTCTTACTAAAACGATATTACTTTACACGGAGATTAAATGGTGAGATAGTAGTATCAATTGACAGATGAATACATTTTTTAATATTTCATTCAAAATATGATAACAAAATTGAAATAAAAATTCATAAATTTGTATTTACTCCCAATTTTCGCATAAAGTCAAATTTTGAGATTCGTGATTGAGAATATACACAGACACCTCTATCATTTATAATATATCATCTGTATATACACCAAACCCCAAATTCTGTTTTAATTTTAAACTGAACTCTCCATTAAATTTTCATTTCTCAAATCTTTATTTTCTAAAAAAAAAAGAATGACATACAAATACACAATACCAATTTTTAATTATTTCAGAGTTTTTATTTTCATTTTTAATTTTTGTTGATTTTCAACACTTTCATCACATTCAAATATAGTTAACAATATAATGATATATTGTGTTGATGGCAATTGAAAATAGAACAGATGCAAAGATGAAATGCGGTGATATAGACGCAGCCTTAAGAAAAATACAATATTCTAAAAAAAAACTTTAAACAGAGCACAAAAGTAACCATTTCAAATTACTTTGTCACATAAAAATTATGAATTTTTGTTTTTATTTTGATTTTTCTTCTGGATTTTCCTTTGTTAGTTGTTGTTTTTTTCATTATCATTCATTTATTCCTTCATTTTGAATATATCTTCATTATTATTATTCCGATTTGTCTCTTTGTTTTCAATTTTAAAATTATTTCTTATCAAAATCATTTGTCATATATCCTTTTTTTATTTATCCTTAGATAAATTTTGAAAATTCATAGCAGCAATGTTTAGATGTTTTCATCCTTTTGTTTATTAAAAGGATATTTGGTGTTATCGTATTGTAATATCGTAAATATTTACTTTGTAAATTTTTTGGTTTTATACTTTTAAAATTAAATTTATTTGTATTTTGGATTTTGGATTTGGGGATTTGTATTTTGTATTCTGACTTATTTGCTTTAGTTTTACCACAGAATTTTGGTAATAATGTAAACAAAGTGTTGACGCTATGCAATTAAACTTGTGTGAACGCATTAATAAATATTGTAAAATTAAAGACAAACATTCTTTTATGATTGATAATTTATGTTTATTATAGATAGGTTTTGTTAGTTTTGATCTATATATTTGATTTTTTTTTTATTTATTTATTATTCACAGGCTCTAAGAAGTGCTTAGCACTTGTGCCGAACCCCTTTGTTTATATTGTTATATTAATGTATTTTTTACTAAAGATATATAATTATTGATTATTGATAAAACCATTAATTTGAACCCAATGACGAATGGTAGGTGAGTCTAGTCGAAAACTAGAAAAGTATTTTCACTTTCACTGGGATTCGAACCCGGCCCTTTCGCATGAAAGTCGATACTCTAACCACTGTGCCACCCAGCAAGTTAGGATTTAAAACTGTAATTTATAATTCAATCTTAATATGATGAGATATAGCACTTAATTCTACATTCGCACTTTTTGGTGCAGAGTTTTCTACTTAAATACTACTCTTTATCAGTCCTGTTGTTATATTTCAATCCGTTTAACTTTTTTGCGAAATTTTTCTCAAGAGCAAGCTATTTGTCATTTTACTAGGGTGGTTCTATTCTAAAAAGTTTTCTTAAAATGTGACCTGTTCACCTCCATTGTACGTTTCTAACTCTTTTAGAACAGAAAGTTCTTTATAGCTTTCGTTAAAACGTCTTTGATTTCCAATAGATAAATTTTTTATGTTTCAATTGTAATAATTTTTGTATTTGTTCTGTACCTTTTTAGTTATATTATTCAATTAAATAATTTGTTTATATTTTGTATAAATATAATAGTAATTATTGATTAAGCCTTTTACTTTGAACCCAATACCGAATGGTAGCTGAGTCCAATCGAAAACCAGATTAGAGTAGATTTTTTTCACTTTCACTGGGATTGGAACCCGGATCTATCGCACGAAAAGGCGGCACTCCAACCACTGTGTCATCCAGCTGTTAAATTTCTATATTTGTTGATGTGTAAATGTAAACCAGCATTATGTCTGTGAATTTTTTATCAGTCACATCAAAGTTCTGCACAGCACCAAGTTTTAGAGAAATATGCCCAATATCGTTTCGGAAAATGATGGTCTCTTGTTAAAAACCTATTTTTATAAATGTTTTTCAGTTTCAATCACAATCCTATTTCTCTTAAGGATCGGCGCTAGAGCTTGAAAGTATTATTTATACACTTTACTTAAGATTTCTAAACATTTTTGAAAAAACCCATACTTATTTATACAAAATAAATTATAAAAGACCTAAAGCTGCAAATAATGAAGCACATTGATATAAATGAAATAACTTTAACAAATACTTTTTCTTTCACTCAAATTAAGTTCCATAGACTTTCAAATCCAAAGTATTTAAGAATTTTTATCAAATATTTTAAATGCATAAAAAAATAAAAGAAAAAACTTTTAATTTGTCTAGAAAGTTTAAAAGAAATTAAAAAACAAAAAAAAAAAATAATAATATTGATATTGAAGGCCTCGTCTTTCATTCTTGTATCGATATCATTTCTAAATTACAATTTAATATACCTAACTAAAATGTCTAACAATATTAACTTCACCTTAATCATTTTAATATTGAAAAAATTTTTTTAACATTTGCATAACATTTTTGAAAAATAATTCTATAAGAAGTATTTGTAAATCACTTCAAAATTGTCTCAATATTTAAGTTTAGAATTACCCAACATCATTATTCAAATATAGATTTTTAATAAAAGACTCGTTTAAACTTTTTTAACATTTGGAATTCAGTAAAGGGTTTGAGAACGCAGTGAATCTTATAAACTAGACAAATCTTATAAAAACAAAATTTTAGCGTATGTATTCGAAATCTAAATTAAAAATTTTGTATTTTAGATGAGAGAAGATGATATCTTAGAAGAGGACTCCTTCAAAGAGTATAAGATATATAAAATATGTCTGTTAATTGAAAAACTTCAATGTAAATAATATTAAAAGCGAACTAAAAAATAAGAGAATTCCTAAAACGAGATTTTCAAAAAAGAAATTTTGTAAAATAAGATTTTTTCAAAATGAAATTTTCAAAAAAAGGGATTTTCTAAAAACAAGATTTACTAAACCGAGATTTCAAGTCCAACCTTGATGTCAAATATTCTATTATCTCGAAAATTTGCTTTTGGTGCTTACGACTTTTTTCCATAGCACGGCAGAGGCTTACGGACACACTGAAGGTAAAAGTTCGTTTCAAATTTAATGAAATAATTTGATAAATTGTGTTCGAAATTCTTCCCCGGAAATTTTAAAAATTTCAATACAAATTAAATAATGCCTGCGGAGTCTGAAAAAAAGGGATGACTAGTGCCCGGAAAAATAAATACGTATAAGTATTATTTTATATACAAGTACACATTCCTGAATAAATTCCTGAACAAATTCCTGGCTCCCATATTTTAATAAATCTTAAAGGATTATCTTGTTCGTTCAAAACTCGATTTCGAAATTTATTATTTGTGAGAACTCCTAAAATGTTGAAAAGCCTTCCATCCAATGCGTTCTCCCCTAATGGAAATCTACTTTACAATTTGGAAAATTATAAAAAGAGTTTGGTTAGAATGAAACTAATCCTTCTAATCAATCTCTCTCTTAACATCTAATAAATCTTCTAATTTCGCTTTCTTCTAGCTTGGAGTCTACACTTGCATATGCCAAGCCACTCACTCCTAAATTACTTATAATTAACTAAAAAACCGTGTAACTTAAAAAAACAAATACTAATATTTTTAAACGCGTAACTATTACGTACATTAAATTAACTCCAGTCTGAGCTAATTCAGTGCTTGATGAATTATACTTTGGCCACTTGCAGTTCAGACATTTGTTCAACATTTCTCTTTTTTTAATTTTTTTTATTAAAAATTAAATAAAAACAGTGACATAAAAAATTATTCCTTCATTTCCCAAAAAAAAAAAACAAGCCCGAGATATCAAAAAAAAAACAACTAGATAAAAATAATTCTAAATTTTGGTGGTTTTACTTTTAAAACCCTTAAAATAATTTTTACAGTAGAGAGTGTATAACAATTTCATTTAATGAACAATTTTATTTTTATACTCTGTTCACATCCTAAGGGTTGGAAAATTAACCCTATAAAATTTTTTTCTACTTTATATTAAGATATCTCCGCCTCATCATGAACTTTTTTTTTTAAAAATCTACCATTTTCATTCGCACACATACAAACAATAAACTTTAAATATGTTTTTATGAACCTATGAACTTATGCTATAATATAAGTATAAAAAACTTTTATTTTAATAATATGTTTAATATAGAAATGATTTCGTTTTTTAAAGAAGCAGTCAGTATTACTCCATAATACCCGAGGTAACGTACAATGAACATCTGGAGATTTTTGGTTATATGAAATTTTGTTGTTAAGTTTTTAGACAAGTAGAAAATGCATTATAAAAACGTTTTTATGTGAATAACTTAACGGGTAAAAGTGGAGGCATTGAAATACTGAAGAAGCAAAGAAAAGTTTATTATTTGTCGCAATTTAAGATTATATTTTTAGAGGGTTTTCCTATTTTAGTACATTTAAAAAAAAAATATTTAGATTTTTGTATATATTTAGTATATTTTTAAGTCAATGGTACACTGTTTAACGGAATCTGAGGAAGGAAGTCCAATTAAAGGGCCGAGCTGAAGTTGGAACATTAGTTTTTTTTTAAATGGAAATATAATTTTTCATTAGATTTGTCAGGTTTCCTGTGTCTGTCATCTGTCAAATGTCATATATTGGTCAGATGTCAGATGTCAAATGTTTGTCATATGTCAGATAACATATATTTGACTTAAAAAATTCGACAAGTAATTGATATGAGAAGAGTACTTAAAAAAATTTAAAAAATACTAGTATTGTTATTGCAAAAAATATAAGTACCAGTAAAAGTAACTAGCAAAAAAAAAGTTATTTTTTTTCACATTAGTAAATAAAGTAGAGTAGTACATAATAAACAAGAAATAAAATGAGCAGTAGAGTTTAATATTATATATGAATAACAATTCCCAAATACTATTGATCATATTTTCAAAGTATTCAAAAGTAATCGTTTTTTAATTCTAAATATTTATACTAAATAAGTACTTAATAAATTTTTCTCAATTACCGAATTTTACTAATGTAATACTGGTAAATACTGATTAGTACTTGTGATTCCCGGTTGATACTGGTAATTGCTGGTTGATAATGGAAAAATACTGGTGAGTACCAATATCAGTTTTTCTACTGATACTTTTTTTTATCAATACTAGTACTGGGGTACTTAAATTTTACTTTAAATTTTTTTCAGTAGCACCTGATAATGTCTCATACTCTTTTTGCTTATTTGCTTATTATTTGTCCTATTGCATTTGTGGTTTGCTAAAATCTTTAGATACAATTTTAAGACAAAGTACTTTTAAATTCAGGAATTCGTTGTTTGTAAGAATAATTAGGTTGCTGTATTCAGTTTTGTATAGTATTAAGTATTAAATAGACAGCATCGTAATGTAATATGAGTTTTAAAATATTTCCATTAGTGTACATATTATAGAGAGTATTAAAAGATTGCAAATATGTTGTGAGACAATTAAGAACATATTTGTTAACATTAAAATAAGAAAGAGATAGAAAATATTTATAGATATCAAATTATTGTAAGAATCATTAAAATTATAAAGAAAAATAATTAAAAAAAAAATACTATATTTTAGAACCTTAAATTAATCACATATTTGTAGAATTAGGAATATATAGGTATACAAATTAAACATTTTTAATTGCAGAATTAGCAGCTGATACTTAAGTAAGATTTAAAAATTTTATTTCTAATTTTATTTAAGCGATTTATCGGAGAATCTACGATATTATTCGATTGTTTAAAACTAACTAGTAATGAAGAATAATATTCATTAGTGAGTGGATGAATTTTCTTAAAGATAAATATAAATTTAAGGGCATATATGGACTCATTAGATTGGGATAGACCCGAAAAGTAAATCGAAATAGCCATCTGCGTCTAAACGATAACTCAAAAAATAAATGGGCTAGGGTTGTCAAATTTTCACAAATTGTCTTTTTATGTAAGAGTCATCATTGCTATTTAAAGCCAGTTTCCTCATAGGGTCCGAGTAGTTTTCATACAACTAATTTTTTATATGAATATAATACTATATTTAATAAAATTGATTTGATTCGAGCCTAAATTTTTCTGACATTTGAGCATAACTTAATATATAATTAAGCTAAGTATCTGAAATTTTGCCAAAAGTAATTAACCGGATTATGCGATGTTTATTTTACGTAAATGCGAGTATCCGAATTGACACTGCCTAATCATAATTCTTTCCGGTTTCTTTTACAAAATTAAAATTATATTATAGCTGCAGCTACACTATCTTGCACAAGTACATTCATTCCAGAACATTAATTAAATTTTATTGATAAAGTTTAATTACACAAATTTAAATCATAATGCGAATACATTTTTATATTAAACTACTATAAGTAATAACAAATCTTTTATAAAGTTTTTTTTTTCATTTTAATTTTTTTAAAAATTTTCTAAAATTTTATTTCAAAAATTTTCGAGAATCTTTTGGGAAATTTAAATTTCTTTTTCAAAGTCTATATTCATACAAAAAAAAAATTTTTAAATTTTCTGTGGAACATATAATGGTAATAAATTATTTTAATATGCAATGTAAAACTTCCGACTGATTTAGTTAAAAAAAAAAAAAAATAAAAACCTACTAAGAAAATTGTTCATCCATTTCTTAAATCACCATCCGACGCCCCCTACAAACGTAATAAATGATTTCATAAACGCTTATAAAGTTTTTTTTTTTCAAACTTTTTTTTTGAAAATTACAAATGGTCCCATAAGAATTTCAACAATGAATGATATGTGCATTTAATATACCCTCATATTCATATGTAGGAGATGAAGGAAATAGAAATAGAGGAAATAAAACCTAATTCTTACTTAACTTTAAATAATATTTCTTTTTGAGTCATCAGATCATCTATTGTCGCAAATTCCCAAAGAACACGTAACATTATTTTTTTATTCAAAAGAATTGGGTTGGTTTTTTTTTTCATAAACTTGGTAATGCACCAGAATTATGTATCAGACGTGCCAAAATGTCTTAAGTTTTTCTTTAAAAGAGAGTATGTAACACATAATAAAGATTGAAGTAAGAACTCAAAGGTTCATATTTTTGGGCATTAGATAAGGTACACATATAATATTTGGTGTATGTTGTTATTGAAGTAATTATTAAAAAAAAATGCATGCACACATCATTTTCTGCAATGACCAAAAGTCATAAATGAATATTTTAAGAAACTTTTAAAATACAGATACAATATTGACAACAAGCTCTGGGTTTGGAAGACTGCTAATTAATTTTGAAGCAGCATACTTATTTTATTAAAATGTGAAAACTGTGGTAAGGGTGTATCTAGATTTTATCATGTAGATTAGTTTCTTGTTAAAACTTTCATTAGGGTTGTCTTGTACCCTATTAGCTAGATTTAGTATTTTTCAACGCTAATATTGTACCCTATAGGACGTATGCCCTATAAAAATAAACTAAATATTACAAACTTTTAAAGCATTCATATGCTCATAAAAACTTTTAGTAAACTGAAATTAGACTAAAAACTTTGCGATATTAAAATTTAAAATTCTGCAGTTACAGGCTTTTAAATTCCAAGAACTTCTCTGTATATAATTTTTATTTTAACAAAAGTGTGAACAATTTCATTGCATTCCTTTGAAAAAAAAAATTTCCTTTTAAATCAACCCGAATAAGTTTTGAAAGAATTACATCTTTATTCTAGTATTAAACTTTTAAGAGGAATTGTAGTTTAGAGAAGTTGTTAAGACTTTTAAAAGCCTAAAATAAAATATCATTCTGGAAAACTTTATCAAATCCAATGATCTTATCTCTTGTTTTATGAATGTTTGAGAAACTAATGTAATAATGGATTCTGTGCATATGTTATATATTATATACCTATCGAATATCACTGAATATACATAGAAAACTGTCTACTTTGAACTCCTATTAAACTATAAATTCCTTTCTCATTAGAATTCGCTTATTGAAACATTTCTCATTTCAAAAATACAATTTTTAAAACCTTAAATTTTTGCAAATATTATCTAATTTTAATTTAATTCTATGTATAAAATTGATTATAAATAATATTTTACTGTGATGCTTTGGTGCATTGGATTAGTGAACAAATGAACAAACATCCTGTCATCTCAGGACAAATAATTGCACTTTACTTTATTAGTATTATTTCAATGTATTGATTTATAAGTAAAAATATGAAACCTTTTTACTTTAAGTAAAGGCATTTTTAATTTAAATACAAAATTTTTAGTTTAAGTGAAGACTTTTTAATTTTAAGTTAAGACTAATTTTTATAGCATTTTTGATAAGTTTTTTTAAGAATATTTTGCAAATTTTCTCTCTTCTAACATTAAGACTTTAATTTTGAATAGAAATTTTTTAATACTTTGACAAATATTTAAATTACGTTTTGCATAAATATTCAAATATTTTTAAAAAATTTAAATTCAGGTTTTTCAAATGCTTAACTATTTTTTAATAGTTGTGAAATGACAGCTATATTTCTAATACGTAATATTATCGATTTATTTGTAGAGTGAAATGTCATTGTTAAATATAATTGTCATTTTGTTATTTGAGTTTTTGTTCAGTTTGACAAGTCTGCTACTTATAAAATAGTAATTATACTTATAAAATTGTATTAGATTTTCAATTATTGAAGAAACTTAATTGATTTATATGTAAGTCTTTGATCTATTGTTAAAACTCACAGATGATCTTAATAATTTTTTAAATAAAGACATCTGTTAGATCAAAATTTATTTGGAGTTGTCTGGGTTGTCTAACACTATTATTACCCACTGAGGAGTCCAGTAGTGTTGGATGAACCAAACACTACAATTTGAATTTCTTTTTTGAAAGTTTTCGAATTCAAAAAAATGTTGAATGCTGTTGTTGACATCTAATTATGTCTAAATGCATTCGCTAGTAAATGATATTTATATTTCATTTATTGTTTTTGTAAAACTTTAAAAGTGAAAAAAATTTTGAATGTTAAACATACATATTCAATAACACTTGACTTATAAATCTCATTTGTCCGCCTCTTTATACAATTTATATAATAGCGTAACTAGAGTATATCTTCTTATCTCATCCTGTTTACAATTCCATTTTATCGATTACAATTCAAAAGAAATAAATTGTTGTTAATTTAAGCCGCTTTTCTTCAAAAAAAAAAAAAACCATTGATAAATCTAATTAAATATCTTAAAATAAAGTGCAGCAGTTGAAACACAAGTATACATACTTCTTAAATAGATACAATTTTTTTATACCCGTATGACTATATAGTCAAAGGGTATAATAAATTTGCCATTACGTTTGTGACGATAAGAAGGAAGGGGTGTAGATGTAAACTCAAGTGTATGGATCGGATCAAAATCGAAAAATAAATCGATTTAGCTATGTATGTCTGTCCGTCCGCACGATAACTCAAAAACTAAACTAAAGGATCTAGGATCTTGAAATTTTCGCAAACTCGTTTTTTTGGGTCAATGCACATCCATGGGTTCGAGTAGCTGCCATACAACTCCTTCTTTTATATGAGCATTACACTACACCTGATAAAGCCGTATGTTTGAAATTTTGCCAAAAGTAATTAACCGGATAATATAATGTATATGTTACGGTCATACGGGTATCCCAGAGTATCTACACTCTTCCTCGTTTTTACTTCCTTTTATAGTAATTTGATCCAGCACTCAAAAATCTTTGCATAATTTAAAAAAAAACGTTTTATACGGGAGTATGTATGTATTTTCTCACGTTTTTATAAGCTTTTTATTTAACTTTTTTTTTTATTTCAATATTTTTCTTGCGTATAACATGTAATTTCGTGTTCATATATGTTTTTGGAAGGATTTTAACTCTTTGTTTTTATGTTGGATTATAATCCATTGGTAAAAGAGATTATGAATTAAAAAAAAAAAAATGGAAATATTTCATTAAGTGGTTTTCTAGGAAAACAACAAACAGAAAAATTACTTTTGAACCAATATGTTCAACTCACCATTTTACATTTAGATTATTACATCGTTTTTTTGTTTTTTGTTTTTTTTTACGATTATTACTTTGAAGTGATGATAGGAGTGAAAACAGCGGAAAACGTATGAATGAATTTGACCACAATACACACACTCACACAAAAACAAAAAACTTTGTATTATATATATATATATATTATATATTAACATGCCATTAGAAAAGCATCATAGACTATGAAAAAAAGGTTTAATACAAGATAAAGTAAATGGGTGTCATAACCAGAAGTCATAAAATATAAATGGAATCAACACAAAGATATCCAAGTCACTATTTATGGTTTGTGTCTGGGTTTTTTTTTTTTGGTTGTTTTTTTTTGTGAAAGTTATAAGGAAATGTTTTTCAATTTGCTTAAAAGGATAATAACAGAATAACGGAATAATAACAACAATAATAAAAGTTTGTTATAATTCAAACAAATGTTTAAAAAAAAATGATTTTGATAACGATTTTTATAGTACAAGTCATAATCGAAAAGTGTTTAATATACGATAAAAGGAAATGAAAATGTAAAGGATGCGATCGGCAATCGGCAATTTTTCTCTACATTTTTAACTATTTTATACAAGTAAATGAAAAATAGAAAATTCTAATTTTTGATAAGTATTTTTTATTAGTGTTAAAAAAAGTGTTTTTACACACAAAAATTTTTACAACCATTTTTATGTTTTTTTATCAAAAATTGCATTTGGTAAAATACATTAAAAAACATTTGAATGGAATTATCGTATTTCTATTAATCTTATCACTGAGAAATTTTTCCGTTTTTTTGTAGGTTTCCGTATCCGCTAACGAATGTTGGCCATCATATATTTTGCTTATATTTTGATTTCATTAACAACTAGCTGTAACATAAAATTTTTTAGCTACAACATTCTGCTTATCTAG
Organism: Dolichopus griseipennis; assembly: GCA_963082915.1. Lineage (NCBI taxonomy): Eukaryota > Metazoa > Arthropoda > Insecta > Diptera > Dolichopodidae > Dolichopus > Dolichopus griseipennis. The sequence continues at coordinate 9,957,763 of OY720442.1, forward strand.
GGACGTCGTCTTGCTTTTATTGTATTCAGGGATCTCTTCAAATTTTTATTTTTTTATTTTATAAGGCAAAGTTAGTGTATATCAAATACCATATGTACAAAGTAGTAGAAGGATTTCTGTTTATTTAAAGTTTTGTCTGTTATTCAACACCAAAAAATTAAAACTGATAAGACTTATCATTGAATCGTTCTAATTACAAGTTTATGGTTGAAGCTTTAGTTTAAAATGTATTCTTTATTTTAGAAAAATGCAGTATCTACACATTTCTATTTTGCTTATCATTCAAATTACATATCAGGGCCCTATTGCACCAACACTAATTACTAATGAAATTTTTTGATAAGTGAGCGTATTTTACTAATCAAACTTCATATGTTTGTTGTCAAATATGATATTGATCCGACAAAAGTTTTGATAATTTGATTATTACATTAGTGATAAGTTGTTGGTAGTGAAATAAAGCCCAAGATCCAATTGCACTAACAACTTATCACTAATCAAGTAATCACCATATTTGACGATAAACCAATGAAATTTGATTAGTGATAGATGGTTGGTGCAATACAAAGTATTTTGACCTCTTTTTTTGGGACCGTGTGCTTTTTATAGTTAAATGACTGTTTATAGTAACTAATTTCTAAAAATTTTAAAAATATTTTTGAATAATATAAATTATCACTCGAGGCTAAAATAAGTTTCTTCAAAACTTCTTACCTCTGACCTATATGTGATGTTTCAATAATTATTTAATTAAAACTTTCTAGACTTATTCATTTTGGTATTTTTCAAAGCAAGAGATAAATTTCAAAAAAAAAAAATTATGTGTAGTAAGATGAAATTATCTTAATCAATTGTTTTTGCATTTGTTGTACTCAGTTTATCCAACCTAATAGTACTTTGGTATTCTATTAAACTTTGGTTCATTTGTGATATGAAAAAATATTTTACTTACCTATACCTAAAAATTCTAGGAAAATAATTTTGAAAATTATTTTCTTATATACTAAAATACCAAATTATAAATATATGGTACCTATATATGTTCCTATAAAAAGACAACTATTGATCATTCTTATTTTTAAATGTACACGTAAGCCGGACCTGTACAATTCAAGTACCAATACAATTACCAGTACCCATAATATGTAATCATTACTTGCTAATTACCATTCAAAAAGTTTTGTAATCTTACTTTTGAGAACTCAATTACCAGTAAAAAGAATTCAGTTTTTTTTAATAATTCCTAGAAAGGAATTAAATTTCAATTTCTATTACTTTTGTAATTATTTTTGTCATTTAATTACTTTTTTTAATTAGCACATAGTATTTAAGTACCATTTTAATCATTTCTTTACATGTTTGGGGTGAGCTATGATTACAGAATATATTTTTTATTTTATAAAAATGCAGTACTTATCTTTTCCAGTTTGATTATCATTTTTACTATAGATCAGATAAATTATTTTGTGTACTTGAAATCTTTCATCTTTAGATTTATCCAAAAATTAATTATTAGAATTATATATGTGGCAATGATTTGATCTTAAACCGTACATATATTTCAAAGTAATTGATTATGTAGTAAGTTATACTCCATCTTCCTCTAAATTTATTTAGAAAATTGTACTCCAAAATATAAAATTTTAAAATTATTTAAAAAAAAAATAAAAATAAAATCTTTTTATAAGTTTAATATTGTCATAGATCTACATATTTTTCAGAATGTCAAAGAATCAAGTGATGAATTGTACAATTCCTTAAAAACAGTACATAGAAGTAACTAGAGACTTATAATCAATTCTTAAAATAAATTCAATTTCAATATTATATCAAAATGTATGCCCAAATAATTTTAAATAACTTTATTCCAAGAAAAATTTATATTTTATTAGTTACAAAATTAATATGTAATTTAATATTTTACCTTTTTTAAATAAACATATAATATCTTCATTATTTTTCAATTTAAGAAATCTGAGAATTCGAATATCTTTCCAATTGACTGAATTTTTCAATATAATACATTAATAAAATTAGTGTTTGTTTTAGAATATCTTCAAAATATTCAAAACATATTAAATATAATATCTTTAAGATACGCATTCCTTAATATTAATAAAAAATGAAAAATTACTTTATCCCAATAATATCCATTTTTCGGATCATATTAACTGATCCAGTAAAACAAATCAATTATTTTAATCAATCCTATAAATTTGCTATCAATATTAGGTATTTTTTTTATTAAAATTATTTTATATTTTTTTATTATATAGTATACTAGCTAATACCCGGTGCGCGTTGCTGCGCCTCTCAATGGAAGTTTAATTAAAGTTGATGTTACTGCAAAAAGTTAACACAAAAATTACACACGGTTTACACATGTAAATTTAAAAATGTATGAAAGCAATCTTTTTAAAACGATTTTTCTAGGATTATTCTAGTAATTTTTGAAACTTTTTGTAATTCAAAGCGGGACAAACTACTTTCCAAAGTTTGACGTAATTTACTTCCAAAAAAATTTTTTGACCAATCGTAGGACCGGCTGTTTACATACTCAACTCCATTTTCAAGTTGCTTCACACATATAAAATTTGAGGTCAACCGGTCAAATCGTTTCTAATTTAGAGTTAAGTAACGCAAAAATCTATAAAAGCCACTGTGCCCCATTGGGTTAACGGAACTATACTTTCTCTTTGGGCAAAGCAGTATTGCGCTAAATTGGACGTAATTTTCTTCCAAATCTTTTTTTTGTCAATCGTCGGGCCGGCATGAGTTAACCAATTGAAAGTCTGTAAAAAGAGCTAATATCATTCTCAAAACGGACACATATACAAAATTTGAAGAAAATCAGTTAAACCGTTTCTAATTTAGAGTAAAGTAACCAAAAACTTTATAAAAAGCTGTTGAGTCGCAAAGGGTTAATGCAACTCAATAAAATTTTTGTGTGGGCTTTCTTTTTAGCCAAAGCAGAATTTCGTAAAATCGGACAAAATTTGGACCCAAAATCTTTTTTGACCACCCGTCGGCCCGACATGGGTTAACAAATTCCAAAACTGTTAATAGTGTCTACCCAATCCTCAAGGAGCATCACGTATACAAAATTTGAAGTCAGTTGGTCAAACCGTTTCGAATTTAAAGTAAAGTATTGAAAAAACCTATAAAAAGCTGTTGGGCCGCAATGGGTTAATGGAACTCAACAAAATTTTTTTTGGGTCTTTCTTTTAAGCCAAAGCAGAATTTCGGAAAATCGGACAAAATTTGGACCCAAAATTTTTTTTGACCACCCGTCGGCCCGACATGGGTTAACAAATTCCAATATTCTTAATAGTGTCTACTCAATTCTCAAAGAGCATCACGTATACAAAATTTGAAGTCAATCGGTCAAACCGTTTTCATTTTAGAACAAAGAAGTTTAAATACTTGCACCACAGCCCCAACTTTGGGGTCCGTTAGAGCAAAATTTTTGGGCCACGATTTCCTTCCGAACCCAAAAACCTCTATATACAAATTTTCATGAAAATTGGCTGGGCAGTTTAGGAGCCAACTCGTTACATACAAACAAACAAACAAACAAACAAATAAACAAACTTTCGCTTTTATATATATAGATATAACTGTCGTCATCTTAATTCCAAGTCATCATCATTACTAACATTATCATAATCATTATCATAATTGTAAATTGATTCTTTATTAAATATTCTGGACATGTTTATAAAATAATGGAACTGATTTGATGTGAAAAGACAAAATAAATAGAAACAAATAATGAAATTCAAAATAAAATGAAAAAATTCCTTGATGAAACCGCTTTACACATCTAACCTAATATAATAGGTATTATATATAATATTTAAAGCCATATATTGATCATCTTGTTGTGTGTCTGTTCATGCATAAAATTCCTTAAGTTAAATTATATGATATATAAGACATTTGTAAATCCATTTTATTAAAAACCAACTTATTTTGATAATTAGGAATCATGTGGAGAAATTATATTAAAACTCAATTATCTACCATATATAGGTTTTATATTAAATTTTCTATAATAATAGAAAGAATTTTTTAAATTAACTGAATATTAACTTGTATAATTATAATATACATATAATTATAATATATATATATATATATATATATATATATATATATATGTATTTGTATATTTATAATATAATTTAAAAATCTAAATATAGATATGACCTATTTTAATTCGCAAAGGTTGTATATTACGATAAATAATTGAGTAATAATAATTTGCCTAAAACTATGCAATAATATTCTTTGATGATTTAGAAATTGAAACGTTGGCTTTTATGATTTTCTTTTAGCAGCAAACTAAATTGTCAAAGGGTTGTGGGGAATGATTATGGAAATATTTACTTAAATCTTTGTTACTTTTAGAAAGAATACTTTTTTTTTCTAATCGGTTCAAATTCTTGGTTGGAACCGAGGAAACTCTTAGCACATCCCAAAGGTATGTAAAAGAAATATTGTAAGACAAATAAAGATTAATTTAATTAAGATTATAATGTAAGAATGATTTTAATATTAGCATATAAATTTAAGCATCCCAACAATATTTTTGTAAAATTGAAGGCTCTAGAGTTACTAACTCTTTGTCAGGCTCGTATTTATCAAATTGATACACCAGAATTAATTTTCTTTATAATTTCTAAATAAAAGTTAGTATCGACGTCGTAGAATCGTAATTAAGTATTATGTTGATCTGGGTTAAGAGTAGTTATAAAAAATTTGTTTCATTTCCAATTCACCTCAAGTACCAAGAAGTTAATGTATCAACTTGATATAACGCGCCTGATTATGTTTTAAAAAACACGGGCCGAGGGGACAGAGTTAAATGATAGATATTAATATTTCAGATTTGAAGTGATATAATGGCTCCCAAAAGTGTTTAAAAAATAACATATCAGGAATCACTAATCACAAGACTAAGAGACGGTTAAGAATGTCATTTAAAACCCAAGGGAATTATAAAAACTAATCATAAGCTTCTGTTCATTTGTATCAGAAACTGCGTTAGACGATTTTTTGGCTAATGCAACAAAATTTAATTATTAATATATTTTAAGATATATTAAGACTGCTCTTCGAAGTACTGAAATTTAATTATTAATATATTTTAAGATATATTTAGACTATTTATTTAGACTGCTCTTCGAAGTACTGAAATATAGATAAGCAAGACCTTACACACATATTTGGCAAAAAAACAATTTTCACTTAAAAAACATTTTGAATTTTTATCACGCTTTCCAAAAAAGGTTCTAAAATTAACTAAAATTTTATAAGAAAAATTTTTTGTTTTAAAAAATGTCAGACATTGCAAATTAAATAAAACAAAAGGAAAATTTTTTAAAATTAAAACATTTCGTCTTTCATATAATCATGTTAAACAAAAAATTAGAAACATAAAAAATTTTGTAAAAAGGATTTTAATTTTCCCCGAGAAAAACTTTCTATTTTCTAACTTTTAAATAGATTTTAATGTATATTGAAAAGGGTTTTTTGTATTTTTCATTTAACCCTTAAAAACAAGTTGAATTTTCATTTATTTTTTTAAATTCTTTGTGTTTCTAAGAACTTGAAATATTTTCATTTTTCAAATTAAGTACTTTCATATCATTTGTTTAATGCCTCCAGTTGTACAATGATGTTTGAATTGATGCACTTTAATCCGACCCATAATAAAAAACAAATGTGGGAAAATCCAAAAACAAATTAAACAAAAAAAAACCTGGAAAACTTTTTATTTAAATTTTAAAAAATTATCCAGAAAGTTGTATCAGGCTAGAAGGAAAATTGTTTAACATGAATTTTCTATACAGAAGAAAATTTTTATAAAACACACCAAAAAGTTGTTGTGTTTTTTAATTTCGAATTAAATTTTCAATTCATGAGTTTCGGTTTTTTTGAATTCAATCATAATAAAATTTTGTGTATATTTGATTTTTTTTTGTATTTTATGTGTTATGGTACTTAGACCACCTTCCTATTAAGAATTACTATTTCTTATGAAAAAATTTCGCTGAAGGTCTTATTTTTCATTCCAAAAAGTATTAAAACCTAAAGGCTTTACTTCACTTTAGAAATATTATATTATTCAAATCCTAATTTATTAGTCGACTGTTAAATTCAAATATTTTCAACAGGTTTCAAAGAAATTTTTACAGTTTTGTTCTTTCGTCTTTGTGTCCTCTTCTTCAAGCCATTCTTTGCCCCTTCCTTAGCCCTACTCTTTGCAACTCGCTTTCCACTTCTCTGACACTGCTACCGTATCCTCGCATTGCTCCATCACCGGCACCCCGTAATAGATGTAAATTCGTGATCTGAGCTTTATTTGTTTAGGCCTTATTTTCCTCTGCCTGAAAATTTTTTAAAGCTAACAGAATTTGATCACCAATTAACCCAAAAATTTATCAATGTTTTAATATTACTCGGGACCTATTAGTATTGGCAGTCAGTTGGAAATTGAAAAATTTTTAAAAAATATTGGAAACTTATAACCTTTTAACGAATTCATGAAAAGTCTTTCTGTGCTTTCAACTTTTATTTACTAAACCCATAGGTGTTCAACTTTCTTTTTTGATTTCAAATGACTTTCTATGTTAAATGGTTTTTTGTATTTGATATAAAATTAAAATATACATTAGAATGCATTTTAAATAATTCCTTCATAATACATCAGTTTAGGAGAACTCGAAAAATTTTATGTGTTTTTAAAAATATAACATCACCACAAAACAATTCTGTCTTCCTTTTGGCATTAAAATATAGAATAGAAATATTTTATTTTCCATGTTATATAAATGTGAATGGAATTCTCAACTCTGTATTAAAGTGATAAAAATATAAAATAGAAAAATTGCTAACCAATATTCATTCTTTATCATTATTTTTAATTCTGTATCTAAATAACTACATATATTTTGATTCAATATTTACTGATGTTCGCTAGTGATATTGTTTAGGTGTTTTATTAAAAACTCATTTACCTATTCCTTTCACCTGACTCATATAATACTAATGCAGCCTGGAGTATAACTTATGTTATACTGTTTGGGTTTTATTAGATTCCAAATTAAATGAGGACAAGTAATTCGTTATAAACTTCAATTTTAAAGTGTTTATGAATCTCCACTTCTGAAACCCTTCGTAGTTTGTGAATGCCTTTTTTAGAAAAATTAGTTTGTGAATCTGCATATGAATTGAATATCCAGGTACTAAAGATATTTCAGTATTATTACCATAAATAGTATTAATTAATAATAAAAAAGTATTTTTAGTATTTTTCTTTTTATTCGGAACGAGAGTATACCTAATATTTTTGAGAGGTTTTTCACCGAAAATTGAATTACAAAAATTGATATATTACTTTAGAATTTTTGGGAACAACTTCACTGTAAGTGGTTTTATATGTTTTCTATATAAATTCTATGGAAAAATTCCTATATGATCATTGTTTTAATAACCTTTGTTCAAAAAATTTTAAAAGTTCGGTTTATAGTCTTACTTATTTGATCCGGTCGTCCGTCTCGCCTTTAACAAAGTTTTCTGACTTTTTAATCGAAGTCGTGAATAGATTATTAAAAAAAAGTGACAGAATCTTTATGTAACTCCACTTTGAACTACATTCCCGAGCGCAGGGGCTGCAGAAAATCTTTTATAATTTGTTATAACTTACGTTCTATTATGAACTATGTTCTACTTGAAAAAAGCAATTGTATAAACTTAATAGACAAGGATATAATTAAAAGAAAATTTTTCATTGACTTTTGAAGGACCTTGACTATGACTAAGTCCAATGGAATATGACTATATCTTAGATACAAACTGCTTAGATAATAAAATTACTTAACATTAAATTTAGTATTTAAAGTTCAAATTCTTATTGAATTCCAAACGTTATTTTATTGTAAATAAAATATATTCCATAACTTATTCCAGTTCAACACTTTCCTCCAGTTCATAAATTCAATTAAAAATACATTGAGACACTGCATTAAATATTTTTATCCCAAAAAAACTAACAACAGGGAAATTTGATTTATGTTAGTCTCACATTACAAAGGAAGTTTTCGGTTACTAGTAGTCTTTTGGGAATTTACATTTCCCCTCAGAGAAAATATAAAATGTAATTGTGTAAAGCACTCCAGACTACTTAACCTTTACCAATTACATTAAAACACTTAACCGAAGAAGTGCATGTCCTAAACAGAGGCTAGAGAAATTTTACAATTAATTTATAAATGTAAAAGGTCAAATAAATTTTAAATCATTTTTACCTTAATTTTTAAAAACAAATAAAAGAAAATGATTTCAAATATAATTTAATATCAAATATACATAGATATTTCTTATTCCAATTAATTAAGTCATCATTCCATCAAAAAAACAAATTTTCAATATCAAAAATTTTTCAATGTTTTTCCCATTCTTACTTAGATTTCCATCCCCTTCATTTTCTATTCATTTTCTATACCTTATTAACCTGAACTTGTATACATTTAATTTTAAAGTTCATCGAATCGTAATACCATTTTAACATAAATTTTTCCCTATCAGATAATTTCAATAAAAAATATTTTAAGTTTTCTTTTTATCACCACAAAAGAAGAAAATTCTCCAATAATTTTTTAAATAAATATATTTGGATACAATCAATTTTAAAAACATGGGGAAAACCCCTTCAATATGTACTTTCAAATACTCAAATATGTTCCTGATGGGAAAAACCTCAAATCAATTTTCTATAACACAGAGAAAAATAAAAAGTATGAAAATATGAAAAAGAAAAGAAAATCGCTTTTCCTTTGAAATGGAAATATTTTGCAAATGAAATGTTTAAACATTGTAAAATAAAAAAATATTTTAAAATTGAAAATTTTTCTCTTTAACATACCTTTATATTCTTTAGATCTATTTTAATATGATACCACCCACTTTGTGTCCATTTAATAAAAAAAACAAAAAAAAGGAAAAACAAAAGAAAACAAATAAGATTTTCCAAAAAAAGTAAAACAAAAAAAAAGGAAAAACATTGCGAAAACCTTGAAGAATTGATATGTAAATAACAGATCTGATAAAATATATATAATTTGAAATTGTAACTGATTATTTGTACTATACTTTACAACTATAGGGTAAGTTGAGAAAAACGGATAAGTTTTAAAAATTATTTTATAATTAACCTTAAACGCAAAATATTTATACATTTTTGAGCCGGGCTTTATTTAAAAAATTGAAAAATCAAGTCAAGTTTATATAAATAAGACCTATTTCATCAAATTTACAATTTTTGTAAATTTTATTGATTTATTAGAATTAAATATTTCATTTCATATTACTTTATCTTTTACGATTTATTAGAATTGTAAATTTTGTTAATTAAGCCGCCAATCTAATTTCTGAAGAAATTGATGTAAGCTAGGATCTATTGCCCAAATTACTTGTCAGTTTGTGATACACTCAATGTAGTTTTGATTAGTAAAATAGTTGTAAACTGATCACCTATCAGAAGAACTATAATTTGATTTGTGATAAGTAATTGATTAGTATACCAAGTAGTAGTTTGCCCAATTTATTCGGGATAAAAGCCTTGGATATACCGGAAAAGCCTTGGAAAAACTTTCTGATCTATGATTCGCCCCCTGTGTATTTTTAAATATTTTTCAAACATGAGTTCTTAAAGATCCTACAAAAACAGCTGGCATTATGAATCTTAATTAAAAATTTATAAATACACTCCTATTTTGAAATTTTCTTGAAAGAAAATTTAGAAAATTCTTACTATGTGTTTACCTTTAGTTATACCCTACCTCCCCTTAAAAATTGTATACCCTTCCTTCTTGAAATATTGAAAACCAAATTTAAACAAAAATGTAAACATTGTAACCTTTATTTTAAATTAAAAAAAAAAAAAGTATCTTAAGATAAATATAACGAATAAAATGTCCAAAATTAAAAGAAAATCATATGAAAAGCAGAACAAAAATCGTTATGTAAATAGTAAATTGGAAATTATCAAGAGTAAATATTTAGGTAATATTATTCTAATTCCCCAAAAAAACTTTTAACTTCTGTTACACTTGAAAAATCGTCAATTTCAAATAATCAAAGTTAAACAATAGAAAGGTAGGTTAGGTATTTAGACATAAATGAAATAAAATTGGAAATTTTCGATTATATAAAAAAACACACGGTAATAAAGAAGGAGAAATTCTTTCAATATTATCATCTTTAAAATTAAAGTGACCAGACCATCTTGTTTAGAATGATTATATAGAAACTTTTTATATTTCCTTAGTTCTTTACTCCGACAATTACTAACTTTCAAAAAGTACTTTGTTGTTGTTTTTATTCAGAGTTTAAGTTGTGTTTTACAATTTCCAATGCACTTGTACTGTGATGCCACAGTGAAAACCTCAGACTGACAATTTGTGATTACTATGCAATTCTAATAATTAATTAAAAGGTGTTCTGTCATTGTATTCTACTTTAAGATTCGTTCTCAATTTAATTTTAATTTTATTTGAAAACGTCGTTACTAGTTTATCAATTCCACAACTTTATGTTAGAATAAGACATGACCTTCAACATTGGCATAAGATGATAGTTTAATGTTATCGCCGCAGTGATGTCTGATCACTGTATAATTTGAAGATGAGATTTGTAACGGTTTCACCAAGGTGCCAGATGCAAGTGGAATTTGAACTTCTGAGAGTTCGCTCCTATTAGATAGAGATTAAAATTTTATGGAAACCAATTTAGAATCTAGTCTCCCATTATAGTTTCTACCTTAAGAGACTTAAACTAAAGAAAAGTGAGTGATTTCCTCTCAGGGTTCATATTTTACAATGATCACTTTATTTAAACTAACACATGTACGAATTTTTAGTTCCTCTTGAAAAAGTAGTGGAACATATTTCCAGTTGTATAAAAGACATTTTAAATTTTGTAATAACAAGCAAAGATTTTTAATATAAAAAAAACACTGTTTTTTTACACCATTTTATTTTTCTCTGTTCCTTTCTTATACAAGGAAAGTAAATGGAATTTTAATTAAAAAAATTAAAAAGAAAAAACAAACAGAATAAAATAAGTAAAATTCTTCAATATTACTTTTCGCTAATATTCAATGAAAGAAAAGAATTACAAAATAACAAAAAAATTACCAAAATGTAGGGAATTGTGAAACGAAATAAAACCACTTTCAGAAATTTTTTAAATTATATTAATTGTGAAATATATAAAAGAAATTGAAAATTATACCAAAAGAATACCAAATTTTAATGTTTTTATAATTATTTTCATTCAAAATAAAGAATTATATATTTTTTTTTATATTTATTTAATTTTTAAATGTTTTTTAAAAGTATATTGACTGGCATTTGTTAAGTTATTGATAGAATTGATGTGAAGTAAGAATGACTTTAAAATAACTTACAAATTAGAAAAAATTCTACCCACTAATTTTGACACAACTTCAAAAGCTAATATTTGACTTTGTTGTTGTTAGTTTCGGTAAGGGGGATAGCGATATCATGGGTAATCCTAACACGTCAGCCTTGTGGCCTGTTGTGCATCCACTTTCAATACTTTCTATGAATTTATAAGTAATAATATTTAATTTTTTCATATTATTATATATTTTTAATTTTTAAATTATATATGGTCACCATGGGGATTTGTAAAGAAAAATTAATTTTAAAATTTAAAAAAAAAAAACTTGCTGCAACTGACAGACAGTTTGACCTTGTTTTATCATATTAATTAACTTTAGTTTTAGTCTTTTAAAGTTAAAATTTACTTTTTTGATATTCTAAAATAAAACGCTTCAATCTATTTAAAATAGTTAAATGTATTTTTAGTTTAGCCAACAGCTTTAATTTAAAAACTGATACAAACGAAGTAATAAAATATTTATATAAAAATCTGATCAATAATTACAATCGATTATTATTATATAATAACTAATGTCAACGAAAGTAATACATTTAGTATTTACAAATTTATTTTATAATGGCAGCACTCATTTATATGTCAAAAAAAAGAATGCTTTTGTCAAATCAAATTTAAATATTCAAGAAAGGGATTATAATATTTCATTTGTTAAGATATTTTAAAATATTATTTTATATTAATAAAATTTAATAAAAAAATATACTTTATAATTCATATAGTATTAATTTATATTATAATATAAATTAAATTTAACTGTCACACCTGAAAAGAAAAGACAGATTCACTCACTTATTACATTGATTGTGGTTGGGAACTGTATATATATAAATAAATAAATAATGAAATTTAATTTTAGATAAAACTGTGGAAATTAAGGAATTTTAGATATGTATAAAATTTTTTGATTTATTTAAATGATTCTTCATGAAATGTTTTATATGAAGAATCTTCTAGATTCAAACAGCTTAAGTTCAGTTCAAACAATGAATTTTAATCACTCCATAAACTCATTTATTGTGAGAGCTGCTGGAATATGGCACCAATTTGTTCCTCTCTGATATAAATATACCACGCTACAATTTCCAATATTTTAAAAGAAGTTACATTGGTTCATTTGCAACCTTCTCTTTATCTCTCCTCTGGTATCCTATTTCTCTTTCAAAATAATTTGCTGCTAGCTGCTAAACCTAAATCTAAATTCGCATATTTATTCTACAAAGGTATCGGTACCTAGAGTTGGGCTAGCGAGTAACAAAAAACAATAATCGAAGTCGAAAATAAAAATAATTGGGTAGTGTATTATTTGAATATAAAACATAAATCATTAAATTTAATATCGAAATGGAAAATAATATCGCAAATAAAAGTTCTCAAATTTATATTTTAAAAAAATTAAAATGAATTCAAGTTCAAGTTCACAACTCAGTATTCTCGTGTGCATAATCTCAAGGTTCAAATACTAAACTTTTTGTCTAAAAAATAATATGAAAAAAAATCTATTGAAAAACACTAAATATGTAAATACAAAAATTCCAAATAAATTTTCCTAGACAAAGACATAAGACAAAACTTTTGAACCCAAAGTACTTGGAAAAAAAAATTAATAAAAAGATGAGAATATGTATTTGTTACTAAAATTTTACATGTACTTAAGTTAGGAATGAAAATTTCCGTCTAATAAAATGATATTAGCAAGTCAAATTCTTTAAAATGATTTTTCTTATCGAGTCTTAACTTACTTTTCTAATGAACAATTAGAATTTTATTATTCGGTCTTCGCAAAAAAATCTTGTGCGACCTTAAGATTGTTTACAAAGTCCATTGTAAGTTTTAGAATTCTAATTCTTGGTTGTAAACGAAGACGTACTGATTTTTGAGCAACTGATCATCATTACTTGTAAACTTCATAATGACATTACAAAACCAGTTTTTTTTATAAATTAAGAAATTAGATCCAATAAGTTATCTAATAAGTATCCCTTTGTTCTATCTATAAGATAGTATAACTATCTATATGTATCTCTACATAATATAAAATTTCTAATAAGCATATCTATCTTCTTAAATTTTAATTATAACTTTTTTATTATCAATCTTTCAGTAATCAAATTAAAGTATTAAAAGTTATTAATAGATATTATAATATATTAATATCTAATAAATACTCCTTAAAAATTTATATTTAAATTTTTTATTTCCATAAGGATTTTAATTTTATCCCTAAAAATAGATTTGATTAATTTTGGACTTTATAAATTAACAAAGGATAATTCACGAATCATTGAATTATTAATATAAAATTATTTGATTGCATGTTATTTTAAGAAATTTTTTATGTTACTAATAATAATGTTTATAAAATAATTAATGTATAAGAAATTTAATTTAATTTTATTTTAATAATAATGTAGTTTTAGAAATACGTATCTCAAATTTACGTCAATGTTTTATTATGTTAAGGAAACCCACCTTCATGAAAAAAAGGATTTAATAATTACTTTCAATATAAATACAAAAATTAATTATAAAATTTATCTTTTAATAATTATTTACTTATAATTGAATTTTTAATAGAAAACTTTAAAATAAAATTTTCTCTGATTAATACACCCGCGTTCTTAGTTTTGAACTTTACAAAATTAATCGAAACTACTTGTAGGATTTTTATTCTAATGAATATTTCAATTCAAATAGGTCTTTCAACATTTATCTTTTTAACTTCTGTTGAAATCAAATTTTTTAAAAAAAAATGAGTATCACTCCTTTTTTAAGGAAGCGGATATAGGAGGTCTAAAATACGAAGGTGCATAAGTTTACTGAAAATTGAATTTTGAATTGATGAAGAGACTTTGAAATATTAAGTGACATTGTTTAGTATGTTTTTATACCCAGTATAGTAAATTTGCCATTATGTTTGTGACTCAGTAAAGGAGAGCGGGTAGATATAGACTCTTTGGTATCAATCGGATCAGGTTTAAAAAGACAATCGATGAAGCTATGTGTATGTGTCCGTCGGCCCGTTTGTGGAAAATTTGGTTAGTCTAGTGTAACGTGTCTGGATAAGAATAATATATAATGAAACTGAGTATCTGATATTAACTTTAATCGCCAACATTTGCACAAAATATAATTGATTTAGTGTAAGAAGCTCGAATAACTGCCTTACAACTTTTATACACAGCCCAGTGTCTATTAAATTGTGTATTTCAAATTTTGCCAAAAATAATTAAATGGATGTCCGTTGATGCGGGACACTGTTTACTCTAAACTCTTCCTAGCTTAAATTTGAAAATTTTTTCTTAAATTAACTTTAATTTTGAATTCAGTATTGAAATATCAACTAGCATGTCCATTGAATTCGAAATCTTAAACCAAATTATGTAAATCTTTTGATTTCGAACTAAATACGTAGATTTTCTGATTTAATTTAATACCCTTCTCAAATAAACACATCTTTAATTAATTAAATCTAATAATATCATATTATTAAAAATTATTTTTATACTTCAAATGTTCAGAAATAATCCTAAAATTATAATATTCTTAATTACTTGTTTTTCACTTAATTATCTTTTATTTAAAACTTATAATACCCACGCACTTTGTTTTCGGATGTCTTTGAACTTGTTAACCCTTTCCTGCAACGCAGAATTTCGTAAAAAGTTTAATTTAACAATTAAAAATTTTAATTTTTCATTACTAAATAATTTCGTGATTTATTAACATATTATAATGTAAATTAAACTTCTAATAAGTTCTAAATATATCCTATTCCCAATATTTCCTATATCCCAATAATATTTTAAAGATTTCCCTTCATTAAAACTTATATGATGACGCAATTATTAATAATCTCAAATACATTCTATTTTAAATCCAGAATAATTTTTATTAATAGCATTAAAATTATTTATAATTAAAAAAACAAAAAAACTAAAAGTAAATAAATAATAAATTTTAATTTAATAATGTGTTCTTTTGCGTAATTTAATAATTAATTCCGAGGTTATAAAATTGTACATTAATAGAAAAACCTCTAATAGATGGTGTAGTTGTGGATTTTGTAATTTAGAATTTTTATTAGAAAATAAATTACAAATAAATTTGTTTACATATGGTTTTTTATTTATTATTTTTTTTTATTAAATAAACAATTATGTTTTTTGATATATATATAGATACTAGATAGTTATGTATTAAGATTAAAAACCCCTTGTTTTGGGATCTTATACAGATATATATATTACGTAGTGTATGAGTATTAATATAAATAAAATTTATTTAAAACTTTTAGGTTTTGAAATTAGGATAAATTAGTAAAGTAATTTGTAATAATAAAAATTAGTAAATGTATTAAAATTGAATTAAATTTAAATTATTTTGAAATAATTGTAATGTATGTTCTAAATAACTCTATTTTTTGGGATGACGGAATTAAAAGTATAAAAAGTTTTTTGTTGAAAAAATTTAGATTTTTAATATATCATTTAAAATTAATTTTATTAATAAATTTTTCATTTTTACTTATTAAATAAAATGGTTCTATTCTAGTGCATTGAACTGTTACTATCAAGTACGTGGCGTAATAAATAACGTTTGATCATATGCAATGCGGGTTATGAGCTCAAGCTCAGTTTTATGCATTCGACCCTATGCCTCATTCTGTTCTTCAATTTATCTTTTCGACTTAACTTATAATCTTAGTAAATATAATATCAACTGTTCTATCTTTTGTATATAAATTTGTATAAAATAAAATATCAATACATTTGCAATTTATGTTAACTTCCGTTAACCCATTACGGTACAAGAACTTTTTAAAGATTTTTTTGTTACTTTGCTCTAAATTAGAAACGGTTTGAACGAGATTGACTTCAAATTTTGTATACGTGTTGCTGTTAGAAAATAAAATTGTCTATATTAAAACACTTAAAATTTGTTAACCCATATTGGCACGATGATATAAAAATCGTTTCAAAAAACTTACTTTAATAGTTTTTTAATACATTTTTTATTTAATTAACGTTTACACCATGTGTAATTTTTGTGTTCAACTGCAATTAAAAGGAATAGCAACTTAAAAGGGAGCAGCAACACTTATCGGGTATTAGTTTGTTAATTATAAAAATCAGAAAAAAATTTAATCAATTAAATTAAGTAATCAATTCTATTCTTTAAAATTTAATTGCTCAAATCATTTTGACTGAAGCACTTATTTCTAATTCTAAATGACTATTTTATTTTAATTTTAAATTTTTAAATTGTTAAATATAAACGAAAACTTAAAAAGTCAAAATATTATATATATATATATATATATATATAGATATATTTTTAGATTAATTTTTTTATTCTTTCATTTTATAAAATTAAATACGCTTATAAAACTAAAAAATATTCTAAAACGAAACAAACATATACATTTACAATAAAAAAAAATATAATACAAAGAAATAGTTTATGCATTTAATAGCTAGTAAAAATATATATACATATAAAATAGTGGAATAAAGTCACCACTTTGTGTTTTTTTTTTTTTTTTGTTTCTTTTATATATAACCTCAAAAAGAAAAAAAACAGTTATAAAAACTTAACCTTAAAGGAAAATAAATAAAAATTCTCTTAATGGAAATTACTTGTTGCGAAAAATCATAATCCAAAACGATACTCACCATTACCCAATATTTATTTTTATTTCAGTATATCTGAATTGTATATATGAATTTAGTTACAAAACTTTAACACTTATATTGTATATATTCATATGTGTGAATCACTTTACAGTATCAAGCAAATGTAAGAAAACGGTGTAAATGCTTCTTAGATTGGTAAGAAGCATCTTCACACAATGAGTTGAAAAAGAATTAGGGACTTACTAGGAACCTACGTTTATTAGAAAAGTTCAGAAAACAGATATCATCTGAAATCGTGCAGAAAAAGCTTTGTCATTTAGATGACAATCCGCAAAAACTAAAAGATATTTTGCGGTATTCAATCAATTTTGATAAACTAAACAAGGTGATAGGAAACGAAAATAACGGTAGTTCCTGGAGCCGTTTCTACATTGCCTATGTTCTTAAAAATAAATAAAAATCAATACATAATGTACAAGACATATTTCCGAAACTGTAAATATACATTCAAAACCATTTAATATTCATATACATACAAAATATATAGTATATATATACTTCATATAGAAGTCACGAAACCATAAATAAAGAACACAAAAATTTTACTGTTTTATTTCAACAATTTCTTTAAATCATATATGACATTTTTTGGTCTAAATATATAAAATGAAAATATAAATAATGTATTCTATGCATATTTTCATTTACATACTTATATATATATATGTATGTGTAAAGTCATTTTAAAAGTTTTCCGGCACAAAATAAAAAATAAGAGAAAAAGACAAAAAATTAAATACCGCATATATTACGACAAAAAAAAAATTCTTCTTCAATCCGCAATGTTAGTTTTTCCCTCTCTATTCTAAATATTCCTTTTATTTTATTTACAGTTCTTTTTTTTTATTATTTTTTTTTAAAGCATAAATTTAGGCCTTCAAGTGTGAATTTTAACTGTAATATTTTTTATTGTTTTTTTACCATTTCGTTTGTTTTTTTCCGCGTTCCGGAACAGAATATTCCTTAAATATAAAATTGTTTTTGTATTTAACTCAATTACATGAGCAAATAAAAAACAAAACAAAAGAATGAATATCCTGACTCCTGGATGAATAAATTTATATAGTTGTGTAAGTTTTTATCAAAAAAAACGAGGAAGATTATAGTTGCCCTTGTCAACTTTTAGATACCCGTGCTTACCCACTAACCGTTATTTATTTTCCACATGCTATTATAAATATTACAAAAAAAATATAGGAAAGTAAAATAGTTAAAAAAAAATTTAGCTTATTATCCCATAATTTTTGCTTAAAAAAAATTAAATAAAAAAAAAAAATATTAAATTTTTAATTCATTATACCATATTTTTTGCTTAAAAACAAAAAAAAAAACCATAAAAAAAAATAACCATAAAAAAAAAATAGCCCACCCCAAAAGTTGGTCCGAGCGATGTGAAACTTTGCCAACTAACTTGCCCTATTACTTTACTGCCCAGTTTTAATTTTAACCTCGTAGTTTCATTAGATTCACAGTTATCGAATTGACAACTTTGTATGGCAGCTGCCCGAAAATGGGGTCGCAACATTTTGAAACTCCATATTAGTGCTCGATTCATTATATAACTAACAGTGTGTAATTTTCATCCTCGTAGTATACTCAGTTTCCAAGAAATTCATATTGGTGCAAAGAAGTTGTATGGCAGCCCCCCGCAAATGAAGCCGTAAAATTTTGAAACTTCATATAAGTGCTTGATTCATTATAAAACTAACCGTGTGTAATTTTCGTCTTTCTAGTATAATTACTTTTGAAGAAATTTATATTGGTTTAAATAAGTTGTGTGACAGCTCCCCGAAACCTTGGTCTGGTCTTAACCAAAAAGAATAGGGAACCTTAAAAATGCCCAAAAAATGTTTTGTGTGAATTTCAAAACTCTAGCTCTAATTTTTCAATTCTATCTCTTTTAATTAATTTTTAATTCACGAATATATTAAACCTAAGTAAAGTAAGCATCATATAATCATATTGATAAAATGATTCATTCAAAATATTACACATATACATATTATATGAATATACATATATAAATTATTTATGAAGCCATTTACTTAAAAAAAATCTTTGTCTTCTTTTTTGCTTATCTTAAATAAACTACGCATCATTTAAATCATATGAAATTCTAACTCGAAATCTTTATCTACTTTTTGTAACAAAAACAAAAAACAAAAAAACAAAAAAAAACAAACAAAATTCATATAATTTCATGTTACAAGGCGCATAGCTATATTTCAAATTTTTGTATGAAAATATTGGAGTTAAAAAAGTTAGCTGTTCGAGAGCTACCCGAAGTTGTGGTCCGATCTTAACCAAAAAAAATAGGGAACCTAGAAATTGATTGAAAAATATTTTGTGAAAATTTCAAAACTGTAGCTCTTTTAGTTTTTGAGTTATCGTGCTGACACACAGACGGACGGACGGACGGACGGACGGAAGGACAGACACACATAGCTAGATCGACTAATTTTTCGATTCTGAGCCGATACGTACCCTTGACACTATATCTAGCTCGTCTAGATCGATGCGTTACAAACGGAGGAGCAAATCTAATATACCCGATGTCATATATGTATATATGCACGGGTATAAAAAATAGATATAAGTTAATGTATAAAGTTTAGTAATTGAAGATCTGGAACTATATATTTCATGTACAATATATAGATAATGAAGGTTTTATCATATATGAAATCTTTATATTTACATTCCATAATATTTTTTATTAGTTTTTTTACTTTATTTTATGACAAAATATTTGTCGCTAGTTCATTTTTAAAAAATAGTTACAAAATACAGTCAGTTAATTTCTTTCATATTTGTTTATTTTTTAAATTCCATGAAATACAAAATATTTATATGTGTTGTTTTTCTATTTTGTAATTCTTTTTAAATACAGGAAGAAATCAGAATTTTTTAACTAAAAAAAGGTTTAAATAAGTAGTAATAGACAGTGCAGGATGTCTTATTTAGTGAAACACATGCAGAGCGGAAGGGCTACTATCATTATACTATTATTTTAGTAATTATCCTAAAGAAGCATTTATATCGTTTCTTATATTTGCTTTAAAAATTGATTTCCTGAACGGGAACTTTTACTATTGATTTCTTGAATTCATCTTCCTTTATCCTGTCCATTACCCTACAGCTTGGAAGCCATGCTTTTTAAAAATATTATATGGAAATAATAGAATATGTAAAATTTTGATTACAATTATTATTAGATTATATTTAATAATAATCACAAATTTTAATTACAATTACTTTAGTAATCAAATCCTTGAGTTACTTAAAAATAATCTAAAAGTAATCAAAAATATCTTTGGACTGTTTTTTAGTTACAATCATATAATTACCAATTACTTAAAAGTAATTATGCAAATTATTCTTCGTTTATTTTTTAAGTGATTCAAAGTAATTTGAGAAAATTTAATGAATTACATTACAGATTACTTTTTGATTTTTACTAACAGTAATCAAAAAATTTGAGTATGGAAATTATAATGTTTGTACTCATACTTGAGTAATCGTTATTTTCATATTGTTCAATAATCATTATTTTAACAAATCTGAAAATAATTGAAACCCTTTTAAAAAACTACGAATTCTTTTAATTATTAATTCATAGATCAAAAGCATTTTAGATATGGGCAATAAACTTGTCCAAGCTTGTAATAGACCGTTTGATAGAGAAAGGCTATGGTATACGTATTTTCAAAAATACTTCAATTAAAATTAGCTGGTGGTACTAGTGACTAGATAATAATATGAGCTGCTTTGATAAATTTTACCTTACAACTTCAAAAAATTTCTTTTTTACAAGTTAACTAGTTTGAGATCTCTAACCTCCTTAATTGCATAATGCGAATTTTTTTTTATTTAATAGACAATTGATTGTAAAAATTATTTATATCGAATCAACAAATCACTTTACGAACTTCAACAAAATTTGTTTTAAGTATTCTATATCTCAGCAAGGTCCCTGCTAAATTGAAACATTGGATATTGCATAGTCTAATTGTAGACGAATCAATCTTAATCAACTAATCGATATTTGATAATTCATATTATTCTGGTTTATTTTTACGAAATAATGCTGAAACCTGGGACTTTAAGAAATTTTATAGTCTGAGTTAGCTGTTGACTCCCAAATGGATTCCCAAAAATTTTCCCTAATTACAACAATTAAATGATATTAAAAAACTGATTTGATAAGTTTCTGATTCATTAATCTCCGTATCAAATTTTGTAATTAGTTTTTAATATTTGACATATTACTCTTAAACTAGCTCTTCATATTTGGCATTTTAAGCTCTTTATATTTGACACATTAATATTATTTAAAAGATTATGAATGCAATTAAATATAAAGTTAAAAAAAAAATTATTTTTAAATTTATGAAATATTTTTAAATAAAAAAAAGGTCTTTTAAATTATAAAATAAAATCAAATTAGTTATTTTTTAATTGCTTGATTCCTCTTCGATAAAATCTAAAGTTTTTTTTTTAGATACTTTTAAAGAAGAAAAGACAAATTACTTCATTTACTAAATTAAAAGTCCAATGAGATTTTTGTGACACTTTTATTTAAAAAAATTTTCTCAATTATCTTATATGACATGTTATAAGTAAAAATCTTTCGAAACTGTGCAGAATTGCTACGTTGACTAAATTGAAGTCCTAAAATTGCTCTTTCCAAATTCTGTAGTTCCATAATTTCTAAGTTCTGCATAAGTACTCGTATAATGCACCTATTAGACCAGTTTATATTTTTTAACCTTCTATTGCTTGCCATACCTATCAATATTAATAGTCCTTCGGGTTAATCAATGATTGGCTCAATGAGTCGGAGGAATTTAACACATTCTACACGAAAAATCGCGCTTTTAAATTTAAAAGGCAAAAAAATATGTATGACCACTTTTGAATGACTGTTGAAATTCTTTTTTAAGCATATTTTAATAAGTTCCTCGTTTTACATATAATTTACAAACATTAAAGAAAAGACAATTTACTTTTTATATTAAATAATAAAGCTTAGGATTTTATCAAAAAAAATAAACAAAACAAGGACAAAAAAAGGACATAATTAGAATAAGGAAAAAGAAAACTAAATCAAAACAAATGTAAAGAAAAGCAGTAGCTGTTGAATACAAAGGTGACAGATTGTTTTATGGACAGGCCACTTTATTTTTTTCTTATTTTCAAGTTAATTTCAAATGATAGGAAGGATAGTAATTCTGTCAAAAATGTTGTCTATATTTTGTTCCATACTCCTCTTGTGACTTGTGAGCCTAGAGCATTTACTAGATTTAACTATTTTAAAAATTTTGATGCTGATGCCATAACTTGTTTCCAGATCATGTTGAATTTTACTGGTTCTTAGTGGCCTACTCTGCGCAATGGCTTAATTTGGCGTCGGTTCTTTCTTGTTCGTTGATTGGTTCACTCTAACCCCTACGGCTTAAAGCGTCTAGTAGTCTTGTATCTTCATTTTATACCTAAAGCTCGTTTCATGGTTTTTAGAATGGGCACCATGTTGTTCTGGGGATGTTATTAGTCCACTCTTCTTGCTTTTTTTTAACTAAGCTTTATTGTAAGTCAGTGACACAAAGTCATATGTCAGAACTGAAATTTTGCACACTGCGTCTTCAAATTAGGTGACCCTCGACGACTTGGATATCTGAGTATAATTTCGTTCCTGCTTTTAATCTCCATAGCTTTTAATGAACTATGTATAAGCTGCACTGGAGTTCATCCAAATTCCATATAACAAAACTTTAAAGCACAGAATATCCTATCCACAACTACACACCATAAAAACCATTTTTCAAAATGAAAAAAACATTATCTTTTAAACATCATCAAATTTAGAATATAAAGTCGAGGGTGGTTGATGATGGAAGCGTATATACAAGAAAAGAAAATCAAACATTAAATTTGATCTTTGTGATCCTTGAATCTGACCTAAGGTAAGTACAGTATATTATATTATACAATATATATACCATTTATACATATTATATAAAGTAAAACAAATTCTTTTTTTACTTAATTTTGTCATTTTATTTTACTTACAGTTTTTTTTCTTTTCGTTTTTCCCCATTTTACTGTAAAACATGACGTGTAAACAAGTAAGTTTTCCCTTTTATTTTTTTTTCCTTTTTGCTTTTGTTTGTTTTTTTTGTGCATAAAAATAACTTTACTGAAAATCTAATTAAACACTCGATTAACATAGAAATGAGTTTCCGTATAAAAATAAAATTACAAAAAAAATCAAAAAGTAAAAGATAAGGTAAGACAAAATAAAAAGGTCCTTGTTCACAACAAACAAAGCATTAAGAAATAAGAAATACACAGAAAAAAAATAAAACGAAAATTTATAAGGACGACCATGTTTTTCATTGGTTTTTTTTTTTAGTGTTTGTTTTTGCACTTATATTAATGTTTGTAAAATTACTAAATTTTATCTTCTTCTTTTTTTTTGTTGCTTCATTTCGTGGATTTTTTTTCCTACAGCTGACACAGTTGACTAAGTCTTGTTATTTCATCGTTGATGACAACATAGAATTTGTGATGTGACATTGTTTAATGGTACATAAATTAACCGACACCTTTAGAATTCTAAATTAAAAAATAATGTGTAATAAAATGTAAAAAAAAAAAAAAAAATAAGAAAACAAATGGGAAAATAAAATATTTACCGTTATTTCAATGAAGCATTTTGTTTTGATTACCCATCTATTAGTTTTAAAAATAAACGGCAGTTCTTTTTATTTCATCCTAAAATTATGCAATAATTGAATAAATTTCATTTTAATAATATCGGAACTGATAAGTTTATGTATCCACTGGGCTAAAGTTTTAAGAATTTGCGGGACTTATTGTAAGAAAAAAAGCCGATTGGAGCTTAAAAAGTTTATAGAAATTAAAGTTTAAAATTTATAACCTAATATTGATATTTTATTAGGGGGTTAAAAAAATACACCCTGAGCTATCAATATTTTAGCTTAGAAAATTAATTAAATGTTAAAAGTTTGATACACTTTTTTATTATAAAGCAAACTGAAGAATAAAGGAAGGAAGGACAAAAATCAAAATATTATTTCAGAAATCAAAATGTTTTACTTGGTACAGTCATCTTATGAATTTGATAGAATTCATTATAAAGATGTACAACAAAGTTTAAATTTAAAAAAACAAAATATATTTAAACTAAATATAAATGTCATAGATTAAAATTTTTAATTACTTTCGGAAATTAAAATTAATACATATATAATATATTTATTTAAAACATCGGATTTTGAATCTAAAATAAAACAAAATTGTAATTTTAAATATGAGTGACATTAAATTCAAATTGACAAAGTGTAATAGATACTAAAACAAATTTTTTTTTGGCAATTGACAATTTTTCAGTTCATTTAAAAAAATTCGGTTTTACATATTTTTTTTAAAAACATTTGTGTGAAAATGTTAAGATACTGCAAGATAGTCAGTAATCCTTTTATTTCTAGTTAATTAACTATTTTTTTTTTCAATTAAAATTGGTTTTGTAATGATATATATATGATTTTTCGTGTTATCACCAGGGATCATAGGGATTCCACTTAAAGTCTCAAATCTTCTATGTTTCATGGGTTTACCTTTTGTTCTAAAACTTTCTAGTTATGGCATTTTTATCATTTCTCAGCGTCTGCCCGATCTCCTTTCTTCTTGCTGCTGCTTATTTGTTTTACATGATGTTCTTCATTTGCTAAGTCCCATAGATCTTTGTTATTAATTCTATTACAGAATTATTAGGCCAGATAATTATGCATATAATTATGGGTATTTTTTAATATTTGCAACTTATTTTTGATTGAGTTTGTTAACTCACTCCAATGACTCACTACTATATGGCAGATTAGATGGATGAAGTTTATTAGTAGCCAAAACTCACTACTATATAGTAGTTTAGATTCAACCAAGAATTTTAATACCCTAACTTTTGCTCTCCATAAAATTAGCTTACAATTCCATATGGGCAAAAGCCTGATCTTGCCTTTTTAAATCTGTTTTGCAATTTTACAACATATTATATTAATTAATGAAGTTGATTATACTGGAAATGTTATGAATTTTATGTTAATCTTATCTAAGTATAACTAATATATTACTAAAAATTTAGATAATTCTATACAAAAATTACAAATTACTTATATTAATCCAAACTGTCTGTTGTTTTTAATTTTATTCACTGTTTTCTTTGACTTGGATTTTATTTTTTAAATGAAAAATAATTTTTGAAAAAACTTCACAACTATTAATTTATAAAAAACTACGCTTCCCATAAATTTATCATTTTATTTCAGGATTATCAAAAATGGGGTCTAATAAAAATTTTAAAAAGAAAATATTCTACAATAATTTTTAAATTCAATATGAAATATTAATTGTACAGGGTGGTGTAAAACGACCGATATGGTTTGAATGTTTAATAACTTTTTTATTTAATGCTTAATTGTTAATTATTATTATTATTTTTTTGTTATACAGTATATGAATGGGGAATATTTTTAACTTAAGTAAGAAAAATTATATCCCTATAATTTTTCTTACTTAAGTTAAAAATATTCCCCATTCATATACTGTATAACAAAAAAATAATAATAATAATTAACTTAAGTAAGAAAAATTATATCCCGCAAGTGATGACCATTTTCGGTTTCGCACATTCGTGCTATTTCCAGTACATTTTTCAAAACTTTTCGTAATTTTTGATCGCTGTTCTGTTTTTTACTGTTCCATTTTCAATTCCCCAAGTTTTCTTCACAAAATTCTGAAATAAAAATAAAAAATATAAATAAATTTAAAAAGTTATTATTAATAGTTATTACTGTATACCTTTCAATTAATAAATTCATATAAACCCTACCTAATACTAAAGTTTGAACAAATTTATTTTCAATATTCTCTCAATATTATAAAAAAATTCTCTTATTATTTAAAATTTTTAACCTCAATAGTGGTTTTTCCAAAAAAAAAAGACATAATGTATACCCAATTCTTTAAATTAATAGTAAACCAAAATCAAACATCATTTATGAATAAATAACCCAAATTTGAAAATTTTCTAAATAATTAAAAAAATTTCCATCTTTTGAAATATTCGAAAACATTGACAACAAAATCTTTAGCAATCTTTTATATCCAAAAAAAAAACTAAAAATATTTCCAAATTTTTCCAAAATAATTCAATTGAATTCCAAACCACACACAAAATTATTTTAGAAAACCTACACTCAATTTTGTCTATTTATATATATATATATATATATATATATATATATATATATACATACAAAGAAAATCTCTCAATAAAATTAAATCTTTTTAAATTAGTTATATATTCCCTAAAGATAAATTACGGTTATATTACCCTCAATAGATCAATTACTAATTTCACGAAAACTGATTTTCATTCCTATTTTCAAAACTATACATACATATAAATAGTTTTTCACATATACATACACATAAATGTTATTTTTTCCTTTCTTTCATTTAATTTTCTTCAACTGTATAGATACTTTATATATATGTATGTAGATATTTGTATAATATTATATTCCACTTTATTTCTGTCTAATTACTGTAACTATATATATATATATATATATATATATGTATGTGTTTATTTAACTTTCTTCACTAAATTAAAGTTTAGGTTTTTTTAATTTTTTATTTTATTTTTGTGAACAATAAAATCCCAAATCAAACCACAAATCATTTAACACTATTTTTGTAGTGGGTGGTTGGGTTTTGTATTTTGATCCTTCATTTAATCCTTTTTTTTTGGTTTCCGTTTGAAAATAAAAATGTTTAAATAACGCTATATTTACAATATTGAAAACAATTGTCATATAATATACATATAGTTTGAGATATATTTATGTATATATATGTATGTTTATACATATATATATATATGACAATATATATATATATATATATATATAAATATATATGTGTGTCTATTGAATATTAAAAACAAAATGAAAAGAATCCTTCAACTGAATTGGACGTTTATTAATTCTATGCACCCAGATAACCTTTTTATGCCATCAGCTATCAAAAGGTAATGTTTATCAACATTTTAAATCAATATCATTATCAACATCAAATTGAAAATATCATTATTATTTTAGTATATAAACAATATAAAATCTACCTAAATACAATTTTGTGTTTTTTGTTAGTGGGGGTACTTTATATATATACATATTGTTTACAACCTCTGGTAGATTCTAAAAATTTCATTATTAATATAATTATACATATATATATATATATATATATATATCTTTGTAGGTGATTTTATCAACTATAATTTCTGCAAAATTTAAAGCTAAACACATACATACACACACAAATCCATTTATATGTATTACGAATGAAAATTTTCCATAACAGACAGTTTATGTTGATTTTTAGCTTTAGGTAAAATAAATTCACGTTTCATAAGAAGTTTCTTTACAAATATATATGTATATATATATATATATTTTAGTATTATATAAATATATATATATATATATACTTACTTATATTATCTTAAATGCTAGGTAATATGATTCTTGAATACATGTTGCTGGCAAAATAATTTTTAATATAAAAATTCTAGAAATGTAGAAATCACGTTCTTTTCTTTAGAAATGAATTAGATTTTGAAATTTATTTTATTCTGCTGTTTTAGTTTTTTTTCTATTTTTTGTTTTTTTTTTAATTTTCTTATTTTTAGTTTCTGAACTTTTCCAAACTTACCCCAAGAAAACCAAGTTGAACATCAACAAGAGGAAAAATAACAACAATTTATTTATATCTTATGTTTTGGTTTTATATAAGAATTTTTGTTAAGGTGTTCATTGATGACATTTTCACATACAAATATTTACACGTATTATAGAAAATATAAAAATGTATATGTATAAAATTGTTGTTAAATTGACTTTTGTCTAAAATATTTTTGGTCTAATTAATTTTGATGCACGCAGATTCTTTGGAAAATTTTTAGGAGGAATGAAATAAAGCTATGTAAAATAAAGCCCCGGGGTTGTATTTCTTATACAATCCCTTGTCGAACCTTGGCCACCTTAAATAATATTGCAAAATTTGAGAAATTAGATCTCTACTCTCTTGTTATTTCTCTACTAATTCAAATTTTGACTTTTTGAGAAATATATCCGGGGGTAATGTTTCTCAAAAATTCAAAGATTGCATTAAAAGAGAAATAACAATCCGGAGTCCTAGTTTTTATATCTTTGCGTATGAAAAATTTTAAATTAAGAATAATTTTAAAATTGTATTCGGAATCAGAGTATTTCTGTTTTCCCAATTATTTTTATAAGTGTAGGTGAGATTTTGAATTACTAAAAATCGTGATTTGAAAGTTTTGTTCAAAAGTCTAGAAAAAGGGTATATCTAGCCTGTCTTAGAATCTCTAACTCTTCTGAAGAATATTATCGATATATGAGAATTAACCCACCAGGGCTTTATTACTCTATAGATCTGAGATTATAAACACCAAATTTTCGGGAAATTAGTTCAATTAAAAGATAAAGGGGTTTCGAACAATTTGTTTAATGAAGTTTTCTTAACTTTACTTAATTTTTAATATATCAGTTTATGTGGATGTCCATATATTTGAGTATTAAAAGTTAGAGATTACAGAACCCAGGAAAATTATTAAATAGCTTTATAATAAGGGGGATAATCTTTAAAATAAACAAAATATTTGACCAAGATGAATCTAGACTACTTCTCTCTCCCTTCCCTTGGTAAAAGTATGATTTTAAACAATCAATGTAAGAATCGACCTTTAAAATTTCAAAATCTAAAATTTTTCTACTACCTTAAAAAATTCTATAAATTACCTTATATAATTTTAGGAAAACGTCTAGTACATCCTTTATTTATATATAAATAAAGGTACTTTGGAAAATTGTTTATAACTTTGATGATGCAAAACATGATGTTGATAATGATATAAATCATGATAATGATTAATATTATTGATGATGATGATGATGTTGTTGTTGAAAGATTTTATTCACGTTTTAAGATGTTTTTTTTTTTTTTAAGGATTTTCAAAATTTATTAAAGTCTTGTCCAATTGCTCATTCTATTCATGAAATTTTATTTTATTATTTTTTTTGCTATTTATTTTGTTTATTTTTTTTTTTTTTAAATAAGGTTATTTACTCCTTTCGTCAAATTAATAATGGTTTGTCTACTATTAATAAAGAGTTGAATATCTAAATACTCATTCCCCTGTTTGTAAAATATATATCTTGTAAGTTTTATTCTAGGATTGTTTTTGTGTTTCGAGTTTTGATAGTTTTGTTGGGAGTTAAATGAACTTATAGATCTATACGTATGCAGATTACTTTGTAAATCATGGTATTATTCCCATTTCTTTTTCAAAGCTTCTACCGTGTACTTTTTTAGAACTGCTCCAAGTTTCTTGCTGAAAGACGAGAATGAACCAACACCGAATTTTTATTACAATTTGATAGTTTTCTTGGAAGTTAAATGAACTTATAGATCTATACGTATGCAGGTTACTTTGATAAGTCATGGTATTATTCTTTTTCAAAGCTTCCACCCTGTACTTTTTTAAACTGCTCCTATTTTCTTGCTCAAGGACGAGAATGAACCAACTGCTTCAATTCTAAGAGGTTTCAACGCAGCCATTCAGAGGTTTAGAAAAAAATAATTTATAGGATTAATGATCAAAAGGATTAGAATATCAGGTCCAGTTAATATTTAGCACTATGCAAATTCATTATTTTATAATTTGAAAGTCCCGAACGTGTTACGAATTACAATTTTTTTTTTTTTGAAAATGACATTCACTTACTTGCAATTTTGGAAATCAACACAAGGTGGCTAAAGTTCTTTAACTTATACACTTATACTCTTACAATATATTATAAATCAAAACCGAGTATGAAATTTAAAAAAAAAAAAATATTTGGAAAAACCAAAATACCATCAGGATTGCAAATAAACAAAAAAAAAGAACAAGTTTCTTAAAAAAGTAAAAATATTGTGCGGGTTTCATCATCATCATCATCTGTTTGAGTTTTTTTCATCACATTTTTAAAGTTTGAATTAGTTTTTATTATTCATTTGTTTCACAATTTTTTTTGTTTTTTCTGATTTATTTTTCTGGAAAAACCAAAGTTTTCTTTGAAGTTAAATTAAGAAAAAAAAGAATACATAAAAACAACAAAAGCACTATATACTAAAGTAAATGTCCTCTATATCTTAAGGGTGAATATTATACTTTTTATATAATGAAATGAAAATCTTAATGATAAAGTTTTCCTTTTAACTAAGAAGTAGTCTTTTGTTTAAAAACAAAGAGTTATTATTAGTTAAATATCATTTTAAATTGGAGTATTTGAAACCAAAGTGATATTCTAATTAGTTGATTAGTGATATCACATACCTTTATTGAGATTAACTGTAATCCCAAGAGTAAAACAACTATAGTTTAAGTAGTTAGGGTATTTACCGATAGACAAACTGTTATAGGATAGAAGGTACCCTATTTTGAGGTAATACTCAGCTTTCAGACATGATTTATAAAACTATTACTTAACTCTAGGCTAGTAAATCTCTTATGATACTTCAACTTCAACTGTGAAGAAATGATCTTTCAATGCTGCAATACTTTAGAGTTGTGAAGAATTGAGAAGTATGGTTTGTTGGATTTATCAGAAATTGGAAATCTTCAGCAACAGCTTATGAAATTAGTTTTTAACCCGAAGGTAGTAAATCTCTGTTGATATTTCAATTTCAACTGTGAAGAAATTATCTTTCAATGCTGCAATACTTTAGAGTTGTGAAGAACAGAAAGATAGAACTCCTTAGATTCAACTGGATTTGGATATCAACAACAACAACTTATGAAACTATTTTTAGCTCGAAACTATTACAAATATCTATTGATGCTTAAACTTCCTCTGTGCAGGTTCATGGTTCTTCAATGCTACAAAGGACCTGATAGACACAACAGAATTTGGAAATCAACATTAACGATTTTAAATACAATACAATTTTTAGGTGGTTGCTTCTCTACAATACTGCAACTTTAGCAGAAATACTAATCCTCCAATTCTGTAATTATGAGGTAATGAAGGGCTGAAAGGTATGCTCTGTTAAATTAATCAGGGTCTAAAAATCAACACCAATGACATATAATACCAATTTAGGAATTAAAGCTTGGAAGTCTCTCAAAATACTTTAGTTACAAAAGTCTCGACGCTTACCTCTTGAAGTTTGCATTAATTTAGTTTTTATATTAAATTCTCTTAACATTTAACAGCTTCTTAAAATTTCTATAACTCTTCTTAATTATTGCATTTTTTTTAATTTTTTTAAAAAATCAAATTAAACAGACATTATGAACGTTTAAACAAATAAATAATTTCACACATTTCATTTACAAATTCATCTTGTGCATTATTAAAAAAAAACCAACAAAACATTGAATTACTTCATCTGAATTATAAATAGATACAAAATTACAAACATATATATATCTATATAAACATTTACTTATACATATTATAATTTATTAATTTGAAAACTTCATTTTGTTTTTATTTCCCCGCCCCCTCCACATTTATTTATGATGTCGTCGATGACATTTTGTTTTGTGTTTTTTTTTTCTTCATTATGATAAGTAAGTTGAACATCAGCGACATCTATAATTTTTGCACAAATTAAATGAAAACAAAAAAAAAAAAACAAAAACAACCACTGGTGCTAGTTTAACATCAGTGTTAGCTTTCAGACTTTTATGCTATCTTTTGTTTTTATTTTAATTTTCTCTCTCTTTTTTTTTTTGAAATTTTAATTATTTCAAGATAATTTTACATAACACGAAATGACTTTTGAAAAGTCAAGAAGCAGTGCAAATGAAAGAGGCGAATTGGGAGATGCAATATATACATATATATATTTTCTGTATTTATTTAAATATGAAAACCACGTTCATAATACAAATCATAGAATAATATAATTGAAAGTAATATAATGTTGGTATTGCTGTGACACATGGGATGAGACATTTTTTAAATATTTTCTATTTGAATTTTGAAATGTTCGTTTGATATCTTCCAAGAGTTACTATGAGTTCAGAGTTGTTATTTTTACTTATTTTATTTTTTTTTAGGATATTCATGAATAAGAAAATGTTGGTAGTGGTAGTTGTATTTATATTCATGGTGGAATAAAATAGTCTTTTAATGGTTCATTATGTTAATTAAAAAATGTGTCTTCCTTTTACAAAATATCTACACAAAAAAAAAAAAAAAAAACAAATAAAAAATTAAAATGATAATAATGATGATGATGAAAATTGTTTTGATAATAATGATGAAAATGAAATGATATTGACTTTGAAATTAGAAATTCAAAGATGATAGTATATTTACAAACTATTAAGAACAAGACAAGATAAAAATGTTATGTTGTGTTTGTGTAGTGGTGAATTTTATTATATTTATGCACGTTTTATTAACTTTTGTATTATTCTGTTGGTTTTTCTATGGGGTTATACTAAATGAAATCATAATTAAAATTTAATTTCTTAAAGTAAAGATTAGACTAATTTTATTTTAAAAATCTAATTATTATTTAATTGAAGATAATCACAATTGAATGATAAATTAAGTTCTGAAATTATTTGAACGCCTGGAAGTATGCAAATGAAAATTGAAAATAAATTTTTTTTAAAAAAGTTTTAGTAAAAATTACATTATTTTATTTTGAAATAAAACTTTCTTAAATTTGGGCATATTTTCTATTAGTTGTTTTAAAAATCATAATAATAGACAATTTTATAATTAAATTAATTATAAATCATAATGAAAGGGCAAGAAACACTCCAGAAAATGGTTAAATATCTCATATACTCTACCACAATATTAAGTACATTAGAAATACCTTTTTTACAGGCTTTATAGCCCCTTGGCATTTTATATTTCTGAACAAAAATGGCAATATTCAAGAGGATAATCATGTCCCTCAATTATATCACTATAATAAATTGGCTATATGTAAAGATAATGGAATATAACCTCAGCGACATATACGGAGAACATTGAGATACGATATGTCCAATTCAGTCATAGATAAATCAATTAAAAACTTTAACTTTTAAGATTACTTTTGATTAGAATAGTATATTTAGTTATAACTTAAGTTAAAGTAAATAATAATTTCTGGTATACGAGTTCGTACATAATTAAATCAACATATTTTACTGATTTTCACTTATTTAATCACAAACTAATACGATTATTATTGTTTAGATTAAATTATAAGTTAATTCCATTAAAACAACATCATAAAGTTTAATTTTTTTTCCTATCCTAATATGATTTTCCTAAAAATCACGAAAATCTTTTCTTTTAATAAGTATTTTTTTGAAGACATCAAAAACGTCTTCAACAGTATTTGAAAAATCTTAATGAAATTATCAGCCACGTGTCCTGATGAAAAACAACAACAACAACAAATATATAAAATAGAAAATTTTCCCTCAGACTCTCATTAATATATACGAAATTTAATATTAGAAAATAACAAATAAGAATATCAAATCTGTTTTTTTTTCTCTAGATTTTCTCCCTTCGCCTTCTTCTCTTTGTTTGGTCTATTAAATATTGAGGGAAAGTCTTTTTAATAAATTATTAAAGAGTAAAGAAAAATAGAAAATACAAGTACTTTTTTTTGGAAAGTGAAAAAAATATACTAAAATGGCTAATTTATAGCAGAGATTGATTTTATTTTAATGAAAATTTTTATTTTGAATATAAAAAAAATTTAAATTTTTTAAAATTTTATTTGCTCGTCTGAATGTTGTACTTTAAATTAAATTTATTTTTATAGAATATTCAAGGTTTTCAAATATATTAATTATGAAGACTGATTTAGGACTGCACTAAGAAGATCTGAAGCCTTCTTATTTTATCTGACGGAAAGTGGAAGACTCCACAATCCAAATCGAATTAAAATAGTTTATAATTCGACTACAAATTTTAATATTGCATTGAAACTCGAATATTCAAGATTTTCAGGAACATTAATCAAGAAGACTGATTGAGGACTGGACTGAAGACCTGAAACCTTCTTATTTTATCTGAAGGATATTGGAAGACTACGCATTCCAAATCAAATTAAAACAGTTTATAAATAAACTACTTTGAAATTTGAATCCTTGATTGTCCAAAAGTTAATTCAAAATCCCATCCCATTACCCCTAATTCACAAAAAATGTATTTCAATCTAGATCTTATGTTTTATACCCCTGGCCACGTTAAAAAATATTCTAATTTTAAAATTATTTTAAAATATACTGTACTATAAATATAGTATTAGTATACTGCAAATCTAATGCTAGGATTCAAATGTATGTAAAATATCACAGATTACAAAAATGACCTTCAACTAAACTGTAATTTGAATTTTTTGATTTTAATAAGGTTAAATATCTTAAATTGTAATAATATTTAAATTATTTGGTTGAACCTAAAAAAAAAAATTATTTCATAAATTGATAGCTTCAATCATATGGAAATTTTTACATTTCAGTTAACTGAAATTATTCGATTTAAAGAAAATTTGACCACAAAGTATTCTAATAACACAAATTCTAGAGAAAAATTTTCTGAGCTCCAAATCATTTTACAAATAAACCGTAAACTATAGAAGAGTATATAAAAATATAAAGATATTTTCATTTATTGTTTCATCTCAGATGCTTTCTATTCTCAATTTTCTTTGATTATAAATACGCTTTTCTTCAATTTTCTTTTTAACTTTAATATATTTGTACATATTTACTTGCATATTATATAAATATATAATATATATATACATATATATTCTATATTTTGTATAGAATAAAATAATTCATTTCTGATGATGATTATGAAATTATTGAAAATATGATGAAAACGACATTTAATGATTAAATTGAAATATTTAATAAAAATTATTTTGACTCATTTTTGTTTTTTTGTTTTTTTTGTGGAAATTATGAGTTCTTTTGGAAATTTCTTTTATTTTATTTACCAATTTTTTTTTTTTTTTGGCTATTTAGAAAATTTTCTTTGTTGGGTTCTTATGGGGTTGAAATGGAAAATAATTTTTAGAAAAGAAAATGTATACGAACAAATTTGTTTAATAAGGAAAACCACCAAAAATAATAATAGAATTGGAAAATAATGTACAGCGCTCTAATTGAATGGAATAAAAAGACGAAGTTGGGATTTTGATATGAAGAAGAATGATTTTCAAAAGGAGCTATAATAGGGATTTATACTACGAAGCTATTAGTAAAAAAATTTTAAATAAATTGTTCAATGTTAAAAAATAAAGAGCATCGGTAATACCTACATATTAAAATGTAAATTTTGACTTTGCAGAGAGCGTATTAAAGGATTCAAACATTTTCCCCTCTTCCTTATACCATTGCAGAAATTGGACACTAGACATATCTTGGAAAATTTCTTTAATATCTAAGCTTTGTTTAAGCACCACTCCTTTGGAGATAAAAATACATTTTGAAGTTAAATGATTTGCATCAAATAATATACATAACTGTATTTGCTCATGTATCATAGCTGCTATAGCTTCAAATATGTTTCAATAATTTTAAGTTGGATTTACTTATTAACTTCAATGTGCTTTTTTAAGCTTAGATAAATATAGCTTTATTTAATTATTTATTTATTAGGCACCATGGTACATCAATGGGCCGGTAGCTATAACCGCGGTTTTTAATTTGCAATGTTGGGTGTTATTTTGACTTATATAATAAAATATAAATTTTTATTAGATATGACCTGACAAGGGTTTGAACTTGAGAGCCTTTGTTTGAAAAGACGACATCTAATAACAACGCCATCTGACGGATAATATAACTTTTTCGAGGCATTTTAATTAATTCCTTCATTGCTTAACACTAATTTCCCCCTTTGCATTGTGTATACTTAAGTTCATCAACTTTATAATTACAATAAAAACCCACAAGTAAGAAGCTACTAGGCAAAGTTTTTAAACATTTTTTGAGAAGTTTTTCATTTATTAAAAATTTTATTGCACAAATATCATAAATATTTAAACCATATATTTTTTAATATGAAAACACAAATTTTTTTAACAGATATTAAAGTATTAAATTATCTTATTGAAATTATATTTATTAATATTTTTTTTTTTTTTTTTTTTAATCATATGTTCATCATACATTTATAATGATATTATCATATTTAATATAAACATCATAAAAATCACAATATCAAATTAATGGAATAATGTCTCTTCAATTAATTGAATTCAGGTTTTTGTTTTTCTTTTGCGATTTTATTTTGCACAATATTCTCATTAAGTATTTAATCAATATTAATTAATAAATAAATATATTTAAAATATTCGATCACTCTTTTAAAGAAAACACATTAAACCAAAAAAAAAATAAATTTCATGTAATGAAGCGACATCAGAATTAAATTAAGGCAGCACGTTGAATAAAGGATTTTAAATACCATCATTTCCAAGGAATTAATATAATCTGAAATTTTTATGTAAAATGATGTTTTCAAAAAATTTTCAAAAGGATCGAAAAGTAGTTTTTTATAATATTTGATTGAAAATTAATAGAGACGTGTATCGATATTTATTTGACCAGTTTCATTCATCATTATAACTTGTATTCTCATTCGTCATTAAGTTTTTTTCAGTTTTGGCAAGTTTTAAATTAAGAATTTTGATTTGTTCTTTATAACTCACAGACATTTCAACACGATTTAGTATATTGTATACAAACAATTTTCATTTCATCTTATAACTCACATATAAAATTAAAATTATTGAAGTAAATAGAAATAAATTGAAAGGAAGCTAAGGTGCCTATCATTTCAAAAGCATCAGTTTCGCCTCATTCAATAATTGTGAAGGGAATTTGTTTGGCTGTGCATTGATTTCAGCTGGGTTCCTCTTTTATAAATCTTAAAGTTTAAACAGCTTTTCTAAAGCTGTCTTATTATGAATCCATTTTCCAATCAACATTTTATAACTGTATTTCCAAAGCCGTGTAGAACATTTTGGGAATAGCACGACAACCTGGAGGATTTGTAATTAAATAAAAGTAATTTCCTTTTTAAAATTAAAAACATAAAAGATAATTGTGCTATAACAATTGTTTCCATTATAATTTCCTTTCAATTTTAAAAAAAAATATTTTTCATACTTTTTTTTTTCAATGGTAATTAATCGATTAATTTAATTACGATTATTTATCCGATTTTCTTTAATAATTTTTTGTTTTTCTGTTTTTTTTATGCTTGGCGTTTCATAAAAAAACCATTTAAAAATGGTTTTCAATCAAGCTTATGTATACATGTGGTATAAATTTTATAGTTCAGTCTTACATACGTTATCAAAATATAAAGTAAATATTTGTATATGATAATCACTCTGACATTACATCATATTAATTGGAAAACTGAATTTTTAAAATAATTCAAAAAAAAAAAGGAATAAAAGGACGAAAAGATGATTTTAAAAAATACTTATGTAGCATTTTCCTTGTAAAATTATCGATTTTCATATGAATTACTGCAAAATCGGTTTTACTTTAGAATCAGTTCTTTTAAGATTTAAACTTTAAAGCGAGTTTTATAATAAGTGAATTGTTCGTGCACGTGTAAGGATTTACACATTGATTAAATTAAATAAGAGTTTTGTAGCACGACTTGATGAAAAAATTTGGCAATTACCGACAGAATAAGCAGATAAAATATGATATGGTGGAAATGGTTAACCATATGTTATAAGATTTTTAAGATCTATGAAATTTTCTCATGTTCCTACCACCAATTCATATTAAGTTTGTTATCTGCTTCAATCATAATTCTTATATATCAAATATTATATGCTATATATACACAATTGAATTTTTTTTAATTAATTTGAAGATTAATTAAAAAAATTTTTAAATTTCTACAAATTATCAAAAAAATTAAGTAATGAAGTGTAACAAATTTAATTAATTTTTAAATATCATGTAATTTTCAAATTTATATCCAAGTCCTCAAGTTTACTCAAGTTTATAGAACTACAATGGGTGTGCAGTTGGATTTGGACGCCTCGTAAAGAAGAAGAAGCATTTTCTTTGAAGTCCACAATATATTGTTAAACGTATAGAAGGTTTCATTATTTGTAGTTTTTCACAGCAATATCCGTTACATTCATTAGCGTTTACCTTGGTCACTTTGGTATACAGTATATGATTGATCTGAAATTATTGCCTGAAAACATGTTTAATGCGTTTAAGCTGTATTGGTTGACAATAACTTTTTCAGGAATTTGAAATCTAAATCTTCTATTCTTACCGTTATATCATATATTACATCCCTATTAGTATTTCATTCTTTGTAAACTCGCTGCTTTGGAAAACGGTTCGATTAGTTGGCTCGATTAAACGGTTCGATGTTTCGCTCTAATTATAAAAATATTTGGCGAGAAGATTTCCGCATTATATTGTAAGATCATTGAAGATTAAAAAAAACGAGGAGGTGGAAGGAGGTTGCGCTCATATAATACAAATAATTTGCATTATTAAAAGAATTCTCAGTTTTTTACCAATTAATATTTAAATTAATTATAATAAAATAATTATTAATTTTAATAAAACCAATTAGTTATTCAAAATTATCCAATTATGATGTCACTCATACTTAATGTTCATATTTCATCTTGAGAATTATCCGATCGATGGCATAGTGCTTCGGACATCAGCCATTCAGACCTCTCAGATTTAAACCTTGGTCAGATCATACCTAATAAAAATATGTAATTTATAATTAATATCAAAAAAGCACCCCTGGAAATAGGAGATACAGTTACCTAGCCCTTTCAGTTACTATAGTACCAACTAAATAAAAAATTAAGTTTAATCTTGTGAAGATTTCTTAATTCCGACAACTGTAAAAACTTATTTTTTACTTTTAATCACCCTCTCATGCTAATTTTTTACTCAATTTCCGATAAATTTTACACTTGCTTGATTTCAATTTTGTTTTTCTTTTAATCTAATTTAGTTAAACATGTAATTAATTTTAATTTAATACTTGGAATAATATATACATAATTTTCTAAAAATTAAATTCCCACTTTTTAAATCAATCATCTTTGAAAAAAAAAAAATTCGAAAGAAAATATAAGTTTCAATATTTAAGAAGGTAATGCATGGATCTATAAGTATATATCTAAAGTTGTTAGGATGAAGTAATTTAAATTTAATTTATTGAAATGAAATTCATTGGATCTGATTAAGTTTTAAAATTTTTTATTAAATTACTTACTCACTTAGTTTTCATTACTTTACTCACACTCACTTAGTTTTTTTCTGAATTCAGATTTCTAAATTATGTATGCTTTATTAACTTATAAGATTTATTTAATCAATTTTAAAATCATCAAAGAATATAAATATATTCATTTTAATATTAAAATAAATCCCAATTTATATAAAATAAAATAATATTTTTTAAAATAAATTATATATACATTAAACTATCATAAAATAGAGAAAGAGAAGGAAAAATAATAAGTGGTCATTTATTTTGAATTGGATATGAAAATTTAATTTAAATAAATATTTTTTTTTTATAAATATTTAGTATTACTTATTATTTTTCTATTATTATTTTATTCAAATCTCTTCTTAATAATAATCTTTTCTAGGGCTTTTTATTATTAGTAGTCTTATTTAAAGATTAGTATAATTTTTATTTTTTTTTTTGAAAATTGAACTTAAACTAAATTTTAAATATTCTTAAATTATAAATTTTTTTTTTTAAATAATACAAAACGAAACTATTATTTACAGGGTGATACAATTGTTGTAGACTGATTTTGAGATATATTTTTTTTAACAGCTGGGTGGCATAGTAGTTGAGTACCGACCTTTCATGCGGAAAGACCCGGGTTCGAATTCTAGTGAAAGTGAAAAAAAACTCTTCTGGTTTTCGACTCGACTCAGCTCTCAT
Organism: Dolichopus griseipennis; assembly: GCA_963082915.1. Classification (NCBI taxonomy): domain Eukaryota; kingdom Metazoa; phylum Arthropoda; class Insecta; order Diptera; family Dolichopodidae; genus Dolichopus; species Dolichopus griseipennis. The sequence goes on from OY720442.1 coordinate 9,998,054, forward strand.
TCGCCATTGGGTTCAAATTAATGGCATAATCAATAATTAATAATTATATATCTTTAATAAAAAAAAATATATTAATATAACAATATAAACAAATACAAAATATAAACAAATAATTTAATTGAATAATATAACTCGCAGATATAGAATACTATATAACTCAAATATTACAATATAAACAAAAATTAGAATTGTAAATATTGAAAATCTAAGACGTTTCTACATTTTATAAGGCCCAGTACTATCTCATGTTAAAATTGTATGTGGAATTCAATGGGACCAATTCTAATAACACGAATATAATATGACCCTCTGTTCCAACATATACCTATGGTATAGACAGGCTTATTTGATATTCAAATTCTATCTATTTTGTAAAGAACTCCTGCCGATAGCCAAATGCCTTTATTAAAATACATCTGATATTAATTGTCATTTAATTATTTGAATTTTTGATCGGTTTAAAAATATTGTTATCTACTTATAAAATTGTTTTCAGCTTAGTGTTTGTAAAACTTTTCTAAGTAAACTTAAAGAATTTTTTTTTTATTTATTTTATACTTCAAAAATTTATATATGTGTGAGTTTTAAATTTTAAAACAGTTATTCGAATGTTTTAACATTTTCAACTTAAATGTAGCAAACTTTTGCAAATTTATGAAAACCGTGCCCAAAAGATTTATTTTCAAAAGATTTCATTTAATTTATTAGCTTTGGAAAATATTTCATTTAAATTATTACCTACATACAAATGAAGTAAACAAACTTTGAGTCAGCTTATTTTAATTTCGTTTATTTCTGTTTATATTTGCTTCTGTATTATATTTGTAGAATTTTAAATCAAATAAAAGAAATAATAACTACTAATTAAGGACCACTATACTCTTACTACATACTACTATCAATACTACTAAAAATTCCAAACTATGAACGAGTACTTCATTAAAAATATGTATTAAAATAAATATAATCACTGCCTACTCATAAAAAAAGTATCACACCACTGCACTACCGAATTTTAAAATGCCTTTAAAATGTCAAAAGTATAACAATTTTGCTTTAAACTAATTTTAAAATAATTTATCATATATTTTATATTTAAAATAAAATATTTATTACATCCATCAACAATTTTGATCACACCTTGTCATAAATTTTGAGAAAAAAAATAAATAATTTTATCATAATATAACTATGTAAATATATATGAACACATACATATATATATATAACTCAATAAAAAATAGGATTAATGACAATAAAAGAAAATTCCTTTCAATCACAATAAAAAAACAGAAAATCCTAATACACAAAAAAAAAATCCTGGAAGCCTAATCAATTCCTGAGTTGAATGATTTAACTAGGCCAATATATAATTCCCAACATTTTTTACTTAATTTTCATTTTTTTTTAATTTTCTCTCTCTTTCTCTTTATTTTATTATGTTTCTTTTTTTTATTTCTCTTTTAAATTGGCTTCACCCTCTTTAAGGTTTAATAGAAACAAAAAAAAAAATCTAACCAACCTCCAACCATTTTCTTTTTTATATACCGTGGTCCGTGACCACTATTGAAGTGATGAAGTAGTTGAGGAAACATTGAAAACAATATTATTTCAACTATTAGCCATCTCTTTCCTTTTGTTTTGGTTTTTTGTTCCTTTCAGACATATTACTTTAAAATTTTACAATTTCATTGTATTTTTTTTTTTTTTTTTTTTTTTGTAACTCTATTCATTCCCAGTTTTTTATTCAACCTCGACCTTATATTTCAAAAACCTTACCTTGGATTTATATACCGTAAGTATTTTATTGAATCTCTGGGAAATTAAAAAAAAATCATCGGCTAAAAAGATGATGATGAAAAAAATGTCATGAGCGGCTATTTATATAAGAGTGTTCAGTGTATATATATATATACATATATATATTAAGTTGTTATGCTTCAGTTTTAGCTTCAATGAAAACGAAAATTGAAAAATTTTCCGATTATGGTTAAAACGTGACTAGAAATCTGAATTCTATATATATATTTATATATATATATACCTATTACCTACCCATATTATATACATATATATATATATACATACTATACATATTTCAATGAAAAATTTCAACATAGATATAAAAAGGATTTTTTTTTTTATTTTATACACTAGATGGACCTCCAGATTCATATTATGTTGACCGGGTATATATGTATGTATATAATGTATATATATATTATATATGTAGAGAAAATACAAAAACAAAAAAAAACCTAAAAAAGATCTTGTTAGTGAACAGAATCCGTTTACACAAAAAAAAAGTAAAAAAGGACGAAAAAAACAAGAAAAACAAAATCAAAAAAAGAAAAAACAAAATAATATTGAATCGACAATTTAGACTGATTGGTTATAGTATATAGGTTACGTTATTATAGCAACTACTTGCAAAGAATTATGTTAACTGCATTTTTAGATTTTACCGTTTTTCATTTTTTTTTTTGCTTCATACAACAATAAAATAGTGAAAAGAAAATGAGGCAAACGTTTCTTGATTTTCCAAATAACTGGTTTTTTTTTTAATTTTCCAATTTTTCAAATAATATAAAAAACGGAATAAAATTAACCCTAAAGCAGAGAATTAAAAGGATTTTGTAAAGTAGCTTTGTAACTTAAAACAAGTAAAACTATTTGATCTGTTTTATCTGAGGCTGGTTAAAGGCTTTTTTTTTTAAATATGTTCTAAAATAATGTTTTTAAAAATTTTTCGAACGCAATAGAAAGGACAAATATGAAATTTTCAAAGAATAGTTTTTTTTTCCTTAGGGAGGAAAAAACCTTTAAAAGGCACCTGAAATCCTAATCCCCCAGATAGTGTGAGATTTTTACTACACTTAGCCAACCTCGCCCCGTAGCCAAAATACTGGGATAAGCACTTTAGCTGCTTGCGCAGTATTATAGCTGAAAAGTAACGACAAGTCATAAATATAAATGACTATAAAGGGTTGAATGGGCAACCCAAAAGGTATAAGTTGGCTTCCTTCTTGAATTTTTCCAGATCAAATGTATTGGGAAATGTGTATTTACTTATGTCAACTCATTGGAATTCACTTATGTCACCTCGTTGGAATTGATTACTACTATTTATAAATCCTTTATAAGAGCATTGTCTGAGAGCATCTTCTGCCAGATCAATTAAAATACTTTTGATTAATTTAAAATATATATAATTAACTTATTAAGTTCGCAGATGGTAATCGTGTTATTTAATTATCGTTTTGGGAAGAAGTATTAGACATAGATTTATTACAAATTGAATTGTTCCGAACTATTTTAATTTTAATTTCATTTTTAAGTTATCCGTTTATAATGACTTGATCTTAAGACTGTTTTAATTGTTTAAAATTAAATGAGAATAAATAGAAGAGACAATTTTAAGATAATGTTTGTTACAAAATAATTATACACGTTCTTCCTTCTTCAATTGAAACGTATCTAATCACTTTGTCCTTGAGAAGTTCTTTTCGACCTCGGTGCTAGAAAGAAATACTTCAATATTTTAATAGTTTAAACTTAAGGTATAATACTCTAAAAAATTTCAACTCAAAACTATTTCGGTCGCGCTCAACTCACGTTCAGTTCAAAATTTGAGTCCGCTAAACCTTTATGCATCATTTGAGTCCGCTCAACCTGTGAGTGTATTTATTGTCCAAACCTTGAGTCGACTTAAAGTTTGATTTGAGCAATGAGTTGAGTCGAAATTTGAGTTTTTTAAAACTTTGTTAGTTCTAGAATGTAGATCGAGTTTATTAAGTACGAAGTTAACAAAATTAAGTTGATAAATTAATAATAAAACTTGATAAATAAATTAAAATAAATTTTTAAAAATTGAGGGTTAAATAAAAGATATTAAATTTAAAAAATTCCTATAAAACATATGGTTGTATATATTTAAGTAGCATGTAATGGCTGTAACTCATATTTATAGTTATAATATATTGTTAATATTTTTGTACTGTTTTTTTTTTTTGGGGATTGTACTATTGCTGTTTTCCAATAAGTTAACCACTTTTTGAAAGATTTATTATTACTATATTAAAAAAAAAAAAAAAATTATAACAAATGGATTGTTATAGTAGAAGAATTTTCAATTTTATTAAATATATGTCATATCAAGAGCAGGATAAAATTAAAAATTAAGGATTAAAGAAAATATCATTATGTAATTCTCTTTATAATAATTTTGGTCCTGTTTTCAATTTGTTATTTATGTTAAAGAATGAAAATTATGACTTTTATCATCGCTTGGATGTATTTCAAGAAAATTTTACATCCAAAGCAAATGGTGTTCTGTTATATTATCAATGAAATATTAAAAATGCCGACAGCAAAAGAATAATTGTAGATATGAGCTTATATATAGTAATTAAAATGTAAGAATGTGACAGCCTTTGATGTACTCAAAACCAGTTTAAAATTTTTTTTTAATTCTCAACACTCAAACAGAAAATTATCCTACAAGAAAGCTATCATACTTTAGAGTCAATATTTTTCAAATCCATCGAGCCATTGCCGTTTATGATCTCTCCGAAACTTTTACAATGTATTCTTTGATTTTTCATGATATTATGAATTTTCATTAGTATTTTAAAAATATAAAAAATTAAAATTTAATTATCAAGGGCCACAAAACCTGTTAGCTGAGCTTTTTATGTACTCCTCATTTTGGTTAAATGCACAAATTTGACAATTTTCTAAGGAGATTGTGCTCTCCCATGATATTTTAGAATAAGTTTTTTATAAGAATTCTTTGTACAAATATTTTTTTGAGTGGAGATGGATGTATCCGGAATCGGACTTTTTGTTTATATTGGTACTTACTTGGTCTTTCATTAAATCTGCAATGATATTGTACCATATAGGTACACCATTCACAAGTGTTGCATATTATTAATATTTTTATTGTAAAAGAGTTTTTTTGCTGCCATAAAGGATTTATAGCCATTGGAAATTGTATATTTTATATTTTCGAAGTAGTTCAATTTACGTTACGAGAACCAAGAGATATTTAACAAATTTTTCATTTGCAAAATGTGAATTATTTGCTGATTTTATAGTAAAGTTGTTCCAACTTATTTATATATGAACTTGTTAAAGACAATTAAAATAAAATCCCAACTTTTCTAAAGGTATATATGTATATAGAATTTTAAAAGTATTCCATTTTTCAAATTTATTTAACGATTCTTACAAAAAATGAAATACCGCGTAACCCCAAGAAATTTTGACAGTCTAGCAACTAGAACTGTTTTCACCATACAGCGTTATTAAAATTAAATTTAAAATTTATTTAAATGAAATTGAAAAATAAAAATTTTATTAGTTAATTTTTTTCTTAATTTGGTGGATGTATGCGTTTTTATCATTCCAATTGGAAAATATTATAAAGGAATAAAATTATAATTTTCACTTCAAATTATTTCTTCAATATTCCATTAATTCACATTTATTTCACCAGGAAGATAACATCTAAACGGTTATGTACCTGATTTAATATAATATTTACCTCAATAATACCAGTATAGTAAATAAGAAATATATATATTATATATATATATATATATATATAATGTATACAATTTATACAAAACTTTACGTATAGTAATTTGTATTTAATGTTATTGTGTATATAAGAATCTTGAACTAACTGGATTTTGGTTGAAATTCTGGTATTTTATGCAAATTTTATTATTCAATTTTCGTTAAAGTTTTCACTTTCTTTTGTTTCATTTTTTTTTTTGTTTTTCTTTTTTGTTTTTGAAGTTTTTCTTTTCAATTTTGTTTTTTTTTTTCAAATTTTAAAAATTACTTTGTTATTGATGTTATTCATTGTTGTTTTGTTTGTTATTGTTTTACCATGGTTTTGTATATACTTGAAAATTAGCTTATTCAAATAAATTGGATATTGTTTTGTCTGTCTGTTACTTTACTACATCATAAGGAAATTTATTTTAAGAAATTCATGCATATAGCTTTTCAAAGAACGGGGTACTCTATGTAGTATAAGCTCTTTAATCCATTAAAGTTCATTAATCCAATAATCCATTAAAGCCGACAGCATTACAAGAATGGCATTAGAGTCGAATCCTCAGGGTCAAAGAACAAGAGGTCGTTCAAAAAACACCTGGAGACGATCAATATTCCTGGAACTAGGAAAATGCAGTGTTACTTGGAACTATGTAAATAGAGCACTGACTGTGGAGAAGAGAGAGAAGTGAAGTGAGACACAGGCGGGAAAATTTTATTGAAGCAAATTTATGACTTAATTACTTACACATTCACTTCGGTTTCCAATATTTGTGATTGAAGAATTTAAAATAGCTTAAAAATGTAAAAACTAAATTTATATGCTCAACTTCCCCACAGACATTACTTTCTTAAATCGCGTGTAGGTAAATCGAGTCTAATAGGTGGGTGAAAGTTTTTAGACTCAAACTTTCTTCTTGTTTTATATTTCCAAAAGTATCAATTGGTCAAAAATATCACAAGTAGTGGAATTCATAAGCTCTTAAAATCTAGATAGAAGTATGAATTAATAATGATATCCCCAAAATCAATTGCACTTTTTTGACAACAACTTGAACCAAGATAAACTACTGTTAGTGTAATACCAAATAAAATTTCAACTTGTATACCATTAATACATACATTCACATTTGTATACATATAAATATGTTTTTTTGCAAATTGAAAAACATATTACATTTCAAATAAATGGCACTGATTTTGATGATAATGATAATGACATTTCGGTGAAAAATTTTTGTTTTTCTTTTATTTTTATTTTCCCAAGTAATATTTTATGTGATACTCTAAAAAAAAATATATGTATTGGTATTTTATTATTGTGTATTTGTGTGTATGACATTTTATTTTATTGGAAAATATGAAAATACCCATTACCATTACCGTTAAATGTAATTGAAACTTCAACAAAAGAAAATATTATAATGTGTGACAAAAAAAAAATAAAAGAAAAACCAAATTATGCAGGTGACAATTAAAACCAAAATAAAATTAAAAAAAAAAGTTTGAAAATTAAAGAAAAATGAAATTGAATTTTTCGAAAATAAAATAAATAAAGTATTATATTTATTTAAGAAATTTTTATTAAATTTTTATTTTTGTGGTAATAAGCATAAATGTCAAATCACTGTCATTGTCATTTCCATTATTTAAAATATCAAAATTACTTTTTTTTTCTCATTTGAATATTAGATATTTTTTTTAAAAATTAAATTAAAATTTTTTTGTTAAATATTAATTTAAATTGAGTTTTAAGGTAGTAATTCAATTTATATTAAACTGATATTTATTTTAATTTGATAATATGTGACTTAAAATTAGTTTCGAAATGATACTTAATATAATTTCAAAGGTTTTATTTACATTTGGCCTTTTTTATCTTTGTTCAAAAATACTCAACAAAGTAATTAATTAAAAATATGAAATGAAATCTGTAAGAGACTTCTGATTAATAGAATATTTAATTTCTTCAGGAATTTGGCAGCTAATAATATTGACAATTTTTGAATATTCGTAAAAATTGAGTGCGAGTATTGTACTCAGCTGTTTTGAGAGAGAACACTCAGTTTGTAGTGAATAAAATAAAATGTCAATAAGCTTATCAGTACACTCCGATAATTATAAAGTTATAATTATAATTATAAAAAAATTAAAAAATGGAACTCATACACTTCAATCTATAATTTTATAAATTACGACTTGCAATACAAACAAATTTTGACATTCCAAAAATTAATTAGATTGAGAAATTAGATAGAGTGACAGAAGTAACTTTGAGTGACATCTTTGTTCCTTTCAAATGGAATACTCACTTTTCCCAATTCACTCCACTAAACAAAGTTCGCTCTGAGTATTAGCTGAATTTTTATTAACAGCATCCAATATCATGCATTATTTAAATAAATGATAAAAAATTAACTAATATAAATAAATTTCAATTCATTTCCTTTAAAATTATTCTACACTATTTCATCGCAAACAGTATACGTCATACAGTTAAAAGACTTAAATTTGTTATTTTAACTCATAACTCATATTAAAAGCAATTTTCATTCTTCGTTTTATTTCTCATAATTTTTCTTTTCATTTTCAACATTTTCTTAAACATTTTTCCAATTCAACTGAAATAAATTTATATGTATTTGTTGAAAACTGTAAAATTATACAGACAATTTCCAGCTACGTGTTATATCATAATCAGTCAGAGTATCCATTTTTTATAACTTTTAAATTTTTTTTTTCTTCCATCAATAATTTGTTTAAATGTACACATATATGTTAAATTTTTCATTTTTATTTCGATACCGTTTACTTTTGTAACTGTACTTTTTCATCTTTTTTATTTTTGTAAACGGGTTTTGTGACTATTCTTCCAAAACACTTTGAAGATACTTTTATCCATATTTGTTATTGAAAATATATATATATATACATAATTATATATATATTTTTGATTCTTATGTTTCATTCTATCAAAAGCGTGTAAAAGTTTTTCTTACAATTCGTTTGATATTATGTAATCCGCCGTTTAATCAACGTTTAAAATTAAATGATGAAAAAAAAATTTTTTAACATTTTAAGTAATAATTTTACCAGGAAAAATGACGCGGTACAACTACAAACAAAATTTTTTTTTCTATTTTTAGTATTTACCATGCAGTTCTACTGTACAGAATTCTTTTTAAAAGAACTTAAAAGTCTTTAAATGAAGTAATAAAACTATTTACAAAGATGCTGTTTAATAAATTATATTTCGTCAAAAGATTTTGGAGTTGAATTGAAGAGTTCATTCACATTGATGAAGCGATTTCAAAATATTAAAAAGCATTTACATCTTGTACAGCTATTCGTCTTATTAGAATTGGTCTTATTGAATTTCACATACAATTTAAACATGAGATAGTACTAGGCTTTATAACATGTAGAAGCGTCTTAGATTTTAAATATTTACAATTCTATTTTTTGTTTATATTGTAATATTTTGTATTTGAGTATATGGTATTCTATATCTGCGAATTATATTATTCAATTAAATTATTTGTTTATATTTGGCATTTGATTATATTCTTATATTACAGTATTTTTATTAAAGATATATAATTAATAATTACTGAATAAGCCATTAATTCGAACCTAATAGCGAATGATAGCTGAGTCGAGTCAAAAACCAGAAAAGTTTTTTCACTTTCACTAGAATTCGAGCCTGGGTCTTTCCGCATGAACGGTTAGCACTCAACCACTGTGCCACCCAGCCATAAAAATAAGAAATCTGAGCATCCCTGCTACTTCAAACCTAAATCGCGTCTAAACTAGCCGCATAAAAAATACGCCTATAAATATGCAATTTATGAAGATTTTTGATAGAGTGTATATATCTAAGCTATTGAGATGAGTCCTTTTAAAAACTAAAATAATTCTCGATCCAATGATATGCCTAATACTTTGCAAAAGTTAGCCTTGTGTTTTTTTGATTAACTTAAATTTGACAAACTAAAAATAAATAATTAAAAGGATTGGAAAAGCTTTCATTTGAAGCTAGAAATTACACTGACAATGAGATGATTATAATGTCACAGCGACTATGATATTCACAGGAAACCACAAGGCTACTGACGTCTACGAAATGGAAGATAAGATTAGAAGTTTTTGAAAGTAAGTTATTGATTAGTGTTACAGAACATATCCGTACCGGACACCAGCGTTCACTTTAAATTTGTCGAATAAATATCTCTGATTCTAAAGTAAATTTCCAATAATTTTTCCCAAGTAGGCTTTAATATCTTTTCATCTTAGTACTTATTCATAATCCTAAAAACAGTGTCGAAAGCTATTTCTCAAAAATATGTTATGAAATCATATTTCCCCCAAACCAGCACTTTTGTGGGTAACAAAATTTAAAAAGTTTCTATTGTGTGCTATGTTTAAATACAAACCTATATTTGATAAATTGTTTTAGAATTTAAATCAAAAAACTTTTAGGCTAACAGTTTGTTACCCCTTTTTGTTACTATACAAAATATGACTTATAAAGAAAATCTATTTAAAGTCCAAATTTCAATTACGATAAAAGAACATTTATAAAAAAAAAAAAAAATCATAAAAAACTAAGAAAAAAAACCTAAGTATAAAACTCCATCAAAGTATTAAAATCTAAAACGAAGAAATTACTATATTCTTTATAAAGTTTACTCTTTTTCTTTTACATTTTATTCAAAAAAAAAAATAAATTTCTTTTTATATACGTATATATATATATATATCAATTTTCTTTTTGCCTCTTAATATCGAACAAATCATCAGAGTATCGGAAAACGATTTTCAAAAATAGAAAAAAATGCAAAAATACTGAAAAAAAAAAAATAAAACTCTATTTGAAAAAAAAAAAATGCATTCATCGTTTATTCAGTATTGAATGCAAACATAATTTCTAATCCAAACATTTTTCCATCAAATCAATTTCGATTTTTCCATCCATTTTCACCCAAGTATAACAATTTTCTGTTGTTTTTCTTTCATTTTTTTTTTTTTTTGCATCAAATGTAATTTCATATGGTGGGGGATATAGGTCTGATGTAGGACGATCTAACAAAATGGTGAGTAAAATTGGAATAAAATAAAAAATAAAAATATAAAATAAATAAAAAAAAATTTATAAGATGCAATGTTAAACGGCATTCAAAACCATTTATTTTGTGCTCTCAATAAACTTTTCTTTTATATTGGAAATGATTTTTTTTTCAAAATAAAATGAAAATCAATTGTTACATTATTTTGTTTAAGTTTGTTCTCTATTTCATAAAAATGTTGCTTGTATTTATGGTAAAAGTTATAACTTATAAGTTTGTTACAAAATAAATGAAAAAATTTTTCAACAAATATTTATTTTTAATAATTTTCTAACCTTGAATCAAGATCGCATACAAATTATTTTAAAAATTACAATTGAAACAAAGACATTGAATTAAAGTTTCTTAAATTCTTCATTTTTTGACTGTAGAGGTATTAATTAAATTTAAAACTGGCCCACATCCGAGAGGAAAAGGGTCATTAAATTTTTTTATAATATTTACTATTATAAATAAAGTATTTTTAAATCTTAAATTTAAAAGTGAGTTGTAAATTACAAACAAATATTTTTAAAATTGAGTAACACAGTTAGGTTACCCTAAAACCTCTCAGTAAAGAAGTCCGCACTTTTATCTGATTTCCGATTTTATTCAAATTTATTTGATTTAAAAGCTTGACTTGAAGTTTTGGCTATGAGACTGTTGGCTCTGCACCAGAAACAATTTAAAATAAATAATTTAATTAAGATATATAACTCACAGATACAAAAATATAAATAACAAATGTCATTAAACTTATAATTTAAATTTAAATATTATTACAATATTATAAAAGTTAGAATTGTATCATTTCTGGAATTTAAGATTTGAATCATAATGTGATAAAGTCTAGTGAAGGCCTTATTTTTTTTTATTAAGAAACGCCTATTAACGAAGCCTTATTATTAAGAAACGCTTAGTTCGCTTATACAAAGAAATGCGCTTAACGTATTATTAAAGACAAAAAACAGCCCATTGTTCAAAACTATATTTTTTTATATTTTTTGTTACAAGGAATGATGAAAAGCATCAAAAGCCACCCAGAATCACTGTATGTTGTTCATCTGGGTAGTGTTGGACTTTAACCAACTAACGCACAAAAAATCAAACTTGGAATGGATCTTAAATACATATGCTTCGTCTGGTTTTTAGGATTGGGATTGGGTATTAGGCATCAGAAATTGGGGACAGGGTTTAGTTGTATAAAGGAAAAATATTGAGGAATGTCATGAAAACGGATGTTAATGTTCTTCTTAAACTTTTTGGGTTCGTACATATATAAATTTACAACTTTGGGAAACACATTACATTGTAAATGATTCACAAATCGCAAAGTACGCATAACAAAGAAATTTCCATAAGTTTAGTTTCGCCATCTTACTAATTGCTCATCCCCACTAATTCAACGGTGTAGAGATGAGTTTCTGTCGCCCATCTTGTTTCATTTTGGAAAACTTTGAGAGGAGAATCATAAATTTTTTGATTTATTTGGAACAGGTGTTCGTCCTTACAAGCTATATATATATAATAGGATTATTGACCTATTATAGCTGATTATTGACCTATTATAGCTGAGGCTAAGCAAAGTGAGCGTTGATGTGACACTCGTTTACAAGACTTATAACTATATTTTGCACTTTATCGAGATATCCCAGAAAGGTTTTGTGGGGGTTGTTTGAATTTATAATTTATGAAATTAAACTCAAAATACAAGCTGTTCTAGCTAAAATAAAATAAGCATACGAATTAACTACCATACAATTTTGAATAACTTTTCTAAATTTTAAATTCAAATAATTTAAACTCAGTTAAACTTAAACTTTAAAAACTTAAATAAAGTTTCAGTTCATTTCAGAAAAAAACCAAAATATTATGTCCAAGAAAAAATCTCCCTGAAAACTTGGAACCTTGTCAAACATTAGCATTTTCTATAGCCAATATATATATATATATAATATTATTTGTTATATTAATCTACATCTAAGCCATTATTGACGTGCATTCATTTCAAATCGACTTAATGTTAATATTCAAACTTATGTGTATAATATATTAAAAATATGTATTTATGTGTAAGAAGTATATAATGTCATAATTTCTTTACAATTGTTAGGAATAATTTTTTTTAGCTAACAAAATTATATTTGTACAATTTCATAAAAATTTTCAATCTGGTTTTGATATTAAATGCAAGCAATCAATTTTTTCTTTAATATATTTTATCCAAAACTTTATATTATGCAATTTTATTTTTTTTTATAGCCATTATATGCTTCATAAAGTCTTTTCAAAAATTTTTGATATTTTCCAGTAAAAACTAAAAAATATCCAAAAAAAAAAAATAAAAAGAAAGAATGGGGTATTTTGGAACATTGCCCCTGATAAAAATAAAAAAAAAACTATTTTTTTGCAATAATACAATATTGTATATATGTGTCACCATTCTAATGTACACATTAAGCTAACAAACTAACATTTCAATTTTTTTGAATTTTTTACATTTAATTTAATGGTATGTCAAAAATTTTAAAAATTTTGAACTAGACTTAATAAATGGATAAACAGAAGATTAGACAGATAGACTTAATATAACTTTATAACAAATATTTATTTTTAAAAAAGCCGATTTGTTTCATTATTGAACCACATTTCATCATCTCTCATGTCCTTTTTAAAATTACATTACAGAGCCTTAGAGCCACCTATCACCTATCTATAAATTTAATATCAGACAGAATCCAAACTTCGAAATCGTGTTTTTACAAATTATTCTTCAAAAAAATCATAATTCTGATTTTGTATTCAACTCTAACATCCTCAAAATCGAGATTCTTTAAAAAAGCAAGGTTTTGCAAAAAAAAACTAGAGTTCCTTAAAACGGGGTTTCAAAAAAATGATTTACTAAACCGAGATTATGGATTTTTCCCTATTTTAAAAATAATCAAAATAATTAACCTATCCTAAGTAGCATATTTTAAGTAACCAATTTTATTCCAAAAACCTGAAATTGAAATAAATTGAAAAAAATTTATAAAAATAAAAGATTTATCATAAATGTCCCAAATTTTTCCAATCCCACCTTACTACTAACTTTCATACTGGTTTAAAACGGTTGACCGTGTTTATAGCTTTGACTTTGAAGTTGACTACTTTTAAAAAACTGAATCATTTGTAATAGAACAGTTTTACGAAAAAAAATGAATGAAGAGTTTTGTGCATAAGTAATACTTTTCCTTTACAGATACATCGTGTCAATTAAAGTATTTATAAAATTGATTACTAGGATTCCGAAAGATCTGCAAAATATATATTTTTAAATTTTTTAAGAAACTTATAGAAACAATTTTTGACTAAAATTTAACTTTTAGACATTCTTCAGCTTATCATTTATACTGTGTCAGATAAATGAAAAATAACAATTTCATAAAGTATTTAAATCTATTAAATTTAATTTTAATAAAATTTTCATTTTCTTTTTTATATGAGTGTATGTATGAAACAATTAAATTTAAATTGAAAATATTTTTCATTTTTAAATTTCATACAAATAATTACGTCATTAAATTTGAATGTATAAGTAAAGAAATTTAAATGTACCAAAAATTAATTAAAATTTTTAGACCATAACAAAGGATTAAAGATTTATTTTGGAGTTCTTAACTTGAATTAATATTGAAATAAATTGGTTCTGATACATTTTAGGTAAATATTAATATGCTCCGTAGTTAATAGCTTTAATAGTAATAATTTAAATTCTGAATCCAAAATTTTTATTATTATGTTTTGTCATCCTAATTTTTTTAATTCTTAATTTATTTAACAGAATTTTAAATACAAAACATTTACATTTACAACTTCAGAATATTATTTTCATTTTCAATTATTTTCGACATTACAAAAATCTATAATACAAATCAAAATGATAATTATATTAATTTTTTTATTGAATTTTCATTTATTTAATTCTATTCCTTGAATTACTAATTTTCATTTCATTATAATAAAAATGATATATGTTTAAAAATTTTATTTTGAAAATTAAACTTATTTTCTTTTATATTTTACTTTGTCTTATTTTTTAACTCAATATGGTAAAAAATTTTTCCACTCTTTGTGGGAAAGAAAAACAAACGAAGAAAAAAAACAAAAATAAAACAAAATCACAATAAAAAATTTAAATTACATTTTCTTACCTTAACCTAAATTTTCTTTAATAAAGGATTCATTATCCTTTCAATTTTTATTATAGTTGAATATTTTCTTTCTTATTTTCACTTTGATACTCAATCTACAATCCACCACTCATCTTTTATTCACAATATACATGCATATCTATATATAATGTCTCATATATTTCCTTATATATAGGGCTAAAATATAAAGTAGAAAATATGCGGGAACCAAAAAAACAAAAATGAAAACAAAAATTAAGCATCATTCATTTTGAAATAAAATTTTGTTTCACTGAACAAACTGAACACCTACGTTATACAAACACAAAAAAAATATATTAACTATACAATGTTAAAAAACAAAACATACAATATTATTACATGCAGGCATATGAATTTATCAAATAGAAAGAGAGAGAAAAAAGAGGAATAAAAAAGCAAGGAAAAGTAAGAAACAAACAAAAAAAAAAAATACAAGAACCATGACAAAGGAACTCATAAAGTCAATTTTCTTTAAATATAATAACTAATATATCATTTCACAAGATAAGGCGTAAGAATCCACCCCTTAAAAAAGGAAATTCAGTATACGCATTAAAATACAAGGGGTACCCCAAATGTGTGTGCATAGGTTAACTTTGACTAATATGTAAGATTAGTTTTTGCAGTAACATCAGTCAGTACTATAGAGTAGCAATTTGTAGTTTAAATTTATGTAGTAGAGTTGTGAATTGTAGCTTCAATCAAACTTATTTTAACATCTTGGTCTCATACTATAAAATGTTTGAACATAAACGAATCAAAATTCAGAAATAGATTTATTGTAACTTCTAAGTCCCAAAATTAACACTGACATCTCATAGTCTCACAATTTGATCTTCACAGAGTCCCTCATAAAAATTTTTTTATATACTTAAAACTCAAATCTACAATACACAGTTATTTTTCTAAAAAAATTTCAAATACACCTCGTAATCTTAAGCTTACATAATTTTTAATATATTATACTTTACGGTAAGTAGTTCGCTTTATATTTTTCAGTATATACGTATAAGTTATTCGTTAAATTTGTATATATTTTATATAATCATATATATATTTATATATAACAAGTACATTTGATAAATATATCATTTTCATTTCGCAGTCCTGTTATTTTTCATCAAGCCTCAAATAATTTCGACTATAATCATAATATATTCTTGTAATAAAAAAAAATTGTGACTGATTTTAACAAATATATATTGCATATATATGGGCGTTTATTTACAAATTATATATAAAATTTTCATATATTCAGCAGGTGTTTTATTTAATGTTGTTATTTATGTATATATATATATACATATATATTTATATATATATTATTATTCGTATATTAAACGAATTACACTTTATCAAAACAAAAGTACAAACACACAAAAAAAAAAACAAGAACAAGACTCTGTACATAACAGCTTTTCTTTTTTATTTGTTTTTTCTTATAATTTTGTTGTTGTTGTTTTTTATTTTTTACTTTTTTCTTGTCATACGGTTGATGTCATAGAAATATTTGACAATATTAACGCATACAAAGGCACCTGATCCTATACAAAAATAATGCGTTCTAGTAATGTTCAAAAACAAAGCTTTTGAAAATATACAAGAATGTGTGTTGTGTACTATATAATCTTATAATTACGTATACAAATATATATGTATATAAAAATCTTCATTTGATTTTATTAAAAAGGAATATTTTCATTAGCATTCTGTTTTTTTTTTTTATCTCCCTTTGTTAAAATTATATATTTTATATATGTGTGTATGTATGAGTGGGGTAGAGATTATCCAATTATAATATTATTAGGGTTATATAGACAATATTGATTTTATAAGGAATTTTTCAATTTGATTAAAATTGGTATTCTATGACTATGCTATACCTATTTTTTGAAGATATTATATTATCAAAGTACTCAATATATAAGAGCTTTTAAAATTAACATTTAGTTTAAGTAAAACAAAATAAAAAAAATCTTTTTTTTCAATATATACTTTTATTAAAGTAGTACTAGCCCCCTAAAATGTAGAAAATAAAAAATTTAAGGTAGATCTTGGGAATTTGTTACTGTGTTAATATAAAAATAAATTGCTGGTATAAGAAACAGTTCTTTTAATGTTTGAAAACTTTTAAGCTTAAAATTTTTAAAACTTTCACTAACCAAAAATTGATGGCAGATCTTTTGCATGTAAAAGTGTTTTAATATAAAATATAAAAGTAAATTGCTGAAATGAAAGATAGTTGTTCTTTTTCTTAAAATTAATCCAGCAATTTCCTTTGAGGATCGAACTCAGACATATTTACAGCGTCATCTACTTCGCTAACCACTGAACCATACAATTCTTATAAATTTATGGTCAGATTTCTAATATAAATGTATCACTAACTGAAAGAATGAAAAATAAAGCCATAGACACAGGCAAGTTCAATTAAAAGTATATAATAAAAATAAAACCAAAGTATTTTAGTACACAAAAATTTTTACTTTCTTTTTGAACTTTTAGTAAAAAAACAAAAGAAAATTTTATTTAACTATAAAACTTATTGATTCTACAGAATACAGTATATACCCTGTATAATAGAACGCCTTTGAAATGCTAATTAATTAATTAATAGATTTTTGAATATAAATTAATACAAAAAAAATAAGAATATCTTATTGGTATAAGAGTTTTTCAAAAGATTTATTTGTATATATATATATATATATATATATATATATATATATATATATATGGTTCAAGGCTATTTATTTTGCGAACATGGAATATTAATTACATATATTTGATTTTACCTTGTATTATTTAAATACGAGTAGTACCTATACCTTAAAAATAGCATCTCTTAAATCATCAATTGATTTCAACATTATACAAATTATGCAAACTTATTAAGTAAATGAAAAGTATATTTTTACAAGCCAAATTTTTAGTCTAGGATCTTCAAAATCAATTCAAATTCAATCCATAATTCAATTTGTGTATATTGTTTATTCTGAAGTTGGTTTGTTTTGACGTGGCTAGAATTATAAAACCCAATATAAATTTCCATGAAACTCAATTACAATGATTGAGTTTTCTAAATTCTGGGGAATTCCAGGGAAAATATAATTGTATTTAAACAATGTACTGTACAATGTATGTATTATTTGTAAATTCAAAAATAATCACTCAATCAAAGTAAAATTGGTGGCAACAAATTAAACATAGATAGAAGATTGAATATCGTCCTTAGAAATAAAAAATTTCACATTTATATAAGAACACTAATTAAAAAGTATTTCCAATTTTTTGTTAATTTCTTATATAAATTTATAATTTAAAAGATCTTCAGTTGAATATTTGTTTATTTAAATCAATTTTCATTAAGTAATTCAGTCAAAAATCCATTTTCTATTTAAGGAAAATGTATATACTGTCAGGAAAATGTACACTATATTTGTAGATACACTTGAAAATCAAAGTAGTAATTCTTAATAATATCTTTATATGAATTTTCTTATTTCCTATCTATAAACCTAAATCAATTTTGTCATTAAATTCTGATATGTCACTCAAATAAATATGTTGATACATTTTTATTACTTAAAAAATGATGTCTAGAAAATATATATATATATATATATACATTTCATTTTCACATTTTCACATTCCTCAAGATTTCAAGAATTTTATTTTTTCAATTATAACATTCAGTTTTTAAAATAACGCGTAGTATACTGGGTGTCTTTAAATTTCTACTATACAATTGAAATGAAATCAACGAACAGTTAAGATCCGTTTCGCATTCATTCTAGTTGCATCCTGTGAGTGGACACCATATCGTGATTTCAACATTAACTTAAGATTACAGTTCCTAAAATGTTTCGTCTGGCCAGTTTTATTATATGGTGTAGAGGCTTGTACACTCGAAGTAGTTGTGATAAAAAATTTGGAAAAATTTGAATCTGAAAACAGAGGCTGCAGAAAAAAAGAGAATTATTTTTAAAAATTAAAAATTTAAAAGTAGCCTAGTCTGGCCAGATAATAGAGGACGCCGAAGAGAAGGCAGAAAGCAACTATCATGGCTAAGAAACATTAGGGAGTGAACTGGTTTTCGCACAATTGGTGACTTAGTTCATAAAGCCACAAATAAAATGACATTTGATAGCATTGTAATCAATTTAACATAAAATTAAAATGCCGACATGCGACAGTGGATAGGCATCGGAATAAGAAGAAGAGTAGCATCTCATGTATCATCTGGATTTACTGCGTCATTTTAAGCCATGGGATACAATGGCAAATTAGAAATTAAATTGAAGGTTAATGGATCTTATAAAAACTTTAAATGACTTATGTGTATCCATTTGTACATAAATATTGATTTAGTTTCTTCTTAACCTATCCTCCAATGAAAAACTTGCCATTCCAAATTTTTAAATTCCTCAAAATAGATTTATTTTATTTTTGTATTATTCCAAAAAAAAATGTTCCCCAAACATCTATTTTTTTCCAAATAATTTTTAAGTCTTTCCCTGGTTCTGTATGTGATATATGTCATTTTAAAAACGTGACAAGAAGACAAAATTATTTCATTATGGTTAATATACAGGAAGTGTGAAAATATTCTTAAAAAAAAAATGAAATGCGAAAAAAAAGGTTTTATTTGCACATTAAATAAATATAAAAATATATAAAAGTGATATCCAATTCGTTTATTTTTTAAATAATGTCGAAAACAAACTTCATTATTTACCAAAAAAAAAATTTCGAGATATTTTCCTTGATTTTCATTGATTATAGAAATCTATATAAGATGCCAAAATCTTTTTTTAAATGATTTATATATACATTTTTATTTTTATATAATTTTATATTTAAATTATCATTTCATCACTATATTTCTTCATTATAAAAATTGTTTAGATATCTTTAAAATTATTAAAGAATATGTAATTTAACTTTAAATTTTAAGTGTTCGTTTGTTCTGCTAATTTATATTGACGCAATTACTTCGGTTGAAACATAGGTTTCCCATCAATTAACATATAATTGCATTAGCAAATGTTGGCTTAAACTGAAATGCAAACTGAAGAAGATCTGGACTCTTTTACGTCAACACTTATCTTTGACAATGAACCAATGTAGTTTGATTACAGAAAGTGAAAATTTGGTTACCGATAAATTATTGGTACATATATTTTGGAATCATAGTAAAATATTTCATCCTCTTTGTATCCAAAAACCCCACTTACAATTTGGTAAACATATAATTAAGTATGTTTATTTAATAATTAATTGATTTGTAGAAAAATTCCGGAATAATTCAGCTAAAAATAGTTTTTCACGAGTTGTATTTTCTAAAGTCAAAAATTAATTATCTAGAGTGTAGCCTTAATTACTAGATCTTCTGCCTTATTCTATAATGAACTTATTAAAAGTAAACCTAAAAGTTACCTGGACAAAATCCAAAATCACACCTTACGCCTAATTGACAACCCTTCCGTCCAGGCTCTTTTTGCTCCTCTTAGCCCCCGTTGTAATATTGGAGTTTTAACTCTCTTTTATAGATATCTTGCATAGGTATTGACACTTGCTCTATTGAATTAAAATCAATAATGCCTCCCTTTAAGCAATTCAAACCCAACACCGGGAGGCCTCAACTGCTCACTTCGATACAGTAGAAATCTCTAGGTGGCTCAAAATTGGTTATGAAAACTCATTAATTGAGAGAACTGCTAGGATATAGAATATACTTCCATCCAATGTGTTCCCCTCTGATAGAAGTAGACCATTATACAATTTGCAACGTTTTAAAAAGAACTTAAATAAGCTCATTTCTAACCTACGACCAAACTTTCCTCTTCTATCCTATTTTTCTTCTAACTCAACAATCTTTTAGCCAAGCCCACATATCTATATTTTTTGCTATGTATAAAGGAATTCATTCCTAGAGTTTGACTAGCGTGTAAAAAATAAAAAAATTAAATTGAATTTTATGAAATTCTAAAATTTCATGAAGGAATTGTTTACTTTTCCGTTTAATCTAATAATTTCTTATCAAATCTGATACAAAAAACTTCCCATATTTTGTATACAGCCTAATTTTAACTCTACAAAATTAGCAATTAATGTACTAACTAATTAAATTATATTGTAAATATATTCGAATCCCTTTTACCTCCTTCATAAATTTACTTTAATTGAGATTACCTTAAGAAATTTTGGCCAAGTACTGTAAGACCTTCAGGATTTTTACATTTTGTCAAAAAATCAGCGTTTCAAAAATTTAATAGTGGTGAAGGAGCTAATGAATATAATTACATAGACAAACCACATATACAAATAAAAGATTATAAATTTTATTTATTTATTAATTTCTAATAATATTAATAAACCTCAGTTATTTCTTTTTTTGAGGTGCCCTCAGCTTTTTAATAATATAGAAAAAACTTACAAAATATTTTCATAAATACAGTGTTAACCATATATTTAGATACGATATACAAAGTTAAAACAAATAAAAAGAAATCAAAAAACTTTCATAAATTTTTATATTTATATACAAATTAAATTCTTTGAAGTTTTCTGAACCATATTTTATTATTTATTTATTACCTCTAAGAGACAATTCCCTAGAGATATTTTCTATATATACATATTACATACATAAATATTTATTAAATTTTTGAAAAATAAAATTTTCATAAAAACCTCAATACTAATCTGTCTGATTCAAAATTATATACCTACATACTTGTATACCTGAAAATTTTCCAAAGAAATATTTTGGATAAATAAATAAATAAAATTTATATAATTTCATATATACAAAAATAAACCAAATATATTATTAAATAAAAATTTCAAAATTCAAATAATAACAAAGTAAAACTTTTCAAAATTTAATAAAAAAATATTTTTTTTTTACAAATAAAAAATATAAAACAAATCTTGTATCATAAATTATATTTGGACATTTTTATTCAATAACTCAAATTAAAATTGTCAAAATAAAAAAAAAAAAGTAATAATACATATACAATCAATATTAAAATTTAAAATAATTTAATATTTAAACTTTTTATAGATATTTTATAAAAAAAATATTTATTATTTTTTATTTTTCATATCTCTGAAAATGTCTGATATTCATAACACATCAAAAAATTAAAAAAAAAAATTTTCAGAAATAAAATTTAAATTTAATATTTTTATATATTCCTAAATCTTAAAAATATTTGTTTTTATTTTTACCTTTCAAAAAATATGATTTGACAATTATTGGAATTTTATTGAGGCAATTCCAGAAATACAAATTAAAAAAAAAAATTCATTAGAAGCAATACAAACATACCTAGTATTGGTGAAGTATTGACCATTGAGTTAAAGTGTCAAAATGCTAAAAGTAAAAATGTTAAAGAAATGTCATTTCATAATTTGATGCTTTTTGTAGATCATAATCTTAATAACAGTTTTAAATACCAATGTCAAAATGGAGTCCCCTAATATCCCAATTTTATGTTCAATATTTTGAACTGCACTTTTTAAAGTGTTGTGGTACTAGATCATTTTATTGTAAGAGTTTCAGGTCGAAAAGTTTCTTTTTTTTTTTTTTTTAAATTGATATACTTTATTTAGCTTTCTTTTTGTCTATTACAAATGCTTTTTTTTATAGTTTTACTTTTATATAACATATTATAATACTTTTTTATTTTTTTTTTTTTTTATTTTAACTGTGCTATAAACAAAACAATTGATTGATTTTGGTATAAAATAACACAGATTAACCTA
This sequence comes from Dolichopus griseipennis, assembly GCA_963082915.1. Classification (NCBI taxonomy): domain Eukaryota; kingdom Metazoa; phylum Arthropoda; class Insecta; order Diptera; family Dolichopodidae; genus Dolichopus; species Dolichopus griseipennis. The sequence continues at coordinate 10,020,717 of OY720442.1, forward strand.
AAACTAAACTAAATAAAGACAAGCAAAAAAATACATGTATACGTATATAATATAATATATCAATATATAAATATATATATATATAAGTTATTAAAGTTATATAATATTAATTAAATTATTATTATGTTAATACAATTATTCATTCTGCATAACGCTGTCAAACAATATGGTATCCCGCTTTAGTAGGTACTTCAGATTTTTAACAAATAATTTGATGTTAGAGGTCTGTTTAAGATCATTTGGTAGCTTATTATAGATTCTTATAGCTGAGGATAATCCGCTGCTGTGAGATAACTCCGTTCTAGATCTTGTATGATTTAAATAGTTCAGGCTTCTGGTGTTATAGTTATGTACACTATTTCTTTTCGTAACATTAATATTCTTCCTGTAAATTCCTTTTTCCAGTTTAAAAATTAATTTGGCTTTTTCCATAATAATAATTTCCGGAAGCATCAAATATCCCGTTTTTTTATAAATTTCTACTGTTGGTGTCAGCCAGCTAAACTCGTATAAATTTTTTATTGCTCTGTTTATCAAAGTACTGACCTTGTCTTTCAGCCATGTAGCGCAACTGGACCAGTTACATATATTATACCTAATATGTGACATGATATGAGCATGATATATATTATTGGCAGCTTTCCTGTTTAGTTTAATTCTACTTCTTTTAATGACACCAAGCATTGGCGCAATTTTGGATGCTATTTTATTGATATGATTTTCCCATCTCAGTTTTTCATCAATTATTACACCAAGGTATTTATATGTATCAACTCTTTCAATTTGGACATTGTTTATTAATATTTTTAGATTTATATCAGCTTTATTCCTCATTTTATATGTGATAAATTTAGTTTTATCAGCATTTATACTTAATTTGTTGCCTTTAAGCCAATTAATACATTTGAACAAATCCTCATTTATTATTCTTTCTAATTCATCTCTGTTTTTAGCACTGTAAATGAGCAAAGTGTCATCCGCAAATATCTTGTAATCGGCTTGTAAATTAGCACATTGGATGTTATGGATGTAAAGCAGATACAAAGTAGGCCCGAGCACTGACCCTTGTGGAACACCTATGTTTATACTACACTGCTTACTCAATACATCATTAACTCTTGTAGCTATTTTCCTATTTTGTAAATAAGATCTAAGATCTATCTATTTTCCTATTTTGTAAATAAGATCTTCATATTTAACATTTCTTTGATGCCTGGTCCTGAATATCTATATATCTTGTCCTTGAATGTATAGATATCTAAAAACGTGTTTTATAATCTAATGAAATTATTTTTCATTTTCAACTTAAGCAATTTTGTTTTGTTTTTAATATGCTGGCTAGACTTATCAATCAATCTATTTAGACATGTATAATGTCATTTATATTGAAAAACATTTTAATATAAAATAATTTTGCTTATCTTAGAATATAAATCGAATATCTAAATCGAAAATCTATTATTTAATATTTAGAATATTAGCACCTTAAAGTATGCAATTTAATTGAAAAAAATATTTTTTAATAAAATAAAGGTACTGGTTTAGTATATAGTTTATTAACCAAGGGAATTAAAGTGTGCACAGGTCATTACACCTTTTTCCTTAAAATGAGTTACCAGGTTAAGTTAATTAAGTTTTATAAAAAAAAAGATTAAATATTGGTTTTTTTAAATTTTACAATGATGTATTAATATGATTTTACTACAACATTATTGTACCTGTAAATCAGAACTGGTTTTAATTGACTATATTATATATTTGTTAAATTTAACATAAAAAAAATCCAAATATTTTTAAATGTTAAAAAATAAAGGAGTTATACCTTGTTTGTTAACTTTGTTTTGTAGGTTAAGATATTCAAATGTAAAATAATAGCAAAATAAAAGGTATTTTATAAAGAATATTATTAGTATATTGAAAATGATTTTTGAACTCAATTGAATTAAGTGTTTAAAAATTAATGAGCTTAATAGTAATCCAAAGTCATATGCGTTTAACTGATAATATATAGGTTAAAAAAGTTCGAAAAGATCTTCATTTTTTGATCCAGCTTTTAAGCAACCAACGTAATGGGGATGATATCAAATCCCACCTAGGAGGAAAGGATTTATTAAAAAAAAAAGAAAATGTAAATACATAAGTATATAAAATTGTAAATAATGAAGTCAAATCAAATATGAAAATAAAAACAACAGAGAACGTGTATAATTAAATTACAAGAAACAAAGGAAAATTGAAGTACCGCGTGCTCAAGCTGCAAGGCAACAGAAAAGCTTCAAATGTTGTTCTGTTAAACAATATAATGCGCTACTAACAAATATAAGGCATAGTTACAATTTCAATAGTTTTAACTCAAGAATTATGACATTTAAGCTCCTACAAGATTAAGCACATAGAACAGTTCAACTAGACTAAAATAAATTATAACAGATAAATTTAAATTAAACTTTATTGAAATATTTAATTTCTTATATATAATCTTGTAAATTCTGTAAATTGCATTGATAATAAAGAAAAAACAAAAAGATTTAAAGAAACAGAATTTTCCAAGAAATATAAAATAATATTCACTTTTTTAGTTCCAATAAAATATTATTCTTACTTGTATTTTTAAAAATAGAAAAAATAAAAAAAAACCTTAATTAACATTTTGGTACAATTGTGGTAAAATTTTTTTAAATTGGCACAAAACTTGTTTAAATTTTTTTTTTGTAAAAATTCTTAAATTTTGTGGTATTTATTTGTAAATAAAATATTTAAAAATATATTACTCGATTTTTTGTAATAAAACAATTTTAAAATTTAATTTTCCAATTTTATTTTATTTTTCTTTGACATAAATTAGAAAATATTTTTTTTTATTAAAAAATTTCTAATACAAGGTGTTTACAAAAAATCTAAAGCTTGGTGTAGATAGAATAAATCTGAAAATGGCAAATGGTTGAAAATTGATTTTAAAGAAATTTATTGAAATTTTTTATTATTATATTATGGAGAGAAATTAGGAAACTAAAAATAAACCGTTTAATTCTACAACAGAAAACTTTACCTATATATAAAATTTTTTAAACCTTTTCCAAGGGTAATTTAAAAAAATATCATTTGCAATTTAGAAAGTCTTATTGCTATTTAAAAAGCAACAGTATTTATTAAATATATATTTTATTTTTTTTAATAAAACAGTTTTTATTGATGCTTTCTGAATTACAATTGACGTTTTCTAAAATTTTTTTTTTTCCATATTATTCCCCTAGGGAACATAGGTCTTCAACATAGCCTCTCCAACTGTCTCTGTTTAGCACTAACCTCTTTTATTCGGACCATGTTTTTCCCGATAGGTCACATTCTCTCTGGACTGATCTCCTCCAGGTTGTTCTTGGTCTTCCCACATTTCTCCTATCCTGCGAATTCCAATTTAGGGCTTGGCGTGCTACTGATGTTGTTGGCCGCCTTAGAATGTGACTAATCCACTTCTTCTTTCTAATTTGGACCCATATCGGCTCTTGCCCCGTCATTACCCAGAGTTCTTCATTCATTATTCGCCTAGGCCAGAATATGCGACATATTATTATTAGACATTTATTCATGAAGACTTGTAATTTTTGTATGTTATTTCTTTATACACGCCATGTTTTACTTCCATATAGCAGTATGGATTTGACACATGCCTTGAAGATTCTTATTTTTTTTCCAAAAATAAAACTGATTCATTTGAATTGTAATTGATGCTTTTTAAAATGAAGCTGATTAATCTGAATTACAATTGATACTTTCTAATTAAAATTGACTAGTATGAATTACATTTATAGTTTTCTGAATTAAAAAATTTTCTAATATGAATTACAAGAAAAAATATTTAAAATTTACACTTTTTGATCTTGACTTGCAAAGGTGTAAATCAAAATTTTATAAATTTTAGAAAATCCTTCAACTGATGATCTTCAGTATTAGTAGGTAAATTTCCTTAGTTATAATACTTTGCATTATTCTATTAATTATGATTATATATATCTCCTATATTATGAAACACCCTATACAAAACAAAATTAAGAAATATACAAGTTACATAAATAAAACAAATGCTTTACTTATAAATTATTCAAAATATTTTAAAATTAAATTATCTTATAAAAATTTAAAAAAAAAAACAATTTAATTTTTTTCAAACTCAATATTTTTTTATAATAAGGTTTTCAATAAAGTTTGAATTTTCCTACAATATAAATATATATGTAATATATTTTATTAAATTATTTATATTTATATAAAACAAAATAAAATATATTCTGAAAATATTATAAAAATATCACAAATATTTACACAATATTTTGAAACAATATTATCTAACACAAGATACAGTAAATTCTGTTCAAAATCTCAGTTATTCTAAGATACTTTAAACGATCCATCTGTTATTTTATTTCAACTCTATTAGATAAAGGGTATTTTTGTAAACTAATTGTGAATTTAGGTCAATTACACTACAACCACTTTAATTAACTTCCTTTAATTTCCAAATTCCAATTATAATTGTCAAATAAAATTAAAATCAAAATTCAATTTTTGTTTTTTACAAATTTTCCATTTTCACTTTTTTTTCAAAATTAAATTAAATATTCCACATATGTATTTATTTTTAATAAATTTTTTTTTTATTTTCAAAATTAATATGTTACACTTATACATATACATGAAATGACCCAATTTTTAGCACATTTTCAAAAAATTTTGTAAAAATGTGCCTATATAGCTTCACTCTGTCCGTCCGTCCGTCCGTCCGTCCGTCCGTCCGTATGTTTACAAAAACTTTTACACCGTTTGAAATAGAGAAAAGAAATTTTAACCATGGGTAGTTTTTGCAAAAAAAGTAATTTCGTAGAAGAATTTTTTTCTGTAGCCCCACCTGTTACGGGGCTACAGCCCCCCAAAGTTGGAAAAAGCCCTATATTTAAATTGTTATAACAAGAGTTCTGTTACATATATTTTCAATCTGAAAACGGCAAATGATAGCTGGTTTCATAAACTTTATAAATTTTTACAAGACAAATGTTTAGGGTTGCCATACGGTACTAAAATTTAACATTACGCAAAACTTGATTTTCGCAAAATTTTTGGTCACACATATCTTCTGAACGGTTCAAGCTAGGGTCTTGAAATTTTGGGAGGAGTTAGATACTCAGTTAGAGACTTGAGAAAGGAGTTAGATTGAAGTTAGAGACTTGAGAAATTTGGCAACCTTCCCCATTGAAGGGCTATAACAACTTTTAAATAAAAAATTTACTATTAGCAGTAAATTTTATAAGTCAGTAGTAACTATTTCCAAGTAAATATTTCAAAAGTTAAACTCAGTATGTAATACAATATAATTTTGAAAATGTGCTTTTTTAAAAACCCTTGGTTTTTTTTCATCACTTGTTTTTTTTAAATTTCCCCAATTTAAAAATTCAATCTGAAACTAAAATTCATTTTTTTTATTTTGTATATTTTTTTATTTTCTATCGGATTAACATTCTCTTAAAATAGTTTAAAAAAAATATATAAATGAATAATTTAAAAAAAAGTTAAATTAAAGGTAAATATATTCAAAAAAAAAAAAAAAAAAAAATCAAAATGGTCAAAAGCATTTTTTTTTTATCTCACACACATCTTTCTTTAATTCCATAAAAATGGAAAAAATTTACATGTGTGAAAGGAATAATAAAAATGAATTTTCTTTTTTCATCAAAAATCGCAGAATAAAAATTCAAAAAAAAAAAATTTCAAAGGTACGTACAAAAAAACAAAAATTTTTAGTTTTCTTCTGTCATATTCAAAAAATTTTGAAATTTTATAAATTCAAAAAAAAAAAAAAGAAAATGTTTTAATAATTGTATGCACTGTATGTTGAACACAATCTGAATAACAATAAAACACAATTTAATATGTTAATTTTTTCTTTACAAACATATGCTGCTTCATATGTGTAGGAATGATTATACAAAGACACACACATGTATATATATTGACAAATAAACCAATTTTATTTTTCTTATGACCAGAATTTATGGCATATTTTTTTGCACTTTAAAATGTTTTGGAATAATTTTGATTCTCAAATTACTTTTGTTATAATAAAAATTGAACAAATATATTTCTTTCAAATGTACAAACAATAGAAGAAAATCCAAATAAACAATAAACAAAGCAATAATACAATAATAAACAAAAGAAAGTTAAACATTATTTAGCAGGTGTAGCTGAAGCACATACAAAATAAAAAGTTTAAAGTATATTTTTTTAAATTTAATTGTTTAGTTTGAAATATGCTTTGAATGAAATTATATAACTTTGTAATCTCAAAGTCCCTGAGTTTATTTCTAGAATGTTTCGAGTTATTCCCTTTCACATTCACAAAGCCCTTTTTTTAAAAAAAAAATATAACTTTCAGTTTTTCTCCTATAAAAGCTTATTTGATGTTAAATTTAAGGTTCTAAAGATTTATAACATAAGATACATCTACTACAAAGGACAATCAGACAAAGAAATCAATTAAAAGTTTTACAATTTTTTTGAAACGAATGAATGTAAAATTTCTAATTCAAAATTAAAAACAAATTTTATAAAAAAGTAAATTCGTCAAAAATGTAAATTCCAGTGAATATCAATTCACTGATATATATTCATTTAAAATTTTAAAAAGAAACGTAAAAATAATAAATAAAATTAATATTTATAAAGAAGATTAAAAAGAATTATTATATTTCCTCCTAAAACTATGCAATATTTTTTAAATAATACAAGTAGAAAAAAAAGTGAATAGAATTGAGATGTGAAAATCTCTGTGGTGCAATGGTTTAGGATCTTGCTTATCAACCAGGAGAATGAGGGTTCGATCCCTGCTCAGATCGTAAGTTTTTTTCAAAGAGAATTACTGCAAAAGGTTATTTTCATTACATTTCGGTTTTAAAATATTGCATTAAATTGATTGAGCCTTGCTGCCGAGGCCTGTACTAATATCAAGAAAATTAATTTAGATAATATGAACTTAATTAAATTAAAGTAATTGATTCACAAAATTCCTTTTGTTATCGAGAACCTTTTTGATATTATTATAATTTATTGTATAAATATTAGATTAAAAAATAAATTAATATAATTGATTATGAGAAGTTGAGAATTTTGAACTGAAATTGTAAAATTCATTGCACAATATATTAGACCTAAATATAAATTTATAAAAATAGATATACTTTAATTTAATCTAATGACAAAATATTTGATCCAAAAAATTGCACACCTGCAATTATCTGTTTGATATCACAAGTCGTTGTAATTTTTAAATCAAAAATTTTAGCTGAACATCTTATCGCGTTATGTTCATCGCTTTTTATGTCAGTGGTCAGAAACTATTTAAACACTATTTTTCATTCCATATTTTTTTTTTAAGTGGCGAAAATCTTACAGAGACATTTGGACCGGATTTTTTCCTGACAATCTGATATAACTTTAAGATTTATAGTACCAATACTACAAAATGAACTCTAATAACCAGAGAGTTATTTGAATGATCAACATACCAACTCTCTCAATGATTCTTTCGTAAGTGCTGAAAATCACATGAGAAAACTTAGAAAATCTTTGATAGTATAAAATTTTCTTTTAAAAAATTTACGTTGAAAAAATATTAAAATAAAAAGTTTTTTTAATCTATTCAAATTTTTTATTTAAAAATTTATCCTTTTACAATTTTTACACATTTTATTAAATAAATATACAGTACATAAAGAAGTGACATATTCTCATGTTTTGTTTAAATTTTACATTGACATTAAAATAACATGAAACATGAAACAATACGATGACAAATTGGTTCATCAGATATTTTGTCTTTGTCATTTATTTTTATTCAATTTTATATTTTTCATAGTAAATTTTTTCAATATTATAAATTTATTTATTCAATTTTTTTTTTTTTTTTATATTTTATTTATTGTTTATGTTATTTTTCTATTTATTATTATAAAATTTAAAGTAGCATTTTTTGTACGATATCATATAATATTTTACTATTACATGTATTAAAAAAACATACACTATTTCAAGTTTGAATAAACACACGTCAAACTTTTATTTATCAAATAGTCTAAGTTAAGTTGCAATAGAAATAGAAAATACAAAAATATTTTTTTCATTATATACTTTTATTAAAGTAGTACTAGCCCCCTAAAATGTTGACGATATATGAGATCTTGGAAAATTGTTACTGTTTTAATATAAAAGTAAATTGCTGGTATAAGAAACAGTTCTTTCAATGTTTGAAAACTTTTGAGCTTAAAATATTGAAAATTTTCATTAACCAAAAATTGATGGTAGATCTTTTGCATTTAAAAGAGTTTTAGTATAAAAGTATATTGCTGAAATGAGAGACAGTTCTTCTTGCAGTTAGTCTTAATCTAGCAATTTACTTTTATATTAAAACACTTTTAAATGCAAAAGATCTACCTACCATCAATTTTTGGTTATTGAAAAATGTAAATGTGGTTGTGGTTGGTGTTATGCTGTAAAGTATGCTTGAGCACTTATCACAATTGTACTCGAGTGAGTTTTACTGTACATTATATGAAACTTATATTTTAAAAATATTCCTTTCAAAAATTTCCAAAAAGAATCATAATATTTTAAAGCTCTTCCAACTATTCGAAAACTTTGTTTATATTTAATTTTGGTTTACAGTATCCGTAAATGAGTAAGGGTGCGCTTATGTTGGAGTTGCGATAAGTGAAAAGAGCGTCCATAACAGAATAGCGTAGAAAACTATATACATGATTTAACTAGAGGTGTTTATATTCGGGCATCGCTTTGATCATCGATAAGCTGTATAAATTTTCAACGCTTTGCTCTTATCGACTCTCTTATCACTTATCGCAGCTCCAACATAAACGCATCCTAAGAAGTTGACAGCAAATGAAAAGTAAAAATACCAATTTAAAGGCTTCAGGATTTCTTAAATAAATTTGGCCGGATTTATTAAGTCTAATATTTATGACTGCTTTTAATTTATGTTATCAATTTTGTTTTTTTAATAAATAACCTTTTTGTTATCGCAGATCTTCTGTCTGGCTTGACTTTAAGTCACAATGTCTTTTATTAGTATTAATAATAATAATAACAACAATAATCGCCTAACAAATTGCTTATCATAGTAGAATTAATATCTTCTTTTAAAACAAATTTATTTACATGTCACAAAGTGTACTTAAATTTCACTAGATATTTATTTAAAATTATTTTACTATATATATTTATATAAATTTTTAAATTAACATTGTTTTACAAATATAAATTAATACAATATACGTCGTATACAAATACGCAATAATAAATATTCAAAAATATTTACATATCACACAAAGGGATTTTTTAACTAAATTATGAATATGTCTGCGGTATAATTGTCTCATTTTTATAAATAAAACAAAGAAAATATGAATAAATAAAATAAATAAATAATACAAATGAAAAGAAAATAAAAAAAAAAATAAAATAATACATAAAATATTTAAAATCATCAACAATAAAATAATAAATTAATATCAAATTTAACTTTAATGTACAAATTCATAAATTAAGTTTAAATTAAAGTAAAAAATATTTAAAATATTTTTATTAGGTAAAAAAAATGTTGCTCAACTTTATTATAAAAAAAAAACGCTTTCTTTACAAATGCTCTAGGAATAATTTTTAGTAAATAGCTTTAATTAGAGGAATAATGCAACTCTCAATAATTCCAATTTAGTAATTCTATTTGGCGAATTCTCCATAAATCAGTAGAACACAATTAGTATAAATAAGAGTCAGAACTTAATAATTAAATAAAATAACAAAAAAAAAACCGTAATACTGTAAAAAATCTTTAAAATGTTCTAATATATTTCAAAAAAATTCTTTGGGTTGGAGTCCTTGTGGTATATTTCAATAAAGTACAAATTAGAGCTATCCGTCTTATAAACAATCCCATTTTAACCTTAATGTTAACTCTTTTAGCAATCATTACACCGTCTTGTCACTACAATACAACTTTATCGTAATCTAGAAAGGCGACAAATTATTACAAAGAAATTAATCAACTAAGGAGGCATTAGGGCTCAAGGTTTTCCAACAAGGAGTGTGACAGATACACATCACTTAACCGTTTATTACGCGAACGTTACGATTATGGTAATGCGAATGCTAATGTAAGATTGGTAATGTGTTTCCTAAAGTTGGTAATTCATATATGTTCTTTGCCAAAAAATTTAAGAAAAACATTAATATCCACCTTCATTATATCCCTCAAAACTTTTCTCTGATCCAGTTAAATCCATATAGTTCCTATCCCCAATTTCGTTTTCCAATTTCAGTCCTAATAACAAAACGATGCATGTATATATATAAGATTTATTCCAAGTTTAGTTAAAAAAGAAGGTGGCTTTAGTTAGTTTAAATACACTACCCATGAACTATACACTACCCAGATGAATCTTTACACCAACCCTCCTACGGTTTGATATTCGGTTAGTAGGTACAATAATATTACTCTAAATCTGGATTTTCAGATTTTTGAAAATGATATAAGAAAAAAACCTTGTCTTCTTTTTAAAAAAATTTATCATAAATTTAATTTAATCTTGATGGTGTTACAATCATTAACATCGATATGACAATTTACAAACTACGATTTAAAATTGCGTATATAATAAATATATGGTATGACAGTATAAATATTGTTTAAACCGCCAATCAACGCTTCATAATAAATGTCATTATAAATTTCAATACTTTATCTAAATCCCAAACATTTATTTTTTTTAATATTACAAATCAAACATAAAAATTATTAATAGTAATTTAAATTAAATAAAATTAAAATAAATTGTAACCAAAACTAAATAATTTAAATTATTATTTTGTACAATTAACAGAACAATAAAAAAAAAAAAACTCTCTAGAGTATTTCAATTCATAAAAAAATACATTTTATGTAATAGTTTTACTTTATTTTGATTGAACTGTCATATGCCATTATAATAGTGATCAATTCTTATTTTTTTATTCATGTATATATATATATATATTATATAGCTATATATATAAAATAAATACATTAAAAAAATATTTTAAAAATATCGTAATAATAATAAAAAAATTTTATTATTATTATTTACATTTTTATTTTATTTGGTTTTTTGTTTTATAAAAAATAAATAAATAAAATATTTAATATTTATATTCGAATAAATAAATAATTTCTGCAAAAAATAGAATAAAACAAATAACTAAATAAACAACAATTAAAAAATTCATTGTCCAGTTTTTTTTTTTTTTGTATTAAATTAAAAAAAAAAATTCATATTGATATTTTTTTTATCACTAAATTGTTTCAATTAAAGTATGAAGTATTACTAATTATAGTTACTTAAATTTCCATAATTGATATTCATGTCTTAATGAAACTAAATTAGAGTTTTCATACAGTTTGATTATCTCTACTGTCATTGTGACAGCAAAAGTTTAATAGGTAGCGTCATATAGGAAGCGTCATATTATAATACTACAACTACATATACACCAGTCATTTTATCAATATCATCTCAATTTTTCGTCAAATTATCGTGAACATTATTTCAATTTTTCGTCAAAATATTGTCAATTATATGTCTGGTTAAATTTGAATGCCAATTCTTCGAAAAAAAAACGGTCACCTACTGTTTGCGTTACTGAGGTCTAAGTACAGAATATTGGTTTCAAATTTGCTGCTGAAGACAATTAAATTCATCTCTTTTACGTTCATACATATGTCAAATTTCATACATTTACCGTTAAAATTATTAACTATCAATAAGTATACTGATATATATATATATATTTAATAAATAATTTTTAATTTTTTTTATGTTTGTTAAAATAAATAAAGGATTCAATAATTGAAATGCCAATTAAAATAAATATAGAATGAATGAAGGAATTTATAATAAACATTAATATGTATATACAAGAAATGTTGTACCATGAGAATTCATATTTATGAATTTTTATTTACAATTAAAATTACTAATTTATACATAAAAACAAATATAATATAATAAGATATATATATATAAATATATATATATATATATATATTTTATATTATATATATATATATATATATGTCCGTGCATCATTTATCTGATAATTATTATAATTGTTGAGAAAGAATTCATAATATTATATCATATAAAGTATTGAAAAATATTTAATAAAAATTAATATTTTCAGAATTGAAAAATAAAATATTTATTTTTGGTGTCAACATTTTCATATCAGTTAAAAAATAAAAATTTTTTTTATATTAAATATTATTTTTTTATTATTTTATATGAAGGTAAACATTTAAACTTTAATTTTACAAAGAAAAATAAAAACAAGTAAAGAAACAGTCAGTCGGTGCAACCGACTTAGAAATACCCTACACCTATTTGGTTCAAAATTAAGGACATATCCATAAGTTATTTTAACACCATAAAAGCTGTTATTAATTTGATCGTAAGACATAGCTAACCAAATTAACTTTATAATACTAAAAACATTTTCTAATTATATTATCTATTAAAAAATATTACAAATTCTTACTAATTTGTCTATTTAAAAATATTCAAAAACAAGCAAACTTGAAATAAATGAAAATATATTTATTCCAATTCAATTACAAAATGAAAAAATTCTAATTATTAAATTTTGTGATAAAAAGATAATCAAAGCATAATATATTTAATAATCCAAATTTTTAAAAATTGCAATTATTTTAAGTGGTTAGTTTATATACCTAATAGAAAAGCTTACAAACGCAAAATATGCAATAAATGTATTTCTAAAATACAATTACAAATTTAGACCTTTTCATATAATTCATTTAAATATTCAAATAAATTTTACATAAATGCAGCAAGTACCTTTGAATATAGCTGAACCACTACAATTAAGTCTAGATTTCGGAGACACATAGGACATAGGAAATATATTCTTTGGCTTTGAAATTAAACTCAACCAGAACCAATTCCCATGGTACTTTCATTACTAGTAACCTAGAGTTTAAATTTCATCAAAATACCGGCATTATTTTTTGAGTTATGGTGTTTTAAGATATATGTTTGTTAGTCCTTGAACTTGTCAAGGGTTCCAGAACCCCAAACCATGGTACGATTTCGCCCATATGCAGTCCCGTCATACTTTCAATACTAGTTAACCCTTGTATACAATTGGAACGTTCTATCTTAATTTTAAGTTACTAGTTTTATTAATTTCGATGATAAGCTTTTACACATTTGGGGGTCTAAGAGAGGTCCTGAACCACCACTCCAAATGATCCCAAATTAGGGGGGCATGGAAGAAATAGTAAAGAACACCCTGGGCCAAAAGCTTCTACATTTGTTTCAAGTTACTATTTTTATTAATTTCGAAAATATGCTTTAAGGTCCTCGGAACTGAGTGCCTGGTCCCCGACCCACTAGTCCAATGGGGTCCAAATTTCAAAGACACTTACGCAATTGGAAGGGACACCCTGATACCAAATTTGGAGGTTATATCTTCATTGGTTTCGGAATTACGCTAGTTTGGCCTAAATTCGATAAAAAAGTTCTCAGTTCCGAACCCATTGTCCAATCCTCACCGCACGTAATCACCGCCGTAGTTTCATTACCAATAACCTACAGCACAAATTTCATGAAGATAGCCTCATTAGTTGTTGAGTTATCGTGATTTTTAATATATGTTCGTTATCCCTGACACCGACTAAAAGGTCCAGAATACGAACCCATGGGCTGATTTCACCCTTATACAGCCCGCGCTTTACTTATAGTACTAGTTAACCCTTGTACACAATTTAAACGATCTATCTTAATTTTAAGTAACTATTTTTAGTAATTTCGATTATAAGCTTTTAAAACTTGGGAGGTCTGAGAGGGGTACTGAACCACCTCTCCAATTGATCCCAAATTAAGGGAACACGCAAGAGATAGTAAAGAACACCCTTGTGGCAAATTGGAAGCTTCTACATTTTTTCAAGTTGTTATCTTTATTAATTTTAAAGATATGTTTAAGGTCTTCGGAAATGTGTGACTGGTCCCCGACCCAGTAGTCCAATGGGACCCAAATTCTCAAGACACTTAGGAGATAGGAGGGGACACCCTGATACCAAATTTGGAGGTTCTATCTTCATTGGTTTCGGAATTATGCTCGTTTGGCCTAAATTCGATCAAAAAGTTCTAGGTTCCGAACGCATGGTCCAATCCCGACCTTACGGAATCCCCGAAGTAGTTTCATTACTAGTTACCTACAGCACAAATTTGATGAAGAAAGCGTCATTAGTTGTTGAGTTATCGTGATTTCTTATATATGTTCGTTAGCCCTTCGATCGATTAAAAGGTCCAGAATCCGAACCCATGGGCCGATTTCGCCCATATGCAATCCCCGCCGTACTTTCAGTCCTAGTAACCTACAGTTAAAATTTCATCAAGATAGCTCCATTATTTTTTGAGTTATCGTGCCTACGGACGGACGGACGGACGGACGGACGGACGGACATGGCTATATCGACTAAGGCGGTCACGCTGATCACAAATATATATACTTTTCCATATCTAGCTCGCTTCCTTTAGGTGGTTACAAACACCATACCAAAGTTAATATACCCCTTTACCTATTCTATAGGTGTAGGGTATAAAAAACGATTTTTGTTTTTTTGAATAATTTTTATTGGATATATTTGGTTTTTACTTTAAAATATGAATAAAAGTTCAATAAAATGATGGTTAAACATTTTAATTAAATGAAAATATAGGTAAAATATATGAATTTGAGATTCTAAGAATTTATTTTAGAACTTATTATAATTTAAGAATTGAACAAAACTTAAAATATCAAAATAAGAGGCTTAAAAATTGTGCGGCTAGGTGGCACAGTGGTTAGAGTACCAACCTTTCATACGAAAGGTCCGAGTTCGAATCCCATAGAAAGTGAAAAAACTTTTCTGGTTTTCGACTCGAATCATCAACAAAATTAATTAGAAACAGTTTTTCTTCACATTAACCATAGTCCAGCAATTTACTTTTATATTAAAACACTTTTAAATGCAAAAGTTGTACGATTAATTTTTGATTAAGAATGAAATTTGAAAGTTTAAAAGCATTGAACGAACTGTTTCTTATACCAGTAATTTATTTTATATTCCCAAATTACCAAGATCTACCATCAAGTTTTTTATTTTCTACATTTTAGGGGGCTAGTACTTTTTTTAATAAAAGTATATATTGAAAAAAATATTTTGTTTTATTTTATTTTATTTTTCTTTTAAATTAAATATTTATGAATTGAACACAAATAAAACTCACAATCCCTTGGTTATTAAGCCAAATGCTTATTCATTACACCACAAAGGTCCAAAGTTATAAATGAAATTTAACTTAATTAAAGAAGTTTTATGTTTTAAAGCTTTTTAATATCTGAATTTTACCATAATCTTTTAAAATATTGTACCATAATAGAAAATTTGCTAATAAACCAATAGAAAATCATTGACTTTAATAAATTCTTTTATGTCATTAGAAACTTTAATAAGTCAAAAATAACATAAAAATTAAAACACAAAACACAACAAACAACGAATAAAAAAACTATAAAACGAAAACTACTATAAATTGTGATATTTAGCATAAAATTTTGAAGAAAATTTTCAAATTTATTTTTAAATTTAAATATCAATTTTTGGTAAATGAATACATTTTGATATTCATTTTACGTTTCATTAAAAAATTCCCTTCAAGATATTTTCTATTTCATTTCAAGTTATAAAAAATTTGATATATAGAATACCTAGAAAGTGAATAAAAATTTAGATTTTTCGTTTGTAATGCAAAAAAAAAAAAATCCAATTTAATATTATTGTTTCATAAATTTGTATAAATTTTAAAGAATATAATATTAGCTAAACTAAAATCGCAGCTTTTATGTTTTCCACCCAGTACCCACCCCCACAAAAATTGGAACAAAATTCATGATATATAACTTATTGATTTTTTTAAAGTTAAACCACAGGAAGAAGACGCGCATAAAAACATTGTAAATGGCATTTGTTTTAAAAAATTTACTTAGAGTAAGGCCATCTCTCTTTTAATTTGTGCTAGTTGAAAAGCTAAATTTTTTTTGTAATACAGATGTATTCCACCTTCTAAGCCTAATTTAAATTTAAAGGTGGGTGCTTTTAGGGTGTTAAATTTAAACAACACTGTGGATGCGAGCAGGATCTTTCGATGATTTCCCTATCCTTACCCCAAGAAAAAAAAAACAAGTATGAAATTTTATTAAAAATTAAATTTAAGGACTGGCGAAATATTTTTTAATTTTGTGAAGCAAAACTCGATTAGATTCGATCATATAATAAAAAAAACTATAGAATACATTGAATATATTGATACTGTACTATCAGCACATTAAATAATATATTTAACAGTAATAGAGTAATAATATATGAATTGGAAAAAAAAATAACAAAAAAAATTCAAGAAGAAAAAATTTAAATAACTACAGTATACATCGAATATGTCGGTACTGAATACAAGAAATAGAAAAAATATAAATAACCCATATGTTGAAGCAAAATAAATATATAGAGTTGTAATAAATATTGTATATGAATTGAAAAAAAAATATAACAAAAAAAATTCAAGAAGAAAAAATATAAAATGGATACGATATTAGAATTGATTTTATAATTGATATTCAAACAATATCTATATTATATATATATCAACATAAAATACAGCTAAAAAATAAGAAGGAGCAAAACATGGGCTCATATAAATCTAGGCAGAAAAAATCTATTACAAAAATAAAAGAACATTCAACACAAGGGAAAATCTTCAATTCTATTATGTAGTTTGAACATCTTAATCGGTTTGGACAAATAATTAAAATATTAAGGTTTTGTTTAAATATAAATATAACGATATCTATTCTATAGTAAACTTAAACTTATTTTATTTTTAAACACCTTATAGTTGTCATATACAAAACAATTTTTTTACTATTTATAATACTCTTTATTTTCTATTTCTTTTAAAGTTCCTTTTTTCTACAATTTAATTTTTTCTTTTTTATTTTAGTAACCACCCTTTTCTGTAGTAAGTTTCCGTAAGAATCAGACCGAAGATCCTGAAAAGTGGTATAATATAACATATACAATATATATATATTCCCTATAAGAACCCTATAAGTTTCTATAACTTGAAAAAGCGATGAAAACTCCCAGTTTTATTAATGGAGTGAAAACATCAAAAAATATTTGAATTTTTTTTTTTTTTTTTTTTTTGAATTATAAAAACATTTCATCCATGGATGGCTCCAAAATTATTTTTGACAATTTATTTTTGAATGTTATTTTTTTTTTTGTAACTTTCTTTTTAACTCATGTTTTGATGTTTCCTTTTATAGCGTTTTCCGGAATCAAAAAAATAAAAATAAAAATCCAAAAATTTTCAATTTGTTTGTTTTTTTTTTTATTTTTTTTTTTTTGCAAATTTTACACATGGAGACAATGTTTTATTTGTTTAAATTATCATCAGAGTAATGATACCAAGTAGCTAATATGATTTCGTGCTGTGTGCCAAGGAAATAGAATAAAAATAGAAATAGAAAAATTTGGTTTTAATACAAAAGATATTGAAAGGATACAGAAAGGACCCTAAAACAACAACAACAATCTAGTAATCAAGACGAGACATTTAAATAGTTTTGGGTTCTATATTTACATAAAATCTTAATGTACCCCGAAACATTGGTAAAATTATTTGAATATAGTGACTAAAATTCATATTTAGAATATGAGAGTATATATATATATATATATACATTTAACATTTCAATGAATATTAAATCAAATTTATAAATTTCATTACTTTTGTTTTTATTGTTTATGAGAAATTATAAAAAAAAAATTTATTAACAAAAAAAAGAATGTAATTTTTCATTAAAATAACATTGTAACCCAGAGAATTTTATTAACTTTGTGTAAAAAAAAAATAAATGTTTAACAGATTATTAAAGATTAAAATAAATTAATTCTTAATTGTAAGAAAAGTTTCCAAGAAATACAAGTTCAATGTACTAGTAATGTACAAAGAAAGAAGACTTTGATTACTTGTAGTCTCTTGTAATGACTCTAATTTTTTTTGACTTTTAAAACCGCTTACAGATAGACGTTTTTAGAATTAGTTTCATACTAACATATTTTATTTAACAATTTATTGTTAGTTCCAAAATAACTAATGCAATTAAAATAGAATTCAAATAACTAGAAATAGCTAAAAACAAAGCTGTCTTAAGAAAACAATATGTTTCTTAGTGAGTAACTATAGGTGTACTAGACTGTATTCTCAGTGCAGTGTATGTTTAGGGTCTTTCAAATAAAATTTTTAAAATTAAATATTTAAAAGACATAGAATTTGAATTGGAACTGGAAAAGTTGTTATTTATTTTTGAAATACAATGTTTGCCATTTTTAATTTGAAAATGGTATCTCCCATGTGACTACCTCTTGTGTCTTTACAGTACCTGATCCTTTTAACAAAATTTTCGGTCTCATTCTGAAATAGATATTTAAATAGTTGTAGAATTTTTCCCCGAAGCATAAATAATTGAGATCATTGAGGTCCATCTTTGACTCCCAATCTTGTTAAAAAGAAGTATACATATTTTAAAATTATTTAAGCTCATCTATGTGTTTTATGATTTATCAAGTGCAATTACATATAATTTTTTTAAACTTTAAATTAAAATTTTAATTTTTTAATAACTACTTTAAATCATAAAAAAATTAGATATTCGAGCTTTTCACGCGATAAATCTATAGTTTTTTGAATTACAAATATTTTGTGACATCCATGTGAAGCTGCAGGATGGTACAATTCTTTATTCCAATAGTAAATATAAATATACAATTCTAAATAGTGTTTCATTAAATTAAAACTAACATATTATGTTTAGATCTTAGCCTAAGCCATCCAATCTTATAACTCAAAAGTATGAACAAATTTAGTGTATTATATATGTTTATAAAAAAAAAAAAAAAATTTCCCCTCGAACAAGTACATGAACTGTATTTTATTAACTTTAGTTTACCATAATTTCAATTAAATTTTAATTAGAGATTAACTAATTTTAAATATTATAAAC
This sequence comes from Dolichopus griseipennis, assembly GCA_963082915.1. Taxonomy (NCBI): domain Eukaryota; kingdom Metazoa; phylum Arthropoda; class Insecta; order Diptera; family Dolichopodidae; genus Dolichopus; species Dolichopus griseipennis. Next base: position 10,039,941 of record OY720442.1, read on the forward strand.
CCAACACAAATATATATACATAAAAGCAATAATGGCTGCTTAGCAAAATGTTTAAAATAATCAGGTCACAATTAAATCTTATAAAATATTTGATATTTGACTTGGCCTTATTTCATAAAATCCTATAATTCTTTAAAATGCAATATGTACTAATCCAAAATTCAATTTCATCCAATTGTAACATATTGTATAACATTATAAACAAGTATATAATATAAAGATCGCCATTAATATATAGAAGCTATAATATAATATAGACCAACTATAAATAATAATGGCTAAAACTCGTAAATGTCCTTTAACTCAAATTATTAGGGCATATAAGATCACAAAAATGTCATCTATCATTTTTAAATTTCAACCAACCATATTGTTTGCGTTCTATTTTAAATTAAGTTTTCCTTTAGGTTTTTCCCGATTACACAAAAACAAATTTTGACAACAAATTACACAAACAATAACCATTATTTATTTTAAATTGAAACAAAAGAATAATAATAATAAAAAAAGAAAATTTAAATAAATATTTGAATCGTATAAATTATTTTCTTTAAAATATGAGAAATTCCCATTTTTCCATAATAAAAATAATAAAAATAACAAAAATAACAACAACAACAACAAAATAACAGACACAAAATAAAAGAAAATCTGATTAAAATTTTCAAGTAAAATTTATGTGAAATTCATTCATCAAGTCTCAAGTTGTAAAAGGAAACTTTCGACTAAAAATTTTCCCGAATTCATTTTCACAATTTAATTTTTTTTTTTTTTTTTATTATTTCACATACGCGTACATTTCATTTATTTTTACATATTTATGTACATATGAATATATAATCGTGCACATGCAATTTATCATTGCGTGCGTATGTATATATTGTGTATATTTTATAATATACAATGATGTTCAAAAATATGAAGTCATGCGAAAATTTTGGAATTTCAAACTTCGTTTAATTTTAGTTCTTTTGCAATTTAATTTTAGATAAACACTTAAAATCTTGTTTTTATTTTAGAGGTCTTGGTTGCTTATAATTGGTTGCTATTGCCTTATAATTTTTTTTTTTTTATTCCTTTTCCACTCCTTTAATGAGTATAGGGCATTCACCAAGTTTATTTTAAACTTGGCTTCAGTTTCTTTTTAATCATAATATTCACTAAGCCGTTGATTACTCGGCTGTAGCTATTGTATAAGGTTATGTAATATGAATGCGCAAATGTTAACTTTGTGCGCCATCTATTATCTTACACAAGAATTATTTATATATTTTTATTAAATCTTATTTACGATATAAACTATTACGATATAATTATATAATTTTACGATATTTTTTTATTAGATATGATCTGACCGGGGTTTGAACCCGAGACCTTCCGCATGAATGGCGGTTTCTTTACCCCTACGCCATTGGTCAGATATTGCCTTATAATAATGGTCTTAAATTATTTATAATAACCTAGAATATAGCCACAGGGGAAAGCTTAAATTTTTTGAGAATGCTAAAAATCCTTAAGTGGAATTTGGATAAATAATATTGCCTGGGTGGCACAGTGAGTAAAGTACCACTCCTATTTTAAATTGGATTCAAATTAATGGTTTAAAAAATAATTAATAATTCTATGTTTTTAATACAAATACAAAATATAAACAAATTATTTAATTGAATAATATAACTCGCAGATAAATAAATGCTTTATCATTCAAATATAAAATTATTACAAATATATAACAAAAGAATTTTATCTATTGCAAATCTGAGACATTTCTACATGTTATAAGGGTAGTACTATTTCATGTTTAAATCAAATTTAATAAAACAAAGTCAATATATTTGTAAAATTTTGCACGATACTGTACTTATATGATTAACATTATTTTCGAATTCAGCTGTTTAAAAATGTCCAAAATTTTTATCGTCTTAAGAATATTTGTTTTTTTTTTAACATAATACTACAATATAATGTTGATATATGACCAAATAACAGTGATATATAGTTTTCTTGTGATTTTTATTGTTGTTATTATTTTTTTTTTTTTTATTTAATTTGTAGATATAGTATTAATGTGCAATTTAAAAAATTGTTTTTAACATAAAAAAAACAAAAAATAATATCATTCATTCATCCCAGTTCCATCCTGATATATTACAAGATTCTTTGACATATTGTTGTCTCTTTGTAAAATGTCACAATAACTTCAAACTTTAAGGTTTAATCTATCAAAATGTTTGCAATAAAAATAATCAAAATAATAAAGTAAAAAATAAAAAACTATTTTTAAAATGTATTATGTAATCGGATCAAATCAATTGGTTATTTTTAGAAATAAATAAATTTAAAGATTTAATAAATGTTTAAGAAATATTTTATTTTTGTATTTTAGATTAATAAAAATAATCAATAAAATTTTTAGATTTTTAAATTATTAAAGTGTTTGTTTTATTTGTAAAATTTTAATGTTTATTTATTAAAATTACAGGTTATTGCAACAATTATAGGTTAGGATACTATTTATATTTAATATCATTATATTTGACCGTGGGTTTAAATCCTGGTCAAATCATATCTAAAAAAAAATATAATTTATAATTGATATTTTAATAGTTTATTTCATAATATAAAATAAATTTTAACTGTAACAGATTCTTCTCACTTATCAACTCACTTATCACATTGTGTGTGGTAGGGGACTGTACATAAATAAATAAATAAAAATATTTAATCGTAAAGAGGAATTTTAATGAAAATTACCTTTTTCAGTAATTTTCCTTGAAAAAAAACTTTCGATCTGAGCTGGGATTGGATCTACACTGCATGGGTTGATACGCCCGGTACATGAAAGTACACTTAAAATTGAATCCATAACTGTCAAATAATAAACATTTTGACATTGCATATTTTTAGGCTCTCTATGTTTATTTTTATATTAAATTTTGTATTTTTGAAAATTTTAAAAGTTAATAAGAATGATTATTAATTTTGAAGGCTTACTTCAAATTAAATTTAAAAAAAAAACAAAAACTACATAATGTTAGAATTAAAAATGTGCAACAGGAGTTGGTGATGTCAAAATTTTGGACAAAAGGAGATGTCAAATTTAGGTTTTATAAAACGTTTAAATATGAATTAAATACAAAATAATTTCTTTTCTTTAAAATGAAATTTTTGAATGAAATTACAAAAAAGAAAACATTTTTTAAACAACTATTATAACCATACGATATTTTTCTGAGTTGCATATTGGATTAAAATCACCTTAAACCATCTTCTTTTTGAAACTAAGCCAATATGAATCTTAAAGTTTAAAAAACCTGATTTAGGAAAATATGTTTAAACAGAATTCGGATTTGGAATCATGAATTTTGTATGATAAGGACGAAAATTAAAAAAGTGTTATATTTTTTTTTAATTATTTAATAAATGGCTATTTATTTGACTGTGAGATTACTGTATATCCCAGTTAGATTACAGCGTACAAGTTAGATTAATTTATGAAGAAAAAAAACTTTTTTATATAAATATCTTATCGAATTTTCCCCATTCTCGAAAAGATTAATATTAAATTTCCTAAATTCCCAAAAATTTTTTAACATCTCTATCCTTAAACCCAAATTTTACACTAATATCACAGGTCCCAAACTGTAAAGTTTGGTTCAAAAAGGGTGGTGGTTTTGGTGTGTTGAAATCGCACATCTTTAAGAACAAGGACTAGTAGGTGACTTTTGAGATTTTCCACTTTCCACCTAAAAAAAAAGTTATACATATAAAATTCCGCCAAAAATCAAAGATTTAATTTAATCTTTTAATACGTAGACAAATTATATAACTTAAATTCTAAAAGGTATGCAAAAGTTTCGTAAACAAACAGATGGACAGACTATGTAATAACCCTAATAAATATTCTAATTATTTTTAAAAAAAAAATGTACTAAAAGTGTATCTATTACAATTAATCATTAATATTATACACTAAACAATTTTTTTTTTTGTTCAGTATTAGATCTTTTAGTTTCTAAATTTTGTATCATTTTTTTTTAATCCTTTGTATCGACTTTATTCGCCTTATCCTAGATCAGTTATAGAAAATATCAATAAAAAATAAAACAGCTTGTTTTTATATACGTTATGTATAAAAGTCTTATACTAAAAAAAAAATAAAATATTATTAAATAAAAAAAAAACGATATATATACATATAATATTTAAATCACTCTATAAATCTGTCGATTAACTTAATAAAGTTATAACCTTAAAACCTAAAACCATAAATTTTTTTAAATATGGGGGTTGCAAAAATAAAAAAAAAAAACCAAAAAAAGCCTAGTGTAATCTTTTTTACATTTTTCTCTTATCACCATTTTCTACCTTTTTTTTTTTGCAGGGCATACACTATACAGTGAAGCAATGACAAAAAAAACGATAGTTAGAAAAAAATTAAAATAAAAATTGAAAATTTTTTTTTATTATTATTTTGTAATGGCACAAAGACACTTTTCTTTCCTTTAAGCAATGGATACAAAATAACGCACACACATACAACAAAATAAAAATATTCACAAATATAACAACAAATATTGAAAAGTAATCGTTATCAAGAAATATATTTATTTTTTTTTTATTTCTATCCATTTTTTGTCAATATTTTCTTTTTTTCTCCTTTGTGTTGTGTTTTTTTTTTATTGTATCCTTTTCTTTGGTTTTTGGTCCTTTAATAGTTCCTGTACATAAAGGTAATAATGAATATGTAAGAGAAAAAATATAGTGATTTTTTTTTTATTATGAAAAGATTTCTAAAGAAAAAATTCTACAAGTCATTTTTTAATCTGTTAGAGGCAAATAATAGGAAAGTGACCATTTGTCTTTTCTTTTGAAAACGGTATTGTATTTTTATGTAAAATGGTTTTCTAGCTATTTTTTTAGTTTTAAACGATATTTAGAAATGTATATATTATTTAATTGTTTTAAATATACAGTATATATATATATATATATATATATATAGTATAGTATACTCGTACATAAGTATACTTCGTTCGAGTTGAAGTAAAAGGAAATGAAATTCTACAAAATTGTATATAAAGTAAAAGCAATTAAAGGAACATTTAAAAAAATAGGTGGACAAAAGTTTCCCTTATAATTAAATTGGAAAATTTTTAAATAAAATAATTAAATCCTTGGGGTATAACTTACCATCTATTTTTAAATATCTTTTAATAAATTGTTGAATGCAAAATAAGTAAACTTCGATTGTACTTTATGAGTAGAAAAATAAATTTTAACTACTAATTTTTTAGTTAAAATAATCAAAAAAAAATTAAATATTGTAAAAAATGCTCATTTTATACAAACAACCCAATTTAAAACTTAAAGTGTTATTTTTATTTTTAAATTCTGTAAAAACTGCTCAAAACTTAATTTTTTTTAATGTTAAAATCCTAGTTTAATTCTATAATTGCTGTTTACAATATTTAAAATCCGTAAAAACTACTCATCAAATACAGTTTAATGCTCAAAATACATGATAGTTTAATTACTCAAAAAAAATGTTAGTTATTTTCTTGTGTTCATCCAATATCTCAAAAGAAGGACGTCCCGTTTTTTTTGTTTGAAAATATGGTCACTATAACTATAAATATACGAAATTTTAGAGGACATTTAATTTATAAAAATACGTTTGCAATATAATATATTTATATATGTATGTACTGTGAGGTGAATTTAGACATTATAATCAATTAAGTATTATTTATTTATTATTATTTATTATTAATATTAGAAGTTATCACTTTTATGGTTGGCATTAGTAAATTTGCAGCCGCTGGTTCTTAAATTACTTTATTTAAAAATTACTCCATTTCTCTAAAAATATTAATAATATAATATGTTCAGATAACTTCTTTATAAATTGATTTAAATATTTATAATGACATTTAATACTTATAATGTGATTTGATTAAAACATACTTAAAACTTAAACCCAATTTTATTCTTTTTATCCAATAATCATTTTCGAAGATGGAAATTGAAATACTCCCAGTAACTACTGCCTCTTTCTGAAAAAAACTTTCCTTAAAAAAGTATAAAGTACTTAAAATATTACTCTGAGAACAAATTGTAGAAAATTGAATTAAAAATAAGGCGGTTAGAGTGCCAATTGCCAATCATTCATGCGAAAGGCCCATATTCGATTTACAGTAAAAGAGAGAAAGGTTTTATCTGGTTTTCGACTCAGCTATCTTTCGTCATTGGGTTCAAATTAATGGCTTAATCAATAACAAATTATATATCTTTAAAAAAAATGTATTAATATAACAAAATTAACAAATACAAAGTGTAAACAAATAATTTAACCGAATAACATAACTCACAGATATAGAATACAATATAACTCAAATTCAAAATGTTACAAATCAAAGAAAAATAGAATTGTATCTATTGGAATGTGTCTAAGTGTTAAAAAGGCTAATACTATCTCATGTTTAAATTGTATATGGGATTGATGACTGTTCCAACATGTATCCTATGGTATAGACAATCTTATAAAGCAAACAGTTGAACAATTAACCGCTTAAAAAAAAAGGGAAAATGTCATAATAAATAAGTGTAATCATATATCAATTAATAAATTTTCTCATATTAAAGTCATCATTATATAAGTTTATATCATATTATTCACCTTAATCCCATAGCTTTCACAAGTCGAGTTAAAATTTATATATACTACTTTTCTATTTTCTGCATATTTTAAAACTATACTTTCTATACTTATATTTAAATTTCTAAATCTTTTTACCTATACCATAATCTAGAAACTAAAAGTAAAACATATTTAAAAACTAAAACTCTTTACACATATGTTAAGGTTTCAAACTTTCAATAGTAGAACATTGTCTTTAAATAAAATGGATAAACATATACATATATATATATATATACAAAGAATTAAAAAAGGATAGTATAGGATATTTAATAAAAGTCTTTATTAAATGATTTTATGAGGAAATACCCTTCAGTTGCTCTATAAACAGCCAATTCCTTCCCCCATTTCTTTCTTTTTATATTATAGTTTATAAAAAAAAACAAAAATAAAAAAAAAATACTAAAACTATATAACTTACAATAAAAAGATATTTTCAATTGATATAAAGGTATTAAATGGAAATAAGATAAATAATCCTGAATATCATCCCTTTTTTGAATAGAAAAATAAGAAGAGAATATTTATTATATATTGTTGCTTGTGGCATTTTAGTTTCTTATTTTGGTTTTTGTGTTTCTTGTTTCTATAGTTTCTATGGTTGACTTCGATTTTGTATTGGGTTGGAGTATATCTTATGGTTTATAAATTCTTTGATTTTTGTTTTATATGTAACTCAGAATTTAAAAGACCAAGTCAACTGTAAAAAAAAAAATAAAAAACAAAAACGATTAAAATTGAAAAGGAATATTTATAGGAAATAAACTTATGATCATTTTGGTTTTTTTTTGTATAATCTCAGTATGGTTTTTTTTTCATTGGTTTAATTTACAGGATATTTTGTTATAAAAATTGTTTTTTCTAGAAAAAAAATGGCAATTGATATTAAAAAAAAAAATTATTTAATAAAAAAAAAAACTTTTTTAATACAAAAAACACTATTAAAATTAATAAAAGTAATTTTTTTGATTCGTAATGTAATACATCCGTATTCAATATTGTCTTATAGTCACTTCGCTGTTTCGTTGATTAAAATTTCTATAGTTTTGATTATTAAAATCAATGATTAGTGTATGGACAGTAGTCCCAAATCTCGATCCTGATACTGTCAGAAAGTTCGATTTCATTATAATAAAATTCTCTCTAAAAAACAGGGTTTTGTCATGACGGGAATTAAAATATTAAAAAAAAAATTAAAAAAACCGAATCCTTTTTAAAAATTTATAAATTTTTACAATTTCTTATTTATACTCTATTAGTTTATTAAAAATATAGTAGAAATCTTAATATTCAATTTATTAATTGGTTGTTTATTTTATCCTATGATATGGTTTTTTATTTTTTGACAATTCAATTTGGAGGCTCAAAGCATTCGAACCTCTGCTAAATTACTTTTATTTTTAATATACCTTAATTTTTAATTTACAGTGCTTTTATATACCAAAAATTACCTTATCATTATCCATTATACCTTAAAACAAAGTACCATTTTTATGCAATATAAATTATATCAAAATTTCGTAATTAAATCACCAAACTAAGTTACTTCTTTTCCATTGGTAATTAATTGATTCAAATTAGTAAAAAAAGGTCAATAATGCCAACCTTGTACGAATCCGCAAGACAGGTGCGAAAAATTGTTTTAAATAACCAAAGTATTTTAACTTTTAAGCCACACCTAGTTTATAATATCGTATAATAATAAATTAGTATTAATATAATTTATAATTATTACATATTTGGAATATCTATTTTAGTTTGGTTGCAAAGTATTAAAATTTTTGAGACATGAACAGATAAACACTATAAAGGTATTATAAAGGTAAAAAGAAGAGTTTTAAAAACTTGTTTGATCTAATGATAATTGAAAATTTTTGGGCTATTAACACCTGTACTGATGCAATTTTAAATAACTGAAGTAATTAACGTATAATATATCTTACTTAATTCAGAAAATATGAAATATTATTTTAAAAGAATTACTTATTGATTAAAATCCAATTAAAAATTGAAATTTTACTAAATAAAACTTATAAAATTAAGATTTAATTGACTTTTAACAAAGCAAAGGTCAAAAATGAATAATTGATAAGAAATCATTTCTTCTTGTCACCTACCTACAGTAAAAATTTGTATTGAGTATATATCTATATTTATTAATATAGTTACGTTTATTATTCTATTTATTAATATATATAATATATATTCATTCATTCATTCATTTGTTAATATATGCACAACTTTTTTCGTCCATTAAAAACAACCGTTACCTTAATAAACTAAAATTGTTTTTGAAAAAAGAACCGTTTTAGCGTGTTTTTAATTTGTCATTTAACATAATCCGTTTAATTTACATTTACCGACTACTAGATGGCATCGTTGCTGTTTTAACTTTCGAAAAAAATGCATAACTGTAAAAATTTTTATTTAATAAATTGACCGCTAGAGGAAATTTTATTTTAACCCAGTGAGTTTTTTTATTTTAAGATTTTAGAAAAACTCAATTTTATTATTAACAAATATAAAAAAACTTTTATTCGATCGGTGGTGTAGGGGTTAGGACGTCGGCTTTTTGATCGAAAGGTCTTGGGGTAAAATCCTGGACGGATAATTTTTAATAAAAAAATATAATTTGTACCTGCCACCTGAAAAGGAAAAGCTGAATCACTCATTTATAACATATTATTATGTTGTAGGGGACTGTTCTTAAATAAATAAATAAATAAATAAAAATAAAATAATTATTTATTGTTTTCTAAATACAAAAATATATTAAAAGTTCATAATAAAATATTAAATATATTGTAAAATTAAAAATATGTATGAAATAAAAATGACAAGTGAATTAAAAGGGAATTTTCAAATTTAATAGAAAATTTATTAATAATTAATTGAATAAAAGATATAAAAAGGGTGAATTGAAATTACGGGGCAAGCAAATACTGTTAATATAGCAGACTTACACTTTGAATGAATATTAATCAACTTAAATTAAATAGCCAATAACTAAAAATTCTAATTCTAGGCATTTATAGATTTCTAAGAAAATAAAAAGATTTCATACTTTATGTTTAAAAAATATGAAGTATTATATTTTAATAGTATTTATTATAATTAATATATTATATTTTATTTAAATAAAACACAAATTTATTTTTAATTATTTTTCCAACGGAATATTTTCTTTTTGTTAAAAGAAAAATTTACATTTTATGCTACATGGGACTAGAAAATTGGAAAATCGATATTTTTAGAAATACTTTTACACATATCTTTAAAAAGGTTGGAAAATATAAAGTTTTTTGCTCTTAATAAAGAAATTTTGTTTATAAATTTTTCAAAGATAAGAATTTTAAGTTCTTTTCTGTCTGATATTTACAATTTAAATATTTTGTATTAATTTTAATTAAACGAATTATTAATAACGGTTATAAAAAAAAAAATGTCTAATTTTATTGAAAATACTTTTGTTCGAGGACCATCTCCATCGTATTCTGATGAAGTTTTATCTGAAAATGGATTATCTTCTGGTGGACAAGTTGACTTGGGACAGATATCAACTAATAATACATTTAATAAAAAACTTCCAAACGGTTATGATCAATATTCTTCTGAAATTGAAGCTTATCAATATAATATAAATAAAAATCGTAATACTTTTGCATTTTGGACCATCATAACCCTTTTATTTATTCTTTGTATTGGAAATTTGTTAATTACTTTAACCATAATTGGTGTTTTAAAATTGGGTCGTGGAATGCAAGGAATGGAATTAATACCAGAAGAAGAAACAATTAAATTTTATGGTTCAACTGATTTAGATCGAATTTTGAATAAATGCGGTGGTCAAATTGATAGTTTTGTTGATGAACCAATGTCTATTACAGCTGAAGATTCTAATTTTAATGTTAAGTTAATCAGTAAAGGACAACAACATATTAAAATGTTAATGGATAAAACAGGAACATCATTTAAAGGAATTAATCAATTTGAAATTAAAGATCCCCATTCTGGGGAAGTCATTTTTACAACTCATCGACCACATTATACATTGCCTTCGGGTGCTGAGGTTTTATTAACAAAAGGTGTTAGTGCATCAAAAATTTCCAGTCCAATTGGCCGACCACTAACATTTGATTCCGATGATAAAATTTCTATTAGAGGTTCTGAAGGCGTAAATATTGATGCTAAAGCTATGTTGTATGCATCAGAAAGTAAAATAATGTTAAATTCAACACAAGGTTCAATTAAATTAACAGCTCGTGAAGGTGTATATCTAGATACATCAAAAATTCAAATGGCAAATTCCCAATATGGAACACAAATTAAAAATACTGAATTCAAAATATGTGTTTGTGTACCAAGCGGAAAATTATATCGAATTCAATTAACAAAACATACAACTTGTGCTCACTTTAGTCCTCAACATGATCCATGTATTGGAAAATAAATTTAAAATAGTTTAGCGCAAAGCAACAAAAGTAAATAAATACACATATGTCATATTTTTAAGGGAAAGTAGTCTTTATTACACACATAACTTCATAAAAGTTACCACATTTTCTTGTTAAAGCATGTGGCTGTTAATTTATTCATTAAAAACTAAATTCTTATACATATTATAAATTAAAACTAAAATATAATAGAAGTTAATAAAAATTATCTATAAACTAACTTCTTGTACAAATATTTTTAATTTTTATTCCATTACAGCGTCTTCTTCACCCATATGCTCAACAGCTTCCATATCTTCCATTCCCTCAGCTTCTTTTTTATCTGTTGGTTTTTCATAAACTGGTTCAACTGGGGATACAACAACTCCATCCCAAACTGACATTTCACGAGCAATACTAGTGTTACCTTCTAGCCCTAAAATATGTTTGTATCCACCGTGAAGAAGAACTCTTAGTAGGGTTTGAGCTGTCATACAACATGTATCTTGTTGTTCAAGTGTCATTGCAGTATGTACTCGTATATGGCCTGGTTCACAAGGATCTGTTATTCCAGCTGATCCTGGTAAAAATAGACCAGCTGCCAAGAGTTGGAAAACACGCCTGAAAGCTAAATTAATTGGCAGTGCCTGTCTACTTGGATTGTTCATAATAGCCAAATGTGCTAAGAGATCTAGCATCCATGGCGATAATGGTGCAAAACTTTCAAAACGCTTTGTCAAATCTCTCAGAAGACGGATCAGAACTTTAATCGATGAATGATGTGCATTTTCTTCAAACCAACGACTGTGGCGGATAGCAGCTAAATGAGATTGCATTGCTTTAGCATCTAAATGTATTTCTGCTTCAAGCTTACGAATATTCTGAGGTAGAGTAGCAATCAAAACTCTTACTTTGGCTTGCCAATTTGCAATATCAAAACCACGTTCATGTTGAGTGGTTGTTATTTGATCAGCTTTTGTCACAACTTCAGTTTTCATTGCATTTTTCAAATCTTCTTCAACTTTACGAGCTAGAGCCTCACAGGCCTCTTTGGTCGGTAAAGTTTTTAAAATAACAACAATATCTGCAGTGTTATTACCGGTAATCATAGTACCTTTTTTAAATGATCCCACTTGACGAACCTCATCAAGTTGCTAAAATTATAAATCAATAATTATAGATATTCTAATTACAAATATTCAATAATTTTACTTACACAAGTATTAAAATCCCCTGGAGCAACTACCAAGTTATCTAAAACTGATTGAACTTTTGTGACTAAATTTGCTATAGCAGTTTGTTCGGCCGGGGTTGGCGTTAAATCTGTATTTCGTTTTAATAAAGCCTGAAAAACATTTATTGATTATACAAATTTTTTAATTTTTATCTAAATTCTTACAGCTGTTAACGCTGCATCGTCTTGTTGTGGAGCAACCTTTTGAAAAAGCGGCCTATAATTAAAAATTATATTCATGAAATTGAAAACTTTTTAATAATTATCAATACTTACTCAGCTAATGTTAAATCAAATGGATGCCGGGGGACAAATGTTTTTCGAGTTGGTTTAAATGGGGGCCTTGCATTCCGCATTGGATTTCCCCGACGTAAATTACCCCTAGCCATTTTAGGTTTTCTCTTTTTGAGTGTAATTTTGTATGGATTTATTAAAAATTAGTATGGAAAAAAATGTTGGCTCCTAACCAAATTGCTACTCAAGTAGTACAGTTTTTTTGGTGACTTTTGAAGTTTGGAATTGGAAAATTTGTTTTAATATTTTAATAACAAATGACAATTCACAATCGTACGTCAAATAAAATAAATGCTTCTACATTTTCGTTAAAATTGTCCCTTCGTCGAATTTCGTTCAATTTACGTATTGTGAAATTGTGAATGCAAATGTTAATGACAGAATGACATAGAGAAATTGTCAAATCATTTTGAAAGATTTGTTTTTAGTTTGCGGAGATTTTGTGAAAATCATCATCATCAATTTAAATAACATATTAATTAAAAAATAAATATTTATAATTTTCTAATTGAATTGAAATGGCATCAGAACGTTATAGTTTCTCTCTAACGACTTTTAGGTACGTAAAAGAACATGAAGAATTTTAAAACAAGTAATTTTGACTTTAACCTTACTTTTGGAATGACTTGTAATCTTACATCTTGTTGCATCTAATTTCAGTCCATCTGGGAAACTAGTACAAATCGAATATGCTTTAGCTGCTGTTGCAGCGGGTGCTCCTTCTGTTGGTATTAAGGCGTCAAATGGTGTAGTTTTGGCAACTGAGAACAAACATAAGTCCATTTTGTATGATGAGCACAGTGTAAACAGAGTTGAAATGATTACGGAACATATTGGAATGGTCTATTCTGGTATGGGTCCAGATTATCGATTACTTGTGAAGCAAGCGAGAAAAATGGCACAGAGCTATTATTTATATTATAAAGAGCCAATTCCTGTTTCTCAATTAGTGCAGCGAGTTGCCACTTTAATGCAAGAATACACGCAATCTGGGTAAGTTTCATAAATTCGAAGAGAAGCAATACAATTTATTAAATTTTAAATTATTTCTTTCAGTGGGGTCAGACCATTCGGAGTTTCACTGTTAATTTGCGGTTGGGATAATGATAGACCATTTTTATTCCAATGTGATCCATCTGGAGCCTATTTTCCATGGAAAGCAACTGCTATGGGAAAAAATGCTAATAATGGAAAGACATTCTTAGAAAAAAGGTAATCTTAAATTTCCTAAAAACTATGGTTTCAAACTATTTATGTTTTTAAATTAATTTTTAGATATAGTGAAGATTTAGAATTGGATGATGCGGTGCATACAGCTATTTTAGTGTTAAAAGAAGGGTTTGAAGGTAAAATGACTGCTGATAACATTGAAATTGGAGTTTGCGACAGAAGTGGTTTTAAACGTTTAGACCCAGCTACCGTTAAAGATTATTTGGCTAATATTCCTTAAATTATACATTTATTTTTCATATTTTTTTTTACAAATAAATATTATGAAATTTAACGAAAAGATTTTTTTATATTTTTTATTTTAAATTTTGAAAATATATTAATCTTATGATAATTGGTAGGTTTTACATTTTTTTAACATCTTAATTTAAAAAAATTATACAATTTCTTCAATAAATCCACTGCATGTAATAGGATCGAACAGGAAAACATTCAAATTAGGTGCCTCTTTTTTCGAAACAGTTTTAATGATTTCTTGAGCCAGTTCTCCTCCAATAATGGCAGCAGCTGGTGAAATTTGGGCAAAAACTGTTTCAAAACTGTTATCTGAAACTAAAGTGTCAGCAATTTCATCACGAATTTTTTTTAGTTCCTCTATATCCTGTTCTCTAGTTTCAAAATGTGGATCTCTTTCTTTTCGATTACGAAATTCTTGTAACACTCTAAGAAGCGGAAATGCTGTTCCAATTTTTTTCATCCGCTTAGCATAAGTGGGTGTATTATAATCAAAGTCAATTACTTTCTGTAAGGGTGGAAATTCCAAAGTTCTTTTTACAGTTGATGTAACTAATTCAGTTTTTACTTTTTCATGAGGTTTAGAGATGACTTTATGTTTGACTTTATCCCTACAAAAAAAAAAAAACAAGAAATTATTTGTTATATTAACAAAAAAAAAATCTTATAACATACTCAACAAATTCATGAGTTTGAAGATCAGCAAATATATAACCGAACAAACCCCATACATCAGCAGAGAAAAATTTTATATTTTTTGAACGACAAATATTGTCTATTCTTAATAATTCATCAATTGACGCACTGCTAATGACAATTACATCAAATTTATCGAAAAAATCTTCATTCTTTTCTTTTAGCTTTCCTGTATCTACAACGATTTCCACCATTGGATTTAATGCTCTTGCTCTCTGTAATGAAGCTTCAGCTCTATTTTTACCTACCGAATCTACTGAAGCCAAAAATTGAGAGCAACCATCAACAACAGTAACATTTTTGTCATCTAGTAATGTAACAGATTTAACACCAGCTAAAATAATGTTTTTAGCTACTTCAGCTCCCAAACCATTAAGACCGGCAATTAAAATTTTCGAAGTACGTAACCTATAAAATTAATATGTACACATATTTTCAAATATTCAGGTTTTATTTTAATATTACAGATTTACCTTTTCTGTGCTTCTAAACCCCATAAACGGATTTGCCTATCATATAATTCTGCTTCATGTTCAGTTAATGCAGTATCATTATTTTCTACCATTTTTATTAATATATTTTTATTTTTTGATTTTAAATTCAAATTTTTAAATTTTTATTTATATATTTTAAAGCGGCGTCCAAATCCAAAATATGTGAACAATTTGACAGCAAATTGACAGTTTAGGTGTCATCAACATTTCATAATAAAAAACTTTTGCTATTGTGAATTAAATTTTAAAATGATTAATTTTATTAACTTTAATTTTTTAGATTTTTAAACTTTAAAAAATTTTTTTAGTTCATTTTGTAATAAAGTTAATACATAATTAAAAAAATGTTGTATTTAACTATTTTCAAATATGTTAAAATTTTAATCACTAAAAATTACCCGATTGTAGACTAACGTGGAGTGACATCTAGCGTAAAACTGTAAATACACTTATATTTTCACTATAGTAACGGTTTAGGAAATATTGAGGCCAAAAAAAAAATGTCAGTAAAACATGAAATAGATTTTCTCGAAGAAATAAATTCAAAATATCAAACAATAGAAGATGAAATTGAACAAAAACTTAATAAACTGTAAACTATATGTTTCTTTATTTAATTTATTATTAAAGTCCAAATTTATTTCTAGGCATCAAGAGGAACTTAAATATGAAAAAGAAGAACAAATTGAAGAGCAAGATCATTCAACAAGAGGTAAATGTAATTCATTACAAGATGCTAAACATCGAAATTCGGAAATATTAAAAGTAAATATTTATTAACTTCTTATTAGCACATAACTGAAATTTAAAAATAAATTTTAGGCTTTTGAGATGACAAAAGCAAGACTACGTTCCCGTTCAACATTTAGCCCAATCGGTAAATTTTAATAGATATCAGAATCCAAATTTACTTTTTACACCATTTTTTTTTTCCAGAAATGATTTTAAAAAAAGCGAAAAAAAATTACATAAAAGAATATGCTTTGGTACCAATATCTAAAACTGATCTTTAAGTTTTGAAGAGTCTAAAATATTTTAAATTTTAATTAAAAAAAAGATTTCAATAGGAAAACAAATTTTAAAATTTTATTAAAAAATATTTAATACAATTCTTGTTTAATAATAATTAATATACATTTTAATAAAAAGTATAAATTGTGAATTTTTATTTTTTAACCACTTTTATTAGAGGGATCGTAATATTCAATTAATATTAACATAATTATAGTAACTAATATTTTTCTAAATATGAATATAAAATTAAATACTACGAAAATATTTTTAATTTTGTTAAAAAATACAAATGAAATTTTTGTAATATTGATAATTAAATTAAGCTATTCAGTTATATTTTTATTATCTGCTAGAAAAATGATTTATTATTTGGTGAGTATAAATAGCTAGGGATTTGGAAAAATATGCTTTGGAAACATAATGGTTAATGGAGCTTTTTAAAAAGGAATGCATCTATTTTATTATACATATATAAAATCTGAATTATGTAGTGTTTGAATATTTCAACTTTGTTAACTTATAAATATATATAAAGAATTTTTTTATGATTAATTTAATCATTTATATGATGTATATAAGAAAAAAAAAAAAAAATTATCCGCTTCCGATTTGTAGTACTCCAAAACAAACTGTACATACACGGACGGGTTTATTAATACCAAATTTTATTATTGGTACATCGTTGTCGGAACATTTTGAACACAAAATTCTACCACAATGACGACTAAAATAAAAAAAAAAATAATTAAAATTAAAAATAAATATACAATAAATTTCATTACCAGTGGTGTTTTCGCATAGTTAAAGTAAATTTTGATCCACATTCTTGGCATAACTCTGACTCAGACCATGGTGATTCTTGTGGTAATTGATCTAACAACTTATGTAACAATTGATTTGTTGCTAATTTAAAATTAAATATTGTCACACCATCACGATTTTCAGCACCCAAACATGCACCATTTTTTACCAGTACTTTACATAGTGGTGCCTGACCACGCATAAAAGCTAATAAAAGTGGAGTATTACCATCAAAGTCGGTTGCATTAACTGGATACTGTGGCATAGATTCAATAAAAAGTTCGGCTATTGCAGCTGCTGTATTATCTTTTCCAGTTCGGCATAATTCATGCATTGGATTTCTTCCTTTTAAATTAACAGCTTCAGCATTGATGCTTGATTCTGTCAATAATTCTCTAACAACAGATAAATGCCCCTCACGAACAGAGATGTGCAAAGAATTATTACCATCACCATCTCTGGCATCAAAGTCAGCACCATTTTGTATAAGAGCTGATACCGCAGGCAGATTTCCTCTTTCAGCAGCAATATGCAAAGCAGTTTTTTGTGTTGCATCACGTTCATTTATACGGGCCCCCGCTAATATTAAATTTCTTATAATCATTTCATTTTTTGATGCTGCTGCTAAATGTAATGGTGGGGTTTGGTTTACATCATGAACTCTTGAATTAACATCAACTTGAATAGCCAGTAAAAACAATACCGATTCTAAATCGTCTTTCATAATAGCCGTATGTAAGAAATTCCTTCCACGTTGATCCATTTGTTCTGCTGCGTTAGGTAAACGTTCTAAAATATTTTGGGCTGCTTTATGATTTCGTATTGTTAATGCACTTGCAAAAGGCGTATTGCCAGCTTTATCACGAATTTTTAAATCAATTCCTGGATGGCATAATAAAACTGAAATAATTTCAGCATGTTGATTTTCTATTGCTATATGAAGAGGAGTTTTATTATCGATATCTATTGAATTAACATTAGCTCCATGATCTATTAATGTTTGTAAAACTTTTGTTAAGCCCCATTGACAACAAAGATGCAATGGACTTGCTTTATCTCGAGCTTCATCACCACCTTCACCATTTGGTCCTAGTTGACGAGGGGAATCCAAATCACAATTACTTTTAATAAGAAAGACGGCTGCACTTTCTTTATTTTCATCAATAGCACGGTGCAATAAATTTTGCTGACATCCTTCTGGTCCTGGACCCCAACAATCAGTATCGACTCCATGTTTTACTAATACCTGAGCAATGTCAAATAAATCTTTATCTAAGGCTGTCCAAAGTGGGGGGTCTCCTAATAAAAAAAAAAATAATAATAAAATAATAACTATAAGTAAATAAATATTTTTTGTAATAACCTTTATTGTCGGGAGCACTAAGAGAAACTCCTCTTCCACACAACGCATCTACAACAGCTGGCAAATGACAAAAAATGGCCAATTGTAATGGAGATTCTTGTTCACCGGTCAATTCATTCATATCAGCTCCTTGATCCAATAAAAATATTGCTGTTTTAGCATCATAATTTAAAATTGCCTGATGCAATAATGTCATATCTTGACCGTTTCTGGCATTTACATCAGCACCACCTCTTATTAAAATGGGTACTAAATCATTATTATTCAAAGATAATGCTAAACTTAGTGGCGAATCTCCATTAGCATTTTTACAATTGAAATCTGGTTCTTCATTATCATTTTGTTCAATCTCTTTAAATTCTGCGAATTCTTGAATAGCTTCTAAAGAATTATGTTCTACAGCAATATGTAAGGGTGATTTTAAATTTGCTACACTTGATTGTAAATTTGGTGATGCTCCACTTTGTAACAGTTTTTTGGTTAACTTTGGTAAATTATTTTTACACGCTATATGCAATGCCGTCATTCCATTCACACTGACATGATTAAGACTAGCATATTCTGTTAAAAACAATGCAGCATCCTCTAATTTCTGTGCAATTAACAATTGTAATAAACTTTCACGAGTATCTGATTGTAATTGATTTGGTCTTGCTCCTGATTCCAATAAACGTTTGGCTAAATCAAATGGTGGACCGTCTGTATAAGGTGGTGTTAAACTTAATTGCAAGGCACATTTTTCCTCAATTGTTCGAATATTTAAATCAATTTCTTTACAATCTAATAATGCATCAATCATTTCTTTGTGCCTAGATAATATTGCAATATGAAGAGCTGTTAAACCTTTTGAATTTTGTAAATTTACATCACATTTTAGATTTATCAATTTTTTAGCAATTTCAAGCATATCTTTATAAGTTTCTGCATCTGTAGAATCTTCAGAATATTGTGAAACAAGATGTAAAGCTGTATTTGCTGTTGTTCTAAAATTAAGGAACAAAATTAAATTGTTATGATAATGCAAATAAAAAAATTATTATAAAACTTACTTTGATGTTAAATTTACATCACAATTGCGTACTAATAAAAATTCTGCTTAAAAGTGTATTACCCTACATTTACAAAAATATATATAAATGATTTGAATTTTTATTAATTATATTTAATTGAAAAAAAAAATACCTCAGCAGTATAAGCATTAACATTGGCTGAACCATTTTCTACTAAATTTTTAGCTATTGTAGAATTTTTTCTTAATAAAGCTAATTGAAGCGGCAACTGTCCTTGGGGTGATAAGCTATTAACAACTTCATTTAACTGAAAAAATAAAAAAAAAAGTATTTATTATTTCAATATTTGAATTAATTTTTTTTTTTTTTTAAATAAATTCTTATCACTTATTTTTCTAAGTGTATTGAAAAAATTATCACTTTTTTATACACAGTGTACTTATAATAAGTAGTTGATATTGAATACATTTATAAGATTTTTCATTACAAGATTTATTATACCTTAATAGGAAATACAAATCACAATACATTAATATTATTATTTTTAATATATTATCATACTGTTATGTTACTACTACTACATAACCGTGTTTAAAAAGTCCTTTTATATAAATAGAAAATTATACAGTAAAGAGAGAGAAAGAAGAATTTTCTAATTCCCACTCTCAATTTTTTTACAAGGTCTTTCTTGTTTTGTCCTTCACTTTTCAAATTTATTTGAAGTTAATATCAAGGGATTCTTCAGAAAATTTATAAATAGAGTTGTCACTTATTCATATTGTTTTTGTAGTAAAATATTTAATTTATGTAGTAAGAAAATCATTAAGCTTAAGAAATTTACTAATATAATTTATTATTATTCAGTTTGTAATCACATATTAACTTTTACAATTGATTAAAATACAGACAGAATTTATTCAAAATTATAAAATATAGAATAGTTAAAAATAGTTAATTTTAGATTTTGGAAATGGTTTAATGTCAATATGCAGATAATTTTTAGAAATGGCAAAAAAACCTACGAAAGAACAGTATAGATTCGACACATCAAGTTGAAATTTTTGTAATAATTCCTTCGAATAAAAAAAGAAGATCTAAATAATATTAAACTCAATCAAAAAAATTTACAATTATTCAACAGTGAAAAGAGTATCACAAACTTTCAAAAAAAAAAAGGTAGTAAAATATCCAAAACTAGATTTATACATTTCATATCTCTGTTTATATTTCTCAATATTAAATTTTTCCAAACATATGTTTACTTCTTAGATGAAGAGGTGGGTAGTGTTAAACGCAAATAATAGTATAAAAAGAAATAACAAATAAACACATACATATAAATAAAATGTAAAGCAAGGGTAGCAACACATTCGTGCAGCAGAAATTTAAACAACCATGAAGCAGAATTTTATTAGAGCTGCATTTTTATATTTAATGAGAACAGATATTTTATTCCTTGGTTAAAAGCGCCAATTTAAATAATCGAAACTAATAAGTGATGATAGTAAAATTATTAAACATTGTTTTATTTAATTTAATGACTCTATAAAATCATATTTATTAAAATTTTGAATGACAACTTGTTCATTAAAATGATAGGAAGTTTAAACATTCTTTTACTCATTTTAAGGGAATTATTTTCTGAGTCAGTGAATTCACAACTCTTTCTCTGTTTCTTTGAATCCCAACTTACTACGTTTTTCGACTTATATCACCAGTCTAAAACAATAAGTCCAAGACAATCAGTTCATTTAAAGCTTGACACAGCACAACCCATTCGTACTTTTAAATTTGAAACAAAATTTTTTTCTGCCAACATCAATACAAAAGCAGAACAGTTGCATAAATACAAGCAGAAAAATTTTAAACATACTTATAAAATAAAATATACTTGAAAATATGTAATAATAATAAAGAAAAATAAAAAATAAATTAAAAACTTTTTTTTTTAGTTTATTCAATGTTCATTTTCAATTCAATTTTCAATGTTGATTCAGTCTTTATTCAACTTTCGTAACGAAAACAAGTAAAAAATCAAATCGCTTTAATAAGAAAAAAAATTCAATTTTTATTTTAAATTAATTCAAAACAAATTTAAATTTGTTTTTATTTCTATCGGTATATTTTTTTTTTTAAATTATTATTAATTAATTATAATTAATTAAATTTTATATTTTAATTTTTTAATTTAAAAAAAAAAAAAACATTTAAAGTAAGAATACAACAACAAAATAACAAAAAAAAAATAATCAATAATAAATTTAAAAATAAATAATAATAGCAGAAATACAACAATAAAAAAAAACAAAGAATTAAATAAAATCTTAAACAAATGACGTCACAAAATTATATGTTTTTTTTTTTTAACTGTCATTTGATAAGAATTTGTGAAAAAAAAAATCATTTATAAAAAATAAAACAATAACAAAACGTCATCAATTAAAAATATTAATGAGATTTTTTTTTTGTAAACAATAAAATAAACAAATATATTATCTAGTATAATACTATATATATTTATATATATATATATATATATATATATTATTTACTATACTTTATCTAATAGTTAAGGAATAAATAACATTAATAAATACTTTGAATTCTAATTAAAAATTCTAATTAAAATAATTAAATTAATTAAAAAAACTTTTTAAATAAAAGATAAAAGTCACCAATAATTTCTTTAAGACTTTTTTTTATTGGATTGGATTTATCATTTTAATTTAAAAAAAAATTTTCACCTCATTTTAAACGTAAAAGATAAAAAAAAATTTCGCAAAATAAAATTAAAATAACGTGTTCTTGTACAAAAAATAAAAAAAATACGGTGAAAATAAAAAAAGAATGAAGAATTCACAAACCGGTTTTATTTAAAAAAAAAAAAATAATAAAACATTTTTTTATTAAATAAAATTGAAGAACAAAATTGAAGAAGAGAAAATTATTAAGGAGAACATAACGTGTACTTAATGTTTGTTTGAATGTTTGTAATTTTTGTTTCGCATTCTTACGTGATAAACATTTTTAAAATTTAATTCTCCAATTTTTGACTTTATATTCCTTTGTTTCCTTTTTATTTAACCCTTAAGTGTAACAAGCTAATTTTTCATTTATTTTTATTAATTGTTTTGAAAAAAATTTCTAAAGACTGTTTGATAAAGTTCTAATAAAGTTTTTCAAAGGGAAAAATAATTTCAAAACAATGGTTTGTTATTCTTAAGATTTTTAAAATATGTTTCATATTCTCTTTAATGATCTGTTGTTAGACTAGGTTAGACCAGCTGATTAGTACAGGATGATATAAAAAAATGGATTACTAATTCCTGAATAATATGAATCATTTAATTCTATAATTTCTTGACTAGAGTCAGTGATAAGTGAACTACAAATTTTTATTTTTGAACCAGATTATTGTTTGCAATTCTATATTAAAGTTTTAATTTAGATCTTTTCCTTTTCATTGTGGTTTGAGTTATTAAAACAGAAATTGTGAACAATGTCAATTGAGTGAAGAACACTTAAACCACAGCTTAGTACAATTGTTGTTTTAAACAATCAAACATTCAACAAATATTGGATTATAAGTTACAAAAAGAACCTAGGTACTTAAACCTAAAAGTTATTATGTATATAGGTACTGGTTGCGTTTTTCAATTCTTACTTAACTTATTAATCGATATTAAGTATTTTCTTTCATCTTTCAATTAAACAAAAACATAATGCTATATTTCGTTATATAAGTACCTACAACTACCTAAGAAACTGAAAATATTAATAAGATTAACTTAAAACGGGTCTATTAAGTTACAGAATTATTTTACTTCACAGAGGCATTTTAAAAAACCCCAATTTCTAATAACAGTATAGTCTAGACTTTAGTAATTTTATAATATAACCAAATTTACCAGAAAATTGACAATTTTATCTAAATATACAAAAGTGGATTAAATACTTCAAAAATAAAACAGTGTAATACCCTTATTCCTTAAATATATTTTGTTTTTCAAACCATTTTTAGTTTATTTTTATCTTCTGTTTAACATTTATAAAAACATGGATTTGAATGAACTTAGGATTTTTTTTTGTTGTAAATAAGTAAAAAAATAAATATAGAAATTGTAATGGGTATCATATAATATACCATATGAAAGGAAGGAAGTCAAAAGATAAAAATAGCAAAACTAGTTTTTTTTTATACATATTGTGCACCCAATTTCTTGTACAATTACAGTTTAAACTTACAATTATCTTTTAGTTCTTTTATCAATTTTCATAGAATTCTGAAGAATATTTTTAAGCAACAGGTAGCCAGTTTTCCTTTGAAAACTATTATTGTATTCATTTAGATATGTAAATGTTTATATATATATATACTTATATGTATATATAACTTGAACTTTCTTTGTAAAAATATTAACCTAAATCCAAAAAGAAAGAAATAGCTATTAATATCATCACTGTTCATATTGTATAGGATGTTATGGATGAATCATTATTTAAAGGAATGGTCTTTTATTAATTATAAAATTTCAATAACTTAGTAAACAATACTTTTGGTTTTTTTAATTTTTTAACAAAATAATGATTAAATAAAAAATATTCAGAATTTTTAATGATTATGCGCGACAATCTATAAAATTAATATAAATATACAATAAAGCGGATAAATATATATATGTAATCATAATAATAATGATGATTCATAATATGGTTAATCAAAATTTGGTAGAGAAAATTAACAATTAAAAATAAATAATATAAAATAAAATCGCGAAATTAAATGTTTTAATTTAAATTTTCACTCAAAAACCAAAAGAATTATAATTTATTTTCGTTTATTTTTAAATAAAAACAAAATAAAAATGTTGACACATTTTTTAATTTTTTTTAGCACCTAATTAATTAAAATTATCGTATAAACACGAGTAGAATTGAGTACAAATATAATTAGTAAAATTAATTAAAGGTGGAATATTTTTAGATTGGAAGAGGAATAGAACTATAGGTATATTTGATATTTAAAGATATTTTGAAAACATTTTTTTTAATTAAAAAACTGAGCAAATTTCAAATTAATGAAGTAAAATCACTCTTATTAGACGCCTCGGTAGTATTGTGAGTAAGCATTTGGTTTATTAACCGAGAGATTGCGAGTTTGATTCCCACAGGTCACAATTTTTAAATACTTAATTGAATTTTTTAATAAAAACTGCAACATTTCTTTAAACAATTTCAAAATAGGATTAATTATTTAAATAATATAGGTACCTATTATAAATATTATTTATATTTTTCGAATATTTTAAATATATTTTGAAAACTTTTTAAATTATTTTGAAGAATTCAGGGTATCTAGAATTCTCAAAATAAATCCAAATTTGATAAGTAGCTTTAAATTTTTTTTAATATTTCGGGTTCAAACCCTGGTCGGATCATATCTAATAAAAAAATTTAGTGTATATTATAATAGTTTAATAAGAAGTTCAAATAGTAGAATACTATTATAATATCAGGCAATATTTACAATTGTCTGGTACTGCAAATAAATAAATAAATTAATAAAAAAATATTGATATTTAAGTTAATTATTATCAATTCCCTAAAAAAAAATTCTAGAATATTTATTAATCGTATTATTAGATTAGTTATAGTAAACCCACTTTTAGTTAATTTGTAACACATTTTTAATACTAGGTAATACCCACTGATAAGATAATAAGAGGTTAAAAATAATTTAAACATTCAAAATTAATTTAATTGAAATATTGGTATTTCACCAAATTATTTATTCCTTTTGAAATAAAAATTTAAATCAAATAATTCAAATCTTATATAGAATGTTTAATTAAATACTAATTATAAAATTTTAAAATTTAAATATACTATCTAAGTAAAAAATAATTTAAAAAAAATTCTAAAGCCTAGAATAGAATACAATATAAAACAGAAATTTAGCAAATATCTATGAATATTTAAAAATATATAAATTTTAATTTAATGTATTCTTTTTTACTCATATATATTTAAAATACTAAATTGAAAAAAATATGTTTTGTACATTTTTGTATCTATAGATACGTATTTCAAAGGATTCCGATTTCTCTATTTACTTATATTAATTTAACAATTTTTTTTTTAATGTATATTTAGCCAACTTTGTACTACTGTTAAATATTATTTTAACTACATTTGTATATATATATATATGTATACAAATATTATATATATTATATATAAATATATTTTCAACAACTGTTATCAAATTGTATTACGTTACAACCTTGACTTTTTCTCAAAAAATTTTAATTTAAATTAAAACAAATTTTTTCCATTCATTCACAATATACAAGAGTTCATCATAATCATATTTATTTAAAAAAAAAAATGAAAAAGTTCGCAATAGAATTTTAAATCTGTGAAATGCAGAAAAAATAACATATAGTGGAAAATTTTATTATTTTTTTTTGTATTTTTATATATGTTTGTCTTTTGTATTTGGATTGTATCCAAAAATGAATAATTGCAAGTTTACAGTTACTTTTCAATTTCATAATGTATTTTACAATTTTAAAAATTGCATCTGCATCTGCCTGTTCTTCAAATACCTACTCTACTACCCCTTTTCTCTTTTAAAATAAAATTGAATTTAGGTACTTTGTTTTTATATTTTGCGACGTTATTACCTACATATATATATATATATAGTATATATACCAAATACTATATATATAATGCATATTTATATAATACGAATAATATTATAAAATTTCAATTAGCGTTTGCATTACAGCAACAACAACAACAACAATGAGAAATGAAACTAAATATCCTTTTTTCGGATAAGAATATATAAGTAAGGATATATACAATAAGATTTATATATGAGAAAAAAAAAGGAACAAGTCCTTACATACATACTTAAAAACATTGTATGTATATACAAACATACATAAAGCAAAAAAAACGAGGAAGATTATAGTTGCCCTTGTCAACTTTTAGATACCCGTGCATACCCACTATGGTGTATAAAATAAACCGTAATTTACTTCCCTTATACATTTAACTCATTACCCCATAATTTTGACGTAAAAAAAAAAAAAAAAAATTAACAAAAAAAAAAAAAATTCACAAAACAAAAAACAAAATTTTCATTCATTGTCCCATAACTTTAGGTTAAAAAAAAAACAAAAAAAAAAATTAACAAAAAAAAAAAAAAATCACAAAAAAAAAAAAAAAAATTTTCATTCATTGTCCCATAGCTTAAGCTTAAAAAAAAAAAAAAAAAAATAAAAAAAAAAAAAAAACAAAAAAAAAAAATTGGCCCACCCTAAAAGTCCGATGGTTCGAGTGATGTCCAACTTTGCCAAGTAACTTGCCCTATTAATTTACCTGCCCAATTTTAATTTTAACCTTGTAGCTTTATTAGATTCAAAGTTATTGAATCGAAAACTTTGTGTGGCAGCCCCCCGAAAATGGGGCCCTAACATTTTGAAACTTCATATAAGTGCTCGATTCATTATATAACTAACCGTGTGTAATTTTCAGCCTCGTAGTATAATTAGTTTGGAAGAAATTCATATTGGTGCAAAGAAGTTGTATGGTAGCCCCCCGTAAATGGGGCCCTAACATTTTGAAACTTCATATAAGTGCTCGATTCATTATATAACTAACCGTGTGTAATTTTCATCCGCGTAGTATAATTAGTTTTGAAGAAATTCATATTGGTGCAAGGAAGTTGTATGGCAGCCCCCCCAAAATGGGGCCCTAACATTTTGAAACTTCATATAAGTGCCGGAGTCATTATAAAACTAACCGTGTGTAATTTTCATCCCCGTAGTATAAATAGTTTTGAAGAAATTCATATTGGTGCAAAAAAGTTGTATGGCAGCTCCTCGAAGCCTTGGTCCGATTTTAACCAAAAACAATAGGGAACCTAGAAATTGTCTAAAAATGACTTTGTGTGAATTTCAAGACTCTAGCCCTTTTAGTTTTTGAGTTATCGTGCTGACACACGGACGGACGGACGGACGGACAGACACACATAGCTAGATCGACTAATTTTTCGATTCTGAGCCGATACGTACCCTTGACACTATATCTAGCTCGTCTAGATCGATGCGTTACAAACGGAGGAGCAAATCTAATATACCCGATGTTCATATATATATGCACGGGTATAAAAATAGAATTGAATTAGTTTCCTTTTTTTTAAATAATATATTAATATGTAACTCAAGAATCGGTTGACTGGTTACTTGGTATTTTTTTCAGATAACAACAACTTCCTTTACGGTTTTTTTTTTTGTTTTTTTTTTTTGGAATTGTGGTTTTTTTGTTTTTTTTTTATTGTTATTTTGTTCGGAATGACATGTGTGCATAATATGTTATGTAGTATATGAACAACAGATTACACAAATTCAATTTCTTTAAATAACATTGAAAATTCAACTGGAAATTCATTTACCATTAGTTAAATGCATAAATACAAATATATATATATATATATAGAAATGTATATTAAATATTTATATATATATCAAATGTAATGTGTTCAATGATATAATTGCAACAATACAAAAACAAAAGAACAAAGTAATCAAATAAAAATAAAATATGAAACATGTTGCAAATAAAATAAATGTATATATACATATGCATGTAGCTATTCACAATAGAAAACTTATCAACAGTATACTTTTTAATACAATTGATGGTAAATACCACATGCAAAGTTTTCCAAAAAAAAAATAAAGAAACAAAAGCATGAAATATATATATATATTTAAAAAATATGTATGTAAATATATATATATTAAATGTATATGTAGACATTATTTTCTGAAACAGGATAAAAATTAAGAAAATGACATTAACATGTACGGGAAAAAAAAACAATTATAAATATTAAAATATATATATATATATATATATATTATATAAATTTTAATATAATTATATGTATACAGTGAAAGTTCTCTTAGCCGGACGTTCTTATATACGGACATCTCTTTAAGACGGAAAGTTTTTTCAAAACGTATTCTTTATTTAAATTTTTCATACAAAACACATTTTCTTTTAACCGGACACTCTAATAAGCGGACGCGGACACTTAAATCATTCATTAAATTTTTAAAAAAATCTCCCTTAAACGGACCGTTTTAATTTATGAGCAAGCTTTTTTTTATTTAATGTGAGTAATATAATGTATAAGAGGAAAGTTAGGAAGAGGAAAGTTCACCAGTTCTTGAAGAATTGGAAATTAAAAACCTACAATGAAGCCTTAAAAACTGTTGATAGCTTAAAAAAATTTGCAACATAAAGTGGATCTACATATTAATATAAAAAACTTAGAAATACATTTTGAAAATAATGTATCAAAATTTGACCAGGAAAAAATACTGCAGTCAAAGATTTGAAACAGTTTTTGTGCTGTTTTACCATTTGTCTTTGAAAAACCATTATTAAAAAAATTAATAAAGAATTTAAGAAAAGTTATAAAAATTTTTTTTTTATTAACCGGACAATTCCCATAAGCGGACGAAAATTTTAGAACCGTGAGTGTCCGTTTATGAGAGCTTTCATTGTATATGTTTTTTAATATAAAATACACACCTTTCAAAGGATATACATTACATATATATACTATATACATATTATTAAAAATTTTTTATTTAAATAATATAAGGAGTGGAAAATGTTCAAAACTTTTTTTAATATATGTATGTAATATGAACATAAATGATAGATGGTGTGATGTGATGAATATATATACATATATGAGGGTGACAGAGAACTGTTAGGTATTATTGTATTAATTCTATTGTATATAATTTAAATGGGTAAAATGGCAATAATTAACTTCTTGTGACCATATAGCTAATTTTGTAACAATTACAGATGGTTATGTTTTATTGTTTTTTTTTTTTTTTTTTGTTTTTTTTTTTCTATTTAATTTTACATATGGTTTTGTTATTATGTGTGTAAGTTATGTTATTGTATACACATATAGTACAATACAATACAGGGTACCTATATGGAAATATTATATACAAAGTGTTTGCATGTTATTTTCATAAACATTTTAAATGTTTATTATTATTATGATAACTTATAGGGGGGAAAAACTTTTATGTTATTTTTTATATTTTCTCTTTTTTTTTATTTTTAATTAGTTTTTTTTTTTTTTAAATGTTTTTGAAACCTGATGGATTCTTGGTGTTTTTTTAGTTTTAAATTTTTTTTTTAGAATTAAAATAGAAAACAGGTTTCAGCTTTTAACATTTTATAATTAAATGTTATCATAATGATAATGACATAGAAATTAATTATCATAAGACATGTGAAGTATAGGGTAAAAATTTTCCCATATATTTTTAATTGGAAGAAGTTTTATTGAGAAGAATTTTATGAGTGTTAAATTAATTTATTTAATATACCTACATACATACGTACACGTTTATTGCAAAACTAATTAAGTATAGTGTAGTTTGTTACTTATATAAAACAATAAATTTCAATCACTTCATTATAGCTTTATACCGTTATTCGTATTTAGTAGTTAAAAATTCAATAGATTAAATTTACGCAATTATCGAATTTTATTTTGCGAAATATTTGTTTTATTTTTATTTTAAAAAACTGCAATTAATTTATATATAAAAAATTTTTTAAAAACTTATTCAAATTTATATTAAAAAATTAAATTTTAATATAAAAAAGTTAAATTAAAAATTTAAAGGACATTATTACTAAATAATTTTAACAATATAAAATAGTAAAATAATTTTTAAATAATTTAAGGTTCAACATAATGAAAATCAAAATCTTTAAAAATATCTTAAACGAATAAAAAGGAATTATTAAATAATCAAATTATATAAAACAGTGCTAAAATATAAAATATATTGAAATACAAAATTATTATAAGTAAAACAGTGTCAAAAAAAAAATTAATAATTTAAATAAAAATAATTAAAAAATTATAAATTAAATATAAAATTAAAAAAAAAAAAATATGGATTCAACAAATTTAATGGATACATTCAAAATTAGACGTAATTCTTTAATATTAAATAAATTTAATTGGAATATTTCATCAATTATTTATGTGATATTATTTTCAACATTATTTTTAGGTTTGTATTTTAATTTAAAATTTTATTTACCTATAGATTTTTTTCCGAGTAATCATGAAATGAGTAACAAATTCATGATCATTAAAATGTATGCCTTTATTTTCAGCTATAATTAAAATTTTATTATTAAAAAAAATGTTTTTCAGGTTATTAAAAATCATATTTCGGAAATAAATTCCATAGTATTAAAATAATTTACTTATCAAGACTTTGAATTACCTATGATTTTTCCATATTCAAGGGCACTTTTACTAATTATATATCCTACAGAAGGGGTAATTTTACCTGTACTATATGGGTAATTTTACTACAATAAGGGTGTTAATTTTACTTCAAATTTACAAATAAAAAAATTTATTAATCTTCTATATTAACTAGTTACTACCCAGTCGTATTTAATCAAACAAATCAATTTAACGCCATCCTATGGTATTGATAAAAAATTATATAAAATATAACACTTGGCTTTATTGACTTTTTAATATTTTTTAGTAGGTACCTACTTAGGTAGTCTTTTATTTGTTATTTGATTAAAAAATTTAGAATTTTCGAATTTAACGAATTTAAAATTTATTACCATACAAAATACAAAAAAATTCCCTACAAAATTTAGTATCTATATAGAACAAAATATTTTATTATTAAAATATTTTTACACATGTTTCTCAGACAATTATTGGAAATAAAACCTTCCTTTTCAAAAATATAAGTTTTTTTTTGCAAAAGTGTTTGTTTTATTGGATTTATTTTTAATATAGACGCGACAAATTTAAGGGCAAACTTAGAACATATTTTACAAAAATAAAACATTTCATATAGTCAAGCAAAAAATAAAAAAAATAAAATAAAATTAAGAAATTGCCATACATAAGGCAGACAGACGCCAAAAAATATTTCCACACACGATGATAAAAATCAATACGTTAAATAAAAATTAAAAGTGACTATAAAGTAAAATTGGCCTTTTTTTTTGCTAAAAAAAACTATCAAAAAGTAATTATTAGTACATACCACTTTTTATTTTAGAACGTTTAAATTCTGAAAATATTTATTATACTCGTAATATATGTATACACATGTGTACAATGTACATTATAATTTCAATAAGAAATGTCCGATATAGATCCGCAAATTATTTAATATACACATGTTAATTAAATGAAACTTGAAATTATTATACTATTAAATTAAAGTTAATCATCAATTTGTTCAACTATTCAATAACCATATATCTAGGTACCCTATAACATATGTAGATATTTTATTTAGTATTTGGATTTAGTATTGGATTTAAGAACAACATGTGTAAAGTCTAACTTTTTTTTGAAGGTTTTATTTGCATAATAATTTAACCAGATTATCTAAGTGCGAATTGAATTTAAATTTAAGTTATAGATTTAAATTTTTATTTTAAATATAATCTTAATTTATTATTGAAGGTCAATATAAACCTAAAAATCAGTTTTAAAATTTATTGCACTATTATTATTGGAAATTTCCGAAATTATGGACTTCGATATCTGAGTTTATTATAAAAAATATTAATAAACTTCAATATTAAAAGTTCAAACAACTATGAGTTCCTAAAATTGAACTTTCATTGATTTCTATATTTGTAAATTTTTGTAATTTAAAAAGTTTTGAAAACTAATGTGCAAATTTTATTAATATTTGGTAGGTACTTGAGGGTTAAATTTGAACTTAGAACAAAGACAATATACATAATACCTATAGTGTATTAGTTGTTAAATATTAAACAAGTTTTAAAAACTTCGTTTTAACTATATGAGTATTAGACATTAAATTTAATACTTAACAATTAATACTTATCATTTTTTTTATATACTCATTATTAGTCACATATTAGCGGTTTTTTTTTAAATTCTTTTAAAAACAAGATTCAAGTTCTTTATAATTATATACATTAATTAATTTTAGTGAATAATTTCAATCCGAACTGCTTAATTCAGGGTTTAAAATTAAAAAAACAAAATTGATTGTGCAAGTTTATGGAAAAATAATTAAGAATATCCAAAACTAGATCAATCAAAATCAGTATAAATTATTATAAAAAGCCATGTTTACCAGAACAAAGTAAACAATGTTATAGTTTTTTAAATCGGTTTTTTTATTTTTTTTTTTAAAATCGGTTTTTTCTTTATTCTTTTCTACATTTAATACTATTTTAAAATTATAAAAGATTAAATTCTTTCAATCAAAATCAAGTAAAAAAAAAACAAAACCAAGAACCATACAATGATCTAGAAGTTTTTTTTTTAGAAAAACACCAAATCAAAACCCAATGAAGTTGTAAAGTAATTTTCAGATAATATATTAATGAACTTAAAAGAAATGACGTGCGGTCTATATGGTCGGTTTTTTTTTTATTTTTTTTTATTTTGCTTTAATAAATACCAATATATAAAAGTTCATTAGCTGAAGTCATCTTTTAATATTACGTATGTTATGTCTATGTATATATAATAAACTATTTAAAAAAACTATGATTTTAAGTGCAATATAGGAAGGCTTATGTTTTGTATATAACAAAGTATACAATAAAACAAAAGCGAAATAATTGATGGGTAAGGGTTAGTCAAAAGGCCTGTTTAAAATTTTAATTTTTTAAAAATCAGAAGTTTTAGATAATAAATTTAGAATTATTTATTATCCGTAATTTTAAGTTGATATTTTCTACATCTCTTTAAATATATCAGAGTTTAAATAACAGATTTAAATAATTATATTTTTTTAAGCTAAAGGCAATAAATATAACAAAGCATGCATTATTAAAACTACTGCTCAAATTCAGTAAAATACTGCTCAAATTCTTATCAGTAAAATACTGCTCAGATTCTTATCAGTGAAATACTGCTCAACAAAAAAAAAATTGATGGACAAGTAATAGAAGCCCTGCTAGAGTTAAACGTTTACTCAAAAATTTGTTTAGGATTCAAAAATAGAAGATTCTAGTTAAGGAACCAAAATGCAATTACCTATACACCTATAGAAGGTGTAATTGTTTAATCTAATAAAAGTACCATATTTTTAAAAATGGGACTTAAAGTCCTTCAAAATCTTTCAAACTTTAAACAAAATAATTGCACTTACAATTTAATTTTTTTCCCCAAATTAAATAAACAGTGCTTGCATTATTAAAACTACTGTTCAGTAAAATACTGCTTAGTAAAATACAATACTGCAAAAAAATGTTTAGTAAAATACAATACTGCTCAAATTTTTATCAGTAAAATAGTGCTCAACTCAAAAAAGTTGATTCCCCTATTGAAAAATCCCTCTATATATAAAAAAAAATAAAAAATTAAATAAAAGTAGTATTAAAGTAATTATATAGTAAATAAAATACAAAAATCATTAAAGAAATTCTATATAGCACTTTTTTGTAAAAAAAAACGAACCTAGACAATGATTTGATTTTTTAAGTTTTATACTTTAAGATTGCTTTATATATATATACATTGAATTTTTGCTTTTATAGAAACATAATATAATAAATTGTTTCCGTTTAGTTCATAGACTTTTATTTTGTTATAGTTTTTTTTTTTTATATATATTCAGAATATATTATATATATTTATTAGCAAGCAACATCTTTTTATATTGTTGTTGTGATATCATCTAGTTTTCTCTTTTTTTTAAATATTAAAAATGTACGCGCTATCATTATTTTAACAAAATTCAATGAAAATTATTATCGCATTCAAAAACTACCCAAGAAAGCAATCTTTAGCGAAAAAAAAAAAACAAAAATACAAAATAATAAGAAGCTTAAGATTTTAGATTGTTTTGCTTCAATAGCAAAATCTACATATATATATGTATATGTATCTATATTATTCAAAATATTTGACATAACGCAATGACTAACTAAATATTTATAGTATTATAAAGTTTTTATATTAAAAAACATTAATATACAATTGTTAAACGTACTTATGCTTACGTATGTACAGGGTGCTCCGTCTATATACTTAAGTATACTTTTGTATGTATAATACTTCAGATATTTCAGGATGTGATTCCTAATACAAAAATTGTAAAAAATTTCTATGGAAGGGGGTGGTCTATTACCAATTTCCGTGATATAAGGTTAATTACTTTAGGATACAAAATTTTTATTTTTTTTTTTTTTAAGTAACGGATTTTAAAAAATAATAACGGATAAAAGTAACGGATTTCAAAAATAATCGTTAAAATGCCGTTATTATATAAAAATGTAGAGCTTTCGATATACTTACTCTATTTCTTATTCGCTAATTAATATTGTAAAATAAAATAACAGTAAATACAAAAAAAGTTTTTTTAAAAAGTTTTCACTGTCCCTCCTGTAAAACAAAATTGAAATAGACCCTCCTTTATCCTACACATTTTTTCTAGTTTCAATATCAAAGGACACTAGTTTCAGTACCAAAGGACACTAGTTTCAGTATCAAGGAACACTTGTTTCAGTATAAAGGATCACTTCATAAATTATAAATTATTTACAATTTTCTACAATCTTAACACCCTGTAAATATTTAACATATGTATAAAAACCGTTTAAATAAAAAAAAAAAAAAAAAGATTTAAATCTTTCGAATTTTAAATAGATTGAAATGAGTCAGTGGAATACTTTCAAGATTTTTGATAAAAACTTTTTTTTTTTTTTTCATTTACATTTTCTTTGAATTCAAAGAATGACTGAAGAAATGAATGACTGATGAATCTTGAAAAAATGTTATAATTTCATCGAACCTAGAAATACGGAAATTTATTTTATACATTTTTTTTTTTTTTTGTATTTAAATTTTTTATCTAAAAAGTACAATATACTTTTAAGATGATATTTTGCATATATATACATATATATATATATATATATATATATATATATATATATAAGATACAATATAAAATACAGTAAAATTTAAAGTAAGACCAGTGGGTGAGCTTTTATATATATTATTAAATAATGAGTGATAGTGATACGTACACTATTAGACTTATTTCATACAAAATTTTGAGTAGTTTTTTTTTATATTCTTTGTTTCTTCTATGCTAATCAAATATAATATTACATATTGGAAATCCAGCTGGGATTATATATATATATATAAATATACATAATATAATGAAGAATGATTAATTTAGTAAAAAATATAAATATATCATTAATATTACTGCATCGTATTTTATTTAAGGAAGAATATTAAAAGACAATGGAAGATATATATGTACTCTATCTTCAATTATTTAATCTATATATAATATATATCTAAAAGATATATCTAATCTAATACAATTATTTAGAAATATTTAAATTTAAATTTCAAAATCTAATCTTCTAAGTATTCTATTTCTCAAATAAGTACTTTTTAATTGATTCCAATGTATGTATATAAATACATTTAAAAAAAAAAATTGAATACAATTAATTGCTATCCATATATATTAATTTAAATTAATTTAAAATAATTAATTTTTAAATTGTTTATTGTTCAACAAAATGTTGGAATATAATTTTTATGAAATTATGTACTAATACTTAAATTTAGAATGAAGTTTGAATCTACTTGTTGTTTGTTAGGTAATATCATTTTAAACTTTATAATATTTATATTCATACTAATTTTAAATATATATACATATCTATCTTTATATATATATATATATATATACATCCTTTTTTCATAGTAAGTATCTAATCTATCTATTCA
The DNA here is from genome assembly GCA_963082915.1 of Dolichopus griseipennis. Taxonomy (NCBI): domain Eukaryota; kingdom Metazoa; phylum Arthropoda; class Insecta; order Diptera; family Dolichopodidae; genus Dolichopus; species Dolichopus griseipennis. The sequence continues at coordinate 10,076,299 of OY720442.1, forward strand.
ATTCTCATTTTTCATTAAAACAGTTTAACATTAGATTAATTAATAATATACAACTTATAATTAAAATAATAAATTAAATAAATTTAATTTATATGAGAAACCGACTTCATATCCTTAAAAGGACATTCAATATAATTTAATATATTTTTTATCTTAATTGTTTTATTGGTCAATCCACCCAAAACATCCTTTCACAACTATATAGTAAAATATAATGACCGCAACATGTTGTAAAAATGTATCAGACATTAGAATGGGAGAATTTTTATAAAGTAAATCCTTAGGAAGGATTAAAGATTCTTTGAGGATTAATTCAATTACATATATATATATAAAACAACGAAAATTTGATAAATATATATATATACAATTTAATTAAATGACTGACTTATTTATAATTGATTAATTTATTTTTCAATAATCCAATAAAGATTAAATTAAAATAATCCTGAAAATCTTGGGTAAACGATTAATGTATCTATACTTATGATTATATTGTTTTATTATGTGGGGGAGGACATATTATACACATATGAAACCATATGTTATTTAAACATTAAAATACATGTTATTGATAGTTACTTTATCGAAACATTTTGTACTTAATTGCTTTTATTATAAAAGTCTTTTATAAGTCACCCTAAGGATGAAACAAAGTCAGATAACACCACATACCAATTATTTATTACAAAGTCGAATATTGTTTTTAAGAATTGAAAGTCTTTGTTATTACATATTACTATATAAAAGGTTATAACATATAATACATACCTACTTTAATTTTACTGCATATATTTTATATAAGTTTATATGAAATGTATATATATATATATATATTTGTTGATTCTTTTAAAACATTAAAATCAACCCTAATACAAAAAATATAAAATTAACTACATTTCCATTTAATTAATTTTATTGAAAGTTAATATGAAATTATTTCTATATATGTACATATGTATATATATATTGATAGAGGTACTATATAAGAGTTAAATAAAAATTTAATGGATATGTAACTGGCATTATATAGTTATATTATAACCTTTATATACTATTTTTTTTTGATAAGTAAGTTACTTTAGTAACTTGCAAACCTCATTTATATTCTGTAAACAAAGTAATAAAATGAAAAGTATATATATATACTATACATATATACCTATAAAATATATATATTTTTTTTTTGAATTTTCAGTTTCCATATCATATAACATTTATATTTGTATTTTTCATTTTGAATTTGACATTGTAAATTATTATTCAGACCCATATAACAATATTCTTTTTTTTTTTTCAAAAGAACCTTTTGGTTCCTTGTTCTTTATTTTGGCGACCTTTTTCTAGATTATTTTGCCATTTCTTTTCATATTTTTTATTTTTACATTTTTTTTTTATAAAATATAAATTATTATATTTTTCTTTTATATAATAAAAGAATACACAAATATTGAATTGATGGGTATTCGTGTAAAATATATATATATATATATATATATATATATATATACATTTCAAATAAAATTGATAGGATTAAAAAATAAAGAGTGAGAAACAAATCAAAAAAATTATAATAGTTATAAGTTATATACGAAAAACAAGTTTTAACTGCATACAAAATTCCCATAATTAATTTGTATATGAAAAAAATGTAAAAAAAAGGGTTATTAATTGGAAAGAAGAGTTATCGATTCTTGGGCACGTTATTTTATTATATTATGAGAACATAACGTGCGTAAAACTAATTAAATCGTAGAATAACTTCAAAATAATAGAGTATCTGAATTTATTTTTGAAATATCTCAATCTAATTTTTAAATATCTCAATCTAATGTTGAAATATCTGAATGTATATTGTTGAATAATTGAATATCTGAATCCATATGTTGAATATGTTGAATAGTTAAATATCTGAATCCATAGTTGAAATATCGGAATAGACTTTTCTGAATTTTCAAAAATCTGAATTTACTGTTGAAATATCGGAATCGACTATTTAAATATCTGAATTTACTGTTGAAATATCTGAATTTGCAGTTCAAAAATATCTAAATTTGCAGTTGAAATATCAAAATATATTGTAATTACAAATATCTCAATCTAAAACTGATATATCGCATTTTCAGTTGAAATATCTGAATTTATTGTTGAAATGTCTGAATTTATTGTTGAAATATCTGAATTTACTGTTGAAATATCTAAACTTTCTCTTAAAATATCTGAATCTGTAAGTATGGGTTTGTACATTTTTAAGATCACGGGTTGGGGACTAATTTAAATAGAATTCAATAGAAATCAAAATAAGTAATCGCAAAACAGCCCAACCAATTTTGAGCACATAGCATATTCATTGAATCTTATATATTCTTGAAGTCCTACATATTCATATACATTGAGATTTCAATGATGAGCAAACTGTATAGATTGCCGCCTATTAAGATCTCAAAAACAAAGAAACCAAATGGACAGGAAAAATTGTATTTTTAGCCACACTTCAAAGATTCACGCAAAAAAAAACTACGATAAGATTTGATAGTAAAAAAAAAAATTCCACAAAATATTATATAAAAATATTATATAATATCTTAAATATATCTATACAATATTATATAAAATATCATTATATACATAAATATTCATACAAAACGTGCTATAATGACCTAATTTTCTATTTCCTTCATCATAATCATCACCACATCATTTATTAGCCATATATATATATAATATATATATACGCAAAATAATAGCCATATCTTTTTCTAACTAACTCTATACTGAATATCATAAAAACTATGATATGCATGATAGGGCTATAATATTATTATTTTGTATATATTTTGCTTCCCAAATAACAATCCCTTAAAAAATTGATATGCAAACAATATGGTGAAAAAATTTACAAAACTATAAAAAAAAAAAAAAAAAATGAAATGAATGGAAAAGTTTTTTTTTATTTATTTTTATTCCCTACATAAATTCCCTAACATTTATAGAATACAGTTGGTTGCTTTCATTAGAATTTTTTTATGTACGCACATTTAATTAGTTAATATTACTTTGTAATAGGTCTAAATTGTATCAGAACCCCCTTTACAAAAATATAATAATTTTTTTTTATTAGTTTTTTTTTTTTTTTTTTTTTTTTTTTTTTTATTCATTTTGAAAATACTTAATATGATTTAATTGAGCATTTTAATGTACATACTTAATAAAAAAAGTTTTTAATTTATAAAATATTTGTTGCACAACAAATGGAACTCATTATTGTATATTATAAAATTACCCTTTCAAAATTAAAACGTATTAACTTCATTTTTTAAATATTACTGAAATGCAAGCGTAATACTTAATAAATAGTGCACTTAATTAGTGTTTAACTTTAATTCCTTAGAATAAATTTATTTAAATCAGTTCTAAACTTAATCTTAAAGCCTGGACATTATTATACTTAAATCATTGGATATAAAATAAAACCCTTAAATCCCTTATTGACCCCTTATTTGGGGTTTTATTTGAAGAAGAGTATTTTTTTTCTTCGAGACAATTATTTTTTAAAAAGTCCAGAATCCTAATGTCCAATTAAATTATGACTTAAATAATGACTCCTAATGTTGGAGAATTCCTTGGTTCGATTAAACTGTTATTAACAAGATAACTGACGGGTATAGGAGAAATTTAGAAATAACTTATTAATAAAATTAGTAACTAACTGAATATCTAGAACTTTTTTGACAAATTTCAAAATTAAATAGTTTCATTCTAAATTTAATATTAATCAAATTCATATTAAAAAAATTAACTACCTATTTAATTGAACTTAACTGTCCTACCAAGTACTATGCACCAATACTATATATACCGATTACTTATTGTGTACTCATTTAAAATTAAAATAGTTTCGACCCTTAATTACCGTATTTTCAATATATATGACTCTGAAATGTTAAGTACTTTAATAAAGTACTTTGAGTACTTTCTTTATAGATTACAATTATGATGACTTAAAACATTCCCTAAATCAACCACCCTTACTTTATTTAGTGTTAATATTAAATTAAAAAAAAATAAAAATAAATATTTTCTAAATTATAAAAACAAAAGAATTCAAATTGAAAATATTAAATATATAAGTAATTGCATTAAATTTAAAATGAAATTGAATACTATATAGAAAATATTAAATTTAAATAAATTTTATAATTTTTATTTTTATTTTCTAAGAAATTAAAAACTTTACACTTGGCCAATCAAGTAATTCAAATTAAATCTTTATTAACATGTATACATATATACATATAAATTATGCTTATGTTTATGCCGAATTACATGAAAGTATGTTACAACTCTTGAACCAGAACTGATTTTAAAAATGTTTATTTATTTTTTATTTTTTTTCATTTCTTTTGAATTCAAGTTACAAGTACTCGTATAGTTAGTTAGTTAGTCAGTAGAGTTTATTAACATTATTAAGTATATGCATTCATTATAAAAGAAGAATACATATACTTTCATTAAAAATATTGTTTTTATTTTTTATCTATATATACTATAAAGAATATATACACATATATGTTAACATAAAAAAAAATTAGCATACCTTTTAAATTAACTACTCTATCTATAAAATGAATTCAATTCCATAAAAAGAATACCCTTTCTTCTGAATATATTTTCAATATTCAATATAGAAGAGGTAAATAACATTAAAAGAAAATAATATTATTATTAATGGACTAAAATATACAGGGTGTTGTGCATAAGTGTGTTAATAGCAAGTGATTCCTGATATTACCGGTAAATTTTAAATACTAGTACAATTATCATTACCTAATATTTTACTAATTACTTCGTTAAGTACTGTAGTATTACTTAGATTTGAATACTCACAAAATTTACGTGGAAGCAAGAGAATCAAATAAAATTACTTGTAACTCCCAAAAAGTAAGTAAATTTTGACTTCAATTACTTTTGTAATTATTGAAAATATTTGCAAAGTACTTAAATACTTGGAAAATAATTTAATTCTTGTCACTGAAGTATTTCTAGGCACTTAATTACTAGCAAATACTAAGTATCAAAAAATAATTACAAAAGTAATTAAACTCAAAATTTAATTACTTTCTGGGAATTACAAGTATTTTTACTTGACTATTTTACTTATACTTATTGTAAATATCGAAATTTGAGTAATTATGGACAAACAGGTAATGGTACTTACATACTGTACTTAAGTACCATTTTACTCAGAATTAAACAGGTCTGGACAGAGGAGAGTTTATTAGGACTCACTGTCTTACATTAATTCCCGCATAAGAAAATTTATAACGAATAATCTACTAAAATATTTGCACTCTTATGTGTCACACCCTGTTTAAGTACTTAACATAAAAATGTCTTATATGGCTTTTAATTTAATTAAAAAATAAAGACAAAAACAAAATCAGTTTATTTTATTCAATTAAATGTTGTTTTATTATAGTTGTACTGTACATACGAGTACATAAAATATTGTGCAGGTTAATTGCTTCATCACAATTCAATGAAGGTCAAGAGACGACATGACAGAAATTCAACCATTTATGGAGTAAAAATAAATTATTGTATTTTTTTTTTTTGTCTTTCTAAATTCCATTTTTGTATTTTTAATGGGATTTTTTTAAAATTGATATTTTTATTCAATAGTTTTACAAGGTATAATATAAGAATAATAATTTAAAAGATACTTTCATACATACATATTTTAAATTAATGTTCAAAGTGAAATAAAAGGAAGTTACAAAATTTTTTTAATTATGTAAGTACATATAGTTTGAAATAGTTAGGGAAATCTAAGTTCGAATATTCGATATTTTTTTAAAAACATACTCTGTTTTGCGCAATACAGTAGGTGGCCATAAATGCGCTTTGCTCTTACACTCAGTACTATGTATCTATGCATCAGGAATTTATCCTGCATTCATCTACAAGACGCTTTAGTTACAAAAAATTTCCAGTTTTTAAATGGAAAATATAACTAAGTAATTGGAATTAGAATATTAATATTAAAAGTAGATATACTTACTAAATTAGATCTAGTTTTAATTAAAGCAAAATGTACAACCATTTGTAATACGTATAGTACATGATGCTACACTGAATAACACAAAACTTCAATTAAAAAATTTACAATTTTTTTACTGTCTTATTTAATATTCTGTCAAAAGTTTAATTTATGACCAATCTACAGTCGTGGAAAGTATATTTTAAATAAAATTTAATATTTTTTATAGTTCGAAACAATTTTAAGCTTACAAGGTATAGTTCATAAATTTGTTTTATAGCTTTTACTAAATTAAAATCAAGGCAATTAAAAAAAAAGTACTTTAAAAAGTACTTAATGATTTCATTTGATTTTGAATATTTAATTTGATTTAATAATAAAAAAGTAATAAAAAATCTTATTTAGCATAAAACAATAATTTTTTAAATGGCACCGTATCAATTCAATTCAATTATATCCAAAATCAATTTCAAATAAAACTACAAAGTTAAGACATAAATCTATTAGAATTTAGAATACTCTGTTTAACCAGGTACCATCGCATAAATCGTAGTTCCACTTAACTTACATGTATATGTAATGTAAGTATCTTGAACCCTTATATTATATGTATATTATCAATATACATATGCACAAAACCAAATCAAACTTATTTATTCTTTAAGATACTTACAATAATTTTTATATATTTTTTGATTTAATTCAACAAGTGTCTTGTCTACTATGACATTGCATATTATGAACTACAAAGGTATATATGTGATAAAAATAATGTTCTCAAACACCTGTTGATCTTAAAACATTTCTATTTGGATATGAAGTTATAAGATGATAAGCAAAAAATTTTTTTTTTACTTGGCACCTAATATACTTTTAAGATATAAAAAAATTGTATCTAAAGATACAATGATTTGCAGAGATTAATGTCTGATTGCAGTCTTAATATTGAAATATATACAGATTATTTCATATACTAACTTTACAGTATATACTAAGAAACTAAGAAAATGTTGTAAAAAAAAATCTTTATTTATGTGCATTTATATACTAATATACAATCTATATACAATATAAGTATATTATATAGTATCTAATACCGAAATAATAATAAAAATTGAATAAGTTAATAAAAAAAAAATTTTCTTGTATGGATATAATTTACCATGAATTTTAAAAGAAAATTAATAGTATAGAATTTAAAGCGATTTATTTCAATGTAAAAACCATGATCCATGAAAAATTGATTATTGTATATATAAGTACATACTTATTTTGAAAAATCTTTAAATATATCATCATGAATTATAGTTTTTTGGAGGAAATTATTCATTTGATTTTTTTTATTTAACAATAAAATATAAGGTGATTTCATTTATAATAATCCGTTTAAATTTATATCTTATAAATTTTACAAAAAAATTTTCCAAATTTGGAGGGAAAATCTTTAGAACTATTATACTTAGGTAACTATTATAAGTATCTATACAACTTATATATATTGAACTATATTGAAAAGTTTTAGTAATTTATATAAACTCGCATTTATATCAAACAATTTTGAACTAATTCTTTCTAAAATTATTCTAATATTGAAAAATAAATATTTTATGCCATACCGCGATATGTAAATATAAATGAAAATTAATTGTTTATATTATGTTTTAAGTAAAATATATAAACTTTTCTTTAAATAATTTTTATTAGTATACAAGTCAAAAAATTTGTTCTGGATTTTGTGTAATTAATTACAGTTCAAAAATACATGACTATGGGAAAAATTCTAAATTATTTAGAATATAAAAGTTATGGTAAATTGGGTTAAAAATACATAAAATATTTAAATAAACATATTTGTACATTATTTAATTTATTTAGTTGATATTAAACATGTTTTTTTTTTTTCTAAAATTAGAAATAAAAAGAATGATTTAATTCTTTACAAATTTTTTTTTTTTAAATACCAAATACGCAAAACTGAAATTTTTAAAAAATTTATTTAAATACATATTAAAAATTAGTTTCTATTAATATTTATAGAAATTAATTATATTATTATAAACCTTTATATTAATTTTAATTAATTATGAAATATAAACAATTTGATTAATTATAATAAAAATATAAAATTAATTATAATCAATAAATTTTTATTCAACTTAAAAAAACAAATCCAAATTTTACCATAGAAGGTAATTAAATTACGTTTTAAAAGATTTTTAATTTTTTTTTACTATGGTAAAATTTTTCAAAGAATTTTTTGTAACTTCAAATTCTTTAATTTTAATAAAAAAATTTTCAAGAATAAAAGTATGATATGTATTTTAAATCAATATTTTTAACAGCATATCTTTAAAGCTTAAAAAATTTTTTTTACAATTGCGCCTATTTTTATGCAAAAAGTTTATATCTTAATTTAAAAGAAGATTCTATAAAAGGTGATGATTCATACCAATAAGATATTTTTAGAATTGGCAATATTTTTAATTCCAAATACCTAATTACTAGAAAAATTTCAATTTAAGTGCCCAAATGGTTAATTATATTAATTTACCTCCAAAATTTCAGAACAAATGTATGGACGTACAGATTTACACTAATTAGCAAAATTTTTCAAAAAATTTCTGAAAAAAGTTCTAAATTACAAGTTTTCAAAAAAATAATGTATAGTAAAACTAAAGAGTTCTATAAGTAATATTAGAATTTTACCTATTGTATAAATAATCAATAAATTATGTACGCAAGTATCTTTAAATACAAAAAAAATTGTTTGCAAAAAAAATTGTATTATGAAAAAAAAACTGTTGTTTCTAGTTTATTTAAAATAGTTTTAAAAAAAACTTGTGTATATTTATCTTCAAACTTATCGTACTTGTATCTTTAAAATTCAAAAACGTAAAAAAAATTACTTGTAGTACATGGATTCCGCTATAAAACCATAGCATATACAATAAGAATAAATGTTTATTTATATTATTGTTATAAGAATGATTACAACAACCAGGTGGGGTCTTCAATAGATTTTCAATTAAAAATTTTTTTTTTCTATTTTGTTTTTTTTTTTAAAGTAATTTTGAATTAAAAAAAAAACAACCTTTAAATCTTTTTTTTTTTTTTTTTCTTTTAAGAATTTGTATAGATTTTTATCGTTCTTTGATTTTAATTTAGATTTTCTTAAATCTATAGATAGTATATATGAGTAGTGCAAGGACGGTATGTTCGCTATCTTTTTTTCAACATCCAATTTCATGAGTTTTTATACCTTATAAACGTTAAGAAAAAATAAAAAAACCAATTTAAAATCAAAATAACAACAACAACAATAAAACAAAGATAAAATCAAAAAAAAAAAAAAAAAAAAATATGCTCAAGGCTTTAAAAAATTACTAAGCTTAAATGGGATTATAAAATTATATAGAAGAATATATCTATAGATAAATTTAAGACGATTTTTCTATAATTGTTGAAAGTTCAATGCCATGAGTTTTCTTTGTTTTTTTTTTGCTTTTTTTTTTTAATTAACTTAAGTTAAGTTATAGAAGAATACTAATCTATACTAATATATATACTTATATACTTTTAAGAGTATTTTAGTAATTGTTTTTAAGTAATAGTTATAAAAATTAGTATTGGTAAATTATATTTAACTATAATTAAAAATCATCAGTTCATTAATGATTCATTAAAAAAAAGTTTTCTCTTTTTTTAAATATTAATTAAAGGTTAAAAAAAAATAATTAAAATTTTAAGAGAAATTTTGTAATTGAATGAATTAGTGTGTATTATTTTTTCAAAAATATATAATTTAGGATTTATTAGGCTTTAAATTGATTTCTTAATATTTTAATGTTAAATTCAAAAGAGTCTTAATGCAATTAAAATTTATTAAAATATCATCAAATCTCAAATTGCATATAATGAAATACTTAAATTGAAATTGATAATATTCGAACTAAGTACTAAATACTTAGTATTTATTAAAATAAATATTGAGTAATACCAATTTTAAGAAGACCAATTTTAAGATATCAATAATTTTAATCAAAAATGTACGGACTTATAATATTCATCAAAGAACTTTGCATATGCCCTAACTGTATAATAAACCCCATTCTATATGAGGCAAAGTCTATTAATTTTAGAAAAATATCTATAAGAGAGTTGTTTATAGGGCTTTAGATATTTCAAAAATAATCCCTTAAAAAACTATTCCCAAAAATATCTAAAATAAAATTATCAAAGGCATTACACAAAATATCTAATAAAAAGAAGAGATCTAGGTAATGTAGAAAGAAATGGAATAAAATTACAATTAAAAATTAAATTAAATTTAATTAAATTAAAAGTTTCTGAAATTTATGATTACTATTACAAAAAACCTTAAAAGAAATTTTAATTAATTTTTTTGAATCAACTCCTACATTTAAAATTACATTAAAAACTTCCAATTTGATATTTCAATTCTTCCAATTAAAGTTATGTAACGTTTATATCTTATCAATGGTATCTTAAGATAGATTTAAAAAAAAAACCTATCTGCGATTTTAACCCTATATACCATAACATTTTTAATTAAACTTGTACAAATCAATTAATTAAATTATTATTCTACCAACTTTTATGTACGCCTATATTTCAAATAATTTCATTTTATGCATTTTAAAAACATCTCTATGAATTTTTAAATCATTATCTATCTATCTATCTATCTATAACACAATTTATTATAATATAAAGTTTTATATATCCATCCACCATAATATCACCAAAAACTTTAAACAATAACCTTGAACTTGAAGTTGTTAAATAAGAAAAAAAAAATTTATAAAAATGAATATTTATCTGTCAGATATATTTATATGCTATAAGAGAGTGTTCTACAACTTATATCTATTGAATGTAGATCTAAAAACCTACACGCACTTCACTTCATTTCAAAAATATAAATATAAACATTGTATATATACAAAAAAACAAAAAACGTGTGTATTTTAGAAATTCTTCATTAGCATAAAATAATAGTAAGTTTCTATTTATTTTGAATTTGGAATTCCGATGCCGCTATTATGTATCTTATAGTATAAAAAAATATCTATAGTATAAAAAAAAGTACAAAATACAAAAAAAAAAAGAGTTTAAATAAAATGGACGTGGGAGAAAAACATTTTTAAAAATTTTTTTTTTATGTTAATTGGATGGAAAATCTTTATATGAGATCTTTGTTTGCAACATAGAACATACATACATATACATTTAAAGTGTTGCAACAATTTTTCCAACATTTGGAAGCAATTAAAAAAATAAAAAAAAAACAAAACTGAACTTCTGAATCAACAACTGCATAGGAATTTGAAGAACTCTTATATGTTGGAAGCTGAATTGAATCTTATCAAAAAATGATTTATAACATGATTTTATAGTGTATTTAAATTCCTCGTAATTTTATTTTACTTCATTATTTGATTTCATTAATTTTACTATATAACTAATATACTATGTCCAATTTTTTAATTGTATTAGAACTTAAGAGTAAAAGAGATAGAAATACTTATTACAGAATTACAGATACTAAAGAATTAGTCGCAAACTAATATAGAATCGTCTTATACTCTTTTCATGTATAACTTTGCAATCTATTGGATGTATCTTCATAATGTACTGCATAGTGTGATCTGTGGTCTGTGTGTTGAATTGTATTCACTGAATAAAAATATTGTTGAATCATTGTACATATATGAGTTTATATACCAAGTAATCAAGTTTATTTATCATTTTATTTTTTTCTGAATAGTTGCTCTGCGGAGCTGGTTGAGTCACATTTTAAGCAAAATAATGTAATCAAATATGACTACATAAGTAATTTCAAAAAAAACTTCAAGTATCTACAGATTTTTTAGTGAATAATATACAAAGTGTTGCAATAAGAACAAGAAAGTTGTTGAAAAATGTAGATTGTAAAGTAAGTTTGTCACGAAATGTTGTTTTTTTTTTTTTTGGAAATAATTTCTTGGAACAGTACTTGTATATAATAACGATTTTCAAGTACTTATTTTATTTTTAATCTTCTTTTTGGATTTTTTTTTTTAAAAACTTGAAATTGCAACATAAAATGATTTTCAGGATATTTAGTTATGAAAATATTTTTTTATATACATATATATATTCAAAAGCTTAAATAATAAAATAAACCTGTAATGTAACTAAAATATAGTTATTTGAGTTAAAGTTAATTTAACTATGGAGTAACTATATGTAGTATAAAAACTAAATATCTGAAGATGTTTTTAAATTTCAAATCTTAATACATTCCACCAAATGGTGTTACAATAAATGCAATGCTTATTAAAACATTTTATTAAAGTTGAATAGCTACGATAATGAACTTATTCAAATTTAGAAATTCTATTACTTACAATTATTGCAAGCGCAATAAGCAACAAGTGAATAGAAATTTTTGAATGCACAATTTTTTTAAAATAAGTGAATGAATGCCACAAATATAAAAATGTCATTCAAAGTAATTGTATCTATAATTGTTGTATATACATAAGTATTTGGTGGTGACCTGAATTAAGGCACTGCGAAATAAAGCCCCCGGGATATTATTTCCCATTTAATTAGAAATAACACCCTGGGGTTTTTGAGAAATACTATGCGAAATACTTTTGAAAATTACTATAAGAAATAAAGCCCAGGAGTGTTGTTTCTCTTTTGAGTTGAACTTCTCGTTTGAGTTGACTTCTATGAGAAATAAAGTCCCGGGGTGTTGTTTCTCTTTCAATTAAATCTTCGACTTCTTGAGTGTAGTTTGTAGTATAAATGTATAGTTTATATGTAAAATTTTTATTCGTTTTTTTAATTTTGGAAAAAGTAAATACTCCTGATTTCGATTCGAACTCCAAAATCTGTGCTAATTAATTTTGATATTATAGTTCAAGAAAGTTTGTATATATTCGTATCCGTCATTGCTGTTATATAATTAAAATTAACTTTTAATTAACTAAAAATATATGAAACCATTGTGTTTTTTTCATATGCAGGTTTAATTGAAGAGAGAAATAATAGCCCGGGGCTTTATTTCTCATAGAAGTCGTAGTTCAACTAAAAAGAGAAATAAATCACTGAACTTAATTTTCCCTTATTTTGGGGGCTTTATTTCACAATTACTATGAAAATTAAAACCTTAGTGCATTATTTCTTATTAAATGGGAAATAACAACCGGGGGGCTTTTTTTCGTAGGGCCTTAATTCAAGTCACCTAATTTGGTATTGAGTAACGAATTCTATGATAAGTTTAGAATATAAAATGAAAGCTTTTTTCTTTAATGTCATATGCATTGTGAATAACGATGTATGTCAAATTTATTTTTATTATTATTATTATTATTATTAACTATAACTAATTAAGGAAAGTTGATCAAAATAAATTAATATAATTTATTAATTTGTGCTAAATAAAACTGTGGGAATAAATTATTATTTATTGCAAATATATATACTTATCGTTAATAGTTTATTGAAATTTTTTATTTGTATTTAAAAATGTGCGCTAAATAATAAAAAAAAATTTTAAATAATGTGCCATATTAGAACATATGTTTATAAAAAAAAAAGTATCTAAAAGATTTGGAATCATGATTAACTTATTCTTTATAGTATAGAAGTATAGTATATGCTTATATTTTAAATTTATTTTTTTGTTTATATTAAGAAATTTTTCAATTTTTTATTTTATCACGTTTCATAAATAAACTTTTGTTTTTTTTTTTTTAAAAAAATTTGAGATTTTCACATTATCATCTGGTTAGTTCAATGACTTAATTTATTAATTATTGTAGTTGAAAGAATTTTTCATTTCTAAATACTTAAGTAATTATTTGTTTTAAAACTTTTAAGATACTTTGTATATTAATTTAAGAGTTGTAACTAAAACTTATTTTTAAATATAAGTATAGTTTGAAAATACATTAGGTTAGTTTTAGAACATTATATTTTTTTAAAAGCCTTGAAAATTATTAAGCTTTAAATTTTTTTTATAAAATATTCCATCTACAATTTCCGCAAAATTATAAGATAAGATATTTTTTTTTTAATTTTACAATATATACTTTTTATTAAGACATTATGTCAGACTACGTAAGTTAGCAATAGTAAGTTAGTAATAGTAAGCTATTAACTAATTTAATCTTATTATTCTATTATAGTAAACACATTTTGGCTTTTACAAGCCTCCTAAGACTTTTACAAGAAATTTTATTACAAGACCACTTAATTTGTATTAATTCGTTAGTACAGTTTAGAAAGTGTATACCGCGGTTTATTTAAGGGAAGGTATAAATAAAAATCATGATATAAAAAATAGCAAAAAGTACTTAATAAAATAGAAAAAGATTTAAAAGTACTCAAAGGACGTTCAATAAAGAGTGAATAACATAGTTACACTGTACACAAGATTAAGAATCACAAAATTGAATTAAAATTCCAAAACTATTAAAATAATTAGTAACTTAAAAACAATTTAAAAAATTTCTATAAATTCTAAATTAAAAACTATACAATTACAAAATATTACTCAAAGAATTATAGAATTAGACCTTCAAAACTAATTTGATTCAAATAAATACTAAATACTAATTATACTAAATATTATAAATTTAAAACCAGGAAGTTTATAAATTTCAACTAATATTGTCTGTTATATTAATTTAATTATTTAATAACTTTTAAATTCTATTAGACAACAGATTCCAAATTAAAAATGTCTAAGATATTAATAATTAAAGAACAAAAACTTGATAAATGATAAAAAAAATTGTGTTTTTAGATAAAAAACCTTGAATTTAAACTTTTTGTTGTTGTATCAAATTTCAGGTCCAAACTTTAGTTTAAAAATATCTTCATGAATCATATTTAAAAATATAACTTAACCCATTTGGTGATTACCTCTTTTTTGAGTACATACACAATTTAATGAACGCGGCGGCATCTTAACCTAATTCAATTCCACTTGAAAGCATTTTTGCCGGTTTAATGTTTGTAAGAGTGTTGTATTGTGGCACTGTTCAATTATTAAATGGATGGCAAAATGACAAACAGTATTAAAAAAATAACAAATTTATAATAAAAAATATTATTAAAACTCAAAGTAACGTTAAAAAATTGCGTGTGCTATAAATTATAACAGTAACGGAGACTTAAACTTTTATGTTAAGACAAAAAATGTGTCACACTGTTTATTACGGTGAGTTTTTTTTTTTTTTTGAGTGAATTTCAAAATGAAAAGAAAATACGAAATTTTTGGAATTTTTTTTTGGTAAGAAAATTTGAATATAAATACCGAGTATATATATATATATATACAATAGTATGTACTATGTATTTATATTTATATATACGGAAAAACCTAACATAAAAAAAAAACTACGAAACAGACAAGACAAGTACAGATCATCGCATAATAAATTCGCTATATCATCATTTTAAAGGTCAATAGCTCATAAGAAACTCAAAAAAAAACTCAAAATATTCAAAAGAGATGAAAACAAAGAAAACAAATGAAAAAAAAAAAACATTTTTTTATAATGACTCTTAAGAGAAATTTTTTTCTTTTAATGTTAAAAAAAAGTTTCAGAACATCAAAAAATAAACAAGATGTAAGTTAAAAAATCAAAGGTTCTTAAAAAAGCACATTTCCAAAATTATCGATCAAATGTTCCATAATAAGTTTTGAGTAAAAAGCGTATTGGAAAAATGCTCATAATAATTTATTACAACTTTTGTTAGAAGTTTATTATACTTGTAAGATATAAAAAAATTAAGAGATACTTTTTTTAGTTGAATTGAAATTTTAAGTACTTAAATCAAAATTGGGAATTTTTAAATTTTGACTCCTTACAGCTCCTAAACTGTAAGAGTCACAAAAAAGCGTTTCTTAAATGACTCATATTTATTTCTAAGAATTTAACTTCACCGAAAATTTCAAGTTTCTAACTTAAGCGGTTCAAAAAATAATTTTGTATAACAGAAATTGTGATTTGTATAACAGAAAATTAAAGTACCATATGGTAACTCTATACATTTATGTTACATATATTTATATAGCTTTTAATAGCAGCTATCAACTGCTGTTTGAAAATATTTTTTATAACACTTTTATTATGACAATTTAAATAGAGGGCTTTATCGGATCGGAGGAACTGTAGCTCGCTAACGCCTGGGCTACAGAAAAAAGTTCTTCCATGAAATTAATATTTTTAAAATACCTACTGTTAGTTAAAGCTTACAATCTTTTTTTCAAACGTTGTAAAAGTTTTTTAAACAACTTGAACGGACGGAGATAGTGAAAATATATCGGGACCATTTATTTCAAAAATTTTATTTAAAAAGGAGCTAAAAACAAGACTTGTGTTGAAAAAAAGTTGAAATTGGATTGAAATTGTTTACAATTGCAAAAAAAAATTAGAGAAGAATATTGTACTAGATACGTGACACATAAATATTTATTGTGTTGATCTTATAATAATTGTAAAACATTACAAAACTTCTTTTCCTTATTTGCCCGAAAGAGTCGTTAACTCGTAGCATTAAATTTCATGCTAAAAGTTGTTTTTTTAAGTATTTATTTGTTTTTTTTACTGAAATTTAATATCTTAATCAATTTTTTTTGAAAATGTATCTAAACTCTGAAGTAGGTTTGTTTATTTTGTTTTAAATCACCATATTAAGTAGTGAAACTTTTAGTTTCTATTATTTATTACTTATTGATTGCTAATAACTTATAAGTTATTTGTGACGCAGAAAAAAATTTGCTTTTAAGTTCTTCATGGTGTTTGGAATTTGGTAGAAATTTTGTATGAAAGGAAAAGGAAATCAGAATAATTTAAATAAACACGCATAACAGAGTTAATATAGATTTAATAATGAGATTGATTTAATTAAATTCTAATTATTTGTTGAAATCCATTTAATTCTAAATTAATTGTATGTGTTCCATTTTTTCAATTTGGAAAGTTTAAAATTACAATTCAATTTATCATTGAACTACATTATGTACTTACTAAATTCTTTTTAAATAATTGAAATTAATAAATTGAAAAAATATTCCAAATTCTTATTGTAAATAAAATAATAGTGTTTTTTTTTTAGAAATTACAAAAATAATGAGTAAGAATTGAAATTTTCAATTTTATATTTTAAAATTTTTTTTAAATTAATCACGTTCTAGTTCTGTTTATTCAATATAAACTTAGTCTTTGGTTAACCGATTAGTTACATTTTTATATACTTATTATACTTATTTTTTTTTTAATTGTTATTCGTTATGGCATTAATGGGTAAAATTGACTTTTAAGGTAATTTTCATAAAAAATTGATTTATATTCAGCATTGAAAATAATTAATAATTATAATTTTTTATTAAATTTATAATTGAAATTAATTAAAATTTATATATAGTTTATAAATTACAGATATGCATATTTGAATTACAATTTTTTATATTAATTTATAATGTATAACAGTTTCAATTAAAAAACAAATGCTAAATACGATTCGATATATTAAAAAATTCAATTCTAATTTTTAAATAAAAAAAAAAATCTTTCGACATGGTTATAAACAGAAGAAAAAATATTTTTGCAATCTAGATTTATAATATTGATTGATATTCATATACTATTGAATATTGCAATGAAATTCTATGGTCATTAACCGATTAGTTCCTCTATAGAAAATTTTAAATCATATCATTGTTAATTTCTAATTAAATTCAATTGCAGCTTTCTTTATTTAATTAAGTTTGTAATTATATATGCAATATAATAATATTTATATATATATATATTTATATATATATATATATATATATATATTATATATGTATATAATAATCATATGAGTTTAATAATCATAAGGTTTATTACTTATAAAGTGGTTCTTTTATTCTTTTATAACTTCCGTTAATGTGATATATTTTTTGAAAAAATTGTTATTTATATAATTCTGAATGTAATAACGCGGAATAAGGGTTAATAAAAATTCTACAATATTTACATTCGCAATTTAAGCAATGCCTAATATTTTTATTAGGCCGGTATATTGAACAATTTTTTTCGAATATAAAATTCAATTTTATTTTCACTTAAAATAATACAATTACAGTTGAATAACCCTTATTAAAGTTTAAGCTTTACTTAATTTATTCTAAATATAAATTATTGTAAAAGTAAATGATTAAAACATATTTTGCACTAGAGTTTCTCTTTTGTTTTTTAAATTTAAATTCAATTCGAAATAATGCAATTATTTTTATTGAAAAATTTCGAAATTTTGTAATAAATTGAGGTTTTGTTTATTTTTCTTAAAAAATTAAAAAAAAAAAACAAAATTTGAGGTTTTCAAAATTAGGTTAAAAGGAAAAAGTGTTACAGCAATTTTTTAATGATTCTTTAGAAATTTAGCAGTTTTTTTAGTGGGTGATTAAAAAAATTGCTATAAAATTTTATTAAAGTGTTAAATACTATAAGTATATAAAAGTGGATTTAAATTAAACAAATATTTTTATTTATAGAGAAGTAGAAGATTTTAATTTAATTTACAATAATTGATAATTAAGAATTTATTAAATCAATTTAACTTTTCTTTTAATTATATCTATATAATAAAGAGCATCTTTCACTAATTAAATGAAATACCTAATATCGAATAAATAATATTTTATTAAAACAAATACAACAAATTAAAATCGAGTGATTCAATTTGTTGAATAGTGATGCAAAATTGATAATTATAATATGTATATAGAAAAAGAAAATATACACATAGCTGAAAGCAGAAGAAACACTTTTACGCATTTTTTCTGTTTAAATTAGTGAAATTTAGGTCATAAAATCAATTTTTTTTCATTACTAGCTATATAAATTTAATATTAATACAAAAGGTATATAATAAAGACTTAATGAATGAAATTGTACAGGTATGATGTTGCACCTGTCAACCATTAAATTTAAAATTATAACTTAACGAACAGAAGATTAATTAAGGAAAAACTTGAAAATTAGTTAGTACAAAGTATGAAAACTTTCACTTTAATTATTGAATTAAGGTGCAGGTTTTCTTTTATTCTAAAAAAAAACAAATGAGACCAACTTTAAGCTTATCTTTTTTATTTTATTTTGTATATTTATTTTAATTAAACAAATTAATCTGTGAACTAAATACGGATTCGTCAAATCGAATTGAATTTTAAATAATATAAAGGAAGCTTTAGATATGACCAATGGCACTGTGGTTTTATGTGGAAAGTCTTGGGTTCATACCTCGGTCATATCATATTTAATAAAAAAATAATATCGTAAAATTGTATAATTATATCGTAATAGTTAATATCGTAATAATAAGATGAGATTTAATATATAATAACTCTTGTTTAGGATAACAGATGACGCACAAAAATAAAATTTGTGTATTCATAATCTTATACAATAGCTACAGCTAATCAACGGCTTAGTGAACATAACGATTAAAAAAACTGAAGCCTAGTCTATATAAATTTGGTGAATGCTCTATACTCCTTAAAGGAGTTGAAAAGTAATATAAAGGAAGCTTAGAATTTGAAAAGTAATATAAAGGAAGTTTAGAATTTGTACTGTAGTATCATTAACCCACGATATTATTACGATATTAACTATTGAACCCATTACAAGCTACACATATTCTTTTGATATCCTTGAACTGGACTATAGAAAGGCAAAGACTAAAACAAAAAAAAATATTTTCAAATTAAAACAAAATAAACCGGCAAAATATTCTTTTGAAATAAAACAATTAGTTATGTAATAAAATTTTGTAAAGTATAACCTGTAACTCAGAAAATTCCTAAAAGAAAATCAAATTTTCTTATACGTATTCACCTTAGCAAAAGAAAAATATTTAATTTGCATTTCGTTAAAGAATTATAAAATAAAGTCAATTCCATTTAATATAATTGAATTTTTTGATCTATTTTGTAAAATAAAAATCAAAGAAATCGATTTAAAGCTATACAAACATATTTTAAGGTACATTGAAGCTGGAACAAACAAAATTTTGAAAGGAAGTGGGTAATGGGTACCTTTGAATAGAATTTTTTTTTTTTTTTTGATAATTGTATGTATGAAAAGAATTTTATTTTTTTTTTTTTGCAAATTTCTTTATAAATGTTTTTCCATTGATGCTTGAGTTATAGGAAGGCACATAAGGCCTCCAAGTTTAAAAAAAAAACTTCTATACAACAACAAAATATTCTAGCTAATACTTCTAGTACTTAATAAAAAAATTGTTATGGTAATTTTTTGGGTAAAAAAAAAAAAATTCAAATTTTCTTCTATAGAAATTTTCTTTTTTTTTTTTATTTACAATATAAACTTTTTGTATATATATATATATATATATATTTGTATATATACATATTTTATGCTCTAATTCATAAACATAAATATAAAAAAAAAAACATGTCTATGTTTACATGAAAAGTTACAATAATAATGTTGCTGTTGCTGTTTGTTTGATTTTTTTTTAATATTTTAGGAAATGAACTCAGAAGGGATTCAATTCAACTGAACTCAAATTAAATTTTAATTTTTATTATTAGTTTGTGTGTGTTTTTGTGTTTATATATTTATGTTTAACATGAAAAGTACGTTTAGAAAATGAAAAAAAAAAAATTCCAAGTTTTTGTTTTATTGTTGTTGTTTTTATTATAAAAATGTTTTTAAGACATCTGTATATATATATATATATAATATATATATACTTTTAAAGTTATTGTGTACAAAAAAAATTTATTTTGGTAAAAGCTTTTTTCTTTTTTTGTTGTTTTTGCTTTAAAAAATTTTTTAACTCCAAATCCTTGAAATCATGATTTCAGGAAGGATAATTCACAATAAAAAAAAAAATAAAGGATAATTTTACGAGAATTTATAAAAAGAAAACTTTGTTATTCTTTTGTTTATATATTGTAGATATATATGTAATATGTATATAAATATATATTTATGCTTGAATATTGATATGTCTATGTGTTTCTGTTTTTAAAAACAAGGAAGTTATAAAACACAGTTTTGGATAATTGTTTAAGTATAAAATAAATTTAATTGTAATATAAAGGATTTTTCATTACCCTGTGCTCACATTGTCTCTAGTATGGGTTCGACATTTAAATAAAGTGGATCAATTATTTAAATTCGATTTAAGTAAAAAGCATTGCTATAAATACTGGAAGTGGTACTGGGTTTTAGAGTAGTTAGAGCTATTTTTTAACTTTAGTTGAGCTGACAATCAATTTGGTTCTTTATTTTGTTATTTTTATTTCATAAAAGTCACATACAAAATTTAAATTATTTTCATCAATTTCAAAGACTCATTTGATCATCATTTAATTTGAAAATTTTATTAGAGTCGACGCAAGCATTGAATAATCACAACAAGTTTTCATTTGAATTAAACTTTTATGAACTTATGGTTTCAAACTACTAGAAATTTGGAAAAAATGAATTTTTTTTGAAGTACTGGAGTAACTGACTTTTCAAAGTGACACAAAGTAATCAGATAAAACAAAAGTATTACTTTTCACCCTAAAATTTTTGTCCAATACTGTTAGACAAAAAATTTACATTTTATTTTTTTATTCCTCTATACAAATAATATAACTTGACAAATATTTATTTGTTAATTTGTATACTTAGTAAATATTATTATTAAGCTGATTATATGTTGAATATGTCTATTTACATAGTATACATATATATTTTTTAATTTCTGATATCATCAGAAAAAAATTGAAATTTAGGAAATAAAAAAAAAAATATTAAAGTTATTATATTTCAAACTATTTTGAAGGTTTCTATTTAATAATTATTAGCAATTTGGTTCCTAGATACATTTGGATACATTTGGAGTACCAAGAGCAATTTAGTAACTAGATTAACTAAATTACAAAAGCTAATCTGGTTAATACAAATAAAAAATTAGGACTTTAGATTTTATAAAGCCAAAAAATACTTTAAAAATATTCTTAAAATTAAAAGGAAAGCAATTTTTATACAAAAATTTAAAATTAAATTTTGCTTTTAAATCGAATAATTTTTTTCCAGTACTTAAAAATTTTTTAAAAGTTTGATAAGTTTTAATTATTTTACACGCCCTCAATAAAATATGTAAATATACTTTAAATGAAAGTACTTATATATTTTATCATAATATGGCGTCATCATCTTTTATCACCATTATTTTAAATATTTTACAAAAAAAAACAAAAGTTTTCCCCAAATGATTCGCGAAAATCCCCAAAGACTGTTAATATATTTGTAGTTTTTTTACTTTAATATAATAATTAAATGTTTGAAATTGTTTAATGTAAGATGATTAACACTTTATAATTACAACTAATTTTAATATTGTGAAGACAACAAAAGTTGTAATCCTTTTGTTAATTAATTATGTTAAATTTTGGCTTGTATATTAATAGGTCTATAAAGCTATACAGAATTTAGTTAATTGACATTTTTTTAAAGATAGTCTTAGTAAACTTAAAAATCTAAATTTCCATATAAATTCGTAAAATTATACGCTTTAGTTTTAATAATCACTATTTACAGAGTTAATTATTATATATATATCCTAATTAATATTAAAGCTTATAACGTTCTATAGGCATTCCATCAAACGAAAAGGTGCAATTTAGGGTGGAAACAGTCGACACTTCACCAAACTTGTGGAAAAACTATAATAACAACAAACTAGTTAAATGATTAAACAAAATAAATAAAATATCATTCTTAGATGTAAGATACTAAATTATTACATTCATTTTTCAAACACTTGATGTAAGATACAACTTATTGTTTATGCGTCAAATTATATCACATTGTGTTTAGCTATGTGAAACGTTGCGTTTGACTTTATTTTGAAAAGCCTATTACCATTTTCAATTTTCATTCACTTTCAAAATACAAAATACAAAACAATTAACTAGTTAGATGTTAGAAAAATAAAATTTCTATTTACAATAATTTGCCATTAAGTAAAAATACCACATAATTAAAAATGATAATAAATGTAAAGCGAAATAATAAAAAAATGGTTTACTTTTCTTTAAAGATAATAAAAAATTTAAAATATGTGAAAAATAAAAACACGAAACAAATAAAACAATTTCAAATTAATTTCTTCTTTTCATTATTATTTTAAGTTTGTTTTAAGTTATTCAACTGTTTTTAGTTTTTTAAATCATTAAAAAAATGTCTTAAAACTTTCACGATTTTGCTCTTATTCGGTTGTTTTTTTCCACAATTCACAAACTTTAACTGAATTTTTTATGCTACTTTTTCACATTATTGTTAAAATAAGCTTTGGGCATTTCTTTTTTGTTGAGTTTATTATCTCAACATAATTAAAGAGGTGAAGATTGTTTTGTGTTTTTTTTCACTTCAAATATTTGCTTTTTTTGTTGAAATATTTAATAAAATGTTTAAATGCAACACTTTCGAAATAAGTCAACACCCTTAAAGATGGCATTTTTAAACAGAAAACAAACTAAAAAGGTGCATAACATATCATCTGCTTTTTTTTTTTTAAATTATACCTCGCATTGTGAAAACTTTCATTAAAAATATTTTTAAAACAAAACAAGTTGATTTAACATATTTTTTATTAAGAAAAAAACTGAATTTAAAATAAGCAGCTTTAAATACTTTTTTAAAAATAAGGCTCTTTAAGAAGCTTTAATAATTTGACTAATCCCAGTTATGTTTATCTTAAATATTTTAGAAAAAATTTAACGCCTAATGAGCATTTTGCGTAACTAGGAAGTATGCGGAGAAAATTAGACTTTGCCTACAGTTTCTTATCGAAGTAGGAAACATGTAAATTTTAAGTGATACTTAGTTTTAAAAGTAGCGAAATACTTTTGAAGATAAAAAAACTGATCATAATCAATAATATAAAATTTAACAGTTATATTGAATAAAAGCCCGGCGCCTTGGACGTTAAATCTAGATTCCAGATCACCTTGAACGATTAGAATAGATTGAGATTAGATTTTAAAATTGCGCTACACTTTTTTACTTAAATCATTATGCGCAATTTAAAGAACTTTAAAATTTGTATAATATAAGTCGTTATTATATAAATTCAACAACTTATAAATTTTTATCAATAATTAAATTTAATATTATATGTAAACAAAAATGTTTACTGATAACTCTTATCATTTGACACTGAAAGCTTAATTCATCTGATACCAAAAATTTGTTTTTTATTTATGGGCTGAATTAAACCAATATTCTGAATTCTTATTATACTTTTTTATAACCTTATTTTGATTTTTATATCTTTATTATTATTTTATCAATTTTACGCAATATTTTTAAATAATTTTTTTTTTTTATTGTTTTTTTTCATTTTAGGCCAAACTTTAGCTATAAAATGTTATCGATGTCATGTAGGTGTATATCAATACACATATGGTAATAATAATACTAGACAACCATCATTGTGTTCAAAATTTGATTGGTCAGATGAATATATTACGGATTGCCCTTATTCAACAATGTGCTTAAAAAAAGTTCATAAATATGTGCTAAATGATAATGGTGATACAATTGAGACTGTTTTAAGAGATTGTGCTAGTCAAAAATATCGTGATCAAGTAAGTTTCAATTTTTTTTTTACTTAGCGTTATTTTTTACTTTGTTTATTTTACGTTTTAAAAAACATTATAGTATAATGAAATTAAATATGTAGATAAAATACGTAGATTTTCGTGATTATTTATAATTTTGAAATTAAATTAGGTTAATTAGAATAATTTTTATATACTACATACATATATATAACAATAAAATTGATTTAATTTTGTTATTTTTTTTCTAGGTATTTAAACAGGGTAGTTGGCAAGATGAACATCGTATTGAAGAACCGTATCAAGAAGGTTGTGAAGAATTAATACCATCAGAAAAAGCAACAATTTCAACATATTGTCATTGTCGTGGAAATTTATGTAATTCAGCAACAAAAGAATCAAGTGGTTTACATACAGATGCAATGGCTGTTATATTTGTATATAATGCTTTAAAATATTTGAATAGTGGTTTAGCACGGTATTGAAAATTGTATTAGAAAAAAAATTAATATAAAAACAAAAAAAAAAAATTATAGCAATAATCAATCATTTAAGTTAGATAGGAATTACAAAAATAATAATTAAAATTAAAGAAAATAAATTAAATATCGATAGTTAAGTTAAAAATAAATAGAAGAATATAAGTTTTGAAGCTATAAACAATGCCTGTACATATAACATATATATATTTTGAAAAATACTTTTAAGTTTTCCTTATAATTATAATTTTTTTTTTATATATATATATGTATTAATATAATTACATTGTATGTTGTGATATAAATTTTGTTAAAAAAAAAAAATATCTATGTTAAACAATATTATGGAAAATAAATAAGAAAATCAAGTGTCTTAATATTCCAGAATGAAAATAAAACAAAATGAAAAATAAAGAAAAATTTCAAATTAATAAAATTTCCGTTGTAACTGACTCGTACACTAAAATTTAACCTCTAAAATTAAAAAACTTCGAAAAATCAAGCCACTGGTCTTACTTTAAGATAAAAGTAGATTTTCTATATAAATTAAATAAAATTTGTTGCCAAAAGCCACGGTTATTCATATTTTACAAACATCACTTTAAATTTGTTAATGAAAAGTTTTTGAAAAGTATGAATTATTTATTACTGAGAAACTATTAGGATTTATTTAAGGACAACAAAAAAATAACCGATTATTTCAACCCTCTTTATATACAGAAAAATCTTCACGTAGTCTTTGAACTATTTTAAACATTATTTTTATCTTCAACGGCTCAGTCCATCTTCAGATTTTTTTTTTAAATTTTACGATAAAATCATTGTTAAAAAAAATAGAATTAGCCTTCATGATTCTTATTTTATATGTTAAAAGTAAAACTTTCAATTAAAGATTTCCAATTTCCTAAATTATTTTTAGATTATTATAAAAACTGCCTACATAATGCCCGCAAATTTAAAATTATTAGCCATCATACGCATAATCAAAATTTCATTTAAAGCGAAAATCAGTGGCAGACGGAATTCATGGGTTACTTATATAAAGTATTCTAATTATTTAAGTCTAATTGTCTAAAAGTTAAAAATATCTTTAATTAAATAAAACAATAAATATAATTGAGTAACAAATCATTTCACTTACCGAACCTGCTTTATCCACCAAACACAAAAACACTACATCGTCTCTTAATAAGCGTACAGCGTCATGTAGAGGATATTTAGTTTTGCTTTTAAGCATTTTATACAATAGAGCACCGGACATATGTTCAAAATCTTGTGGTGTTAAGTCATCCCATTGCGTCGATATTAATCCTGAACAATATTCCAATAAGCTTGCAGCACCAACTTCCTCTGCAACACAATAAAAACGTACGCAAGATCTAACACCAACCGATGCAACTAACGCTCTTTCACATAAACCCAATAAACCGGGTAATTTAAATTTATGTGCCGCTCTTAATAAACCTAAAGCCAATGTATCATGCTGTAAGTCAACCACATCAGTGTAAATCCATCTTAAAAGCGCAAAACCAACATCACCATCTAAATCACTCCAATCCAATTCATCTTGATCAATTAAAACTTCTTCGCGCCATTCTTCCGAACGAGCATTCAAAACAAATTTATGACCGGGTATAGTTTTATCGGATAATTTAATTTTAATATCAGAATACGTATTTCGCCCGTATAATGTTGCGACTGTCATTACAAGACGTGACACAAAACTACTAAATTCACTGGCTTCTTTATCAGTTGATGATGCAGCAGCTTTACTATATTTACGTTCTAATTCTGCATAACCACGTTGAAGTTTTGTATACTCTTCTTTAAGTAATTTTAAATGTTTTTCCAATTTTTCTGAATCAGTAGAAGCTAAAAGAATGAAAAATAAATTAATTAAGGTTTTTTTTTTTTAATTCAAATAATTATATTTAAAATACTGTAAACCGTTATGAAAGTTTTTGCAATTAATTTGCAACAGGTGGCGTAATACTAAACATTAAATGTCAAAGTCAACGTTATCAAATATAGAAAGGAAATAAAAAATTTTGATATTAAGTTTATTTTTAATTATCTGATTAAAAAATTATTATGTATAATTTATATTTATCTTTGATGATTTAGATTAAAATAATTAACATTTTCGGACTTTTTGACTCAATGTACAATAAATAATAAACATAAAAATTTCAAAAATCCCAAAATTTTGCAAAATTTGTTGATTTTAACAATTTAGTTGCCAATTTTTCAATAAAATTATTTGGTTAAACATTTACTGAGTGAATCACAACATTAACTTGGTTTTTGATATTAAATAACTTTCATAACATTCTATTACTTAATTAAAAACAATTATGTTCTTCCTGTTGAATGAGCAAAAATTTCGATATCCATTTTGCAATTTGCTTACTTTCATTTTTCCACAAGACCTGATTTCTTATTTACATTTCTAAAATTTTATTTAAAAAATAATTTGCGAAAAAACTAAATTTGTATAAAATTTAGGGTCTATGACCAAAGAATTACTTAATATTTGTACAAAATAAAAAAAAATTAGAATACTTTACGCCCCTATAAAACTTCTTCTAAAACTTTCACTTTAAATTTTACATTTTAACTATTTATTCCAAAAGTTTTATTTATAATTTCACAAAATACTTACCCATCTTTCAAAATTGTTTATTTTTGAGTTGTTAGAATTCTTTTATAAATTTAAATTTTTGCTTAAATTCGCGAAAAACAAATCAAAACATTCCAAATTTTCTACAAATCACCGATTAAGAAAAAAAAAATA
The DNA here is from genome assembly GCA_963082915.1 of Dolichopus griseipennis. Lineage (NCBI taxonomy): Eukaryota > Metazoa > Arthropoda > Insecta > Diptera > Dolichopodidae > Dolichopus > Dolichopus griseipennis. Next base: position 10,104,267 of record OY720442.1, read on the forward strand.
ACAAAATTCTATATTTGACTTTTGTATGACCACTTTTGACATTTCTATTAAGTTGACAGTATCGTATGCAAGTATTTGATCACCATTTTTGATTTTATTTATTTTCAAGTTTAAATTTGATTTTAAGAATAGTAATTGAATATTTTTAAGAAAAATCATTTAATTTTATCAAAATTAATTTTTATTTTTCAATAAGAAAAGGTTTTATGAAGGTGAAACATGTTTTATAAAGGTATAGAAGATTCTTTAATTAAATTACTTCTATTGAAAAAGAGATGGCGCTACATTTTTTGACATTTCTTTTAAGAAACGGCAAACGGTATACAATGAAATCGTTAAGGCAACGACATGGTAGTCAAAATTGGTCATAATGCGTAAAATTAATTGATTTAATTGATAATTAATTAAAAATAAATTTATTAAAATAGGAAAATTAAATCGATTAAAAAATTGATAAATATAACATATACTTCTATTAAAAATGACAATACCCTGTAATTTCTAGAATTTAAATAGACTTTAGTGTATCTAGATAAAATTCTAATTCCGTTCGTATTGGAAGTAACTATACTCGTAAAATTAATCAAATCTTTTAGATTTATTGGGAATAAATTAATTTCCCATTTCTAATTAAAATCAATGATTCATGTGTAACAGTTAACCAATGGTTAATAGAGAGTTACTTATATATTACATTATTAATAAAATAATATATAAGTAACTAAGCTTTAAAAATAAAAAAAAGCAATCATAAGAATATCATTTACCGAGCTTTATACCGACTTACCGAGCTTTATTCCCTAGAAAGAAGCGTTATATATAAAAAAGAAGAAGATATTTGATTAAATAATATCACCTATAAGATTCAACAAAAAATTATTCTTTAAAAACATTTTTCAAATGACATTCAGCTAACTTCATGGACGATTATTCAGTAAAATATAAAATTGTTGGGCGATATTTCAATAGAGTTTACTCTTTAATAACAAATATGTCAGTTTTGTATTTGCTGTCTATGTCCTAAAATTGTTGTTGACAAACCTTTTTTGATTTTAATGCGTATTGTACAAGGTAGACCAAATGTCATGTGTCAGTTAAAATTGAATTCTGAATTTCTAGACATAATTTGGTCATCAAAAATTTCTCTAGAACAGTAATTATGGCACAGGCCACCATGTGGCGTATGTGCTGCTGCACCATACTGTTCCAACCAATTGTAGGAATCTGCAGGGCGCACAAAATTATTATAAATTGTACGATACCTGCCCCATTTAATGTCACAACATTATCAATTTTATTACTAAGGAATGGCCCACATCATGCTGTACATTTGAACCAGTGTAATTGTCGCTGTTAAACAACTCTGGGGTTTGCCGTACCCCAAAATCACATATTTTACTTATTCACATTCAATAACGTGGAAATATGCTTCATTACTCGTAATTAAATTGTTCATTGACTTTTGGCCTACCCTGTGCATTAAACTCAATAAGTAGTTTGATAAGTCTAATTATGTCAGAGTTGTAATGAAGAAAAGTATAATATTTATTTTATTTAAATTAATCTCAATAAATGCTAACACCGAGTTAGAAACTATCCGTCAATAAGATTTCAGACTTAAATGAATTGAAAGTAAAAATAAAAAATGAAACATTAAATAAATTATTATTTTATTAATTTATATTTTTATTTTTTCAAGATTTTATTTAATAGTTTATTTATTTTGATTTTTGATTTTTTTTTTTTTAAATACATACATTTAGATTTTATAACTAAAAAAAAATTTTTATATATTTTTACTACATTTATTAATAAATATTATATAATAATTAATATAAGAATTAAGAAAAAAACAATTAAGGAATTATAATAGTATAATATAATTATATATTAAAATTAATAATATAAATATATTATGTTTTCTTTTTGGTAATTATTATGATGTGCTTTTTAATATTATCTTTTTAAAGCAATAAATATTAAATACATATTTAATTTTGAATTTTTGAATTTTATATAAAAAAATATTTAATTATATTTTATTTATTTATTTATTTTTTAAAAACATTTACTTATAAATAATAAAACAGATTTTTTAAAATATTGGAACATTTTAATTTTTTTTTCATTTATATAGTATATTTATTTAAATTTACTATATATTATTTATTTTGTATTTTAAAATTTTTTAAATAAATTTTTCAAAAACACCTGTAAATTTTAATTTTTTTGAAATTTTTTTTTTTTAATTTATTTTTTGTATAATAAAAAGTTAAGTTTTTTGAAATTTTAAATTCTAATAAAATTTTTTTTTTTTTTTTATAATTAAAAGTTGTTTTTTTTTTATATTTTAATATTAAAGCTTTTTTTGTTTTATTTTTAATACATCTAAAGTTTTAATTAAATATATAAATATAATTTTATATAATATATTATAAAAAAAAAAATATTTAATAATATTATATATATATAATTCAGTTCTAGGGCATATTTAGTTTTAAAACTTTGTCAATATTTAGTTGTTATCGATACGAATGGTGATGATCGAAGCAAAAGCCCAAAATATAAAAAAAATTAAAATTAAATTGCAAAATAAATTAATTACTACACTATTAGCATTTGGTATATACAGGGTGTCCGAGAATCAAGTACGCGCACTACACTCAGTGATTGGGGGCATTAAAAAAAACAAAAAATTGTACTGGAGGGGGGGGGGGGGGGTTATTGTGGACCCTTTTCGAGATATGAGGGATTAAAGATTTAAGGAGACTTTTCATAAAAAAATCAATAACTTTTGAGCAGCTTCCTGTAAAGAGATAAAAAAAAATCCATTTTGTAGAGTAAGTTGTCAGCTTTAATTTTTGTGCACTAATATACCCAACATTTACAAAGTTATGAAGGCTCATTTCAACATGTACCGTTGATACTGTCATTTGGAACCTTCATAACTTTGTACTGTTGCGTATATGGGGATCATTAGTACACAAAAATTAAAGCTGACAACTTACTCTACAAAATGGATTTTTATCTTTTTACAGTAAGCTGTTCAAAAGTTATTGATTTTTTTTATGAAAAGTTTAAATCTTTAATCCCTTATATCTCGAAAAGGGTCCACAATATACCCGCCCCCTCCAGTACAATTTTTTGTTTGTTTTAATGCCCCCAATCACTGAGTGCAGTGCGCGTACTTGAGTCCCGGACACCCTGTATATACATAAATATTAAGATACTTAGAAAGAACATAATACGGCTATTGTAATTAACTCTAATGTTCTAATTTAATAATATTTTAATTTTAAATTTTATATATATATATATATAATTTTTTTTTATATTAAAGCTATGGATATTAAAAAATTGCTATTAACACAGAAGTGCTATTTAAAAATAAAAAATTATAATAATTTAATTAGAGACATGAATGACTTAATGATTAGTAAAGTATAATCCAAAAATTTTAATACTTTGTTAATCATAAATTTTTCTCTATATTTTTAAAAACAATTTAACTGAAAATATGACCTCTTTCGAAACATCTTCATCTATGGTTCGTAAGATATATTTTTAAAATGACTTCCAAATTGGTGCATTTATATATAAAATATATCTCCAATCAATTCAGTTTCTTTAATTAAAAACAAGAGTTTCTAAACTTTACTATTAGCAATCAAATGTATAACACATATTTAATGGATTTAACGACCATAGCTATTGTTTTAAAAAACGACATACAAATGCACGATTTCTTATTTAATATACTTAAGTATATAATTCAGTACAATTTATTTCTATCATATAGTATGTATATATATATACATTTACATATTAAACTTAATTATATAACATACTTAGTTAATAATAGAAAATAAAAAACATTTTAAAACACAATTAACCTACTTAATAACTAATTAATTAAAATAAATTAAGATTCGCTTAGATAAGTTTAGTTAAATTATATTAGAAAAAAAATATATAATAATAGTAATTAATTAAATATAATTAAATTATTAATTGTTATATAGTTATATTAATTATAAAAATTAAATATAGAGAATTTTGGCACTATGCCGGAAGATATACATAATATTATATTGGAAAAAATTGTGAATATTTTAAAGTGAATTTGTATATAATATGAAATCTTTATATTATGAAAATTTTGTTTAACACATTGACTACCAGACTTGCGTTTAATGGTGATACGTTTTTTTTATTATTATTAAATGTTTAAATCTAGAAAAAAACATTGCTAAATATTGTAATGGAATTGGATGAAATTTCAATTGAAAGTATAGAATAAAATTTTAGTTTATTTATGATGATCGCTTTCAGGTAACTTGTGCAACTTTATTATCAGGTTAAGTTATTTTTACTTTAACCGTATATACTCAAACTGATGTTTAGGTTTATATGGATTAATTTTAAGTGGATTTTTTTAATTATAAAATTTATTTAAAATAACTGTTTTTACATTCTATAAATAAATGATAAATAAATAAATGAAAAACTTATACAAAAAGATTGATACAGACTGCAGTATTCAATGTGTTACTTTTATGAAGAAATTAATTATTTCTAACTTATTTAGGTTATTAATTTTCATTTACACATATATATAAATTTTTAAAATTTAGTTATATGTTTTAATAATGTTTTTTTTTTTTAATTTTTAAACTGTTAATTAATACTTTATTTATTTTGGATACGATTATTAATTCGTTGCAATTCAAATTTTTAGAAATGTGCTTCACTGATTTTTATTTTTTTTTTAATTATTTTGTTAAAATTTAATTTAATTATAAACTTTAATTAATTTATACTTAAATTAATTTATTTTTTTAATACTTAAATATAAAAAAATAAAACAAATTTACATATATGTTTGATACTTAATTTGCTAATATATATATATATATTTTTTTAATTTGGTTTTAATTTTTTTTTTAAATTGTTTGTGACGATAACGAATACCTGTGTATGCCAGTGTAATTAATAATATTATTATTATACATGAATTATTATTTTAATATTATTAATTATATTTATATTTTAATAAAAATATTTTATAGGAAATTTATTAAGTTAAATGAAATGGTGGAAAATTTTATTTTTATAAAAGAAAAAAAACCAATTTATTATTTATGATTTCGTTCTTAAGGGATTACATATTAAAATTGAATACATATGTACTTTTTTTTTAAGAATGCGATACACTTTTATGTCTACGTGGAGAGAAACCCCTGAGGTCTCTGTAATTTTTAATTTAATTGTTAAAATCAATAAACAATAACTAAAAATCTAAAAATAATTGTGTAGGTTCAAAATGAAACTTTTTTGCAATTTAACAGCCCATAATTTACAAAGGAATTCTTGTTACCTCAGGGAGTGTTAATTTTAAAAAATTTTATATCTATTACAAAGTGTGCATATTAATTGTTAAAATTATTTGTTATTTTTGCAATATTGATTTTTTTTGATTTAATTTTTACCTTTGGTGTATTGATTCTATTTAAAAAGAAAATTTGTTTGAAATTATTGAGACACGTACCGCGTACGTTGCAAAAATTTGAAATAAAAACTGCTTTACGTTAATATTATTCGTATGAATATCTGTATGACGATACGTAATTATAAGTATTATAATTCAATTGAATAAAAAACGATTTAAAAAAATTAAATATAGAACAATATTTTTGTTTAAAACGTGTACACAATTATTATTTGCAAGTATATCATATTTTGATGATGTGTAAACAAGCCCTAACCCATATTTATTTTTTATTTTATGATTTTTATTAAAATTTACACTATTAATTGGAAATATAAGTGACTTTAATTATATTATTTGATTTTTATCTGTAATATTAATATGAATTTTGAAATTATTACTATATAACTACTGCTTTATTAAGATTAATACATTTTTGATTAAGGCTCCCTTACATATCGTCATGTAGATACGCATACGCGTTGTTACGTGTAAAATTATTTAAGTAAAGACAAATACAACTTTATATTAGACAAAATGGATTGGGAATAATAATTAATGGTCTCAGTGATCTGAAAAAATTTAATATTTTGTAATGATATTAACTTTAAAAAAATTAAAGTTAAAGATCTATTGGCAAAGAGCGCATGTAACTGGTCATGGTTGATAATAATTTTTGTAAGTAAAAGTTTAGATAATATGATAACTCTATTTAATATTATAATTTTATTTATATTAATAGAATTTGAATTAATTTTCTTAGTTTTCATTTAATTTATATTTGAATTTGGTTTCTTTTATTATTTTATTTATTTATTTATTTATGAACAGTCCCCTATCCCTAGTTCCCACATACAATATAATTAGTGAGTCATTCAACCTTTGATTTTCAAGTGTGACAGGTATATATTTTATATTATGGTATAAACTATTATTGATATTAATTATAGTTTTTTTATTAGATGCTCGAGGGTTTGAACCCGAGACTCTTCGATTTAAAGGCTGACCTCCTAATCACTACGCCTCCGATAGGATTACTTTTATTTAAAATATAATTAAATTTAAATTTATATTCAATTTTAAATTTTGCAATTAAAAAAGTAATATTTATTATATCATGAAAAAATCATTAAATTAAATGATAATTAACAAAATATAATTAAAAATTTACTAATTTTAAGACTTATTAAGTATTTAAATTTTAAAAAATGGTCCCTTAATTAAAGGTTATAAATAAATTATTTTAATTAATAGTTTTTTTTAAATACAATTATTTTTTTTTAAATTAATATTTTTTTAAATTTAAAATTTTATTTTTTAAGTTTTTTTTTAGTTTTTTTATTATATTTATTATTTTACAGGTATTTATTGTGACTACAATATTAACTATAATATTTTATATTTTAATCATAGTTATATTTTAAAATTATTAATAATATTTATTTAATAATTATTTAATTATAAATTTTTATAAAATATTAAAAAAGCATTTTTAAAAATTAAAAAAAAAAGTTTAAAATGGGAAAAAATAATTGTATTGTGGTTTATTTTAATATTTTTAAGTTATATTTTTAAAAATTCAAAAAATTTGCTGACTATTTTACCAGATATTTATTATATTATTTATTAGAGAGTATGAAATTAAATTTTTTTAATATTTATAATATTTCTAGATATTTTCAAAAAAGGTTGAAAAAACGCTGAAGTAAGAAAATCGGATAAGTAAATTTCAACTATTTTACGGAAACTTTTCTAGCATTTTCAGCTATTAAATTAGACAAAGTTAATATTTAAAATTGAATATTGGCTTAAAATATTGAATTGTTGGTAAGAATGATGTTAGGAAATAAATGCTGGAGGGTTTTTTCGTAAATAATTAGTTTGATATTTAAAATTTTATTTTTTATTTACATATATTAGATCTCAAAGATTTATTGAATTTTAAATTTCTTAAAAACTGTGATAATTATGCATATACATATATGAATTGAATCTGTTATTTGGGTTTCTTGTTTTTTAATTAGTGACTTTTATTATTATTTTATTTTATTGACTACATTTTATTTCATTTAACTGGATACTATTTCAAGAGAAACTTTTCATACAATTACTAGCATTTTATAGCCTCATATTAGGATTTTTCATGCAAAGTTTAACATGCCTCTAGATTCTATAATCTGTTACTTCTTTTCAAATAAATTTTCCTAACAGGTGTTAAATGATATATATATATACAAACTATAAAATCAATATTAGAAATATTTTTAAGTAATTATTTTATATTATTTTAATATTAATTTATTTAATTTTATCTTATTAAAAAGTATAATAATGAATATTTATATAATTTTGGCGGTGAATTTAATTTAGATTAATATTAAAATTATGTATTTAATAAAGCTATACTTTGGTTTTATATTATTTGAAATTATAAAATTTATTTTTAAAATTTTTATATTTTATAATTGAAAATTTTACTTTTGAATCTCAATTAATAATTTTTAATATTTTTTAATATATTTTTTAAAAATTAGTTAATATTATTTAATAAAACTTAAATATTACTATAATTTTTTTTAAAAATAAATAGTTATATTTTTTAGTTTATATACGTTGTGTATATTGGCACAATTTTATATAATATTTTACGATTAGTTATTTTGAACGTATGAAGTTTCTTATATATGTGTGTTATAATATCGAAAATTAGTAGTTTTTGTATAATTTTGTTTAAAAGATTCATTGCATCTAAAAGAAATTTTAAAATCCAAATCAAACCCATCATTAAAAATTGAAGAAATAAATAAAATCGTAAACTGAAAATAAGAATCAATCTAAATAAGTTTCACTAAAATTCTACCAAATTATTTAAAAATTCGACTTATTCTAAAATTCTATTTTTATTGAGCCCGCTAAATTCAACTTTATTCATTTTTTCTAAGCATTTATCGGACTCTACCAAAGTATAATAAACCAAAGGAAGTAAAACGTTTCGAGACCTACAGACCAAGAACAAAAAATATAGTTTTGTGTAAAAGCTGATTAAATTGTGATTTTTAAAGTCATATTTAAGTGCAGTGCTAAAATATTGAAAATTTTACCAAGTGTAAGTTTTGAAAGTTGTTTAATATGCTTTCTAATGATAATTTCTAGTGACGATTTTCAATTTAATTAATTTTAATATCGTAAATATTTTTTTAAATACCGTAAGAAAAATCATTTTATTAATTTTGTTCTTTGTATGAAAATCGCATAAATAAAAATTTGCGGATTTTTGAATCAAAAATAAAAATTTACATTTAAAAAAAATTTTTTGAATTTTGATGTTTGAAATTCAATATTGTTTTATAAAATATGAATTTCCATAAAACAAAAATAGAATTTCAGATATAGATTTCAAAAATCCAAATTTTTTATTTACGAAATTTGAATTATTGCGATTTTCTATAAATCTGTATTTAATTGGGAGAATTTTGAAAATACGATTTTCCGAAATTTTTATGAAATAATTTCAAGGTAAAAGAAAATTTAATATTAGATATTATTTTGGTTTTAATATAACATATATTTTGTATTTTGTTTTTAATTTAATTAAATGATTTTTTTTTTTTTTTTTATTTTTATAAGCGTTTTAATTTTCTTAAATATTTCCTTCCAAAAATGTATGTACAAATTTATTCAAAATTTTTTTTTTTAAAACTAAAATATTCGTTGCAAATTTTTCTTTATATTTTTCTAAGAAATTTTCTTTTTTTTTTTTTTTAACATTAAAATTAATTAATTTATTTAAATAAATAAAAGATATATTTTTAAGTTTTATTTAAAAAAATTAATTTATTTATCAAAAATATAATATAATATATATAACCCATGAAACATTTAAAAAAAAAAAATAACTAACAAAACAATATTTAATTAAAAAAAGTTAAATTAAAAATAAACTTAAATATAATTAAAAATCGATAAAATATTACAAAGTTTAAAAATAAAACAATTAAAAATAGTAGAGAAATTTTAAATTAAAAGTTTTTAAAAAAAATATCTTTTCACATAAATTTGGTCCTTTTTCATAGGAAATTTGTGTAATTTCAAATTAATTTGGTCCTTTTTTAAAAAAAATCCGTAATTTGAGACATATAGGAATTAAAATGAAATAATATGTAAACCTAGTTCCTAGTTCTGTAGTAGAAGTAGAAAAAGAAGCCCCAGGAAGTTCCAAAAAATAGCACCTCAAATCACAGAACCAATTTTTTAGGACTGACTGAAGTTTCTACTATTTAATCTGTGAGTACCTTTTTCAAGTATGTTGATTTAACTGCTAGATCCTAAGAAAAGGACCCGATCAAAAAAAGATAAATTTAATTTTAAAATTTAAGACAACTTCTATTTGAAAAAAGATCAAATTCATTTTAAAATAGACAAATTTCGTGTGAAAATGAACCAAGTTCATGTGAAAAGAGTATATTATAATAAAATTAAGATACAAATATAGTATGAATGGAAAATAATGTAATTAAAAAATAAATTCGGAAATTTTTTTCTATATTATTAAAATTTTTCTATATTATTTTTGTACATAAGTTCTAATGACAATAAAAATGTTTAAAAAGCAGCCAAACTAGATTCACGATTTTCTACTAAAATAATGAAATTTTAAAAATATCGTTGAGTTAATTATTTAAAACTTTAAAAACTATGATTTGAAATTTGAAATTTACTTTAACTAAAAACTACTGAAAGTTGCACTTAATAATAAAAATTAATAATAAGCGCAATGGAACGCCAAATTTTTAATGAAAATTTTAATGAAATTTTGAAAAAATTATCAAAGGTGATTTCTATATTTCTAAATCGAAAAATTCAGTGTTTCCAAGTATTCCTCTCTATAATACGAAGAACTTGATTTTTAAATAACCTCCTAATTAATTGAAAAAGTTCATTAGAGGCCTGAATGATTGTTGAAATCATTTCTTCAATCTATATTTGGCTACTTTTTATATTTAAAACTGCAACTTCAATAGACAAATGTACAATTATGACAACAAAATCCATTATTTTCTAAAAACTAAAAAAACAATTTAATCTAAAAACAAATAAATTTAATTACAAAAATTTAATTTTGTGCTAAATTTTGTGCCAAAATTTGGTTTTTTTTTTTTTTAAATTAAAATTTACGTATTAAGTATTTAAATTTTTTTTTTTTTGGAATTTTTGTATTTTAAAATTATTTAATTTCTGTTTTTTTAATAATATATTTATTCTATTTTTTCAGAAGACTCATTTGTTGGACTGACTACATTCTCACTCAATGACGGAAGAGTATTCTCTGATGATAATTGTCTGTTAAAATGAAAAGAAAAAAAAAAGAAAATTTATTTTAATGCACTTTTTTTTAAATAAATTAAAAAGTTTGTCTGTCTGTCTGGCTAGTTTGCTTGTTATGCATTTCTAAATTAAAGATCTGTTCACAACCATTTTAATTTTTTTTTTATATTAGAGAATTTACCTATCTAATGGTGAATGATATGCGCCAGGAGCTGAATTTGATCGACCAGCTCTTGTAAAACGTTCTAATCTTGAACCACCACGTTGTGGTGCACGTCCTGATATACCTCTGGCAAATGGATTTTGGAATGAATGATTTTTTAACATTGTCTTAATTAATATCAGGGTATCCAATTTTGGAATACTTTTAACCACAGAATTAATATCTTCATCACTAACTTGTACTAAACGACAATTTTCATCTTCAGATGGTAATGGATATTTACCATTTGATGTTACCCATGGATGTTCCTGTAATTTAAACATAACAAATCATAAATTAATTAAAATTATATAATGTATACACGTATACAGTTTTATTATATAAATATATAAAAAACAAAAGACTTATATTCTTATACAATACCTTAATTTGTGGTAATGTTAAACGTTGATTTGGATCTTTATCTAAAATACGTTCTAATAAATCTTTAAGTTCATCACAAATTGTTGGATTTTCTGGAAATATTAATTCATCATTTTTTATTTGTTCATACAGTGCTGGAATATTATTGGCTACAAATGGTACATTTCCATATATTAATGACCATAATGTAGCACCCAAAGCCCATATATCAGCAGCTTTACCACTATAAACATGCTATTAATGAAATTAAAATAAAAAACAAATTAATAAAAAATTTGGTTTTTAAAATAAATTTTTTTAAATTCATTTTTAATTGAATGGAATTGAACTAATTAACTAATAATTAGATATCATGAACTTAGATTTAACATATTAATTTTTTTAAGTGCCAACTCTTCAACTTTTAGGCTAACAGGCCTGTCTATATTCTTATTATAAGAATTGATCTTAATGAACTCCACATACAATTTAAATATTAAATAATACGAGGCGTTATAACATATTAAAATGTCTTAGATTTTCAATAGATGCAATTCTATTTGATATACATTGTAATAATTTTATATTGGATTATTAGGTATTTCTATATCTGTGAGTTATATTATTTAATTTAAATTATTTGTTTATATTGTATATACATATTAATGTATTTTTCATGAAAGATATATAACTTTTAATTATTGGATATGGCGAATATTGAACCTGAGTCTAACCTGAGTCGAGTTCGCAAACCAGATAAAAGTCACTCTTACCGGGAATCGAACACAGACCTTTCGAATGAAAGTTCGGAAGTTGTAATTTAACCACTGTGCCATCCAACCATTTATTAATTACAAAAAAATAAATATAATTACCTGTCCTGGTTTTAATGTTTCTGGTGCTCTAAAGGCTGGTGTACCAGCTGTTGAACCATTATTCATAGCAGCATCTTCACCCAAAAATTCATTACAAACACCTAAATCAGCAATTTTCACTTGGCCACATTCACCCAATAATAAATTTCCAGGTTTTATATCAGAATGAATGATACGTTGATAATGTACTGTAAAAAATATATATATATAATAATAATTAAGATGATAATAACAGATGTGATGATTTTGAAGATTTCTTTTATACATAAAAGAATAAGTATATAATAGGAGAAAATTATTTTGTTATTTAAAAAAGTTTTCACTTTTATTGACTGACGTTTTTTATATACATATAAATATATATATATATATTTATAAACACCACAAATACCTATTACCAGGTTGTCTTTCATTGATAACAATTAGGTACTAAACGTACACAATAACACCATACTGAGAGAATAAAAAAAAAAACCATAAGATGATGACAACACAAAAAGAAATAAAAGTATCTATCAGTATTACAATAAAATAAAAATTGGTTTACTTACATATATATATACATATATATATATATATATAAGTATGTATAAGTGTACATGTACTAAGAAAGAAAAAACTAAAAAAAAATAAAGAAAATTAAAAAAAAAAAAAAAAATGAGAGAACATGATAATGATGAATATCAGAGGGACAAAAGAGAAAAATAATTAAATCTTAATGTACACTTGAAGTGATATTTTTGTTAAATAAAGGCTATTAACATTTAATTGGTTAATTGACTTTTAGATGTTTAAAAAATATCTATGTATAGAATGAATTAAACTGTTATTTGTAAGATATTATAAAACAACAAAAAAATTAAAATCTTTTTAAGAGTTTGTATGTAATAATTATGTAAACTTAATTGATGTAATTTAGAATTTTCATTTTGTGGTAATTGGAATGGAAAATTATCGAAATCATCTACAGAAGCGAATTAAAGATTCAATATAGTACTCGGAAGCGCAGTTATGTTTGTTATGTTCAAGGTTACCTTGTGGTCAATATTATTATAATAAATGTTTTTTTTAAGATATTTTGCAAGAATGGGTAGTCCATAAGTTCCGAAGTCAAAAGTCCCCTAGGATATTATAACTCAACGAACAAGTCAGAAGATTGAAGCTGTGGAGTGAAACAAAGTTTGAAGTTTATATTAACTTTATAATACTAACTTTAGATTATTATTTTTTATTCCTTTTCCACTCTTTCAAGGAGTATAGGGCATTCACCAAGTTTATTTTAAACTAGGCTTCAGTTTCTTTAATCATAATATTCACTAAGCCGTTGATTACTCGACTGTAGCTATTGTATAAGTTTATGAAATATGAATGCACAAAGGTTAACTTTGAACGCCATCTATAATTTTACACAAGAATTATTTATATATTTTTATTAAATCTTATTTTATATTACGATATATAAACACCACAAATACCTATTACCAGGTTGTCTTTCATTGATAACAATTAGGTACTAAACGTACACAATAACACCATACTGAGAGAATATAAAAACCATAAGATGATGACAGCACAAAAAGAAATAAAAGTATCTATCAGTATTACAATAAAATAAAAATTGGTTTACTTACATATATATATAAGTACATAAGTGTGTGTACATGTACTAAGAAAGAAAAAACCAAAAAAAAAAGAAAGAGAAGGCAAAAAAAAAAAAAAAAATGAGAGAACATGATAATGATGAATATCAGAGGGACAAAAGAGAAAAATAATTAAATCTTAATGTACACTTGAAGTGATATTTTTGTTAAATAAAGGCTATTAACATTTAATTGGTTAAACTATTACGATATAATTATACAATTTTACGATATTTTTTTAATTAGATATGATCTGACGGGGGTTTGAACCAGAGACCTTCCACATGAAAGACGGCATCTTTACCACTACGCCATTGGTCAGATACTAACTTTAGATTAAGTTTATATTAAAAATCGGGTATTACCCTTCTTCCAAAATCTTAAAAACATGCATCAATTTTTAACATTCAAGAAAAAGGGGCATACTTTTATTTTGTAACTAACTTGAAAATTCCTCCTAATATAGTGTATCGTATAGATAAATATGTTCTGGGTATATTACAAAACCCGAAATAAATTGTTAAATATTCTGGAAAAAGCTACAATACTAGTTTTGATTTATCTCATGTTTAAAATATTTTTGGTTTTATTTCTTTATAATTTTGGCCTTATTTCTTTTTCAAAAATTTGTAAAAATGAAAGCCGAAAATTAAGGAATTATGATTTTGGTTTTATTTCAAATGTGATATTGAAATAAAGCACAAAAAAGTGTCATTTGGCTTTTTTTCATTTGGCCTTATTGAAAAATTGCATTCACCCTATTGATTTATAAAGATATTTAAAATTAATCTATTTAGAGTAATTTAAAGCTCTTAAGAAAAATGTTAATTTTTAAAACAACCCTAAAATTTATTTTTTAAAATTTTTGAGAATGTTTTAGATTTTTCATAAGTTATTTAAGAATCCTTTAAGTTATTAAATAAACGGTGGTTCCACAGTTGCCTTCTCTTTTTAAATTCCAATTAAACTTTCCACAGCTGTGATATATTATTGGTGCATTTACTTTTTAATTTTTGTCATTGATTTTTTTACATATATACTGTATATATATATACATATATATAAATATTAACTTTATATATACCAACATTTTTAATAGAGAATGCAATTGGATTTTACAGGATATTCTAAAAGAGAACCAATAGAGTGTTACCAATTAAAGGTAGTTATCAATTCAATTTTATACTATATACTATATGGTACGTATAAATTATATACAAACTATATATATACATTAAATTTTATGTATTTTACACTTCGTTAACATTTTATTATTTTTATGCAAACATATACTATATAAATTATAGATGTACATGTATTTGTATGCATTTAAGTAATTTTTTAACTTTTGTAGTTAAAAAAAAAAAATTGACAACACAATAAAAAATTCTGTGTACCAGGGTTTTTGGTTTTTCAATATCGGAAACAATAATGCACCCAGCACCATGATGATGAACAATAATGAACAAAGACGTCGTAGCACAAAATGGAAAATAAATTTACACTTATTTTAAGGTTAAATATTTTCTTTTTTTGAATAATTCATTAAACTAAATTGTTTTTGTTTTTGTTTTTTTTTTAGTAATAAATAACATAAAATACTATTTTTTATAAAGAATATTTTTTTAAAAAGAATGTATAATTGAAATAAAATATGTAAAAACGTTGTCTACTGTGGAGTAAATTATTATTTAAAGATAATGAAAAATAAATAGAAAGAATTTTATTTCAATTTTTATTTAAAAAAATTGCCATGGTGATCAAATATATAATTGCAATATATAATGTAGGTATATATAATATATATTTTATGAATTTATAAATGCAAATATACTGCATATTCTTCCACAACTAAAAAGACTTCAAGGTTTTTGCATTTGGTAGGGGATTGCATATGAATAAATAAAAAAGAATAATGCAATAAAATATTGCATACTTATAGGCGAACAGTTTTTTTTTCTTTTTTGCTAGTATTGACTACAAAATAATTAATTATGAATTTAAATGGGGTAACTTTTGATTGATAACTTTATTTTATTGAAATTTTAATTTTTAGGAAGTTTTTCAGACCTACAAAACAAAACGAGGTATCCAAGTAAACCGGGCTGGGGACGTAATTTTCAATAAATACAACATTTTAGTACCATCTTTGTATAACGGGCTATTATAGATTAGAATACTATTATTAGATTATACCAATACTCTTTATTATATTTATTAACTTATTTTATACTTTTATTATATTTCATCCTAACCTGGGAAATTGTAATTGAAAGAGTGTTCTGAATTTAAAGAAATTATACAGAAATTACAAAGGCGTATCAATATCTCGCGATTAAAAAATCTCTTTCATCTTTCACAATCTCGTGTAAATTTGGTGTTTCAAAATTTCTTGTAACAAATTTTCGGACTTTTTCGAAACAGTAGGAATGTCAAAAATTTAGAACTGCTAGGAATGCAACTGAAACATGACAAAAAAATTTTTTGAGGAATTTTAGCCTTAGATATGA
This sequence comes from Dolichopus griseipennis, assembly GCA_963082915.1. Classification (NCBI taxonomy): domain Eukaryota; kingdom Metazoa; phylum Arthropoda; class Insecta; order Diptera; family Dolichopodidae; genus Dolichopus; species Dolichopus griseipennis. The sequence continues at coordinate 10,120,670 of OY720442.1, forward strand.
AATAACAGTTCTTTTTATCAGTTTTGCGGAATTTTTTGTAGAATTAGGCTTTAAAAAATAGGGGAGAGATTTTGAAGTTGGATAAATTGACAATCCAATAAATAATTTTACGAAAGTTTGGAGGCAGCAGCCTTGATTATTTTTGTAGATGTAGATATGCATACAAAAAGATTGAGAGTGTCTTTGTAGTTGGAAATCACATTAGATGTCCCTTTTTGATTTATTTAGTGGGGGTTTATATTAATATACAAATTACTCAGTTGCTAATAAATGAATTAAAAACATTATTAAATTACATGTATATATATATATATATATTTTTTATAAAAAATTTAATTAATGTAATTTTTTTTTGTAATCTTGTGTCCGTATTTTCCTTAACTTTAAGTTCATATCTTTTATAATCGTATTCTTTGAGTTTATACCCTTCCTCCCTTAAAGGATTATTTCTTTAAAGGATTACAAAATAAAAAACCGAGGCATAGAATAAAAACTAAAACAATTAAGTTTTGTTTTTTCAAACATAATTCAGGATTCTTTAATATGTTTTTTTTTTTCAACAGGATAAAAACTAATTTTCTTTTTAGGAAATTTAGTTTTTCTTTTTCAAAATTTTTTATAAACCTACAGTAGCATAACGGCTTATTATTTTGCTTCTGGTTTTTGTATCTAATGATATAATAACCAACTATTACCCAAAGGTATGTATATATGTAAAAAAAATGTACCTAATGACATTAAATTAATGTTTTAGCCTTATTCTAACTTTTGTTTTACAATGGTTCATGGTTCAACCATTTTTCCCTCATTCCTTAGTTAATATTTTGTTTCCGGTTTTATAGTGGTACTTTATAATTTTTTGTTTGTCCTTTTTTTAAAAAAAGGACAACAGTTTTTATTTTTTTTTTCATTTTGTAATTGCTATCGGGTAAATCTTTATATTTTTTTTTTATTTTTCAAAAACTTTTGAGTGCTTGTTGTTTATTTTTTAAGTGCTTATTTAACGCAATCTAATAAAGCCTACAAAGAAATGATTTAAATTTTTGTGCTGTTTTTTTGTTTCTTGCGCTTTACTTTTTTACCTGTTCAGGTGAAAATTTAAAAAATGAGTTCAAGTGATTTGTTGTTTTTTTTTTTACAAAGGTAGGTACTAACTTTTTTAAGTATTTCATCTTTTACTTACAGAAAATCTTTGATAATGATTTTTCCTTTAAAAAAAAGCCAGGGAATTTTATTTTCTTTAAAATGATTTATCTTTGATATCATGATGAAAACTTTCAGGAAAATTGACGTCAAATGGTCTTTTGTTTAACGCAGAAAAAAGGAAAGAAAGGAAAATGTTCGGTTTTTTTTTTCTTTTGAGACGATTTTCTTTAATAAAATAATGAGTAAAATATGTAGTGACTAATTATATACATATAATAAAAAAACAATATTAATTAAATTAAATTATTTTAAAAGAACATTCAGTGAATATTATAAAAAATTGTAAAGATTCGATAAAATGATAAAAAAAACATTTTATTTTAATTAATATTAATAATAAAAAATAGGAATGATAAGTAATTTAAATGTGTAGTATTTAACTTAAAATTTTAATTTGTACTTTTTTTCTAATATATGCAAAAATAAAATAAATTTTTATTAAAATTTTAGATACTTTTATTTAAATAAATCTTAAAAATATTTGAGAATTGGATAAAATACAAAAAGAACAAAAAGAAAAATACAATAAAATTTTAAACGAACACCATCATATGATTGATAATTAAGAAAATTGCTTTAACAGATATCAGTCAAAATATTTAAGTTTTTTAAAAAAAATTAATGAAACTGCTAGATTAAATTAAAAGAATGATTCATTTAATGTCCTACGACAAAGCAGAGTATTATAAACCATAATTTAAGAATTTTTGATTGTATCTGTATTTAATAATTGAAATATTAATTGCTTTTTCAAATATTTTAAAGTCCAAATTTAATTTTCAGATAAATTTTCCCGCTAAAATTTTTTATGTTGGTTAGGACACTTTGATTCTGAGTGCCTAAAAGTCAATGATCCCATTAAGTTTATCATGAATTTATTTAAAATTAATTAGGAATCTATTATTTTATATTTTGTGCTTTTCGAAACAAAAAAAAAATTTCTAACAATTTTAAAAGAGATCGGAGCCCTATTTCATCAGTCACTTATCACTAATCAATCAATTAAATAATCATTTTGTTGCACCAAAACCACATTGGACAACAAAAAAATGAAAATTGATTAGTAAAAAAACTCACTTATCCAAAAATTATTATTTGATAAGAGATAAGCTGTTGGTGCAATAAAGTCTTCCAAATTAACTTCTGCTGATGTTATTGTTTAACTAAAAGTAGATTTAAATAACTTTCCAATAGCAAAAACTATGTTAGAAACAAAATTAACAGGGATATAGGGCCTTTTATATATCATCAATTAAAAATTTGGGAAAACCCCCTTTTTATATGCTCAAAATTTAACCTTTGTTATTATGAAAAATACTGTCTATTCATTTAGCTCAATGTTTTTACATTTTTTTTATTTTAATAAAAAAAATCAGAAAATATCAAAAAAATTTTTATTTTGTTCCTAAATTTATGCAATTTTTTTTGAACTCTTGACTTTTGTAGTGCTATAAAAACGATCCTTGTAAAACTCAAATTAAAAAAAAAATTTATTTTTAAAATTAAGTACTTATGTCTATTTTACAGACATATATTTTATTCAAGTTTTTCTAAAAGTATTTATTTGTATTCAAAGCAAAGGAAGTTTAATTTTATGTACTAATATATTCAGTTTATGTCATCATAAATTCTACTGCATTTAAAAAGATTTTATAATAGATAGTATTTAAATTATATAGAATAAAAAAAACTTATAAATTAAAAGCTACAAATATTATTTTACACATATAGGACATTATAAATATTTGTATCTAGGATTTGTATCTAAATTACAGTTTTTTCATTAAAGTTTTCTTTTTTCAAATAAAAAATTTAACACACAATTAAATTTTTTTTTAAACTTTTTAAGTTTTTTTTTATTTTAATCAAAATATAATAGTATTTAAAACTTTCTGCAATTATTTCTTACGTATGTGTTTGTATGTATATTGAATTTATCAGGAAAAAAAAATACTATCGCCAAGTCCTTATAAACTTGTAAAAGGAAGTGCAAGTAATTTAAATATTCAACAACTTTTATTTTATTTTATACACTTCTTGTTTTTTAAATCTTGATTAGAATATAATGTGCCTTTTATGTTGTATACCTTTCAGGTATAATAAAAATTATATTATAAAGGTAAAAAAAAACTTTTTAAGGTCTAGTTACTATTGAAATTTTTTTTTTTCAGGTATAGGAACAATTGTTTTTAATTTTAGAATTTTTTTAAATATAATTTTTGCAGTTTTTCTGATTTTGTAATTAGAGAAATTGGAATTGATTTAAAGTTTAAAATTGTTATAAGAAGAAATTTCTTATATATTCTAACTTTAAATAATAAATATATACATATTTTCATATATGTATTAAATATATATATATAATGTATGTAATTTAGATAGAAAAAAAAAATATTATTTTGTTCCTAAATGTATGCAATTTTTTTTAAATTCTTGAGCAATGCATATTCTTAAAATAAAAACAACTTTTAGATTCCATGAATTTTTAAACTTGAATACCATTACAATTTTTATTTATCGTAAAATTATGTAATTTTACACAAACTCCTGCAGAATCAATGTGCAAGGAGAGCAGCTTTTCTTCGGATCTAATATTAAAAATTATAAAAAGATGAAGTTGAATATTTCCGTCTCGTCAAACACTTCTTTCATTCATCAGATTATTCTTAAAAATATAGCCTGATACAAAAATGGTTACACCCAATTCCGTTTTTATACGATACATATGTTCCGCGAAAATCCGCGTAAAAAAAATCGCGGAAAAAATATATTTGTTTTTGGAATATCAAATCGTGTTAAATCGAATTTAATTATCTTTTTTAAATTGCGTTATTTTAAATTTAATCGCTTAAAATGAGAATTGTGTAATTTTTTTAAATCGCATTATTACAAATTCGTGTAAAAAGGAAACTAAGAATATTGCCTTTTGAAATTGCTATTTTATTGTAATATTAGGATATTCTGAGAAATTATTCCCTCAATTTGTTACCATGCATTCAATAGTTTATTAGTCTTCAATTCTCGAAATATTTCTATTTTTAAAATTAAAAGAAAAGGCACAAATTTCGTCAAATTTCATATATATGTTTACTTAAAAATTAGTAGAAATATTACCACTTCAAGTTTAAAATATTTTTGACAAGTTTTTAACAAGAAAATGACAAAGCAAAATATTAAAGAAAATTTAAAAGAGCAAGAAGAGCTCATTTAAAATTTGAATATTTGGAAATTGTGTAGGCGTAACAAATAAATTACTATTTAAAAATTGTCTGAGCGGAAAAACTTCATTATACAAATTGAAGCTAAAAATTTCATTGAAATTTCCTAGAATTGCTTTGCACTTAATTACGTTCTAAAATAGTTTAGGTAGATCATTATAAATTCACAAAAATACAATTAGAAAATTGTTTTAGTTTCAAACATCATTTCAGTAATAGAAAAGCCTATACATATAATTTGGGTTTTGTTATTAAATTTTTTTTTTTAAGTGCTAACTGTTCAACTGTTAGACTAAGTAAGACGGTCTTTATCATAGGTACATGGGAATAGATCTTAATGAATTCCACATACAATTTAAACATAAAATAGTACTAGACCTTATAACATATTGAAACATCTTAGATTTTCAATAGATATAATTTTATTTTTGTTTATATTGTAATATTTCGTATTTGAATAATATGGTATCCTACATCTGTGAGTTATATTATTCAATTAAATTATTTGTTTATATTTTTCATTTGTTTATATTGTTATACCAATGTATTTTTTATTAAAGATATATAATTATTAATTATTGATTAAGCCATTCACTTGAATCCAATGGTGACAGGTAGCTGAGTTGAGCCGAAAACCAGATTAAAGTTTTTTCACTTTCAATGGAATTCGAATGAAAAGTCGACACTTTAGCTACTGTGGCATCAAAAACATGTAATTTATAAAATTAAATTACTGAAATAATAGCTACTAAAGTTTCGAGATACCGTATGATAACAGGTACAAAGTTAACAAATAAGATAAAAAAAAATATAAAACTAAATCTAAATCTTACAAATTTGTTTAGTTTAGAAAAGCTTTTAAACTTTGAATATATCCCTTAAGTTTACCTACGCTTACAAACTTATCTTGATTCTAAACCCTTGTAAATGTGCAATTATTCGTAAAATGTCATAAAATTTTTTAAATTTGAAAAACTTTTACAATAATAAAAGAAATAACCCCAGTTCTCAGCCCCCTTATCACTTTACTTCTCTGCGCCTCTACGGTTCCTGAACCGCCTCAACAGAAAAAGAATAACAAAAATATAAAAATGTGCACTTTGAAAATTTGATTTGACATTTTTCCAAAATAAAAATATATTTTCAAATTTTCATAAAACTTTTCATCAATTTTAATATTTTTATAAATAAAATAAAAAACACAACATTATTTTTCACTTTAAAAAAACTATTTATGTCATCCGGAAATCCGGAAAAATAAATCGGAAATGTTATTTAAAAATTTACATTTCCAAAAAAAATAGGAAAAAAAAAACAAAATGGCTTTTTTTTTTGTTCTGTTTCTGCTGTTGCCTTCTACATCTAAGTTATTAAAAAAATAACTATTTTGTATAAAATAAACCAAGGTATGGCAATTTTTGGTTTAAATTTTTGAACTGAAATATTTAAAAAAATAACATTCCATCGTTTAAAATAACTTTGGTGAATTTTTAGATTTATTTAAAATAACTCTAATATTTTAAAAAACCACACTGAAAATATGTAACATTTTTGTTTTGATTTCGGTTCAATAAGTTTTTAGTTTTATAACTATTTAATAACGGTATAAACTGCAGTATATATATATATATATATATATATATATAATATATTACTCATATATTACGCTGAACTTCAATGATATGCAGTCAAAATTTTGTTAGAAAGAGAAAAATAAATTTTTAAAACCGAATTTTAAATGACAGGTCTCTAAAATATTATGTGTTTATATTAACGCTGCGATAAATAATAAGAGCGTCGATAAAAGCATAGCATAGAACACTATATAAATGATTTAAATAGAGGTGCTTATATTGAAGCATCGCTTAGAACATCGATTATAAATTTTCTACGCTATGTTCTTATCGAAGCTCTTATCACTTATCGCAGCTCCAATATAAACGCACCCTTAGAGATGATCATTTAAAACGTTTATTTGTTTTTTTTATACAATTGCATTTTGAATTTGATAAACTGTAGTAATATTCAATGACAAGTAAAAGTATATACACGCATACTTAAAAACAGAGATATTTTACGTTCCTCGAAAGAATAATTGGAATTTTATATTGGATGGCATATGTTTAAAGTAAGTTGCCACTTTAAATTTTAAAATAGCACTTAGTATTATCAAGACCTTTATCCATATTTATTCATAGTGCACAATTCTATTAATTGCTTTTATAAAGCACTAAAAAAATAAATTTTATTTTGTTCCTAAATGTATGCAATTTTTATAAACTGATTTTGTATCTTGTTAGAAAATTTAATTAATTATATTGGTACATTTTATGGATCTGATTATAAATGTCTTTTTTTTAAATTCATAAATGCATTCACGGTTCTTTATTTTGAATCCTGGGTCGGGTTGGAACAATTTCAAAATGCTCCTCATTTCTATAGAGACTTAGATGCAGAAAAATATGTTTTCAATAACATATTTCATTCCTTACCTAAATTAGGAGAACTGATAGACATAGCTTTTAAAAATATATCGAAAAGAATGTAAGGTGGACAAGTTTAAATAAGACATACATTCAAATCAATTAGAGTTAAAAGAATCAGAATTCAATGTCATTGAGAAGCTTAGATAATTTATAGAATAAGATAATTCAATACTGGATATGAAGCCTTTAGCTGTCTATTCCTACAATGAAAATTTCTTCGAATCGAGGGATGTTGAATTAAAACGGTTCTAATACCTTATTTTTGCCCAATATCAGCCCAATTTCATTGAATCAATAATAATGATATATTTATCATAAGTTTATAATAGAATTGTAGTATCTTACATACTCGTATATATGCATAATTAATTTTATCTAAAAATAATAATAAAATATGTATTTAATTAAAAAAAATGACTTAAATTAGGACATTCTTACTAAATATAATTTAATTTTTTTTTTCTAAATAATTAAAAAAATATTTAATGAACTATTTCATTATTTTTTTAAATAAAATTTCTATTTTTAGAACATAAATCTGAAATATTATAAAAACCAATTTTACACAATTTGGGAAAAGTAAAATACAAATATGAAAAATGCAAAAAATAAAACATGGGAATTATATATTTTTTAATTAACTTTGGGAGTTCCCATAACCTTCAAAAAAAAATTTAAATTGCTTTGAAATATATATTTAATTTATTTTGTAAATCAACATGTGAGAAATTATTTGTAGTTGTTATGTTATTAGAATAAAATTCTATTTAAAAATGACAAGAAATGAAATGTGACCTTTGGCAAAATCCGGACAAATGAAATTTTGAAAAATTTTTAAAATATATTTATTTTGAATAAATCTGTGTGTATTTTATTAGTTTTGAAATTTTGTATTGTTTTTTTTGCAATTATTTTGTACTTGCAGGGCTTTTAAAGATTTTGATCATTAAAAATAATTATATTTTTCATTTACATACTTGATAAGTGTTTTATACAAGTGAAAATTTGATAAAAAATTTAAATAATTATTTTAAAAGTTTATAAATGACTTAACAATTTTTTTAAACATTTAAAAATATCCCCCTACACAACACACATATTCAAAAAATCCTCACGATTAAAGTGTTGCTCTCGCATTTAATTGGAATTTTTGAAAGATTGAAAAATTTAGAGCCGGTTTAACAATTTCAAATGAATTAATCTTAAGATATCTGCATATCATGGTTCCTCACTAATTCCATTAAGAATAAATTACAAGTCTTCATAAATAAATATCTCAGAATAATATGCCTGACGAATGCAGTCTGGTGGGCATTTAAAATTTGGCTTTTCAATTTTAAATGTGAAGTAAATCACCAGAGAGAAATGAAGGTGAATTGGCACATATACTAAGAAATAATAAGGAATGTATAATAAATAAATGACCGATCTTCCATTTAGTTCTGGGTCTATCTCTAGGCGGATCCTGGCCAAGAGTACTGGATAAATTAAATAAATTCCAAATATCCTGGAATAAAATAGTAGAAAAACCTATGAATATAGTCTTAAAGTTGAATGAAAAATTAATGGAGTCTACAAATTGAAGCCGTATGCTCCCGATTGAAGTAAGATGATAATAAAAACTATTTTGAAATATTATTTTGCTGTGATAACCTCACTTTTGATATTTTAACTAAACTTTCACTTTTGAAACTAACTTTAAATTAATATAAAATTGTTTTAATTAAAATTCTCCAGTTATTTGAATTCAGTCCTCCCCTTGCAGTTTTCGAGAAAAAATTCTGATTGTAATTAAAATACTGATAAAAAATAAATTTATATTTAGTTAATGTGATTAAATATTAATTCGAAGTTATAAATAAAAAATTTTGAAAAGTTTTAAAAACTAAAAAACTGATATTAAAGTTTATATTTGTCATGTCTTCGTGGAAATTTTCCGTCCTCTGGCAAATGATTATTTAATATTGCTAAAAAATTCTAGAATAATTTATTTTTAGATATTTAATTTAATTTTAATAATTAAATTTTTTGATCATTTGAAAATATCCTGTATACAACACATACACATATAAAAATATCCTGTAAAAATGTTCAAAGCTTTAGGAAATGCCAAAAAAAGAACCCGAAGAACAATAATTATCTGTACTCGTATTCATATATAGTATCTTCTTTATATATAGAAATTTATTTATAGATATACTCACAATATTCAAGTCCTAGTAATGCATCACGAAAAACAGACCATGCACGCTCCTCATTTAATGCTTTTTCTGTTGGTACCGCCAAAACTTCACCTTGATGCACCAATTCAAAAACTAAATATAAAAAATCTTCTAATGGATCATCCAGAACCTCAATTAATTTAACAACATTTGGATGATCCAATTTTTTAAGTACAGCTATTTCACGATATACTCTATCTAATGGTGATTGTGTAGTTTTTTTTGGTCCACGACTCATTAATCCAGCCTTGCGTAGTAATCGTCTTTTTGATAAAATCTTCATTGCATAATGGGAAGAATCTTCTTCATTGTAGGCGAGTTTAACAAGTCCATATGATCCCTAAAGGTAAGAAAAATAAAAATGGAATTTATGAATTCTGTTTTCTTTGTTTTTTTTTTCAAAACTATTTTAAATATTTACGAAAGGTAAGAAAGAAAAACAAAAGAACATTTAATTAGGAATATAGTTAGGATAATAATAAGATTATAAAAAATAAGGGAAACCTCCCCTAAAATTGAGAGTACGGTTTATTGTTTATTTTTGTTTAATTTTTGGAAAAAAAATAGAATTCTTATGATATTTATAATGTAGTGTAGGAGTGTAGGTTGTAATGAATTTTATATTACAGAAATACGAAACTTTTGGTATAAAACAAAATGCCCTCTAATTTTATCTACATACTCGGCATTTAATGCCAGTAGTGCTTAAAAATATAATTTTATATTTACATATTATTTGCAATTAAATTTACAAATCTACAGTGTAATGAAAACTCACCTGTCCAATTTGATCCATTAATTTATATTGATTTAATTGTAAAAAGCTACCAGATTTATCAATTGAAACTTTACGGGATTCGCGTAATGGTGGTCTTCTTCTAGTTCTAGGACTACTATAAGGACTATATGGTACATTTGGATAAATTGGTCGAGATTCTAAAGCTGTTTGAATTTTTGGTTTTAATATTGATGTTTCGGAATTAGATGATGTTGATGATGTTGTTGTATTATAACTAGCAGCATCACTTTCACCAGTTGACATTGTTGAATGATTTGAAGCTGAAGAAGATGTATAGAATGATGGTGATAATCTGCCAGCATTTAATGCTTCATCTGCAGTTCTTTGTAAAATTTCCCGTCTTAAATCACCATTTGATGACATAATTCCAGTTGTTGCATTTGTTGTTGAATTCACTGATGAATTTTCTTTTTTTAAATTATTTTGATTAAGATTTTTTACTATCATTAGTTCATCAACTTCATTCAATATTAATGAATCATCATCATAACGTTCTTCTAATTGTAATCTTGGATTACGATTTCTCATCACAGCTGGGTGCTCTAGATCACTTCCTAAATCTAATGATTGTGTTTTGGGTGAAAATAAATATCGTTTGTAAGCTAAAAGATTATCTTGAAATTTTAATGGAGAAGCATTTGACGCATTGGAAGCAGTAAGCTGTTGGGAAGTAGATTTTTGCATTTGTAACACTGTTGCAGAGGCAGATGCAGATGCAGATGCAGGAGTATTAAATGGATTACTATAATTACAATTGGATGTGGAAGTACATGTATTTGGATTTATGGGTTGGGATGAATGATGGATTGTTACTGATATGGAAGGTGGTTCAACTACAATGGATGTAGGTGATTGTGGAAGATTTGAATTTTGGAAAATGGTTTTTGGTAATTGATTTTGATTAAAAGTAGAAATAAATTTATCATCATTTAAACTACTTTGATCTGTTAAACTAATACTAATAGATTCAGCGGTAGCTTTTGATGATACATTTAAGGCTTCAAATGTTTCTTTATTATTAGTTGATGATGTGTTAGTTAATGATGTTGTTAAGGATTCATTCAAAATTTCACTGGGACCATTTAAATTTGATGGTGATGAAATGGTGGGAGGTTTTTTTTTATTAATTTCATCATTAGCTACTAAAGTTCCCATAGTATTAGTACTTGAATTAGGTGTTGCTTTATTATTAAATGTATTATTTACAATAGTATCACTTATATTATTTAATGATAATGATTGTTTATTACAGTTATTAGTAGAAGAATTAGAACTGTTATCATTGTTAGTAAATAAAGCTAAAGCGGAAGAAGCATTTTTTATATTTGTATTATTAGCGGAAGTAGCATTCTGTAATGGATGATTATAATTGGTTGAAAAATTATTATAATCAATATAATGTGGGAAATTTAAATATGTATCTGGATGCAATGGTTGTGGTGGCATTATAATACCTTCATTTCCAAATAAATTATTATTTTGTCTTTTTGTCTTACATTCAACATCTTCATCACTATTTATTGCATTTTGTTGATTTGTTGTTTTACTTAAATTTAAATTTATTAAATTAGAACTAGTATCACTTTTAATATCGCATTCAATTCTATTTATTAAATTAGATAAATTAACACCAATTGATGTTGGTGTAATTTGTTTTTTTGATTGTTGATGATTTGAATTTTCATTCTTTGATTTTTCATGATGTTGATCATCATCATCACACAACATTGGTTTATCAATTATTTTATTTTCCTCTGTTGTTGTTGTTGTATCCAATCTAATGGATTCAAATTTATCTGTTAAACAATTTTTAGATATTTGTTTGTTGTTTGTTATGTCATCATTGTTAACTACAGATTCAGTCAACTCTTTTAAATTATTTGTGTCCATGTTTGTGCTTTTATCTTTTGTGTGTTGCATTTGATTGGAAAATTCTTGTTTTGGATTTCTCATTGGTTTTAAGTTTTGTATTGATGTGCGGTTTTATTAAAATGTTGTGCAAATAAATTTTATTTTTACTTTTAATGAAATTTTTAATAAAATTTTACAGCCATGTTTAAAAAAAAATAGAAAAATTATTTTATCGGTACTTCTAGCGTTTTTTTTAAATATTTGAGATTCAAATTGTGCTGTAGTTAAGTTTTTTGTGCCAAACTTGTTATGTTGTAAGATGTCCGCAACGACAAATCGATTTGATTCTGAAAAGATACAAAAAATACCTTGTATTATTTTTGGTTTTTGAAATTAAATAGTTAAAAATTTATGAATTTTGTATTTAGTTAGAAAATAGTTATTGTCAATATGTTTTAATTAATTTTTATTAAACAACTGATCTGGAAACCGCTTTGTTAAACAAATTTTTAATTAATTTATTCGAATATCTACTAAAAGTTTAATCAGAAAAAACCACTTTAATGAGATCTCAACTTATTATTTATAATTATTTAAATTTCTAATTTTCTTAAAATTCATACTAGTAAAAACATGAGTAACTTTTTTTTATTCAATAATATGATCTTTAAATATAAAAACTTTTTCTAAAATTTAAATTTTTAACAAAATTAAATTAAAATATTCTATACCAAAATTTATTTTAAATTTAAGTTAAAAACTTCTGTTTCAAAAGTTAATCTGAACGAAATCAAATCAACCTGTTTTAAGATAGTAAAAGTTTTTGATACAAAATTAAAAACAGGAAAAAGTTTTATGAAACAATATTTTAACAATAAATTGCCATGGGGAAAAACATTTTTTTATTATTTTGAGATTAAATTTTAATTTTACGCACATCCATAATTAAATATTAATACATATTTCTAAGAATTTTTAAAAAAAATGAAGGAATTTTCAATTTATTACCCGATAAATGTATATTTTTACTTTCTCTTACCTAACATATGCAATTTTAAGAAAGATGGGTGAAAAATTTTAATCTCTCAACCACCGAGATCCTGATTTCATTTTTAATTTAACATTTTGAGCAAATTTTTTTATTAATTGAATTGCATACCTTCAGGGGCAGTAATTAAATAAATGTTGTATAAGGAGTTGCTTCAGTTAATATTTTGGTATAATGTGAGATGAGTAAATTTTATTAAGTTAATATCATATATTCACCTATATATTTATTGCAAGGTAACTAGAATTTGCAGAAGTTACAATATTATGCTCAAAAAATCAACATGAGCCTTGTATTATGCAATTTCAGTCCCATAGGAATTTATTATACTTAAAAATCATTATTAATCTGATCAAAAGAGAGTACATATTTAAAATTGAATAAAAGGTTAAAAAAAATATCTTTACGGAATTAACTTCGTGTAATGTTTTTTAAAAAATATATTGAAAATAATGAACATAATTATTTAATTTTAAAATTTAGGTATAACTTTTTTACAATTAAACTTAATTATAAAATTTTTAAAATAAATGACTGAAAGTTATTTATTTAATTATAGGAAATAAACCTTAAGCTAAAATAATTTTATATATTAATAGTAATAGATAAACTGATTATTAATTTTTAAAATAAATAACTTAAAAATTGTTCAAAATCGAACCTTTTAAAATTAAACTATTAGACAACTTTTTTTGACTTACTTACAATTTACTGTAGGCCGAAAGAGGGGAGATAAAGTTAGGCAAAGGAAATATACTGAAAATGTAAATCATATTCTTATGATAAGAACTCATGCTAATGCATTTCCTCTCAATTACTATATGGGACGGTGCATGAAGAATTACTCCATACCGGAATACTTAAATTCCAAACAATATTAATCTACTTTGAATATCTGTGAGTTATAAATATAAATTAAATTATTTCTTTGCATATATGGTTTGTGATTTAGTTATAAAATTTTTAGTATTGAATGAAAGTGAGGTAAATTATTTTTTTTAGAGGTCTACACGATACTTTACCATCTAATCGATAGATAGTTAAAAAAACATTAATCATATACCTAAAAAATAATTAAAATAATTTAAAATTTTATTACACAAAATAATTTTTCAAAAACGACTTAATTAAATTGAAATATAACTTTTAATCATGCAATAATTTAATTTATTTTTTCGAGTTTTTTACAATTTATTATTTTTATTGCAGAATTTTAATAATAAGTTTTTACGGTTGTGGTATAAAAGTAGAGAATTTTCCTGAATCATTTTAAATTAAAGTGGCGCCTCTTACTACAAAGTATTGAATAATAGACTGTAAATACATTAGAATAAAAGTTGCAAAGATTGGAATCGGTTCTATCGACTATTGAATTAATTTTTAAGAGAAAATTCGTTGAAAATCTAAAAATTGATTTGATATCCAAAAATGACGCGTTCTAGCTGATAATTCTTAAAATTTTTATTTAAGGTGATGCTTCTTTCAGTTCAGAGTAAAAGATCATTACAACCCAGAGCTAAGTACATGAAAATTTAAAATATTTTAAATACTGAAATTAGAGGAAGATGGTCTTTCTGCATTAGGATAAATACCATTGATAAATATAAAGTTCAATTGCACTTTCAAGGAATATTATTTCCTTTTTTACAAACAAAATAATGAAATTTGAAACTGTTTCGAAACTATTCTAGATACTCGTATCAATCTCAAATTACTTAAATTTAATATTTCTTTTTAAAATATTTTTTAAATGTCTGTTGGTTTACTTGTATTTTCAAAGAATCATGATTTGCATTTCATCATCATATTAAATTTATATTTACATTGCAAACATATGAAACCAGATAGCCACCATGAAACAGTTAAGTTTTAATAAAGAAATATATCAGGATTAAATAACTATATGACATTATATTGATATGTTAAATTTATGTAAATTTGAGTTTATGGAGCAGAAGTTTAGATAATAATGTATGTATATATGAGGTATAGTATCTATATACTTAAATGGATTTGAACTCAAGTAAAGTTGAAAAAAATTAAATTTTCAAAAAAATATTGAAAATACAGAAAAATTTAAGATTTTTAAATTTCAAATGTTAAAAGCTCTTGAACTTCCATAAATTTAGACAAAATTTTCAATAGCTACTTCTTAAAATATTTTTTTGTTAAAATTATTTTAAAACTAAAAAATTAAATTCTAATTAAAATTTCTTCAATTTTACGGAATCTATGTATACATACAATCTATACCTATACATACCATATACCATATATATATATATATACATATACATACACATGAAAAAAGTTAAATTTAAAATTAAATTAAATGTCAAAAATTTTTTAAAGTTGCAATAATGATTAATTTAAAAATTAAATTGGCAATAAATATTTAATTATATTTGAAGAATTCTAGATGTCGTTTAAGATTTTCCTACATTTAAAAATATTTTTCAACTTTGTCGTTTGTAGTTTTTAAGTTGTTTTAAAAAAATACAACTCTTCAATATAGTTATTAATAATATTTAATTTAATAAAACACCCATACTAACAGTCTAAGGATGTTATATTTGAAGTTTACCAGTAAAGAAATAAGAACTGTCATAATTGTCAAATATTACTGTAATAACTACAGTAGTATGCAAAAGTTTGAATTAATTTTAAAAAATTGCTTGTATAGAAGCGTACATCTGATATTACAGCTATTACAATATTTCTTATATTTTGTATTTTCGATAAAGCGATAAAGCGAAATTCTCAACCTGTCAAATTTTCTATTTCTTAACGTTTTTGGAATTTCTTAGACACTTAATCCTATAAGTTATAAAGTTTAAGTAATAATTAAATTTATTTATATTTATCTTGCCCTTCCAGTTTTAGCTTTAATAAAAACAATTATTGAAATAATAAATTAAGGACTTATTACGACGTAACTTAAGCCAATTTAAGTCTAATATAATAAAAAACAACAAAATTTTAATATAATAGTACTAACATAATGATGACGTAAAAAATGAAATTATTTTAATTTTCTATTAACATCATCATTATCAAAGCGGAAAAACAAAATGTTTGGTCTATTGAACGCCTACATGTTGCTCAATTCTTAAAAATCCAGCAACCAAAAAAAAAAACATGACAGAAAAATTTTTTTGGAAAAAAAAAAAAAACCAATCTTTTTTGTCTGTTTACGGAAGTGGAAGTAAATGTCAACACGTGCTGAAATTTTAGGCTCCCTTAATATATTTTGTTTTTGTTGCTGTTCTTTATTTGGATTTTTTTCCATTATTTTTTTTTTTTTCTTATTCTGCTTTTAATTTTAAATGAGAGTTTACTGTTTAATATTGATGTTTTAATTAAATTTTTATTAATATGCAAAACATACAACTTAACGCATACATTAAAATTAAAGAAGGACAAATGATTCTAATTACTTGGAATGTAAAAAGGACATTTCACAAAAATTTTCTTTTCAAAATATTCATATGGTGTGAAGTGAATGGTATAATTAAATTAGATCCTAGATATGTACCGTTATGTAAAAGTACCGAATGTCCAAGTAATTTATGAGAGTCTAGAAATCAAAACTTGTTTTAATGATAGAATTGCTTTACGTCCATTAAGACTCTTTTGTGATTGAATCCGAGTGATTGGACTTTTCCCTGGTTTTTTGTGGACTGGTCTTTTGAAGAATCCCGAGGATTCAAATTTTTTTATTAATATTTAATATTTTATTATGCATTTAAGGATTTTGCCTACTTTTAGGCGTTTTGAATCTTTAACTTATTATCTGCCAGGCCAGGACTATCATTTTTGATTTAAGTATTAATTAAATATAATTTTCATTTTTAATTTGCATGGTTTTCTGAAAATTTGGTGGGCAATTGATGAATTAAATATGATTATATATATATATATATATATATATATACACACATGGCTTGATTTCAATGATTTCAGATTGACTTTTTCAAGCGAGATGTTTAGTTTAGAATTTTTTTTCTTTGGAGTTACACGTATGCTCCAAAATTGATATGATTGTAGAAGCAGATGCTTAAAACTCGAATTCTTTCAATATTAAACGTATGTACTTAAGAGCATTATTATGGGCCTTCTTAATTTTTTTGTTCTTTAAATGTTTAACTGTTAGACTAACGGGCCCGTATCATTGGTCATATTGGACATACAAGCATTGGACATAAACTGGACTGTAGTCAAAAATCCGAAAATATGTACAACTTTCGGACTTGTGTGAAATAAAAAGGTTTAATTATAAATTATATAATTCTAATGATATTAAAATTTATATAATTATAATGGTGTTTAGAAGGTGTCATCTCTTAACACAATTAATTTTTAAATGAATGAATAATTATGAAAAAAAAAATATGAATTAAAAGTCTTTTTTTAATTTTGTTATATTGTTTAAAATTACATGATAAGAGAGAAATTAAATCAATTGGACTGTAAAATTATTTTGTAAGGAATTGCGCTCCTTTGTTTTTTTTTATTATTATTATATTGATAATATAAATTAGTTACAATAGAATAAATTCTTTAAAAAAAGCAAAATTAAAATTGCCTTGTAATGAATTATTTAATTATATTTTTGGGAAAAATTATTTTCTGAAAATAATATTGTTTTTTGTATTATTCAATTTACAATAAAATAATTATTAAAAATATAAATTCAAAGAAAAATTGGTTGAAGCTATATTTTATTAAAAGCATTCTTTTATGAAATTTTTTATAAATAACTTGTCCAAAATTAAAAATATGAATTATTTTTCCAAAAAAGGCTTTGTCTAGAAGTCTATTAATCCCTTGGTTACATTAGTTATAGACTAAGACCACCTCTTCCCGAAGCACAAGTTCTGGGTGGAAAACCCGATCTGCTTGTGAGTCAAAATAGAGATTGAAGAGAAAAGGTGGGTAAGGGACTTTTATTTGATTAGAAATTTTGTATCTTTGGATACAGTTAGTTGAATTAGGCCTTCATAATTTTTGTAAATCTTCAGAATTGAGTAATGATCGTTACAATTGAGTTATTCATCATGATTGTGGATTGAATGGAAGTTTTGAGGAAAGAATTAGTCGTTTTAGGTTTAAGGATTTTTTGTAAATCATAAGTTAATACATTTTACGATTTAAAAGCCTGACTAATGAAAGCTATTGAATAGATTCTATCATTTTTATATTATGTACCCGAGCTGCTAAACCGGCTTTTTTCAACAGTTTAAACTCGAAGTATTAAAGTTATTCGAACTTTTCTTTAAATAATTTCTTAAAAAATATAAATTTTTAAGGACATTAATTACTGTCATGACACTTAAATTGATGTAAAATAATAACTATAATTTGAATGTAATTACCAAACCTCTCTAAATACAACCGATAGTAAAAGATACAATATGTACCCTAATTTATTTTGATCTAAATCCTAATCCTATTAGAATATGCTATCTAAGAACATTAAACTAATTAATACCATTAAATATGGTTCCATATAAGATCCAAACGGGTTGATTGGTCCCTTCAAATAATCTTTAACAGCATTAAATGTCATCATAAGTTTCTTAAACTCATCTTATAATTAAGGTCTCTTTCTTTTACTTTAATGGCTTCGTATATAAGTACAAGATTTAATTTATGAACATAATTTTCCCAAGAAATTTTATCTTCTCTTTCTTTAATGTTAAAATGTTTGCTAAAAAACTTTTTAAGACATTAAAATATTAACACTAGACAGGTTAATTGAGTCAATTTATTATATTTTCTGATAATAATACAAGATATATTAAATTACCTACTAGATACTTGCTTAAGTTAAACTAATTTTAATTAGAATTTAATGCAAATTTTTTATAATGTCAATCATATTTCAACTTAAAAATATTCAAATATCCCCTTAAACTTTATTGATGATGTAAAATTTAATTGATTAATTTTTTCTTAAAAATAATTAAAATCTAAAATTAATTTATATGTAAAACATGATTCTGATTGCTGATCGATTCAACTTTTACTTCAATACATTATGGTACCTATAATATCTGAAAATTTAACATTTTAGCATTAAACGTATCTTGTAAATATGAAGTTGAAAAAAAATTAATTGGTATTTTATTATAATCGTTAATAAAAGTAGAAATTAATTACTTTTTATTAACAAGAATCAGATGCTTAAGAGATCGTTAAATACTAGAGACAATTCTGAAGCATAAAATCGTGTTAAATTCGTACAAGGATTTCATCATAATAAAATTGAAGGAATGCGACTACAAAAGATCCATAAATTAATTAAAGTTAAATTACTTATCATTAAAATTCTAAGAATAATAAACTAGTTTTTTAAATAAAATTAGTTTTCAAGTCTTATAAAATTAATTCTAAATTTTATATGATAAGTTTGACAGTAATATGATTAAACTGTAATACTCGAAAACTTACGATTGACTACTCAAGTACATTTTAAATTTCGGTTTAGTAAATATTTTTTTTTTTAAAAATCGTTTTTAGAAAATCTCGTATTAGAAAATCTGGTTCTTTATTGGAAAATCTCGATTTTTTAAAAAAAGTTGTTTTTAAGGGTTTAAGAGTTGGATACAAAATCAGAAATATCATTCTTTTCCAGAATGTAAAAAAAACAGAAATTTCCTAAAACAAGATTTTATAAAACTAGATTTTTTAAAAAAAAGATTTCCTAAAAACAAAATTTTCAAAAAAACTAGATAGTTTAAAAACTAGATTTTCTAAAACCGTGATTTTCGAAAAACTTGATTTTCTGAAAACGAGATATTCAAAAAATAAGATTTTCTAAAACTAGATTTTCTGAAAACGAGATTTTAAAAAAACATTCATTTTCTAAAAACAAGATTTTTGAAAAAATGATTTTTGAAAAACAAAATTTTCTGAAAACAGGATTTAACAAACCGAAATTTCAGACCATACTCAGCCTATAGTAAAACATATTACTCAAAATTGACTTATTAAAACAAAATACATAATACAGGTTCAATGTTTTTATACTTTATGAACACTCTGTGGCAGAGCTGTAAACCTATATATCTAATAGTGCGAGCTAAAATCCTAAAAAGACCGCAAAGAATTTCGCTAATTTCTTTCACATTTAAATGTACTATACAGACTTGTTCAAAAGTGTTTAATGGTACTTTAACCTCAACCTTCAGAAACTGTAAAATTCAAAGTCGTATAACATACATTATAAAAAATAATTATCTTGTTTCTGTAATTTTAAAATTATTTTAGAAAGCCTTTTATTTTGTTCTTATTCTTAAAAATATTGATGGAAAAACTTTTTTATTTTTTGTTATAGGATTTTCTTACCAGAAAATCCAGAATTTAATTATTTTCAATTTTCTAAGTAATCCATTAAAATTAAGGCAAACAAATTAAACAAATTGAAGCTTATGTTCTTGTAAAATATATTTATTATTATTTTTTATATACAGATATAAATTTTTAATTACTACGCTAGAATCTCTTTTCCAAGTATATGTATGTATGTATGTGTATATAAGAGAAACAGAAACATTAAGAAATGATATTATATAGCAAAAGTTAATTACAGAAATTGATGTTAGAAGCATCTACCTTTCTCTCTCTCTCTCTCATTTTCTTTGTATATATTTAAATAATTCGTCTGTAATATCTTATGTTAATTTCTTTAGAAATTTTTATTTAACAGTATAAGACAAAAATGTATCAAAATAATTTTATTAAAAATTTAACTGGTTTGTAGTATAACTTATGGGAGTTTAACGCAATCCTGTCTACCATACTACGGTTAAATATAAAACTTTTTAAAATTCAACTTTTAAAAATCCAGCTTTTTGAAATCTGGTTTTTTAAAATCTAACAGTTTAATTGCAGTAAAATTTGCTCATACTGTACATTTGTTATACGTACTATTACATACATATACTAAGCTAATTTTAATTTACATTATTCGTATCCTTTTTCATTTTTGAAGAAAAGCAACATGGAATATGTGTTTGTATTTGTATACTAATTAACATAACACAAACGGTTTAATTATTTGTAAATAATTTTTTTAAGCAGTAACATTTTAACAGTTTTAATGAAGTTGTAGGTAATTGAATATAACGTTCTTTATTTGCTTCTTAATTCAAAATTTACATTATATATGTAACAGAATATAATTTTCAACTTTTAACCCTTAATATACAATTTATTTGATGTTAAAATTTTATCTAATGTTTTTGTGTATATGTGTATGTACACATAAATGAATAATACGTAGTTAAATGTGTAATACAATGATTTGATAAATTTTTAAAAGATTTTATGAATCATTTGGTTAACAATTTTACAGAAAACAGTATATTAGCTTTTAATTTTTTGCTTTATTTTAATTTTTAATGATATTTTAAAATGTGAATAGGTTTTTATTTAATTAAAAAATAAAGGAATTAAATTAAATGTATTTTTCTAATAAAGAGTAGTAAAAACTTTTTTAAATAGAAATAAAATTTAAAATATTTTTTTTAAAATAACAGAGTAAGTTTTTCTTTCTATAATACATACAAAAGTATAATGAGATTTTAGAATAAATAAAATCCCAGACTGTCATCATCAATTGAATAACCTCAGGAAATATAAAAATTTTTGGTATACCTATGGCATTTATTTTTTAAATCTAGAAAGATTTTAAATTTCTACTATTTTAAAGAACATTTCGTTGAAGTTAAAGAATGTTTTTAAATTACGAATCAATATGCTTACATACATCTAAATAAGGTACAAAAAACCATTATTTCTAATTCAAAAATATATTCTCCTAAAAGTATGCAATTTTATAGTTAAAAATATTCTAGTACAGTTTTTTGCAAAATGTACAAAGTTATTGCAAAATATGAAAATTAATAGTGAATTTTAGTAAATGTGAAACCGACAAAACAAGTTCCGATATTAGGAAGAACTGGAAAAATTTTACCATTAAATCGCCCATTTCACCTCTCGCAAATAAAAAAGTGAACTGAACTTCATAGATCATATCAAGTATACAAAAAAAGGATAAAAAATCATTTATGGCAACAAAAAACCTCTTTTACAATAAAAAATATTAGTAACATAGTCAAAATTATATGCTATCAAACATTAATAAGGCCTAAGCTTGTATATGGTGTACCCATATGGTACAACATCAGTGCAAGCTTAATGGAAAAAATCCGCATGTTCGAAAGAAAGTGCATAAGAGTTTGCGTCAATAAACATAGAAAACCGGAGTCCGAGTACAAACATTTTTACTCCAATAAATATTTGTACAAGGAATCAAAAATCATAAGAATTGAAAATTTTATTATAAAATTAATTCGCAAATATAATTACACGGCCGTAGCTATTGTATAAGATTATGAATACACAAATATTAATTTTGTGCGCCATCTATTATCCTACACAAGAGTTATTTATATATTTATATTAAATCTTATCTTACATTACGATATTAACAATTACGATATAATTATACAATTTTACTATCGTAAAATTCTGAATACAGTACCCCCCCGAATAAAGTACCCCGGGTACACTAATTGGATTTGTTTTTTCGCAAATAAATTTCGAACTTTATATTGGAATTATGTTTTGACTGTTTTAATAAAAATTATAAATTTTTATTAAAATTTTTTATTAAAGTAATAATAAAAATTATAAATCCTAGATAAATTTGGTTTGGGTGGTTCGATAACCACAGATTTAATGTTACTTTAGATGAAAACGTGTTTCCATAAAGAGAACAGTTTTTTTGGTATTGAAAAGTTACTTTTAATAATGGATTCTTATGGTTGCCATTTAATGGATGAAGTGACAAAAGAACTAAAGAAGCTATGCAATGCAGAGTCAATCATAATACCTCCAAAAACTACATCATTTTTACAACCATTGGATGTTTCATTCCCTATCATATATAATTTTTTTTTGTTCCGAATAGTGTACCCGGGTATACTAATTGGATTTATTATTTTTTCAGAATATTGCCATTTTCCAATTAAAGTACCCGGGTATTGTATTCAGAACTTTACGGTATATTTTTTTTATTACAAGTGATCTGACCGGCGCTTTAATTTACAATATTTGTCATGTAATTCATAATTTTTTTTTATATTTGTAGCTTATTTCTATTCTATCAGATTGCTATTTACATAATTGTTTTTCAAGTTTTATAATATTTAATAATATTTTTAAATTCTTTAAATAATTAATTCATAAACTAATTCATAAATGTAATAAAAACAACTAAATTCATATAAATATAATATAGATTCTATTAAAGATCAAATTTTACAATTGATATGCAAAAAAAAAAACCATTTCAATAAAATCTCATTTAAATATACTAGATATGGTAATTGAATATTTTTTTTTATTATTTTTGAAAATCGTATTGCGTTTGAATAATAATTGATAAGTTGATATCAAATACAATGCATATATTGTTAATAGAAAAAAAATTATACATTTTATACAGATTCTAATTTTAGAATTTTCATATTTTCTTTACAATTCCTTGTAAAAAAAAAAAAACACGTATTCTATATTCCTGCTCTAAATAACTTATCTTAAGATTGCAATTCTTTTATAATGAATTGAAAATCTTTTCTTATTTTTTATTTCAAACGAATGCAACATACGAGTATACACATCCGAAAATTTGTTAGTGAATTGATAAGTTGGTGGTATAAAATTGAAACTTAAAAGCAAAAACAGCAAAAAAATTCAATTCTTAGCACGTTTTTCAATTTTCTTTCTTGTCTTTCATATGTTCCCAAAGAATAGCATACAGTTGCAAGAAAAATAACATTTTTATATTATTATTATTTTTATTTAGTGTATTTTTTTTAATTTTTTTCATAAAATAATTAGATTTTATATTAATATTTTGTTTGTACGTCAGTCAGGTTTTACCACATGAATTTTTTTTTTAAAGGTCGTATTAGAAATAAATTAAAATGTACTTAATATGGAATATATGTATTATTCTTAGGATTAACTAGATTGTATTTATATGTATTAGAAATCTGGGACGTGCTTTGATAATATCTTGAAATATTTTTTCATTAATTTTAAATTAATACTTGACATTAGGTGGAGTTTTGAATGAGTTTTCGAATATTTGTTAATATGATGACAGATGTCAGAATCTGACAGTCGGATGTTTAATTACAATTTAAATTTAAATTTGACAGTTATTTTCTAATTAATTCGATTTACAATAATATGAGCTTAATACCCTATTCACACTAAGCGAAAGTAACATGTTATAGCCGTCATATTTCATGTTAATAACAATTCGTTTCAGACTTCGTTTTAGTTGTTAAATTTGACAGTTTGATTTATTAATACTTTTTATCAAAGAAAATTTTTTACATTTCTGTATTGTTTTTAATAAATTATCTTTCAAAATAAATTTGAAATTGATTAAAATTAAGGGATACCAAAATTCATAAAAAATTGATAAATCGAAAAAATATCGATTATATTAAAAAATTGGAGTACACAACCTTGAAAAATATCATGTTAAACTGAGTTACGTGTTATTTTCACAATACTTTTGACAACTTTTTTTCATACAAATTTCTAGTTACTTGGAAATTTTAACAACTAAATAACGAGTTAACGCAGCTACTTTCGGGTAGTGTGAATTGTACGAAGTACTCTAATTGAATTAGAGAATAGAATTGGTCCTTAACTGTATTTTGAGGATTCGTCCCAAGTTTTTTTTTTTACAGTCATTGATTATAATAGAATATCTTTACTTAATAAATTGAAAACTCTTGTATTTGATAAAATTAATACAGATTCTAGCGCCCGAATTTTAAAAGAATTTTAAAAAAAAATGGTTCCAGGTCTTTTTCTTCTACATTCAAAAGATCAAATATTTCTTCTAAATAGAAGTTACAATCCAATGTACTTAGTCATGCATATCATAAATGCACAAAAAAAACCAATTCAAAACCAGATATATTTTTCCGTTTTCTACATATTAAATACGACTACCATTGGAATAATTTTAAAAAATATCTATAGATACTTTTTTTTTTCTGTATCTTCGCGAATTGAAGTAATAATAATAATAATAATAATAATGATAGTAATAATAAAGGATCTGTGAATCCTGAATTACAAATATAATAATAATAAAATAAAATAAAAAAAAAAAAACAGCAAACAACTTTATATTCTGTTATTAATAAAAATTTTATAAAAAAAAAAAAAAAATAACTGGCATTAAATGATGGTAATATAATACAATAATACAAGAGTAATATCAATGTTGGTAATGGCATAGTAAATTGAATTTTCAAACAGGACAAAAGAAAAAAAAAAAAACAAAAAAAAAAAATTACAAATTTATTATGATGTTGTATCTCTGAATGTACTTTTTTTTTTGAAATTGAAATTGAATTCTAGTACAAGCATCGCATATTTTTTGCTATGCTTTTTTTTTTTTTGAACTTGAAATCTTGAATATTATCTTGAGTTTTACATTTCCATTTCCATTTTTTTCTTTTGTTGTTGTTGTTGTTGCTATTGTAATTGTCTACAAGTTTTCCGTTAACAATATTCACAATGATTTTATTGTTAGAAAATTATTATTTTGTTAGAAACGTAGAAAATTCAAAAAAAAAAAAAAAAAAAACAAAAAGAAGAAGTGAATAAAAAAAAAATTAAAGGATGAAAAAAAGTTTATCATTTGAAGTCATCACCTCTGTTCTTTTTAAACTGATAGAATTTTTTTTTTTTTTCTTAAATAGAAATTAAAAAGTATTCATTGTTGAAATTATTGACTTGAAATTTTCATTTTTAGTTTTTCCTCTACTTTTCTTTATTCTTTTTTCAAAATATTGACAATTTTTTATAAAGAAAATTGTTTATTTTTGTAGTTTAATTCTAGAGTTTTATAATTGTTTTGAAAAACTAAATCTAATTGAAATGGTTCATGGTTTTTTGAATAAGATTTATAAGTATGTATTTGGATGATGAATTCCAAAAAGATTAGAAAATAGTAGGGATAAAGTAAATGAAAGAATCTGATTATAATATATATTGTTAATTCAATTTATTCATGGGAAAAATTTTGAATTCGATAGTTGATGGGGAAATGTTATTTAAAATTAAGTAATAAGAATCTTTGTTAAAATTTGAAAATTGAGTAAAATTTGATTTTTATAATCTAATTGATGTATTAAGTTGGTAGATTATAATCTGTGATTGGAGACTTATTCATTTATTTTTAGTCACTCTTTATTGTTCTTATTCAATTCTTTATTATAGAATCATAATTTAATTATAATTTTTCATCCATTCTTTAGAAGATCTTTAAAAACGTTTAGAGACTTCAATCTTTAAGATAGATTGAGAAGATTTAGGAACTAACTTGATTACAACATTTGGTTTTAGTGTAATTTGAGGTACATGAACTGTTGAAGCATTTTAAAAGAGTAAAAGTTATTAGATTATAAAAGTTAGTCTTACTTCAAAGTCTATCTGGGACATATTGAAACTTTTACTTATAATAATTTTAAATTTTAAATAAATAAAATAATAATACTGAAACTAAATGTGTTTCAAATCTACTGCTCTTTTGTCATTGGTACGAGTGATAACAGATTTATTTATTTATTTATTTGCAGTACCAGACAATATAAATTATTGCCTAATAGTGTTAATTCTTTGTCTATTTGATATTCGGACTTCTTATTAAATTATTTTAATATACACTATATTTCTTTAATAGATATGATTTTACAAGGATTTGAATCCGAAACTTTTTGATTGAAAAGCCGCCAATTTACCACTGTGCTATCGGTCAGATGATATCAGATGTATTTTATTTTTAGAAAATTTAGTTTCTAACGTATATTGTGTACAATTTCGAAAAGTTTAAGAAAAAAATTAACACCTTTTTTTTTAAAATCCTATCCAATTTTCCTCATCCCTATAATCCAAAATCTTATATTTCCCAAACCCATTTCCCAATAATCCTCCCACATCCTTATCCTCGACACTAAGTTGTACATTTCCAACACAGGTTCAATCTTAAAGTTTTTAACCTTTAAACATTGAAATATGAATTTATTTTAAAATGTTAAATATTTTCACATCCCTTAACTTGAAAAAAAATATTCTACAATTTGTTTAAACCTTTTTACATATTTTATTGTTTGAGTAATTGGACAAAGAAAAGGGTGAATGCATTTCAAACAAATTGTAAAAAATAAAAAAAAAACTTTTATTAATGTTTATTATGCAGAAAATATACTCGTATATCTACAAGTCATATGTTATTTATTATACCACATAATGAAGTATACATATTTGCATATATACATATATATCTTACTCTACTAAGGGTTAATATTACAAATAAATTTCCAGTTAAATTCTAAAATTTATGATCTTTTATTTTTAACTATTTTATTACAAATATTATAGTCTGTAATAAAAACTTTTTGTTCAAAAAGTATACTTTCAGAATTAGATACTAGATAAATACTTGTATTCTATAGATACATTGTATATAAATAAATAATTTATGTTAATTTAAAATTTATGTGTATATGAAAATGTGTACAAACTACGATGGAAATTGAAATTAAAAAAAAAATGATCTCGGAACTTTAATCTAAGGAATGAAATTGTATTTGATTGTTGAAATTTATGCATTTTTCAAAAATTTGAATTTATTTTTGAATTAAGAAAAAGATACAAAATACATTTTAAGATTCAACGGTTAAATTACATAGATGGAAGGTTTGAATAAATTTTCTAAAAATAGAGTTTTAAAGAATTTTCTTGATTTTGTACCAAACCAGTTGATAATTATTAATGTATCTGATAATATTAAATAATTTTTTTTAATAGTTTATTTTGAATATTAAACATGTGTTAGGCTCTTTATGTTGCCCGGGAAGCTTTTTTCTCATATTTTTATTATATATAGACAAAACTTAATGCATATTATAAATTTACAAATTCTAATTAAAAATATGATATTTATAATAGTTATAATACAGTATAACAATCAAACTATATGTAACATATATGCATTAATTATAGAAATTCTCCCAACAGTGGTAATACAACAAGTCAAAAGACCATTTAAGCATTGGCACAAAAGTGATAATGACCAATTAAAGAAAGCATAATTTATTTGATACTGTTATACACTTCAATATTTATATCTACTACAGTCTTCAAGATTTTAGAGATCAAGCTCTAAATTCTTGTAGGCTCGTAAGATTAGAGATCCATTAGAGCACTTGCATAATAAAGTCATTTCGTAGAAAATATTCTCGGGTGATGTTCTAATTAATATGCCACTCCTAGATACCTAATTATCATTATTTTCACCATAGATAATGTTTTTCACCATAATCAAATTACAACTCAATATAAAGTATACACCAATGAGTTGTTGTGAATAACTTATCAAATTCCAGAGGTAATTACCTAGAGGTATTTTAAATAAATCTTAACAAGTTAGTATATCACTTTATGGTATCTGAAACTTTAAAGTAAATCCAACTATTCATTCTTATAAAAAATATTCACCTTGATATTGGCATTTAAATTATCTCTTCTGTGGTGTGTTCTCCTACATTTTTTTAAGAAAATCTTCAGCTTTATCTCAAGCTAATTAATAAAAAAAAACATTTTTTTAAAGAATATAAAAATTTTGTTATACAAAACTTAATAAAAGTATATAAAACATATATACTTGTATATAATGAGATTCCATAATACAGAATATAAACTTTTTCAAACACAAAATGAAAAACTTTTGTAATTTTTTAACATTAAAATTCAATTTACAACTTAATATAGCTGAAATAGTTTTAAAGCTTTTTTTTTTAAAAAAAAAAACAAAATTATTTATTTTTTCACTGGGGTGTACAGTGTATTGTTGTTTTAGTTGTGTACATACTTCTAAATGATGGTAAACAAGTCACAAAGAAAACGGGAAGTTTTTATATTAACGATAATAAAATTAAATGTACAATAAATAAACAATGATTTTATTTTAAAGTTTTTTTTTTTATTTAAATTGGAAATTTTTTTATTTTCTGCTATACTAATCTTTAGAAACCAAATTTTACTTATAGTCTGCGATTTTTTTGGGTCCTCGCGATTCCTTGCGTTCTTCGGTTCCCTCCAGATTTCTTGAATAACTAAGACATCCTGTCTGTTAGTATAAATGCTTTTATCATATATGCTTATAGGAGATGCATCAAGCATCACTTTACATGCACTTTAGAGAAATTCTATGAATAAATGGATCTAGGTTTTGCTAAGTGCTACATAAAGGAAATGCTACAATGTATTGAATATAAGTTAATTTATATTCGAGGTTAGTAAGTATCTGAGATACTAAAATAAATTAAAAATTGAAAACCAAATAAATGATAATAAGTCAATCGATTCGATTGACTGATTTAAAAACTTGTAGGACCCATTCATGACCCTGAATAAATTTTTCACTCTGCTAAATATTATTTAATCTCAAAGTTGTTAAAAAATTAAAATAAAATAAGAAAAAGTAAAAAAATCACAAAATAATTTTATAATGAAATTATTCAATATTTACCTTTGCTTTGTTGTTAAATTTAAGTTAAATGTAAAAGTTTTAAAACAACTGGTAAATCTGAAAAATAAAAAAAAAATAATAATTAAACACTGTGATGCAAATTATACATATCTATAATATTTTATAGTCTATCGCATTATTATTATACAATATTTTAATCTTTTTTTAGTTTGAATTGTAAAATTTCAAATAAATTCGAAAAACGAGCAAATACCGTTAGATTAGAATAAATTAACTCGAGGATTCCATGACTCTTCTTATTATTATTTCTCATATGTTTAAAAGTCAAAGTTTTATATTAAAGACGCAATCTATCGAATCATTTTAGTTTATGGATTGAATTTAGAGATTGGGTTACGTGTTAGTGCTAATGCATAAATTGAGTTGCAGCCATTAAAATTTACTGGCATTTATTTATTTATAAACAGTCTCCTACCACATACAATGTGTTAATCGAGTGATTCATCCTTTTCTTTTCAGTTGGGGATATAGAATTTGAGCCCGAGAACCTTCGGTATTTTTCTCCAAAATACAGTATAATAGTATAATAGAATCCAATGTATGCAAGTATAATAAATTTTATTTTTAACCACTATCCTATGCTTAAGCAATATCGATTGAATAATTATATTTCAGTATAAGCGATGCTCGAATACAAATCCGTTCCATTCTACAATAAATATTCTTATAATTTTTCTTGATTTTTGCTGATCACTGTACATGAGTAAGATTTTGAAAACTTATTAATGCGTTTTTTTATCAGTTATACTCATTTAATTACTCAAAAGTATAATGTACTCGATGACATCACGTTAATCAATTTAAAAAAAAAGAGCAGTATTGAATAATGAAAATAATACTTATTGTTAGTATTAAAAAAATTTTATAAATTTAGTTTTTTCTGAACAGTCAGCAACATAATACCATTTAATTTTTTTTTAAATACCAGAATAGTATAAGTCTTCTCAAAACTTAGTAACTAATTACGAAATTTATCTCACAGATAAAAATTAAACCAAATTTAAATTTAATTTAAAATTCGAAAAAAATTACTATGAAATAAAACGCTAAATAAAATTTAAAATTAGTTTTAAAAATGAAATTTTCAATAATTCTATTAATTGGTTTAACCATTTGCTTCAATTCAACATGGGCTGAAGTAAACGATCCTATGATAGTGGCTAAAGATTATCCTATAGCAGTAGTTGAAGATTATCCAATTCCATTAACAATGCCAACTGGAATAATGGATTTAATTGGATTAATTAACAAGTGAGGGGAAAAAACCAAGGGTTTTTAAAAAGCACATTTTTAAAATTATATACAGTTTCTTACTGAGTATTTTATCATGTATTTTTATAAAAATATATATTATGATAATATTATAATTTTGTTATTTCATTAATAATTAATTATATGACTAATAGTGAATTACTTAGAATATAACCCCAATGCACTCAAGAAAACCTGTTAATAAGTGCAAAATATAATGTTGGAGCTTCAATGTTAACGTTTAATTTTGGAAAAACTTACAATAGTGAATAAGTTATTGTTTTATAAGAACATAAAAGTTTTAATTTTGAAGACCTAGTAGCCCTTCAATTGGGAAGGTTCCCAAATTTTTGCTTAGCAAACTTATGATGGATCTGCCCACCCCCTCCTGTCCTCACCCTTCCATTTTTTTCGGTTCTAGGAAATCAATTTTGAACTCCAACAAAATTTGGAATTTTACCTAGAATATTATTATCAAACCAAAAATGGTTAAGACAAAGAACAATTTCTTCAATTTAAAGAGACCCTTTCAAATTTAAGAAAAACCTTTAACATATGTTGAAATATGATGCAGCAGCTATAAATTTTGCATATTTGTAAAAAAAAATTTGAATAGTTGTTAAAGTTACAGGTGGTTGAAAATAGCAAAATTTCAATTTTCGAGCCCTTATAGCTCCTAAACAGGGGGCGTGACAAAAAAATTTTGTTAACCGACTCCTACTAATTTTGGAGGACCTAACTTCTCCCAAAATTTCAAGACCCTAGGTTGAACCGTTTAGAAGATATATGGGGCCAAAAATTTTGCAAAAGTTGAGTTTAGCTTAATGGTAAATTTTAGTACCGTATGGTAACCCTATACATTTTAGCCTTATATTTTTGTGAAGCTTATAAAACCAGCTATCTTTTGCCGTTTTCAGATTGAAAATACACTTAACAAAACTCATGTTATAATAATTTAAAAATAGGGCTTTTTCCAACTTTGAAGGGCTGTAGCTCCGTAACGGGTGGGGCTACAGAAAAAAATTCTTCTACGAAATTATTTTTTTTGTAATATCTACCCGTGGTTAAAATTTCTTTACTCTATTTCAAACGGTGTAAAAGTTTTTGTAAACATACGGACGGACGGACAAAGTCAAAATTAAGAAAAACCTTTGACACTTATTGAAACCTTCGTTTTGGAGCTTTCAATTTTGTATACAAATAAAAAAAAATTTTAACTGGTATTCAAGTTATAGGTGTTTAAAAGCTAAATTTTTAGCAAAATTTCAATTTTCGACCCCTTACAGCTCCTAAAGAGGGGGCGTGACAAAAAAATTTTGTTAACTGAGTCTTACTTATTTCTAAGGATCTAACTTCTCCCAAAATTTCAAGTTTCTAGATTTAGCCGTTCCGAAGTTATGAGGGACAAAAAATTTTGTAAAACTTAGTTTTGAATAACGGTAAATTTAAGTACCGTATGGTAACCCTATACAACTGATTTTTAAAAATTTGTAAAGCTTATAAGAACAGCTGTCAGTTACCGTTTTCAGGTTGGAAATATACCTTATAGAACTCTAATTATAACTGTTTAAATATGGGGCTTTTTTCGACTTTGTGGGGCTGTAGCTCCGTAACGGGGGGGGGCTACAAAAAAAAGTTTTAACATTAAATTATTTTTATTGCAAAACCTACCCATTTCTGATATTTTTTAGTCAATCGTAGGTAAAAAGGGACGGACGGACGGACGGACGGACGGACAGAGTGAAGCTATATAGGCACATTTTTACAAAATTTTTTGAAAATGTGCTAAAAATGCTGCAAAAGGAACATCAAAAGCATTGATAAATGTTATGAGTTCAATTTATAATAAGATCATGAGCTTGATATCGCAATGGAAAGGTGCCAATTTTAATGTTGTCATCAAATTAGCAGGACAAGTATTTAAGTTAAAAGAATTAGCAGATTATTATTTGATTAAGTTGGGTGATCAAATACATGAGTTGTTAGATAGCTGTGAAGGTAGTATAAATAAAGTGCTAGATATATTGGGTGATAAAGCACATGATACATTGTTTAATGCAACCACACAATTACAAGATTGGCGTAATAATATTGAATTGAAGTTATCCGAAGAAGCATCACCACTTAAATACAAAAAAGGAATGTTAATTGTTACAGAATTTAATAAAAAAAGTCTTGCTGATGTTTATTCCTGTTCAGAAGGTGCAATACAACCAATTCGTAATTTATTTGATGAATGTAGTCAACTTGTTAATGATATATTAGCAATAGCTAGACAATTAGTTGATGATGTAAAAAATTGTATAAGAAATAATGGTTCGGATAAAAGTGGTATGCAATCATGTTTAAAAATTATTAAAGATGCTTTTGTTTCAACTATTAAAGAATTTCCACAAAAAATAAATCTTCTTAAAATAGAAATTATAAAATTAGCTTTAAGTGAATTATTTAATTTGCGATGTATTGTCGGAAGTCGTATTAAAATTGAAGTTGGTAAAAGAGAAATTAATGAACAAATTCATGATTTAATTAATTAAAAATTTTCCTTAGCGTATTTATTTAAAAATTTTAAATTATAAGTATGTAAAAAAAATGTATTTGTATGCTAAACATTACTAATCTATAATTAATTTTAATTGTTTTATACGAGAATAAATCTTGTTATTAATTTAAATGATTGATTTAATATACGAATATACGTCACTCGACTGACACATTACAGAAGACATTTAGACATACCGAACATTTTCTAATTCTTATAACACAAATGTCAAAATTTTTTCTTGTAGTTCTAAGTTCTTTATTTGTTAACATATTAACACACTAACACATATAAAAACTATTCTGAAATATTTTAGAAATTGTATGTAGAACATTTTTATTTTAAATGACTTTTATAAATTTAAATTCAAAAAATTTACAATATATTTTGACATATATAAATAAAAACCTAATTTAAATATTTTTACATTGTATTATTTGGCCACGTCATAAGAACAACAGATCGTTATCAGACTTCTATTCTTTATATCAACTGCAAGTTTGTATGTATGCGTATTCTGTACCTTAAAATAATTTATTTGCTCTTTTATATTAATTTTGTATTGAACATCATTGTATTGAGAATCTGAAATAGGGGAAAACCCCATTTCTGAAATAGAAAATTAATACCATCGATTCTAGAAAGCATATACGATACATTAAAACAATAAAAAAAATATTCTTTGTGTGTGGGTTAGGATACTCTAGTGCTGACACACTCATAATTTATTTGCTCTTTTGTATTTGTTTTATATTGAACATCATTGTATTGAGAATCTGATCTAAAATTGTGCGTTAAAGAGTAACAACAAATATAGCTTTTTTTTAAAAAAAGCTTTGAAGCTTCTAGAATATATCATGACTTGGATGACATGAGTAGGAAATGAATACTATTGTAAATAATACAGTGTAAAAATGCACAATTAATTTTTATTATTAAACGATTATTTG
This sequence comes from Dolichopus griseipennis, assembly GCA_963082915.1. NCBI lineage: Eukaryota > Metazoa > Arthropoda > Insecta > Diptera > Dolichopodidae > Dolichopus > Dolichopus griseipennis. Next base: position 10,154,900 of record OY720442.1, read on the forward strand.
TTATTACATTAAATAAAAATTAAGAACTAAAATTAATATATATACATTTCAAATATTGTGTATACATAAGTAAAATTTCAATTTTGTATAATGATGTTAAAGTTAGAAAAACAAATTATATTTTACAATAATTGTGAATAGAAATTTATTCCCAATATGAAAAAACTTAATTTTAAACCATTCATTAATTGTTCCTCTGCATATTATTATTATTGTTATTATTATTTTTTTTATAATCTTCAATAAATTAATTTCTTTTTAATATTTGTTTATCATTATCATATATTAATAATTCATCTAATTTAATAAATAAATATTAATAAAATCATTTTGTGGATCTTATAAAAATCTACAATATAATATTGATAATTTTCCTTTTTAAAACAATTAACAACAGCCCCTGCAAATTCCAAAAAAGGTCTAACTTAAATTAGTATAATTAGAGTTCTATAGAGTATACTTTCAATATGCTTTTATAGGTTTTACAAAAATATATCATATATATATAGACTTGCCATATGGTACTAAAATTAACCGTTATGCGAAACTCAGATTTGCTAATTTTTTGGTACCACATAATATCTTCTGAAGTGTTCAAACTAGAGACTTGAAATTTCAGAGAAGTTAGAACCTTACAAATTAACAGGAGTCGGTTAAGAAATTTTTTTTTCACGTCCCCCGTTTAGGAGCTATAAAGACTCGAAAATTGAAATTTTGCTATTTTTAAACACCTGTAACTTGAATACCTGTCCAATGTTAATATACAAAACATTATATTTTAAAAAAGGTCCAACATTATATTTTGATATATGTCAAAGGTTTTTATTAAATTTAAAAACGGTTCTTTAAATTGAAGAAAGTGTCTTTCAGTGTTAAACATTTTTGCTTAGATAGTAAAATTCTAAGTAAAATTCAAAATTTTTTTTCACAATTTAATTCCTAGAACCTTAAAATTGCCACCAACGTGTACATTTCCTAAATTAAACGTTAATATTGAAGCTCCAACATTACATTTCGATAAAATAATCAGTATGAAACACTATAAAATTTTGAAAATGTGCTTTTTTAAAAACCCTTGGTTTTGTTCATTACTTGTTTCCATTTGTCCTAATAAATGTGATTGATTTAATGTTGATTGAAAATATTTTTTCATAATACGTTCTAAATTTTCAATACCTAATGAAATATTATTACAAAAATTATATATTAATTCAGATCATTCAATATATTTTATTTTATTTAATAAATGTGCAATATTTAATAAATTTGTTTATCTGTATTATCACCATTTATATAAAATTTTGTTTTATAAAATTAATAAAAGTTTTATTTTGAATTGATGATTGATATCCGCATAGTGATGAATACCGATCATTTTGACAATTAATTATTAATATAACATTAAATACCAACTGTTGGCACGTTACAGAATGACTGAAGGTCAATTGAAAGAAAAACTTTTTCTAATTAAGAACTATTTCTAATTTCATTATGTACATATACATATATTGTATATTTATACCATTTTCTTAAAAAAAATCGAAACCGTTACATTCTGTATTACGCAGATTTTGCTTTAATTCTAGAAATAGATACACAAAAATAAAAAACAAATGACTTATATAATTTCTTGTTGTATCTTAAAAATTTGAAATTTAATAAGTTATGAATTGGATGTTTTTGTATCTTTTGCAGTTGATAAAATGTTGAGGTTGTTAGTTCAAATCCCTTTTTGGCAAAATTTTTTTTAATTTCAATTAATATTTTTTTTTTTATTTTAGAATGTACTTATTTAAATTTTTAAAATTAAATTCGATAAATTGGTTTGTTAATAAAAGATTTGAAAATTTTTTATAAATTTATTTTGTTTCAATAACCATCTATATCTCCATTTATTAACTTTTTGTAGGTATACATATATTTAAAAAAAAAAATATGTTGCTAAGCTATGCACCTTTTTTTGTAAAATACAGTACAATAGAATGGTAATCAATCAGTTCATCCAAATGTATGCGATGCTCGAATATAAGACAATTTCTTTCTACTTTAAGCATACTCAAAATGATTTTTGACTTTTGCTGATCACTGTACATGAATAAGATTTAGATAACTTATTAATGCGGTATTCTATCAGTTGTATACATTGTATTACTCAAAAGTATGATGAACTGTCATCAAAACTTTAATCACTTTAAAAAAAAAACAGAACAATGTTGAATAATGAAAATAATACCTTTTATTTAAATTTAAATATTTTTCATATTCAGTTTTTTCTGAACGATCAACAACATAATAACCACTTAATTTTTTTTTAATTACCAGAATAGTATAAGTCCTCTCAAAACATAGTATCTAATCATATTCACGAAATTTATCTCTAAGATAAGAATTAAACCAAATTTTAATTTAATTTAAAATTCGAAAAAAATTTCCTATAAAATAAAACGCTTAATAAAATTTAAAATTAGTTTAAAAAATGAAATTCTCAATAATTCTATTAATCGGTTTAACCGTTTGCTTCAGTTCAACATGGGCGGAATATTACCCTATGGTAGTGGCTAAAAATTATCCTCTAGCAGTAGTTGAAGATTATCCAATGGCACTAACAATGCCAACTGGAATAATGGATGATTTTCTTGGATGGATTAAAAATGCTGCAAAAGGAACATCAAAAGCATTTATGAAAGTTATGAGTGCAATTTATAATAAGATCATGAGCATGATATCGCAATGGAAAGGTGCCAATTTTAATGTTGTCATTAAATTAGCAGGACAAGTATTTAAATTAAAAGAATTAGCAGATGATTATTTGATTATGTTGGGTGATCAAATACATGATTTATTAGATGGTTTTGAAGGCACAGTAAATAAAGTGCTAGATATATTGGGTGGCAAATTTAATGAAGCTATGGATAAAGCTAATCATACATTATTTAATGCAACCACACAATTACAAGATTGGCGTGATGATATTGAGCTGCAATTATTGGAAGAAGCACCATCACCTAAATACGAAGAAGGAATGTTAATTGTTGAAGAATTTAATAATAAAAGTATTGCTGATGTTTATTCATGTTCAGAAGGTGCAATACAACCAATTCGTAATTTATTTGATAAATGTAGTCAACTTGTTAATGAAACATTACCAATAGCTAGAGAATTAGTTGATAATGTACAAGATTGTATATTGAATGGTGGTTGGGATATAAGTGGTATGCAATCATGCTTAATAAATATTAAAGATTCTTTTGTTTTAACTATTAAAGAATTTCCACAAAAAATCACTCTTCTTCAAACTGAAATTCTGAAATTAGCTATAAGTGAATTATTTAATTTGCCATGTATTGCCGGAAGTCGTATTAAAATTGAAGTTGGTAAAAAAGAGATTGATCAACAAATTCATGATTTAATTAATTCAAAATTTTTCTTAATGTATTTATTAAAAAATTTTAAATTATAATTTTTGTAAAGAAAATGTATCTGTATGCTAAATATTATTAATCTATAATTAATTTTAATTGTTTTATACGAAAATAAATCTATTTGATTAAATATACGAATAGTAAATTTATTCAAGTTGTTTAAAATTGTTAAAATAAATTTTCAAGTGTTTTTTGGATTAGTTCGATGATAATTTTAATCACTGATCAATAATTAATTTGGAATTCCGTTGATTACGTCAAATAATAATAAAACAATAATTGTGATTTTGAAGATACAGATAAAATACTCAAAATTAACTGATTACATGTAGAAGCAAGTGAAGTTTATTTACATTTTTCATACAATTGATTAGATCAGAGGCGAATTCTATTATAACACATAGGGTGTAGAATTGTTTATCTTATTATTAACAATTACTTAATTTTATTTGAGTGGGTATTTGGTATTTCCCCGGTAATTAAAGGTATTATTAAATTAAAGTAAGTAATAAACAAATAAGGACTATTGTACATAATTTTAAATGTTAATTTTATTACGTAAATAAGCTTATAGAGTTAAAAGTTAAATAAAAGTTAAAGGTTTAAAGTAAATATAATTTAAAAATTTTTTTAGGTAATATAGTGCGTTCACATTTTGAGAAATTCTTTTTAAAATCAATTATTTTGATTGTATTCAGGATTATTAAGATAAGTAACTTCTAAAGCCTTTAAAATGGCATTAAGAGTTTTAAAGTACTTCAATTATAATAAGTTTTATACTCATAAATAAAACCTTTTGAATAATTTGTTACGCCACTGATTTATTGTATTACGAAGTTAAAACATACATTCAAGTGTTATTTTATATTGATTATTTTATTTTTAGAATTCTTTAATTTAAGTTATCTATAAGTAAAGGGAATTAGCTTCTCAAGTGTAATATTAAAATAATAATATACTAGTATCGCCCTGTGCTCGAAATTCGAGCTATTTTTTCTTTTAACATATAAAATTCGTTTTGTGTAAATTACATTAGACTATAATATATAATAAAAATTATGCCAACAGTGTTGTCAACAATTCTTGCGCTTAAAATTTGCTTAAAAAAAATTTATAATTTTTCTTAATTATTAAAACGTTGTTAAGTACCGATTTTTGATACCTATGTTGTACGTATTCTGTATCCTAATTAAAAAACTCTATGAATACATAATATGTACAACAAAATTTAACATATCATAATTCATAAGTTTAGTATTTAGTATTATATTATATTGAAGCTGCCAGAAGTACAAATAAGAGTCAAGTTAACCGAAGTCTTGTTTTAAATCTCAATCTTAAGATTTATAGCTAAAAAAAAAGTTTTTCAATAAATCAAAGAATAAATATTTCCTACCCTTTTTTCATTTTTAAATTTAATAGCTACATAGGTAAATTTTTACTACAAATGTATGCCTATTTAAAGTTCTGAAAACATGCGAAAAATGATTCTGAATTCCTTAGTTTACTTTATACCTTTTTGTCTAGTTTATTTATTTAATATTTCCTAAGTTTTTTATTGACAAAAATATATTTCTATACATGGTCATGAGCCATGACTCATAAGTAAATATACAAATAAATATTATTGCTTTTATTCCTTTATGAGAAGTAAACTCTTTTCTACTCTCAACTATTGCCAGCTACTTCAGCCCTTGTAAAAGAGTATATGACAGAGTAGATAAATAATTTCCGGCAGATGGCTTTAATTAAAATTCTCTTGAATAGGTTATGTTAAATCATATTTTTTATTTGATAACCAAAAAGCACTTACCCCCTTCCATTTTAAAAAATATTCTTTATATTTATATCAGCAATAAACCTTAATTTTTTCACTTTATTAATATTTAAATACTATTAAATATAATTAACTTCTCAAATGACAGGTAGTTTTAAGATGTCAAATATATATATGACGATTAATCTAACAATTATGTACTCCTGAAACAAAAATTAGCGTTCAAACTACGCCTATCTAATCTTCATGTACACTTTTTGATATATAAAATTCGTTCGTTTTCTCAAAGTAAAACTAAAAATAGTTTTTTTTATTATAAAAAAACATTATTCGATGTTGAAAGTGTGAAATAAACTTTTCAATTATTAGAATGAAAGCAAAACATACAACGTACAATTTTTATACGGCAGTACGTCAATACATATCCATTATCGGTAAATCGATACGCTCGTACAATATTTAATTTATCAAAAATATTTATTTAAATGTTTTAATTTAGTACCTACAAAAAATATTTTTAATTTCATATTATAGGTATTTTAAATATAAGATATTTTTTAATAAAAATTATTGTAAAAAAATATTATATTTTAAAACATAATATTAGAAATATAAGAAAAACCAATAATAATATTTTTATACATTTTGTCAATATTTGTAAATTTTAAAAATCCGTATTTTCGCTGCTCTAATGTAAATTTATGTACCTATTTATTTCTCAATTTTTTGACAGAAATTATACGCTGCACGCTTTTATTTAGGTTTGGACGTAAGGGACAAAAAACTTTTTTTGAGAAAGATAATTTTTTTAGTTTTGTACACATATTGTACTTTAGATATTTTCAATTTATTTGAATATTTGTATGTTTTAAACTAAATTATTTAAAAAAAAATGTTATTTTAAAATATTTTATTTTTAAAATTTAATCGCAGCAGCATAAGAAAAAGCAATTACAATATGTATTTTTAAACACTTTGTCAATTTTTAAATTTTAAAACTCTGAGGTACAGCACGTCGCGTATGCTTTCATGTAAATTTTTTTACATAACTAATTATTTCAAAATTTTTTGACAGAAACTGAATGCCGTACATGCTGATTTTGGCTGATCCATAAGAAACAAATCATTATTCTTAAGAAATTTTATTTTTTTTTTTTAAGTTTCTGCATATTTCAGAATTCGGTTTTTAATTTTACAAAAAACTTAATAAAGGAAACAACAATTTACGATTTACAAAAAATTTTTTTTTTAGTACCTACTGTATTATTATGGTTCAAAAAAATGGTTCTGAATTCTTTACTTTACTTTATATTATACCTATTTGTATAGGAGTGAACCCCTCTTTTTACAGCTACACCACACCGCCTCTTGAAGAATAGTAGATGAAAGGAGTAGATAATTAAATATTTATTTTATCTAAATTAAAGCATACGACGTACAATTTTTATACGGCAGTACGTCAATATGTCTATCTATATATCCGTAAATTGATACGCGCGTACACACAAAAATATTTATTTGAATGTTTTAATTTACAACAAAAAATTTTATTAATTTCATATAATAGGTATATTTAGAATTTTTTTCAATATAAGATATTTTTTAAAACATAATCTTTGAAATATAAGAAAAACCAAAAACCATTTGTCAATTTGTAAATTTTAAAAATCCAATTACAGTACATCGCGTTACGCGTATTTTGGTTGCTCTCATGAAAATTCATGTACCTATTTATTTGTAAATTTTTTGACAGAAATTATACGTCAACTTTTATTTAAGTTTAAGATTATTTTTTAGTTTTTTTTTGCGAACATATTATAGGTATTTTCAATTATTTTAAATGTATGTTTTTTTAAAAAAAAATATTATTTTAAAATATTTTATTTTGAAATCTAAATCGTAGTAACATCAGAAAAAACAATTACAATATTATTATACGCTTTGTCAAATTTTAAAATTTTAAATTCCGAAGTACAGTACAGAAACTGCCGTACGCGTTTATTCTGGTTGATCTGTAAAGAACACATAATTTTTCTTAATAAATGTTATTTTTTAGTTTCTGCAAACATACTATAGTTATTTCAATTATTTTGAATATATGTAAAGTATTTTTTAAAAAAATATAGGTATTTTTAAAAACAATATTATTTTAAAATATTTTATTTTTAGAACAACAACAACATAAGAAAAAACAATAACTTTTTTATATGCTTTGTCAATGTTTAAATTTTAAAAATTCGAGGTACAGTAAGTTATTTTCATGTAATATCATGTACTTAACTACTAATTTAAAACACCATAAACTTTGATTTTGGTTGTGCCCAAAGGAACAAATCATTTAAATTGCAAATTATTTTTTTAAGAAAGATTTTTCATTTTTACTTTTTTGCAAACATAGGTATTTCAATTATTTTGAATATATGTTTTAAAAAAAATTATTTTAAAAAAATATTATTTTAAAATATTTTATTTTTAAAATTTAATCGTAGCAACTTAAGAAAAAACAATTACAATATTTTTATACGCTTTGTCAATTTTTAAATTTTAAAACTCCGAGTACGTCGCGTATGCTTTCATGTAAATTTATTTACATAACAACTTATTTCAAAATTTTTTGACAGAAACTGAACGCCGTACACGCTGAATTTGGTTGATCCATAAGTAACAAATCATTTTTCTTAAGAAATATTATTTGTCAGAAGTCGGTTTCTTATTTTACAAAAAACTTAACAAAAACCAACAACAATATACGATTTAAAAAAAAAAAATTTTTAAGCAAACGAAAACAAAGTACAGTACTTTTCGGTTATAACGACCATGATGGGACGAAAAATATTCGTCGTAATAAACGAATGCCGTTTTAAAAGAATGCTGTGAATTTTGAAAAATTAGTATAAAACTTGAACATTGTAGAATGTGCTGATTCTAGAATGGACACTTCGAACTCATTTGCTAAAATTTTATTTGATGTGTCAGCCTCAAGCCTATGTATAGTGCTTTTTCTTCTAATGAAATATTTTTTGTATTTTTGATGCGTTATTATGATTTTTTTTATATTCAAAAATAAATAAAAAAATACTAAATTAATCACCAAGCAACATAATTAGATATAATAATTTTAAATAAAAGAAATATCAATGTAATAAAAAACTTTCATTTTTAGGTAAAATTTAATTCTTTGGCAAAAAGTGTAAAGTTTATTATAATTAAAATTGCACCGAGTTCGTTATAAATGAAAACTACTGTATAAACCAAATGTATTGCTTTCATTTCGAAGAGACCTTTTTTTTTCGTTCACTTTTTAAGATAAAGAAAAAACAAAAACAAAAAAAAAATTTTAAAAAAATTTAAATCTCCTTGTTCATTGAAAATTTGAACTAAAAAAAAAAAGAAAGAAATACATAAGTCGGCGCCTATAATCTTTTGATTTAGATTTAGCTGCGAGTTAAAACCGAAAATGAATTACATTTACACAGAAAGTCGGCGCATAATATTAGAGTCATAAGCCTCAACTTTTAACAGCGTGACCGTTAAATTCAAATTTACGTTAATTTAAAGACGGGTTTTCACCTGAAAAAACGCAATATTCTAAAAAAAAATATCATTGTCCTATGAAAACAAAAAGACCTTTCTTTTGGTTGTTGTTTCATTAAAATTGGTCAAATAGTTTGTCCTAAAAAAGGATGTTTATATTTGTATGGGAAAAAATAAGCCGATTAAATATTATGATGTATATTCTTAAAAAAAACGAATTAAAGATAAAATTTATTATTAAAGTTAAATTTCTGAGATTGGACAACTGAAAAATCTTTAAAATTTAAATATAAATCAGAAGTGCCTTAAAGGTATAATTTTTAATATAATACTTAAATAATTATGAACTAGATTTTGTTAAATTTTAAACAATATTTTCAAAACACTTATATATTTATTTACTTTATTTTAATGAGATATAATTAATGAAAACAAAGCTCATGATATGCAAGGATTAAGAATTTGTGATTCAATTTGGTAAGGACATTAACAAAAATGCTTTGGAATCCAAAATTAATCATTTCAAGTTCTATCGGAAACGTTCTAATTCTCATAATACAAGTGCCAAAAATTTAATTTTTCATAGTCGTTCTACAAAATCTATATTTTGAATAATATTCTGAAATCTGATTCCTTGTACTTCTAACCTCCTTAAATTTTGAATATGAAATTTTGAAATGCTTCAGAAGTGGAAAATTGAAAATTAAACATTGTGGATGAAATTGTAAACCTTAAGTTTAAAAGTATTGATTTTACATTTTTTAACATATTTACATACTAACACATATATAAACTGTTCTAAAAATATTTAGAAAATGTATTTAAAGCATTTTTAAAACATTTTTATTTTACATGACTTTTATAAAAGTAAAATACCATAGTTTTAATGATTTAAAAAAACATTTTATTCAAAAAATTTACAATATATTTTGACATATATAAATAAAAACTTAATTTAAATATTTTTACACTGTATTATTTGGCCACGTCATAAGAACAACAGATCGTTATCAGACTTCTATTCTTTATATCAACTGCAAGTTTGTATGTATGCGTATTCTGTACCTTAAAATAATTTATTTGCTCTTTTATATTAATTTTGTATTGAACATCATTGTATTGAGAATCTGAAATAGGGAAAAATCCCATTTCTGAAATAGCAAATTAAAACTATCGATTGTAGAAAGCATTATACGATCGATTAAAACAATAAAAAAAAATTTTTTTGTGTGTGGGTTAGGCTACTCTGGTGCTGACACACTCATAATTTATTTGCTCTTTTATATTTGTTTTGTATTGAACATCATTGTATTGAGAATCTGATCTAAAATTGTGTGTTAAAGAGTAACAAGAAGTAAAGCTTTTTTTTTATGAAAAAAAAGCTTTAAAGCTTTTAGAATAGAGGATGACTTGGATGGCATGAGTAAGTAATGAATACTATTGTAAATAATACAGTGTAATAATGCACAATTAATTTTTATTATTAAATGATTATTTGTTATTATATTAAATACAAATTAAGAACTAAAATTAATATATATTTTAAATATATATACATAAGTAAAATTTGAATTTTGTATAATGATGTTAAAGTTAGAAAAACAAATTATAATTTACAATTGTGAATAGAAATTTATTCCCAATATGAAAAACATGATTGTAAACCATCCATTAATTGTTCATCTGGATAATTATCTGGTAAACAATATATTCTTTCTTTTTTTATATTAAATTTATTATTTTTAATATTATTATTATTATTATTATTATTTTTTTGATAACCTTTCATAAATGAATTTCTTTTTGATATTTGACTATCATTATATATTAATAATTCATCTAATTTAATATTTAAATATTTAAAATCATTTTGTGGATCTTTTAAAAATCTACAATATAATTCATAATTTTCCTTTTTAAAACAATTAACAACTTTTTGATTAATAAATTCTAATTGTCTCATTAAATACATAAAATTAACATTTGCAACTGCATATACATCATATACAATTCTAATATTTATTATTGAACATCTATGTATCTGAGATGTTGTTAATATTAAAAATTGTTTATAATTTGTTTGGCACCAATCTTCTTGAATTAATTTTCTTATTTCTAAAATATCTTTTTGTATATTACTAACATTTTCATATGTAATACGTATACGTCTTAATTGTTCCATAATAAACTCTTTAAAATTATTAATTGTATTTATAAATTCATCAACAAATTCATCCATTACATAATAATATCCAGATACATCTTTACGATGTGGTGTCAACATATTTTCAATATCAATTTTTTTCATTTGTCCCAATAAATCTTGTGATTGATTTAATGTTGATTGAAAATATTTTTTCATACTACGTTCTAAATTTTCAATACCTAATGAAATATTATTATAAAAATTATATATTAAATCAGATGATTCAATACGTTTGATTTTATTTAATAAATGTATAATATTTTTTCCCATTAAATGTTTTGTTTCATGAATTTGTTTATCTGTTTTATCACCATTTATATAAAATTGTGGTTTTATAAAATTAATTAAAGTTCTATTCTGAATTGATGATTGATATCCGGATATTGATGAATATCGATAATTTTGACAATTAATTATTAATATTATATTTAATATTAAACAAATTTTTAAAATAAATCGTAATATTTCCATTGTTTAAAGTCTTATTAAATAATTTAAACTTTTTTTTTGAAATTTATAAATCGTATGCTGCAATTTAAATTTTTAAACTTAAAATATATTTTATAGTTAAAATTTATTTAAAAAATTTCTAATTTTAAAAATAAAAATTTTTAAAGTTTTAAAAAAATGCAATTCTTAACAATAATAAAATTTTAGATTTTAAAAATAAATAAAAAAAAAAATAAATTAAAATTTTTTCTTCGAAAATCAGTAAAAAAAACAAAATATATTCAATTTAAAATTTACGTTGTTGGACGATCAAATTTTTTCCGGGAACTAAAACTTTAGATATTTGAATTTTGTAAAAGTTTTTTCGTTTTTTAAATTATTTTACGAAGTGAATTTTTTTTTTTTTTTTTTTTTTAATTTTTCATTTTGTATGTTGGAAAATTAATTTTCTCTTTTGAAAATCGGTTTTATTTTGTTTTTGTTTTTTTTTTTACTTTGTAAACAAATAAAAGTTTTTTGAAAATAATTTAATTGGATAGAAAAATAAAAAAATTTGCTTTGAGATTTTAATTTCTATAGATAAAAATCATGTTTATTTTAATATAAAAAGAGAGGAAAATGATTTTGAGGGAAATTAAAAAAATTTTCCTGAATTAAAATTGAAAGTTTATACAAAAAAAATTTTAATTTTAAAAGAATAAAGGTACCGATGGTGTTATAAATTACATTGATTGTAAATTTACATTGATATTACATTGAATTGATGATTTTACATTGACTTACATATTTACAAGTGGTCATAATAAGTTTTTAAAAATTAAATAAGTATAAATACTGTCTAAGCTAGGTTTAAATTCAGGAAATAGAAGACATTTAACAAATAAACTGATTATATATTAAGTTATACAGCATAATATGGAGATATAGTTTTACTTTAAATAAAGGGTTTAATATAAGTTTTATAAAATGTGACCTTGTTTAAAATAAAAATTGTCATATTTCAGAATCTGTTGCATACTCACTTACAAATGCAAATTGTAATATTATTTGAAGGTAAAGGAAATTTGATTAAGTTTAAATGAAAAATTAAAATTTTTAAGTTAATAAGAATACAGGGCAGTTTGAAAGTTCACTTAGAGTTATATAAAACTCATTTCTATTTCATTTAATTAGTTTATATGAACTACAATTACTAGGGGCTTCGGTAGTGTAGTTGGTAAGATTTGGCTTATTAACCGAGGGGGTCCGGGTTCGATTCCCAGTCAGGTCATACAATATTTAATTAAAAAAAATTATTGAAAAATAACTTTTCTTTGCAAATCACCATGGTGACCAAATATAATTTAAATATACAAATATATAATATAAACAAAATAATTAATATCGTAGTTATAAATAAATAGAAAGTATTTAATTTAAGAAGCCAAAATGCCTAATGGGCAAAGGACTATAATAATATCAGGCAATATTTACAATTTTAAATATAAATACAATTACTAGCACATACAGAGTAATTATAGTTTTGTTCAAATTAAAATTTATAAAGGTATTATTCCTTCAAGGTATTAAAATATATTTGATTTAAAACTAAATGTGTTCTATATTCTCTTATAATATTGAATAACGAAGACCTGTGTTAAGTTGTTATCTTCCAAATTTTCTTTTAAATTCATTAATTAAATCATACTAATTAACAAGAAGTGCAACAAAAGTTCATCATAGGGCTATTTAATTATTAAGATAAAGTAACACGATTTCTTTCTATACTTTGAGGCAATGGCCTCATGCCTCCCCTAAAACTGATATTGTGTGGCTTCCATATAATAAAATTTAAGAAGAATAGGAATACCTTTCTAAATATTATATCCCTCATATCTTACTTGAATTCATCGTTTCGAATCACTAACTAAATAACCAAAATGAGCATTTGTTTTAAAAATTTTGTCCCAAAAATTGGTTTTCAAATAAGAACTTTTGATTGTTTAAAATCAAAACTTAGACAAAGGAAATCCATTCAATAGCTCTTAGAGACTTTTGATCTCCTCCTTCCTTCTCTAGAAAATTCGATTGAAATAATTTGGTAAATTAAATATTAATAATATTAGAATATTCAAATTAATTTGGATTCTCAAAATAAAATTTCGTGGTACTACTTTTTAGCTTGGATAAATTTAATGATTGGCTTATTTAGAAAACTTTTTTAAAAAAATTAACTTTACTTTTACATATGTGTTTGTAATTAAAAAAAAAAATTAGTTATTTAACAATTTTTTTTTTAAAACCAATTAATAAACTTTAATTTTACAGTTTTACCTTCATTTTCTTTTTTTTTTTTGAATCCTTAAATCCGTTTTAATCTATTTACCATGATTTTATTCAAAATATTTTTTGAAAAGTAGAAAAAAAACGGTAAAAAAAAGCACCATTAAAATCAACATTGAAAGTTAATTTTCACTTTTCCTTTACTTTCTTTTCGTTGTAACTAACCGTAAAAAACGAAATTAAATTAAAAAAACAAAATAGAAAAACTGTCGCAATACATTTATACATATTTATTTTTTTTTTAAATAAATTAAAATTTCACACCTGTACCATTTCAAAATAAATAAAAAAAAATTTTTAGAAAAAAAAACTGAATGAAAAAATATGAAAATAACAAACTGAACTATATATATATATGTATATATAACATTACCCTTATTTTCTTTTTGGTTTTTTTTCGCGCAAAATTTAATTAAAAACGAGGAAGATTATAGTTGCCCTTGTCAACTTTTAGATACCCGTGCATACCCACTATGGTGTATAAAATAAACAGTAATTTACTTCCCTTATACATTTAACTCATTACCCCATAATTTTGACGTAAAAAAAAAAAAAAAATTAACAAAAAAAAAAAAAAATCACAAAACAAAAAACAAAATTTTCATTCATTGTCCCATAACTTTAGCTTAAAAAAAAAAAAAAAACAAATCACAAAAAAAAAAAACAAAATTTTCATTCATTGTCCTATAACTTTAGCCTAAAAAAAAAAAAAAAAAAAATAAAAAAAAAAAAAAACAAAAAAAAAAAAATTGGCCCACTCTAAAAGTCCGAAGGTCCGAGTGATGTCCAACTTTGCCAAGTAACTTGCCCTATTAATTTATCTGCCCAATTTTAATTTTAACCTTGTAGCTTCATTAGATTCAAAGTTATTGAATTGAAACTTTGTATGGCAGCCCCCCGAAAATGGGGCCCTAACATTTTGAAACTTCATATAAGTGCTCGATTCATTATATAACTAACCGTGTGTAATTTTCAGCCTCGTAGTACAATTAGTTTTGAAGAAATTCATATTGGTGCAAAGAAGTTGTATGGCAGCCCCCCGAAAATGGGGCCCTAACATTTTGAAACTTCATATAAGTGCTCGATTCATTATATAACTAACCGTGTGTAATTTTCAGCCTCGTAGTACAATTAGTTTTGAAGAAATTCATATTGGTGCAAAGAAGTTGTATGGCAGCCCCCCGAAAATGGGGCCCTAACATTTTGAAACTTCATATAAGTGCTCGATTCATTATATAACTAACCGTGTGTAATTTTCAGCCTCGTAGTACAATTAGTTTTGAAGAAATTCATATTGGTGCAAAGAAGTTGTATGGCAGCCCCCCGAAAATGGGGCCCTAACATTTTGAAACTTCATATAAGTGCTCGATTCATTATGTAACTAACCGTGTGTAATTTTCAGCCTCGTAGTATAATTAGTTTTGAAGAAATTCATATTGGTGCAAAGAAGTTGTATGGCAGCCCCCCGAAAATGGGGCCCTAACATTTTGAAACTTCATATAAGTGCCGGAGTCATTATAAAACTAACCGTGTGTAATTTTCATCCCCGTAGTATAAATAGTTTTGAAGAAATTCATATTGGTGCAAAAAAGTTGTATGGCAGCTCCCCGAAGCCTTGGTCCGATTTTAACCAAAAACAATAGGGAACCTAGAAATTGTCTAAAAATGACTTTGTGTGAAATTCAAGACTCTAGCCCTTTTAGTTTTTGAGTTATCGTGCTGACGGACGGACGGACACACATAGCTAGATCGATTCACTTTTCGATGCTGATTCGATACGTACCCTTGACACTATATCTAGCTCGTCTAGATCGATGCGTTACAAACGGAGGAGTAATTTTAATATACCCGATGTTCATATATGTATGCACGGGTATAAACACCATTTCTAGTTTCTAAAAAATCATTTGTAATTATAAGATACTTTTGTGTAAAAATAAAAATTTTAAGTTAAGTTTATTTTATCACACCTGAAATTTAAAATTTAATTCCGTAATAGTGTAGGTATATATTGTTTTGAGTAATGTATATTATACATACAAATTCCTTAGGTAAATAGTTAGGCTTATAATTTGTATGTGAGACAGTTTAGTTAGGAATTGACGTTTATAATGAGAGGAGATTTAATAAAATGCATTTCACTCAAAAAATGAGTCAAAATTTGAGTTAAATTTTTCTAGTGGTTAATTTCTAAGAGATACCAGCGGAAATCACACATAACTTAAATATTAGTACAATTAACAGTACGATTACCTGTTACTTATTACTTTGTCAAGTATTACTTAGATTACATTATTACTTAGATATCAATTCTTACAAAATTTGAGTATGAGTAAAAAAATCATTTTAAAATACTTGAAATTCCCAGAAAGTAATTAAATTTTGACTCTAGTTACTTTTGAAATTATTTTTTGGTACATAAATATTTTCGAGTAATTTAGTACCAAAAAATACTTAAGTGTCAAGAATTCAATTATTTAAGTACTTTGCAGAAATTTGCATTCATAAATTCCACTTGACTATGACAAGACTTGATAATAGAGTAAATTAAAGATTTAATATTATATCTGTTTGAATTGAAATTTGTATGATATTCAATTGTAGTTGTATTGGAAAATATTTGAATACTTGTAAAATCATTGAATTTATGATACTTAAGTACTTCTTGGTCCTTAATTACTCGAAAATACTTAAGTATAAAAAAATTATTCAAAAATTTAAGTATCGTAAAATACAACTGTACTTAAATACCATTTTATCCAGCAGCTTAGCCTTTAATGTTATAATAATTAACAAGTACTTTAATAAGTAATACGATATATTAAATGAATTTTATACTTTTGAATATCCATTTTATTATTCTGTATGTAAAAATCTGGAAATTATTTTTTGCTGTACTCCAAACCATTAAAAACTTTTTTCTATTTAATATTTTAATTTCATAATTTTGAAAAAAAAAAACATTTTTTTGTTTATTTTCTAAAAGATTTGTTATTTGTTTATAAAGAAATGAAATAAAATGAAATTTTTTTCTTGTAAATATTTTGAAATTTCATAAATATGTACTCGTATAAATAAATTTCATAAATTTATTTACAAAAAAAAGTCTTTTTAACATTTAAAATATTTTTTTTTAAATTGGTTTCTAAGTTAAATGAATTTAATTTTAATAATATTAAAATAGTAAATGAGATGAGAGCACATTTTAATAAAGATTTTTAGAATAAATAAAGTACTAAATATAATATTAAGAAGTACTTCACAGTTTTTTAAAATTGTATTTAAATAGCAAAAATAAAAAATAGAGTAGTAAATAAAACTAAAATTTAATTAAAAAACTATTAAGGGAGTTTTTGAAACTATCGAACTAGTACTACATAGATACTGTGATTTGAGTGATTTGTGACTAACAAAGAATCTGTCAATTCACTCTTTTTTCATACCATAAAACTGTGCATTATTATTAGTGCGATCGAAAATATAGCACTAAACCGGTTTAACTGCACTACATCTTACCAGTCAAATTTAAGTATAATATTATCGAAACTAGATATAGCACTAAATGATTAATTCATAATAAGGAGGGTTATATAGTATTAAAGACTGGATTTCAGTTAAAAAAAACTAAAGTCCCAGGGAAACAAAGGAATAGTTATTCAAAAAATGTTATAAAATGGTACTATAGTTTTTAAGAGCTCTTAAAAGCCAACATTTTTATATTATTTTCGCCTTATTTAAGTTTTACAAAATCGAAAACTACTTTTTTTTAAATTATTAATATTTGACTTCTGATTCTCAAGATTACATAAATTTTTAAAAGCCCCGAATCCCACTCATGAAGTAAGAAACTGAATCACACTTTATATTTACGTGAATTTAAAGTTTGTTATACAAGTTTATATTACAAATGGGAAAAACGTTCAGAAACGACCTAAGTTTAAAAGGTCTATTTTAAAAAACCTTAGCAGAAGCTAATATTAACAAAACTCTTCAATTTTAATTCATCGTAAATATTTATACTAAAAATATTAAAATAATTTAACAACCTGTCACTTTGACTTTTACAATATCTCCAATATTTTAATAACAAATTATAATACAATCTTAATTTGACATCAAAGTGTAATATAACAGTTTTACAAATAAAAAAAAAACCAAAGATAATGATTTTCAATATGTATTAATAATATTAATTATTTATAAATCATTGACTGTTGATTATATCTTATGATATTAATCTATAATCCAATAATTTATTACATGTTACATGTAACATGTGAGTATGATCACATATCCAATATGTTAATATACATAATTGCAACCTGTCATTAGCTTTACATAAGTAACTATAATAATTTGCATCTACACACATACAATTACGGTTTCGTTTCAAAAATTTATTGCATACAATTTTTTTTTAAATGTGTACTACTGCCTACTTAATTACAAATTTTTTATGTTAAAAATAAATCGTACGAATTCGGCATCTTAAACAGGTTTATATTTTAAGATTGCGTATTTTTAGAAATATAAAAATAAATTTTATAAGAAAATTTTTTATATAAAACAGTGATTTTTAAACTAAATATATTTTTTCAGCATACCCAAAACAATTGACGGGATTTTTAGTTCAATAACCATTTTTACGCTAAAAGAAAAGGAAGTTAGGGAGAAGAGGCTTCTGGTGAAGAGATGAAGGTAAAAGTTGGAAGGAAGGAGCGGGAAAAATTTATTAAGAAAGAAAATTTTAAGGTAACTTGTAGAAAATGAAAGATTTTATTTTAATTGAGAAATTTTAATAAATTCAAGACTAACCGATCTCTTTTAGCAATGGAACATGAATGAGAGTCAAAAACTTTAATCTGGGATGAGCTTAATGTGAACGAACTTCCAAATAATGTGAATGAACTTCCAAATAATGTCATTATTATTATTATTATTATTATTATTAACTCAGTGCGTGTTGCTGGTCGTTTCAATGGAAGCCAAGGCAGTACTAAGTAGAATTGCACGAAATTTGTTCCCAAGATTTTGTTTTGAACAACAGTCGGCCACAACTCAATTTTCAAGAAGCATAACGTATAGAAAATTTTACTTAGCGTTCCGTTAGAGCAAAATTTTTATTCCCTGACTTCTTTCCGTACCCAAAAACCTCTCTATACAAATTGTCATGATAGTCGGCTGATCAGTTGATAACTAGTATTAATTAATTTTTCCATCGATTTGATTGCTATAAAGTTTAAGAATGGAGGTAATCCGTTAACTTTTGCAGAAATATATTTTCATCTTATGCGTACTTTAATAGTAATAAAAAATTTGAATATCGCTGTTATAATAAATGCACGCAGCTTATATCTTTAATTTTATTACAATTTTTTTTTTTAAATTAGTTGTTGCTTCCCAATCGTTTGGCAATTTCGCTTTGTTTTTTTTTTTATCTATTTTAAGTGATCTGAAATTATATTTAGATTGCATAAATCGACACTTCTAAGAATGGGAGACCACAAAAAAAACAAAATAAAAATACAAAAGAAAATAATATTGAATTAATATTTATCGCCTCAATTAAAATTGGCAGTTTCATGACTTTGTATATTTTCATTTTTGAATTGGAAGAGAATCAAGTCTCTAATAGAGAATCCCTTAATAATTTTTATATTTCTAACTAAACTTAAATGTTGCAGAGAGTGGAAATGCAAATGAAATAGCACACTTATTATCGATGGATAATATTTCGAGATATCCAGAATAGTTTTTTTTAAGATTTTTATTATTGGATACGTCATTTGGAAATTTATTGGCATTGCGATTTCCTATGCTATTCGTTCAAATACAATTAGTTTTAAATTATTTATCTTGTTATTTTTTAATTTTATGTGCAACTTTTTTTTTTTGTTGCATTTTATTAAAAAATTTTTAAAAATCTGATACAATAATATTCGTATTTTGAGAAAAGATTCACTAAAATGTACAGAACTATTTAAAAAAAAATGTGTTTTGGAAATAATTGAGTTTAGAAAATAAAAATCGTCTTAAATCTGAACTTAATACTATTCGTATCAATATTGAAAAAAGTAGGGAGCGCAATCTTAATTGAAACATTATGAAAATTCGTATGTAAGTGTATAAGAGTTTGTACCAATATAAACAGAAAGCTCGAATCCGACTATAAGCATTTTTATTTCCAATAAATATAAGGAAGCTGGATTTCAAGGAATATATGGATTTTATACAATATACAATTTTACTATTAAATTGATTAAAAATCATTTTTAAAAGCACAAAACAATCTAAAAAATGGTTTAATATATCATATATTTGACCACAATACGGAGTACATTGAAAGGCCTTGGTCATAGGTTTAATCTTTCCGGACAAAAATGGCTATAATCAAGACAATAATCATGTCCCTCTGTTATATAACTATAAAAGATAATACATGGTAGATGGTAGATATTACATATCAAGTCATAGAATAAAACCCGAGCGATATAAAGGGAGAACATCTGCGATATGATATGTCAATATCAGACATAGATAAATTAATAAAAAGTTATTATCGCTTAAGATTAGCTCAAACTAAAGCAAAATTGTTCAAAAAAAGAGTAATTTTAACTTTCAGTAAAGCTTTAGGTCTTAAGGAGTGAAATTGAGAGTTAAATAATATCGTAATCTAGACAATTAATTATAAAAATTTCCATCTATTCTAATTTTAATTAATTACGAAAAATAAATTTGAAATATTCTTAAAGTATCAAAGAGTTATTTGAATTAGAAGTCTAGGGCTTAAAAATACATTTGATGGTTTCCTGCTTTAATAAACATTTAGCAAAATCTCTTTAACTTTTCTAGTAAAATCTCTTTTCCTTTAATTTTTTTTAAATTATGCGGTGTAACAAAAATACATACGATATATTATTTATAAAAAAATTTTATTACTATAAATGATATACGTTTATAATTTAATTTCTTCCATCAATTAGTTTTTTGTTTTACATATAATTTTATCTCAATTCAAAATTCAATATTATTATTATTTTTACCAAAATTTAATTCAAAATGATGTCCCCTCAGGATATTTTCAATATTAATTGAAACAAAAATTCGTACGTGTATTGTTTTATTTTAAATAATGCTTTAAAATAAATTGTAATTTAATATTTAAAATTTATATTCTATTTTAATTTTAATTTTAATTTTTGAGTATTTCAATACTATTTCATTACTCAAAAAACCAGTAGGCATTACAGAATAAGTTAAATTCATCCAAAATTTAATATTTTCACCAAAAAAACGAAATATTTTGATAATAATTCATGAGGTAAATACAATAAAAATTTATACAAAACTCTTTGCTCCTAAGGCAATCCTTGAATTTTTTTTCTCTGTTTAAATAAACCTACTATAACACTTATAATATTAAAAATATCTCAGAATAGTCCTTAAGTTGAAAATCAATTGATCCTTGAGGAAAATTATTATAAAAATTATTTGTATTTTTGTTTTTTTCTGCTGCTTCTTATCATAAATTTCGAGATGAAATAATTTTGAAATATATATATTGAAAAATCATGATTACCTTTTAAAGTATAAAACAGTATTCAACTTCATTTTCAACAATTTTCAATTCGGTTATCATTGAACGAATATAAATGAAATGAAGTGTTCTTTTAACTATCTTCAGATACATAATATATATTTTTTTTATGATTAAATATATCAAAAAATCAAAAAATCATCGGTTAAATTTTTTTTTTAGTACATATCATAAGGGATTTGAACAACTACGAGTATAATAGATGATATTTTCATGCAGTTTATTCCATTGCAAGTTATATTTTGTATATTATTAAGTATATAAAAGCAGTTTAACAGTATATAAATACTATATATTGTATTATATATATTGAAGATGAGCCATATCGAGACATTTTGGTTTATTTTTTTTCTTTCAAGTTTTTGGAATTCCTAGATTGCCATAAAATGATGTGATTTGAAGAAGGATGTGAACAACAGTTGTATATAAATATGTGCAAGAAAATATATATTTTATTTAAGTTTATATGAACATTTATTATTTTTCCGTTTCAATAAATTCTTTAATATTAAATTTCGGTTTATTTTGAGTATTAAAATTTTGATTTGATAAATATATGAAAAAAAAAATTAAAACTAAAATTAAGTGAAAGAATTTAGAAAGAAAGGGAAATACGAAATTTATTTTCAATTCTTTTGTTGTCTGTCTGGAATTTAATGGGTCTCTACTTAAATTTAATCATTAAATTTGATTTTGAATTTATACCAAATGTACATTAATTTTTATATTTGTTATAAAATTGTAATAAAATCAGTTAAAATTACAAAGAAGTTGTAAAAAGAATTATTAAAAAGAAATTTAATACATCAATAGAACTTTACTAAAACTTTAATGCCTGAAAGTATGCAATTTTTATATGAATTGCAATATAAGTTTTTAAAGTTGTAATTTGATGCAATTTTGTTTTATTTTATTATTATATTTTATGTTTCTTCTATCTTTTTTATAATATTTTAAATATATACATATATTAACGTAAAACTAAAAAATAATAATAATAATAATAATTAACCATTAAATAAAAAAGTTATTAACATTCAAACCATATCGGTCGTTTTGCGACCCTGTATATTATAGATAAATTACATTAGCATATAAGTATTATGGTATTACATGTAAATTCGTGTACCCAGTCATTAATATATTTTAATTACTTTAAGTAAACCTGTTCTATTTCTGCATTATACAGTTTTATATACTTTGACTAGCACTGTATTATAATCTTTAAAACTTAATTTTTCATTTCAAATTTCAACAAATGATCTTCTTTAATATTTTTACATTTAATTACAAAAAATGACATAATAAAATTTTTTCATAATTAAATTCATATTACATATTAAATTAAAAATTTTTGCATAATAAAAATAGATTTTAAATTTAATTACCGAATATAAAAAATCATATTATATAAATATTCCAGTAAAATCCAGAAAATTTTAAGTTTTTGTGTTTTAATGAATAAAAAACCAAAACGACCAAAAGAATTTTGTTTTGTGGTTATAATCAAAACATTTGTAGATACAAATGTTTAATATAAACAGTAAATGGCGCCACAAATATTTTATTTGATGATATTTGAGAATTATATATAAAATTATATATGTTATTATATATAAGACAAATTTTTTTTTAGTAATTTCATTAGGATTGAATTTCATATAAATTTGAAAATTTTAATCAAATTTTGGTTATAAAATTTCATTTACTAGACGATGGTTAGAAAAATTATAGGTTGTTGAAAATTATTTTAAATTTTTTTAATTTACAGGAGTTTTAAAGAGAAATTTAATATACTAAAATGTTTAAAATAAACTTTGGTAAAGGCTATTAAGAATATTTTTAGTTTTAATGTTAATTTGAATTCATTACAAGTTGTACAGTTAGGTTACTGACCTTGTTTTATAGATATCTTGTAGGGACTAACACCTCTTCTAAAGAATTTAAACAACCTATGCCTCCACTCAAGATTTTTCAATGGGAAAAAAGGAGGGCCACAGATGGTCAACCTTACACAGTTCAGCTAACCAGATGGCACAACAAGGTTTATAGTAGATGGTTTGTAATGCGTTCATTACGTTTATGGAATAATATTCCATCAAATGTGTTCACCAAAATTGATAATGTATATATGAACGATTTAGCCAAATTTAAGAAGAATATTAGCATCTTTCTTCTAAATATCCCATTAAATTTTTTCTATCCCCGATAATTCAGAAATCCCAAATAACTTCCACCGTAATCCCAAAATTTTTTCATATCCCCTTCCCTGTACCCAAACTGTACATTTGTATCACGGGTTCCCTCCTACATTTTGATTTAAAAAGGGTGTAGGTTTTGTGTGTTAAAGTTTCTCACTATATAAAGAAACACTGCACAGTTTTAGTGGGTGGCTTTTGAGCTTTCCATTCCCTCGTAAAAAAAAACAAAAAAAAAAAAAGAATAAACAATTCAAAAGATCGAATTTTTAAAATAAACATTTACTATAAAATTGAAAGAATCGTTCTAGTACTTGAAAATTATTTAAAAATTCAAAGAATCATTTTGGTAATCAGTTGTTTTTTTAAGGATTTATCCTAATAGTTGTGTTTGAGTATTACAATATTTGTTTAATTATATTGCAAATGATTGGATTTGTTTTAAAATCCAAAATCCTATGAAAATTTATAAAATTTTGGAAACACAAGTTAATCATTTATTTTACAATGCTATCTTCATTTTAACGGAGTTTAAAGGTGTTTAATAACTTTTTATTTTTATTTTACAGTATGCTGTTCAAAAACTATACCTTCAACAAATATACCAATTGTAATAGCAATGAATACCCAGTAAATTTAGACCCACGATATTAGAAAACATCAATTCAAAAACTAAAGAAGAAGGATTTAATCATTTTTTACTATTTCAATACTTTTCTAATTCTATTCACAAAATGTAGTTAAATGAGATACAATTATAATAGTAGTATTTACCACAGTTCCCCAGTTTCCCAGTATCACAGTTTAGTATCGGTATTGCTCAAATAAGGGGTTTAAGTGGTTATGAATACAATAAAATGAAATGAAGAAAAAATTAGATTTGCTTTAAATATATAATTAAATAGTTTCATAAAAAATAGTTTTTTAATTTATTAAATATTTTCGCTTTTCTTGAAATGTTTTATTTAAAAGAATTTTTCTATAATTAAAAAATTTCGCTACAAAATTTTTGTAACCAACATTTTTTTTTAATTCATAAAAATATTTCAAAAATTTTTCAATTAAATAAATTATTATTTAAATAAACTCAAAAGTTTTGGGTCAAAAATTTTTTTGAAATTTTGTTTATTAAAATTAATAATAAATATTTCTTTAAGAATTCTTGACTGTTTTTTTTAAGGAAATGATTTAAATCGGTTTTTCCTTTTAGTTTTTGAAAATAATTTCTGGTCTAAATATGTTGACAGTTGAAATTATGGAAAGAAAGAGCAACTAAAGGATATTTTTTAAATGTGCAAATTCTGGTCGATCACCACTTTTTTTTAATATAACATAAGTACAAAATACTACCTTATCACAGTCGAACCAAAACCTTATTGCACCAACTACTTATCACTAATGAAATAATCATTTTTTGATAATCCAGCGTTTTTACTAATCAAACTTCATTGATTTGTTAGCAGTGCCCTTCTGCGCCAATGACTTGTCATTATTTAAATAACCATTATTTTGATAAGATGTTGTTGCACCAAAATCATATTTGATTAATGACAAGTCGTTGGTGCAGAAGTGCCCTACCTAAATTATAATACCTATAGCGTTCTAAATACAGTGTTGTCCAACTGAAACCTTCTAGAGATGGAAATAATTAAAAACTCTTCAAAATTTCTACAAAAAGTTATAAAAATTCAAAAGTTTTTCATTTAAAAAAATTGTTTACTAATGAACTTATAAATTTTTCTCTAAAAATATTTGACTTTTTTTAAGGCAAAGATTGGATTAGAAGTGTTTCAGTGAAAGTGTTTGTAAAAATATTTATTTATCAAAAGAGTTTGATTTAAGTCAACATTAAATAGGAAATACATTTTTTATTTAAAAATTTTTCTGTTAAATGTTGCATTAAATTAAATTTACTTTCAAAGGATTTCAACTTGAACCTCTTTCAAAACTATCAAAAATTTTGAAAAATTTCAAGGAACCAAATAAAACATTTAAAAATATTTTAATAAATTTTTTTAGTACCTAATACTAATTTACCAAAAATGTACAAAAGAAAGTATTTATTCTGCAATGCCTTTGTTTTAATTTGTTCTCTTTATTTTTTAATTAAATTAAATAAAATTTTAATTTCCCTCACATTTTTTTGTATTTTGAGATTTTTCTTTTTCAAAAAAAAATATAGAATTTTTAACAATGATTGTAATTTTTCATAAAACCATTTTTCACTATACAAAAGAATATAAATAATAAGAGTAACATGTATTGATTTAACTCTTATTATCCTGTTATTTCTATCTGTATTTCAATCTTTTATAGAAATTATATAAAATCATATAAAATGAATTTTAAAGATACATCTAAAAACTCATAATTTAATTTTATATTGTGCATTCATTTACCATTATTTTAATAAAATAATATTCTCTCTGTTTTTGCATTTGTTTGTCTGTCAATTATATTTCAAATTTATTTGTTATTTAAATAAAAATGGATGTCTTTGAAAAGGAAACCAACCTTATCTTTTTTTTTATTATACATTGAAAACTTATTTAAATAATTATATAATAATAAGTTGTAATATTATTTAATTGAAATGCAGCTGGAAAAATTAAAAGTTTTATATCTTCTAATATAATAACATTAATAATAATAATTAGGCATTACAATACTTAAGTATAACTCTAAAAAAATTCATTATAACAGGAGTATTTCTTAATGTATCTGATACATTTATATATTATTCATTTACTTCTTATAACCAAAATACAATTTCTTATGAACATTTCTTAATAACATACCTAGACTTGAAAATATTTAATTCATCTGTCAAAAAAAATTTGACAAGAAAATGTTGATTATTAAAATAATATAATAACTTTAAATGTGCAATACGGTAACACTCATTCCCCTTAAAAAAAAATTATCAACTGTCATAAAATTTCCAACATATCATTCTTCCTTTTTAAAATAGATACAGAGTGTTCAGAATTCAGAGGGCAAAAAGAGCGGATATTATAGAAAAGTTTACAAAGTGCAAAGGTAATATCACTATTCATGACCTTTGAGTTCCGGACACACTTATATGAAAAATATTTTAAAATATTTCACTACAAAATTTTGTTATTCATTTAACTTAATTAAATTAGGAGTTAATTACAGTTAAACATTGAAATAACAGTTCTGGCATTATATTTAATAACAAAAAGATATTAGAAATTATTTAAAAATAAAATATTGCATAAATTTTAAAGCTTTGAACAAGTCGGTTATACGTACAAGTATAAAGGTTGAAAACAATTGCAACTTTGTACATTACGTTCAGAATTACATTGAAAACATCCTTCAGAATATAAAGGGATAAATCTTTATATGTATATGTGTTGTGTAAATATCTGAGTATAATTACCTATTTCAATTTAAAAAATTCTCATTCACATTTTAACTTTTATAATTTCTATTTTAATTTTCAATCATATTTTTTTTGTCTACAAAAGTATCTCAGATGATTGATTATGATTCAATGATTTTTTCTTGTTTTTTTTTTTCAATTTAAAATTTTTAAAAGGCAATTTTAAAATCCAATAAAAATTCATTTGTTTGGAAAATTAATATAAAAAAAAAACAAGAAGAAAAAGAACAAGAAAAATTCAAATATATCGAGAATTCCAATTCAATTCCAATTTATATAATTCTCTGAGAACAATGAATTTCAATTCAATTTCTATTCAATTTAATAATAATCAAAAAATAGAACAAAAAATAAATCCTGCATAAATAGAAGAAAAAAAAAATAAAAATTTTTAATGAATATGCATATCCTTGATATCCTTTTAATGAATATGTGCATATAACATTTAATTAATTTTGAACAACAAAAACTAGTGACACATGCATAAAAGTTATATAAATAAAAATAATTCTATTTCAATAAATAAAGATATTTTTTTTGATCGATTTAAATGAATTCAAATTTACCTGTTAAAATATTGGAAAAATTTTAGAATAAAATTTAAATTAGAAAATGGAAAATTTAAACAGGTAAAGGTAGTAAATTCATCAGTAAGCTAAGTATTACATTGCTTTTTTTTTTTTTTTTTAAGCGCTAACTGTTCAACTGTTGCCTGTTAAGCCTGTTAATCCTGTCTATACCATAGTTATATGTTGGAACAGGGGGTCTTATTATATTAGAATTGGTCTTATTAAAATCCACCTACAATTTAAACATTGAAATAGTACTAGGCCTTATAACATGTAGAAACGTCTTAGATTTTCAATATTTACAATTCTATTTTTTGTTTAAATTGTAATATTTTGTATTTGAGTTATATGGTATTCTATATCTGCGAGTTATATTATTCAATTAAATTATTTATTTATATTTTGCATTTGTTTAAATTGTTATGTATTTTTTATTAATGATATATAATTATTAATTATTGATTATGCCATTAATATGAACCCAAAGGCGAATGGTAGCTGGGTCGAGTCGAAAATCAGAAAAGAGTTCACTTTCACTAGAATTCGAATCCGGGCCTTTCCGCATGAAAGGTCGGCACTCAACCACTGTGCCACCCAGCCGTTAGAAAAACTTTTGATTAAACTTTGATTATAACTTATAAGAAATTTTATGAATTTGAAATCTTCTGTGAGTCACCTTTCCTTATTGAGTTATTACCAAATATGGCCTTTGATTGTGTGTAAACTCTGTGTACAGATTCCTTCCTATGGTAATCTGTCGTTTGCTGTCAATTTATACATTGCTTAAGTTTTAAAAGCATTATTGTATAAATTGTAAAATAATTATATTTAAATACGATACTGCACCTTTACGTTTTAATTCAGTTTTATATATTAGTTAATTTATTATGAATATTTATTTATTAAATTATTATAATAATCAAAATTATAATCTTGTGAATATAATTGCATGTCTTTGACTACTGACATGAAAACTAATTCATATTCTTTGCTATAAAAAAGTTTTAAATTTTAATAAGTTTATAGAACATTTATTACTTTAGAACTATTATTAATAATTTAATAAAAAAATTTACAAAATATGATTCGAATCAATTAAAACGATGAATAATAATTACCATGAATTTTATTCACGAAAAAAATTTGAACTTATTCAAAATCTAAAAAAAAGGTTTAATTTAAAAGTTTTTTTTCCAATATTTTAAAATGCCGCATTTTTCAGAATTTGAATATTAGATTGCTTTTGTTTGGATCCGGATTATATTATAGGAATGGTATCGAAACTCATCGTCAATTAAGTGTAATTCAAAAGTGTTTAAAATATTTAAAAAATTTTTCATTTATGGATCTCATGTAGTATTGATTTTTATACACGTATGACCGTAGGTTAAAGCTAGAAAGGTTACTGTCTGCACAAAATATAGTTAGTGTAATGCAAGAATTTTGAATTTCGGTTTTCACCTTACATTGCAATTGATACATTGGAATTATTATTCAAATTCAATAAGAGAAAGGGAAAGCTCTTTTGAGCTGCATTAACTTATAACTAATAATAAAAACTTAAATGCTATACCTTAGAACTATAGGATATGGAATGAAGGGGAAAGGATTGTGTGAGAGAAAATTCTGAATATATCAAAATTACTCATTAAACAAATTTTTTATTAAAGGATTTTCAGAATCATTGCTCCTAATATAAAGAAAAACTTTCTTATACCAATCATATTGACATTTCGTTCTGACATTTCCAATAGCACGAAATCTTGCAGTAGAAAAAAAATAAGGGTTTATCTAATAATAATTTTGAAATTTTATTTTGTTTAATTTGGATTTGTTTTAGATCAAGAGGTTCGAATATAACTATAATTTTGCAATACTGTAAATAAAAGTTAATCAAACGTATACAGAATGTATATAAATAAAAGACTTAAGTCTAGCAAAGGTATGTAAAACTTTAAATTTCTTCACCGTTTAATAAAATCACTGCCAAAGGAAATATACGCAAGATATGTGTTGGTAAAACCTCTCAACAGATAGCAGTTCTAAAGTCAGTAAAATGTTTTATCTTAGTAAACCATTTAATAACCTACACATACTTAGAAAAAAGCTCTCCTATAACTATTATCTATTTAAAAAAGTTTTTTTTTAAAGTATTAAGTATTAAATCGGCTTAAATTTATAACGAGATCCAAAATTAAAAATGGTTGAAAAATAATTAATCTTTAAATTTAACCAATTTATAAATTCTGAGAACCCCTTTAAAAAAAAAACTAAAACTATTTAAAACAGATACAAAACCAACGTCCAACAAATACCTGCAAATTTATTCCAGCACTTCCACTCAGTTTTATTTTTTTGTTCCTCTTAAGTCGAACTGGGATTAATTCAGTATTTTTTTACACCAAAGTAAAATTCTTAGAAAATAAAAATAGAATAAAATTTAAATGAAACATACAAGATACCCAAGTATTGAAAATAAAATAATTCAAGAATTATTTAACCAAAGAAAAAACTAAAAAGAAAATGGAAAAAAAAGAAAAACCTCAAAATAATAAACTAAGCTTTGTTAAAAAAAAAGATTATACTATCAAAACCTCAGACAAAAATAAAAACCTAGAAAAGAAAACCTGAACCTAAAGGTAACAAAAATTTATTTTATCCTTGAAAAATCTTAACCAATTTTCTTTTATAATAAAATAAATATAATAAAGAAAAACCTAGGAAAAACTTTCTTTTAACCATTAAACAAAACAAAAAAAAAAAAAATAAAAAAGTTTTTCTTCACTTTTTTTTTTCAAATATTTCAGATTTAGACTTGGTTTTAATACTTTCGAAAGAATCTAGCACGTATTCAAATTTTACGTTATATTGTACGTGAATATTAGAAAAAACAAAAGTTTTTACCTAATACATACATAATGTAAGTTATAGCAGTATATTTTTGTACTAGAAAAGTTCAAACTAAGTTTTCCAAACCAGGACTGGGGTTTAAATTTACTACAACCGTATTTCAAATGGTTCTTTAATAAAAGTCTGCAATTTATGAACCAATATAATAAACTTGAAATGAAAAATATGATCGTATGTGATAAGGTTGCCAACTTTATTCAAAATTAGAAAATCTAAGGCCGAAATCTATAATACAATATTTCGAACTTCCAAAACCAAGCCAAATGGGGTTTCAATAAGAAGCTTGAAATTATTTTAGTTGAAAAATTATGAGAGGCACTGCAATAAGTTAAATAAGGTTTTTGTTCGTTTGGCAATCGACAATTCGGCATCCATTTAAACTAAAAGTAAAAGTGAGAGAATAAATACTAAAGAAAATTTGCTTTTACCAGGAAAAATAGAAAATATCGCAATTCACTCATTTAAGCTATGAGAGTAGTGTTAGAATTTAACACATTAAAACTAAGCTTTTGAATTAAGCGCAATTTAATTAAAAATTTTTAAAGTAAAAGTTAAAAGATTTTAATTAGAATCAAAAAATATAATACGTGGGTCAAAGGTACATATTGTAATATCAAAAATCCGTTAATAATCTGCATAAATTTTTCCCAACATAAATTTGAGATTTTTAGCAATTCACCGTATACTTTAAATGAGTACGACACTGAAGATGAACATAATATGCAAAAGAGATTTTCCACATTATAAATAATATATAATTTAGTTAGAT
The DNA here is from genome assembly GCA_963082915.1 of Dolichopus griseipennis. Taxonomy (NCBI): domain Eukaryota; kingdom Metazoa; phylum Arthropoda; class Insecta; order Diptera; family Dolichopodidae; genus Dolichopus; species Dolichopus griseipennis. The sequence goes on from OY720442.1 coordinate 10,186,063, forward strand.
ATGAAAATTAATATGCTGGCTTAATATAATTAAGTTTGATACATAAGAAAGTTTAGAAGAATTTGGATTTTGTTTTTAATTCTTTGAAAACTTTGAAAAAAACAAGTAAAGAAACAGTCAGTCGGTGCAACCGACTTAGAAATACCCTACACCTATTTGGTTCAAATTTAAGGACATATCCATAAGTCATTTTAACACCATAAAAGCTGTTATTAATTTGATCGTAAGACATAGCTAACCAAATTAACTTTATAATACTAAAAACATTTTCTAATTACACTATCTATTAAAAAATATTACAAAATCTTACTAATTTATCTATTTAAAAATATTAAAAAACAAACAAACTTGAAATAAATGAAAATATATTTATTCCAATTCAATTACAAAATGAAAAAATTCTAATTGTTAAATTTTGTGATAAAAAGATAATCACAGCATAATATATTTAATAATCCAAATTTATAAAAATTGCAATTATTTTAAATTGTTAGTTTATATACCTAATAGAAAAGCTTATAAACGCAAAATATGCAATAAATGTACTTCTAAAATACAATTACAAATTTTTAACTTTTCATATAATTCATTTAAATATTCAAATAAATTTTACATAAATGCAGCAAGTACCTTTGAACATAGCTGAACCACTACAATTTAGTCTAGATTTCAGAGACACATAGGACATAGGAAATATATTCTTTGGCTTTGAAATTAAACTCGACCAGAACCAATTCGCATGGTACTTTCATTACTAGTAACCTAGAGTTTAAATTTCATCAAAATACCGGCATTATTTTTTGAGTTATGGTGTTTTTAAGATATATGTTTTTTAGTCCTTGAACTTGTCAAGGGTTCCAGAACCCGAAACCATGGTACGATTTCGCCGATATGCAGTCCCGTAATACTTTCAATACTAGTTAACCCTTGTATACAATTGGAACGTTCTATCTTAATTTTAAGTTACTAGTTTTATTAATTTCGATGATAAGCTTTTACACATTTGGGGGTCTAAGAGAGGTCCTGAACCATCACTCCAAATGATTCCAAATTAGGGGGGCACGGAAGAAATAGTAAAGAACACCCTGGTCCAAATTTGAAGCTTCTACATTTGTTTCAAGTTACTATTTTTATTAATTTCGAAAATATGCTTTAAGGTCCTCGGATCTGAGTGGCTGGTCCCCGACCCACTAGTCCAATGGGGCTCAAATTTCAAAGACACTTACGCAATAGGAAGGGACACCCTGATACCAAATTTGGAGGTTATATCTTCATTGGTTTCGGAATTACGCTAGTTTGGCCTAAATTCGATCAAAAAGTTCTGAGTTCCGAACCCATTGTCCAATCCTCACCGTACGTAATCACCGCCGTAGTTTCATCACCAATAACCTACAGCACAAATTTCATGAAGATAGACTCATTAGTTGTTGAGTTATCGTGATTTTTAATATATGTTCGTTATCCCTGACACCGACTAAAAGGTCCAGAATCCGAACCCATGGGTGATTTCGCCCTTATACAGCCCGCGCTTTACTTATAGTACTAGTTAAGTTGTACACAATTTGAACGGTCTATCTTAATTTTAAGTAAATATTTATAGTAATTTCGATTATAAGCTTTTAAAACTTGGGAGGTCTGAGAGGGGTACTGAACCACCTCTCCAATTGATCCCAAATTAAGGGAACACGCAAGAGATAGTAAAGAACACCCTTGTGGCAAATTGGAAGCTTCTACACTTTTTCAAGTTGTTATCTTTATTAATTTTAAAGATATGCTTTAAGGTCTTCGGAAATGTGTGGCTGGTCCCCGACCCACTACTCCAATGAGGCCCAAATTCCCAAGACACTTCGGAAATGGGAAGGGGCACCCTGATACCAAATTTGGAGGTTCCATCTTCATTGGTTTCGTAATTATGCTCGTTTGGCCTAAATTCGATCAAAAAGTTCTAGGTTCCGAACCCATGGTCCAATCCCGACCTTACGCAATCCCCGAAGTAGTTTTATTACTAGTAACCTACAGCACAAATTTGATGAAGATAGCGTCATTAGTTGTTTAGTTATCGTGATTTTTTATATATGTTTGTTAGCCCTTCGATCGATTAAAAGGTCCAAAATCCGAACCCATGGGCCAATTTCGCCCATATGCAATCCCCGCCGTACTTTCAGTCTTAGTAATCTACAGTTAAAATTTCATCAAGATAGCTCCATTATTTTTTGAGTTATCGTGCCTACGGACGGACGGACGGACGGACGGACGGACGGACGGACGGACTGACGGACGGACGGACGGACATGGCTATATCAACTAAGGCGGTCACGCTGATCACAAATATATATACTTTTCCATATCTAGCTCGCTTCCTTTAGGTGGTTACAAACACCATACCAAAGTTAATATACCCCTTTACCTATTCTATAGGTGTAGGGTATAAAAAACTATTAAATTTCTACTTATATAATTTATAGATACAAGATAATAATAGTTTTGAAATTTTAAGGTTTATTCTGTTTTTACAGTTAGTTAGTTATATAATTCCATTGAAGTTTTTTCGTACATAGGACCTTTATTCCTTAACATAATCCCCAACTCTTATTTCATTATTTTTCAAAAAGGCGGGATTTTACTTAAAAGAAAGTCTTATTCTAAATCCGAGTCTTATTTGATATTTTTAAGAAGGCAAAATGTGTGTGTCCACCTCAGAACCGACCGCTCTTACAGGAAAATCATAATTAGAAACTTCTTTCGTTTGCATGTTACACAAAAAATGCAAGGAGTCATCAACAAGAGCAAATCTAAAAATTTTTATACATACGCCTTGAGGTTTTCTACAAATGCTTATCAATTAAAGATATTAATATCAAAATTATATATATAAAATTTACAGACATTCAGACGTTTAGACTTATGCACACACCGAAACACTGTCATACAGGGGGATACAAGAAAAAAAAAAACACGTGTTTTAAATTTCTGCGCACTGGAGTCATGCATATACGCAATTATCTCTATTTCTAAATTTTGGTATCTATCGCTTATTATCTATATATATAAAAGCGACAGTTTGTTTATTTGTTTGTTTGTTTGTATGGTTGTTTGTTTGTATGTATGTAGCGAATAGACTCCTAAACTGCCCAGCCGATTTTCATGAAAATTTGTATATAGAGGTTTTTGGGTACGGAAAGAAATCGTGGCAATAAGTTGCATTAACCCATTGGGGCCCAACAGCTTTTTATAGGTTTTTTCAATATTTAACTCTAAATTAAAAACGGTTTGACCGATGTTCTTCAAATTTTGTATACGTGCTCCCCTGTGAGAATTGAGTTGACACTATTAACAGACTTGCAATTGGTTCACCAATGCCGGCCCGACGATTGACAAAAAAAAGATTTGGAAGCAAATTACGTCCAATTTTGCGCAATACTGCTTTGCCCAAAGAGAAAGTTTAGTTCCTTTAACCCAATGGAGCACAGTGGCTTTTAATAGATTTTTGCGTTACTTAACTCTGAATTAGAAACGATTTGACCGGTTTACCTCAAATTTTATATGTGTGAAGCAACTTGAAAATGGAGTTGAGTCTGTTAACAGTCGGTCTTACGATTGGTCAAAAAAATTTTTTTTTGGAAGTACGTCAAACTTTGGAAAGTAGTTTGTACTGCTTTGAATTACAGAAAATTTCAAAAATTACTAGAATAATCCTAGAAAAATCGTTTTAAAAAGATTGCTTTCATACATTTTAAAATTTACATGTGTAAACCGTGTGTAATTTTTGTGTTAACTTTTTGCAGTAACATCAACTTCAATTAAACCTCCATTGAGAGGCGCAGCAACGAGCACCGGGTATTAGCTAGTAATTCATATAAGCGGTATAAAAAAATATTTGTAATTAGTTTTGAGTATTTTAGTAAAACTAAAATTGGAAATTCTTTACATTGTAATTCTTTGTTTTCTTTTATTGCCTAAAACTAATATTTGAAATTTAAAATTTATTACATTTTCATTCTCTTTTGGACTTTTGTTTCTTTTTTTAATTTTGGTATTTTTTCTATTTTAAAGTTTGTTCAAATACTGAAAAATCAACATTTTCTCAATCCTAAAATTTATAAATAAATAATACCATCTGTAGATACACATATATATAAGTGCATAATATATTTATTTCTGTTTTATTTATTTTTCCTTTTTTTTATTGTTTATATTTTCGTATAGTTCAAAGTTAAAAAAATTTAAAATTTTCATTTTTTGTTTATTTTTAAACTGAGGAAAAAAGAAAAACTTTGATAAAATCAAAATTAAGAAAAAATTCTATTTTCATTTGTTTTTTATCTTTATTTATTTTTCTGAATAAAAGATGACAGCGTGTTTTGTTTTAACAGTATAAAAACTAAAATAAAAAACAATAAAAAAGTAAATAACAGCCTTAATATTATCCTAGATCCTAAAAATACATCCACACTTTCAGATTAAAAAAAAAGAACTGTTTTTGGTATCAAATTTTTATTTTTTTAAAATGGGAAAACAATTTTGAAAAGTCTAAATTTCAATCTGAAGGAAATGATTTTGTTATTTTATTTTAACAAAGTAATTTACTACTTTTATGAGTAGGAACTTTATTAAATTAAAAGATACTTTTTATTCGCTATAAATATAGGGTGAGTAAAAATTAATCTTCTTAGTATCACTCTGTCACGGAATTTGGATAAAAGTTAAGATTACTATTGTCGCAAAAGGATTGGTTCGAAATTCGAGTGATTTTCGCGTAGTGAAATTATTATCAAATAATTTAGCCGCGGCCGGCAATTTTGTGACCGAATAAGCCGATTAATATATGACGTCTTATTTCTATCAATTGAGATACGAATAAAACGGTTGGTTGCAGTCGTTGTGTCGAAACATATCTCTAGGTCATTTGGACATGTACTTGGTAGTCTTTCTCTACTTCTTTTGCCTAATATTTTATCCTGGAAAACTATCTTAAGGAATTAGTATTATTAATTCCCAATTATGTGGCTGAAGCTTGCTTTTTTTATTTTATAGAATACACTACTTCTATATGAGAGTCTATCCTGGCTAGAAGTTCAAGTAACTTAAGCTCTTTCGAATCTAAATAAGGAAATAAATATATAATTTGTAGTTAAAAAAAATTTCCGGTAAACCATAGACTTTTCAAGTTCTCATTTTTGGCCAGTGGAATTTCATAATTTGCTTAAAACCGATTTTGTAAATCTTAATTTTTCTAAAAACTTCCAAAATAGGAAAAATATTTTGCCCTCTGTTGCCCTATTTTGCATGCATAATTTTTTAATTTAGAACATATTCAAGTAGAAGCTTTTATAAAATCATTTTCAATTTGCACTCCAATATCTCGTTAATGTGTTCTTTCCATATTCTATCTTGCTATGCTTACATTCCAAGAATAAAGTAATGGGTATCTGGAACTTGGCTAAAATAAATGTAAAAACACTTCACATGAAGTTGAATTATCTCTTAAATTTTTCTAAATCAAAAGTATTTGGAAACACAACACGTGGATGTAATTGGTTTGAAAATTTAGAGGTTTGAAAGAATGATTGACTTCCTAAATTTATTAAAAAACCATTATATATTTTCTAAAAACTTTCATGTTCACTAGTTTTTCTTATTCTGAGTGAATTACATATAGTTTGATGTCAAAGATTTTAAAATTGTAACTTGATTAAAGGAAGATTGTTCTTCAGTTGAAACTTATGTCGAGTGTATTTGAATTTAGCTTGCTTTTCTAACTAATAGACTAATAGTTTTAAGAAGTAGGTGGTTTTGGTTCTTTGTTTACATTCAGTTATTGAGTTATTTCAGTTCAGAATGGAATTCGATATTACACATCCACCCTCGCAAAAATACAAAGTTTTACAAATATTGATATAAAAGACAATTTTTCTTTTTTTTTTTCAAAAATATTTAAACTAAAAATTCATTCAACCAAAAAATTCATTTCAAAAAAAAAAACTTTAAAACAGGAATATATTTAATATTTTAAAATTTTATGAACTCTAACATTTCTGATAGTTTTTTTGTAATAAAATTTTTCATTCCTCACAAAAAAAAAATTTGAAGGACGTGCTTTAAAAAAATGTTATAATTTTTTTTTTTTATTTTAAATATTTCAAAAAATTCAATATAAAAACTTCAAAATAATTTTCTAAAATATTTTTTTTTAATTTCAAATTTGATGATTTTATATTTAATTTAATAATATTTAAACCAACTCGTATCAGAATTTTGATGCAAAAATGAATAATGCATTTTTTCTCTTATTAGATTATCCAAATAACATCTAGTATCTAAGAGTATCTTTCTAATTCATTTAATACAAAAAAATTTTTTAAAAGTTAATTGAAATTTGTATAGTGTTTGAGAATCAGATTTTGTAATCAGGAATTGAAAAATACTGAAACTTAATATTGATATTTTAACTTTGATATGATTTTCAAACATTTTAAGTATTCGAATATTATAAATAAATACTTAAAAATTTAGCGATTTTCAAATCAAAGTAAATTCAATAGTCAAAAAACTTTATGGAGTCAAGTGATGATGAGATGAAACAATGACACCCTAAAAATTTCTGCATGGTTTAATTTAAAAACATATTTTTATTATTAACTAATGGATCTGTCCAATATGGCGTTGTGGTAAAGCCGTCGCCTTTAATGTAAAAAAATCTCGGGTTCAAACCCCGATTAGATCATATCTAATAAAAAAATATCGTAAAATTGTATAATTATATCGTAATAGCTAATATCGTAATATTAGATAAGATTTAATATAAATATATAAATAACTCTTGTGTAGGATAATAGATGGCGCACAAAAATATCATTTGCGTATTCATAATCTTATGCAATATCTACAGCTACAGCTATCTATAAATTAAAGAAACTGAAGCCTGGTCTGAATAAACTTGGTGAATGCCATATACTCCTTAAAGGAGTGGAAAAGGAATATAAAAAATTAACTAATGGAACAGGGTTTCATTCAAAATGCTAATCAATGACATTTAATTTAAATTTATGATATTATATATTAAAAATTACTTCGACTATTGCTATTCCTTCAATTACTCAATTTCTTCAATGCAAATTAATTATAATTAGTTATTTTTAAAACTCGTTTTTTTAAATCCTACGATCTTGAACTAACATATTAAAAAAAAAATTATAATTAAAAGATTATTGACCAGATACTTTTTTTTATTTTCAAAATAAAATTATTTATGAATTTTTATTTAGAGAATAGAAAAATGCAACGAAAAATAAAGTTCTAAGTCTATAACTGATAATATTATTACTTTGTGTTTGATTCTAATGTTGTTTTTTTGCTATACAATAATTTTTAAATTACTCATATAACCTCAAAAGTCAAAAACACAATATACAATTTTGTTTTTCTTGGGTTTTTTAATAGGTCTGGGCTGTAGATTAAAAACACGGCTTAGTCTTTTGAAGTTTTATAGTTTTAAGATTAAAAGATTAAAAGAATTTTCCCCCCGTTTATAATGACTGATAAATGCATTTTAAAAACTAATTGAACTTTGACATACAATTCTAAAAAATTTAGAGTTGTTAAAAACGTGTACTATATTTTTGTGACTTAGTTTTTGAAAAAATATTTAAGCTTACATATTAACAAATTATATTTTATTTGCAAATGTCCCTAAGTCCAAAACCCCTAAATATTTAATTTCTGAACGGATGTAGTTTTTTTTACTATCATCAAATAAACTTCTAAAAATAATTTAAAATGAAACTATAATTCATCTCAATATTGTCTGATTCACTATTCACTCCATTCAAAAATATGAAATACTATAAGTAGCCTCCTATAAAAAGAATTGCATAACACCATAATCTAATTGTGTTGGAATTTCCTTTTAGACTTTCAACTTAACTGAAAATCGATTTAAAAAAATTTATAATTATACGTATATGAAATCAATAAGATCAATTATTTTATGAGCTTATAAAATTAGAAATAAGTAAAACAAAATAAAATATTTAAGAAAATTCAAACTAATTAAGTTTTTTTTTTTTTTTATTTCTTTTGATTTTAATTTTTAATTAAAAAAAAATATTATTTGACCCACACAAACTGCGTATTACGTAAAGAAAAACAATCTTTGTCTAATTATTTTGAATTAAGATTAGAATACATATGTATTTTATAAGTTTAAATGGAGTTTAAATAACTTGATTAGAGTGTCAACGTCTTTTTTCAGAATTCAAGATTCGAATTATAGTAAAATTGAAAAAAATTTCATCAAAGGTTGAGTGGCGACCTTTCATGCAAAAGGCCCCGGGTTCGAGCTCTAGTGAAAGTGAAAAAAAACTTTTCTGGTTTTCGACTCGACTCAGCTACCATTCGCCATTGGGTTCAAATTAATAACTTAATCAATAATTAATAATTATATATCTTCAATAAAAAATACATTAATACAACAATATAAACAAATGAAAAATATAAACAAATAATTTAATTAAATAATATAACTCACAGATATAGACCACCATATTACTCAAATACAAAATATTACGATATAAAAAAATAGAATTTTATCTATTGAAAATCTAAGACGTTTCTACATGGTGTAACCTAGTACTATCTCATGTTTAAATTATATGTGGAATTCAATGGGACCAATTCTAATAACACGAATATAATATGATCCCCTGTTCCAACATGTACCTATTGTATAAACAGGCAGATTCACAAATAACTTCTTAGACGAAATCTAAAATTTAAGTCATACATTAAATTTTGGTACTGTCTCAAACAAATAAGCGTACGGAAACTCATTAAAATCAATTCTAATAATAAGAATATTATTTGTGCAGTATCCTTCACTTGTTCCAAAATACAGATGTACAGATAGACTTGACATCCTTCTATTTGAATAATTAGCAAATAAATAAATTTATAATTAAAAACCAGAAGTCTAATTATAGTAAACTCCTACAAATCTACAATTAAAAGACAATTTTTTTTAATATTAAATTTCAATATCAAAATAAAATTCCATGTCTGTAATATAAAAAAAAATGTCGCCCTTTTGTTGATACTAAAAATTTAATTAAATAGATTATAGGCTATAATATACTATAAATAAATAAAGTAAACAATGTGTATGTATGAATGTAATGATGTATGAAAAAAAAAATTATCAATTTTAGTTTTTATATTTTTTTTTAATTCTTTTTTCACATTTTTCTTTTAATGTTAACTTTAATTTATATTTTTTTTTTGTAATCTAATTTAGTATCAATTGAAAATCCGTTGAGTTTAAATATATATTTGACATCCCGTTTTATAAATTTTTTTATTTTTTTTATTTGACATTTCATAATATAAATATTTTACTACCTAATTAAAAAAATATGAATTTTCGATATTTAATTATTTTGAATTTATTAAATTTATTCATTTGTTTTATTAATTCATCAATAATACCAGCTAATTTAACATTATGTAATAATAAAAATAAAAATTCAATTCCAAGAAATTGTCAACAAAATATTGAAATAATTCGACATCAGCAACAACAACAACAACAACAACAAATGATTTTGACAAATCATCACAATCACAATCATAATAAAAATAATAATAATAATACAGTGTTGTCAGATTCAATAAATAATTATACTTATATTGAAGCTACATTATTAAAAAATAATACAAATAATGATAATTATCAAAATGAAATGAATTATCGTCAAACATTAGTTAAAACAATTTATGATTTTAGTTCTGGTGTTAAACAATTTGCACAAAATTTAATAATATATATTGGTGATTTTTCAACAGATATACAAAATATATTAACAGATGCATGTGATAAATTAAAAACTGTTATTGGTATTGTGGGTAATAAAATTTTACAAAATCAAACAAAATCTGTACGATCATTATTAACAAATATTAAAGAAAAGCTAATTACAATTGAAATTTTATTTGAAGAATTTATAAAATTATCAAATAAAGAATTTAAACAGATAACAGAACATGTTAATATGACATTAATAACATTTAGTCAAGATATGGAATTATGGTCAAATGATATTAAATTAAAATTAAAAACAGTTAAAGATGAACAAGTGTATGTAAATGGTTGTCAATTAATTGATTCACTTATAAATGAAAGTGTTAGAGAAATGAAAAATTGTTGTAATATTGCAATTAAACCCTGGATATCAGTATGTAAAAGTTTAAAAGATATGTTTGGTGATATATTAATACTGTCAGTTGATGCTGTTGATAAAATTGATCAGTGTATGGTTGATAATCGTGGTAGTGATGGTTTTGTATTATGTATGAAACAAATATATGATCGTGTTTCAGAATTAATGACAGAAGCAAAAGAATTAAAAAAACGTTTTTATGATAATATGCCAGTTAAAGTTATGTTTTCCAGTTGTTGTATAACAGTATCAACGGTACATGTTGAAATGAGAAAAAGTCATTTAGAAAGAAAACTTCAACGTGAATATTATAATTAAAAAAAAAAAATTTATTTAAAAATAAATGGTATATTTGGAATTTAAAAAAATGAAAAATCTGAAGTTTAGGATCATGAAATACACAAAAATTTTAAAATGAATAATTTTATTAAAAAAAACAAACTGCGGTAGATTTTATCAATAGTTAACTATGGGTTTTAATGATTTTAGCTTTTAAAGTTTCTGAAAATAAAAATATTAAAATTTAACACTGAAATTAATTAAGAGTGACAACAGGCATGAAATTAAAATTAGAGCCACTTGATAATTGTCAAGTCAAACAATTTTTTTAATTGTTACCAACCCAATTAAATTTCAAAATATTTACGACTTCAAATGAATTATTAATTGTCATTTAAATAAATTTCAAATATATCAAAATATATATATATAAAATAAAATCAAATTAAAATATAATATTTACTCTCATTTAAAAAAAACAAAAAAAAAAAAAAAAAAACAAATTTATGTCAGAGCATCACAAAATAAATAACATAAAAAAGAATTAATTACACAAAATAATTAAATTAAAATTGATTATATTTATTTTTTTTTTTAATCCGTATGTTAAATTATTAATATACATATGTACATACAAATATTATAATTTCAATATATATATAGCAGCTATTGTATAGCTTATTTTTTTAATTATTTTTTTTTTTTATTCAATTTTATTTATAAGATGATAAGGAAAATACTTTTTTTACAAAGTTTTATTAATAATATTTCATTCTATTTAAAAAAAAAAACAACAATAAGATAACTTGAATACAATATTGTTTTTTTTTAATTACTTAATTAGCCACAAATGAATTAAAAGTTGAATGAATTGTATTGAAAAAAAATAATAAAAAAAAAAATAAAACAATAAAAAAAAATAGAATTAAACAAAAAAAAAGGAAAAACAAAAACAAATGAAGATAATTGCATACTTTTAGGAGTACTTTAATTTTTAATGAATGTGATTTTTGTTCTGAATTATTATTAACAATAATTAATAACAAATGGTTTTTAATTTTTATTTTTAATTGCACAAAATATTTAATAAGAAAAAAGAAATATTAATAAATGTATTTTATAATAAATAATTAGTTATTGGTTTAATATATTTTGCAATAATATAAAAATAAATTTTTATAATATCATATAAGGTAAATAAATAAAATTAAAAAAAAAAATTTAATTGTTATTTTTAATTATTATTTTTTAGTTTACTACACTTAAAAGATCCCTGTCTAATAGGAACACATCACTAAATTGTATTTTCATTTAATTATCTTAGAATTTAAATAATGTTTATTATCTGTCGATTTTTTTTGAGTCCAAGTTTTGTACAAATTTTAGTTGTTTTTGCAAGTTTAAAAATTTTTAGAATTGCTCTTGTTGATAACTAATTTCAAAATTCAAACTACAAAAAAATTAACGTTTAACTGAAAGATTAAAAATGTTTAGGTGTATTTTTTAAAGTCTAAATTAATCTCAAAATCTCTTTGCAAATCCTTAAAACAATAACGAGTTATAAATAACTTAAATGAAAAGCATTAGATGATTATTTATGTTTATTGATGATATATTATATGATGATAAGTTATGTGTGGTAAAAAAAGGTTTAATAATTATTAAACAGTAATTACTTTGAAAAAATGAATAAGTAAAAAAATCTTTGAAAAAATTTCACATTACGCTTTTGCAGTAATAGCGGTTGATTCAGTGATGGAAACAGTATATTTTTTTTTAAATTAAGATATTCTAGACTTGGACTTTATTACCTAATTTAATTTGACATTTCGTCTGATTTTTTTTAGATTTTATTGCGTAAAGAAATATTTTTGGCTTTAATTTAGTTTGAAGACCTTCTAAGGGAAGAACTAGATTATTCGTACACCTATTATAACAATTAAATAATTTTTTTAGATGAAATAAACTTAATACAAATACAATTCAAAAAAATGGGTTAAGAATTGTTAGAAAAATTGGGTTATTCCAAAAATAAATTTAATAATTAAATATAGAATTATTATATTAATAAATTAATATGTTTTTAATTAATATTATGTTTAATATAAATATATTGTCATTATATTGAATTTCCAGTCTAATAAACCATTTTTTTTTTAATTAAATCAATCAATTTTCACTTGAAATATTTTTCCTCATGAATTATTTCGAATTTTTTTCTTTTATTATTTTCTGTTTTATTAATAAAATTTATTTAATATGAAAAAATTATGAGAATTTTTAATAATTATTAATCTATATGAAAAAAACTGTGTTCAATATAAATTCAATAACTTGTAGATACAATAAAATTTCCAGATAACAAATTATTAATTTTAATATTTTTTAATATACATAGTTCGTTTTAATTAAGAAGATTTTCTTTATTAAAGATATACATATATAAATTCTTTGAAAAGAATCCACTGGCAACTGTTTTAATTTAATTTCATATGCTTCTTAGTGTTTTGATTAAACTTAAATGAAATTTTGGACTTATTTTACATATACGCGTTTTTGGAAGAATCTACTTTGAAGAAGGTGGACACTTTGCTCTAAAAAAAAATTTTAATAAAAATTGAATATGTGAAAGGTCCTTAATGACGGCTTCAAATGAAAATCATTGTTGAAAAAAAGATGAGTAATACTTTTAAGCCATCTCTCAAGTTGTAATCAAAGTTAAAGAATGAACCAATTTTATCACAGAAGTGCCTTATAAAACAGTTTGCAAAAACCTGTTATAGAAGTAGATGATCAAACTTCTCTTAGATTTAAACAAAATTTTTAAATCATTTAAAAAACTGCATAAGTTTTTGTGATTTTGATCAACTTTTATAACCTTTAACTATTATTGATCCATTTTAATCCCCAACTGTTATTATTCTACTTTAAATCACTAACTAGAGTTTATTACATTTAATCTTTTAAATTTGATTTTCCTTTCAAAAAATTAATAAACATTTAATCTTAATTAAAAATCATATTTATTATTAATATACAAGTTAAAAATGTAATTTTTGAAAACCGCTTATGAATCTTTAAATTTTTAAATTGCCAATGCATATTCTGTACCCATATATCAAAGTTTGTTACCAAACATTTAGTTTTATAACACCCATTTATTAAATCTTTAGTCATGTTTTAAAATATAAATAACATGCCGTTTTACTTGTTGTGATCATATTAATGTGTTTTTTTATTAGTTTATGCACTTTTTACAATTTTTTAAGTTTAAAAAAAAAAAAACGCGATAAAAAAAATCGAATATTGGCCGTTTACCGCAAAGTAAAAAATTGTTTTTTTATTATTTTCATATTAAATCGATATAGGAAGTTTTTTTTTATCATCATTTATAGGTTTTTTTTTTTTTAATAAAATATTGCGTGCAATAAAAAAAAAAAGGAAAAAAAGTGCACTCCTCTTCATGGTAATAAATAAAATTGTTGTATTTTTTTTATCGTAGTTTTATACTAGTTTTTTAATTTTATTAAAAGTTAATTTGTTGCATGCATTTTGTACTTGTTTTAATGTTTTAGCTGTAACCGACAAAAGACAGCATTATGAGGTAATTTAGTTAAGTACAAATTTAAATTGGCTTTAAATCGATTCCAAGATGATAAATGATAAACTAAAGATTTTTAATAAATTTATTTAAAAAAAATTCTTGATTTATCTATTGTTAATTAGTAATTTTTGGTTTTTTGGTGTTTTATTTTATAAAAACATGTGTAAATATTACAATAAGGTCCCGGGCTCTATTGCACCAGCAATTTGTCACTAATAATTTTAATTTTTTGATAAATTTTTAATGCACCCAAGCCAAAGGTTGGTTAGTAAAAAACACTCAATTATCAAAAAATGATTATTTGATTAGTCATATGAGGTTGGGGAAATGAGGTGTAGAATGGTATTTGTATAACCAAATGCGTATAATAATTCCTTAATAAAAAAGTTTGAGGGTCTCCAACCTGGGCACTATTGCACCAAAACTTATCACTGATCAAAAAATATTATTTTTGATAAGTTAGTTGTTTTTTTTAATCAAAGTTCATTGATGTGCAGCAAAAATTTATATTATTTGATTATTTGATTAGTGATAAGTTGTCGGTGCAAAAGAGCCTTGCTTTCAAAAGTTATCTTCAATCCTTTTTGGAAAAGACTATAGTAAAACGGGATATTAATTCTGTAGTTTATATAACCAACAGCATTTTTCGAAAAATTTATCAACTTAAGTACTATGTAATTATTAAATTCGAAAAATGAAGGCCTAAAAATGTACTTTCAAAAGCTAAATTTTTTCATGTGCAACTCCCAAAAACGGTTATAAAACTTAATAATTTATTTTTAGCCATTACTGAATATGTTAAGATAGATTTTAATTTAATTCAAAATTTTCAATCTGGTTAGAAGGTTTTTTCATCTTATCAAAACTTTTATAAAATTTACGAATGTTTAATACATACTGATAAGTTATAAGTAATAATCAATATAGCTATTTAGGTTTATCAAATATTATCAACAACTTTAAATCACCCGAAAACATGCATTACGAGTAAAAATCTAATCCAATATCAAAAACATTTAGTAATTTTAAAAATACCCTAAATATAATTCCAAATGACTTTAAATTATAGGAGATAAAAAAAGCCGACATTAGATTTAAAAAAATTTCCTAATACCAAAAAATTATTATATAGTTTTACAATGCATATTACTATCAATTAAAGTTAGTGCATGAAATTAATCTATAAAATTACTAAAATTAAATTAATAGCCAATAATCTCCCTTATAGACATTTGAATATATAACTTTTGTTTTTTGCATTTTAATTGTAGTTTTTAATAGTATACTCATTTAACTCTACTTTTTTATTTTATAAAAACTTAAAACCGCGATACTAACAGTTAATAACAATTTACGATTACATCACGAAGATCAAATTATTATTTGAAAAAGAAAAATGAATCCCTCAGGTGTTAAATTTCCCAAGAGAAAACGTGCTTATTCTTTAGAATTCCATTTTTTTAAAAAAAAAAAACTAAGAATTTATTAGAAAGTCTTTTATAATAAAATATTAAGTGGTAATAATAGATTCGCCTATAAATATGCAAGTTTCATTAATATTATTAATTCATCTAATACTTTGCAATTAAATTAATAACTGTAGGTAATTGTTTTTGTCTTTATATACCAAAGTATATATTAATTTTTTTTATAGAATACGCACTCACCTGTTATTACAATTTTATATAAAGCTATTTTTAATATGTATGTATGTAATAAATAAATTCATATTGCAATTTTTATTATCTTACCTTTCATTATTTTATCGCATTTTAATGCATTTAACATGCTTATTTAAAAAATAAAATATATATGTGTATTTAAGTAATTATATATTTATTTATTTATATATGTACATGTGCTGTGCACATATCGCTTAAAACAAGCGTTTTCTTTTTTTTTGTGGTGATTAAAATTCCTTGAATCGTTAACATTTTCTGTAAAATATTTTTTTCCAATGTTAAAAGCCTATTTTAAAAATTTTTTTCTTAAATAGAAATTTTAATGTTGCCATAGTGATTATTTTGTTACATAATTCATTGCAAACGTGAAAATATTCGAAATTTTGGTGAATTTGAATTATTTCAAACAAGTTAAAAATGTTAGTTAAAAGAAAAAAGAAGTTATTGAAAAAACCGACTTAATAATATCACCACACCTTACAAATTTACATGACAGTTACATGAGCTCCCACTTCACCTCATCTCAAATTTTGGGGAAGCAGAACAAAACCACCTTGTACCAAATTTCAAGTTTCTATTATTATTAATTTCCTAAGATAGGTTTGTAAGGATTTGTGATGTGTGGAGGAGCTACTTAAATAACACTTGCAATAGATAGTAAATTCGAGGAACATGATATAAACAGGACAGAAAACCCCAGTACTAAATTTCAGGTTACTATTTATATTATATTGGAAGATATGCTTTTAAGCCCTCCGAAGGTATTACCGGAACCACTACTCCAATTGACATTCAGGAAAATAAAGAAAACAGAAAGGAGCGCCCTCGTTCTAAATTTAATGTTTCTAGTTTTATTAGTTTCGGAATTTTGCTGGTTTAGCCTTAACTCGATCCAAAGTTTCCAGATTCTAGACCTATGATCTGATAAATTTCATCAAGATATCAACGACGAAGCTAAATCGAATCTGTAGGTGACGCTGAGCAAAAATTTGTAATAGTTACAAACACTGTACTAAAGTTTACATACCCTCACAACTATTTTAGGTGTAGATTTTTGTAAATTTTTTAAAAATCTCCAAAAAAAAAAGTAAAACAAAAAAAAGTAAAATATTTCAAAAAAAGTATTGTATATATTTTGCCTCAAACCATGATTTAACTGACATGTATCTATGATCTCTATGTTGACTATTATTCTATTAAATACAAGTACGTAAAAATGAGTGGAAAAAAAAACTCACTCATAATTTAATTACTTGCATAAGAAAATCTATTTATGTATATTGTAACTTTATTATTAACTGGTCAACTTTTTAATTTCATTATGCAGGCAGATAAAGTTAATCATTTTGTATTTTTGCTATTTTTTATTTAAATATGTACATATATATAAATAAATATATATATATATATATATGTATTAAATAGCTTACAGTTGCACATACAAAATATTACACATGTGTATTATATAAAATATGTAACATAATGGCTTATTAAAAATTTTTATAATTATTTTAAATGGAATACATCGGAATATAAAAATTCAATCTGCATTTTATGGGAGGTTTTTTTTTTATTGCATGACATTAAAAAATATTAAAAAAAAAAAACAGAAACACTTTTCGTTGGATAAAATTAAAAAATCAAGTGGGAGATTAAAATAAAAATTTGAAATTCGTTTTAGCATTTACATAAATATTAAAAAATAATATTTAACAGGTGGAGTTATGTGCTGATAAATTTTTTTTATGATCACATAATATTTTAAAAAAAATATTTGAAGTGATTGAAATTTTAAAAAAATTATTTAAATGTCTAATAAAGTTTTTAATGAGCACGATTTTGAGTGGTTTTTCAATAGTAGATGATAGATCATTTAATTTAGATTATTAGGCTTAACTTTAACAGAAGGGCGAATAAATTTAAAAGTTCGAACCCTTAATTGATCTTAAATTTCAAAATTGAATAGGTCCCCGTTGATCTTTAATGACTAGACAAATGTTTAACATGGTCTTCTTGAACTAACAGCAAAACCATGAAGTTTGATTAGTAAAAAATAATAACTTATCAATATATGATAATTTGATTAGTGATAAGAAATAAGTGCAATAGAGCTCAGGTTGTACAAAAATCGTAATTGATAATATATCAATATTGTTTTAATTAGTAAAAAATACTTACTAATCAAAAACTTACTTTTTTGATTAGTGATAAGAGATAAGTGATTTGTGATAAGAAATAAGTGAAATAAGGATCGAGCATTTAATTATTAGTTCATTATTATTAACTAGCTGTTGGCCCGCCATAGAATGACGGAATTCATTATATTAAATTAGATTTTATTTTTAACTTTTGAAATTGTTTTGATTACTTTGCTTGGTTTATTTGATTTTCAAATCAAGGCAAGCAAAGCACCAAAGCGTACATTAATGGCCTATACCATTAACAATAATAACTTATCAATATATGATAATTTGATTAGTGATAAGAAATAAGTGCAATAGAGCTCAGGTTGTACAAAAATCGTAATTGATAATATATCAATATTGTTTTAATTAGTAAAAAATACTTACTAATCAAAAACTTACTTTTTTGATTAGTGATAAGAGATAAGTGATTTGTGATAAGAAATAAGTGAAATAAGGATCGAGCATTTAATTATTAGTTCATTATTATTAACTAGCTGTTGGCCCGCCATAGAATGACGGAATTCATTATATTAAATTAGATTTTATTTTTAACTTTTGAAATTGTTTTGATTACTTTGCTTGGTTTATTTGATTTTCAAATCAAGGCAAGCAAAGCACCAAAGCGTACATTAATGGCCTATACCATTAATGGCCTATACCATTAATTCAGTATTATACTAAAATTAATGAAGACTTAAAACCGGAATGATCCTGTAAATCATAGTCTCGATTTTTAATACCAAAATGTTTTACTATTTATTTAAATTTTCCAGAAAATCTTCTGTGATTTTTAAAACTGAAATGAACTAATTCATAAACTAATAAATAAATTAAAGTTCATAAAAAAATTTTTTTTTTTTTTAATAAAAATGAATAAAATATTTTTTGGTCTGCTTATGATAATTTTGGACATTTTATTTTCTAAAGTAAAACACATTCAACAGAACATTAATATTTTATTTTTTTAGAATGGAACACATCCAACAAAACACATTTAATTGAATGCGTTTGTTACACTTCATTCCAGACAAATATATTAATAATAATAATTATTTAATAACTTGTGATTTTCCCATTATTTTAAATTAGCAGAGAGAAGAGAGAGAAGACTCAAAAATTCTGGATCTTCTAGTATATGCATTTCCTCATAAAGTATCTTATTAAAGCCTTTCTTATCTACTCAATCTTGAATTATTACCACAGTATTTTATCTAAAGGATGGCAAGTTTTAAATCTTCTATTAAACTATCAGATTCAGTTGACCAAGTTCTAAACCTGTTAATTAGATCAAATTAGAGAAATGGACAACTCTAAAATGGAAATGGAAATTTATTATTCAGAAGAAGGATCAATATCTAGACGAAGAGTTAAATATGACTTTGAATTTTAATATTAATTATTTTGCATATAACTGTGCACACACACACATACATAATTTTAAAACAATTTTAAAATTAATTATTTTAGATTATTAAATTATTTGACACACATTTATTTTATTACCTAATAATTATATAATATATTATTCAATGTTATAAAATACATTTTTTTAGAAAGTTAAATAATATTCCACCCAATTAAATGTGTTTTTTTTTTAAAGTAATGAAAACATTAAATGTATATATATATAAAAACAGTGGGAAAATATAATTTTTTTTTGAGATTAGAGTAGTTTGAAAATGTATGTAATATATTTATTTAATAATATAATTGCACGCAATATGGCGTTTTTTTTTATGTTCTAAAATTGGTTAAATATATAATAAATTTATGACTGTTTAATTTTTATTTATTTAACTTGGGGAAAATTGTACTCTAATACTAAATCTACTATAATACTACACATATGTACATATATATACATATTATATTTGTAAAAATAATATTTAGAATTAAAACAAATAGTTAATTTCATATTCTGATTCATTGTATTTAATTTAATATAATAATTTGTTTACTTAAAGTTTTAAATTAAATATATTTAACCTGCGCCTATTAACCTCATGTATAATAAATTATGGTAGTGATTCAAATGTAGGATTTTGATAAAGCACATCGATTATAAAATTTTTAAATAACAAATTAAAGATTTGAATCTATAATTGGCTATTTTTCTACATTTTCAGTTTTACATTAAGCTTTAAATTGTATTTTAACATTTAACAGTTAACATAACAGTAATATGTTATCTGTAATCAAACTAGCATTATGTGATTAATGTATTACTTATAATATTTTTTTGATTAGACAACCATTGAAGGATTAAGGAACTGCAATCCTAATCCAATCTTGAATTAAAGTAAAAATCTCTTTTATATTCATTTTGGATTTTTACTGCTTAGTCATCACATTACTATTCTGCCTACGGAGGAAACTGATTTTGAGTATTGGGTACTTGGTGCCTTTTAAAGATTCTCACTTCTTTTAGGAAAATTAAAAAAAGATTTTAAAACGTTCAGTAAAAGTTCTAATAAATGAAACTTTTTCATGTTCAATTTATACCTTAATTATAAGTAGACAACAAATTTATATTAGGCCTATAAAATGTAAGAACATTTTGAACAACATTTTGAAAGATGTGAAAATTTGGCATGATGTGATAACTAAAGCTAACTAACTAAGTATCTAAGCCATAATACATAATATTTGTAGAGGATTGGGAAAAATGATGGAAAATGAACATCTACAAGAATTGACTCCTTCATCAAATCAAAACGTTGAATACAACTGATTTTGAATAAAATAAAACGGTTTTGGTGTTCCTTGTCTTCATGACCCTTATATAGGACTTCTTAGGTATAAGTAGACGTTCTTTGGTAGATCTGAGACATCAAGAGCATCTCTCATGTATTGTTAAACCGGACAATCCTTATTTTTTTCATATCTTTGAATTCCAGTATATAAGTTGATCTACAAGACCCTTTCTTTAAATATTACAAAGTTAAGAGCTTTGTGAATAATCACCTTCTGTGTGCTTATGATTCTTTTTTTTTTTACATGTTGGAACAGGGGGTCATATTATATTCGTATTATTAGAATTGGTATTATTGAATTCCACATACTGAAATAATACTAGGCCTTATAACATGTAGAAACGTCTTAGATTTTCAATATTAACAATTCTATTTTTTGTTTATATACTAATAATTTGTATTTGAGTTATATGGTATTCTATGTCTGCGAGTTATATTATTCAATTAAATTATTTGTATATATTTAGCATTTGTTTATATTGTTATATTAAAGTATTTTTAATTAATGACATATAATTATTAATTATTGATTATGCCATTAATTTGAACTCAATGGAGAATGGTAGCTGAGTCGAGTCGAAAACCAGAAAAGTTTTTTCACTTTCACTAGAATTCGATGAAAGGTCGGCACTCAACCACTGTGCCACCCAGCTGCTAAATTTGATCTAATCATCTTAGATGTTTTCTGCTCGATTGTCTTTCAAGTCGACCGTTTTATGAATGCCTCTAAGGTTAACCCATTTATCGTTTATAACAAAGAAACGTTTTGTTCTCAACATTCTTTTTTGGAGGCTAATCATAAGGAAATTCCTCATTCCTGGACTCTAAAACTGTCTATACATTCTATAATGAGAGTGAAATTAAACAAAAAACCAAAATTTGCATGTTTTTAAATTATTATTTATTTAATTTTATTTATTTATTCGTTCATGTAAATAAAAAAAAAAAAAAATAAATATTAAAGTTAATATTTAATTTGTGTTTTTATTTACTGTGGTTTTATTCTTTTGTAATGGTAATTGATTTTAATTTTATATGGTTGGGACATGGGTTGCATGGTTCGATATAATCTTTCAGGTTCTTTTGTTGTTTTTTTTTTAAAAAGAAAATATTAAGTAAACCTGGTATTGGCGTTCCAATAATAAATAATAAATGATTTTTGAAAGTAATTATGTGGTAATACAAATTATGTTTAACATGACAGTTTTTCTTTTGTCAATAAATTAAGACCACAAAAATAAATGAAAATAATAATTTGATGTAATTATATTTTGTATGATTACATTACTAGGTTATCAAGGTTTGTATATAGTTGTAGGTAACACTCCAATAAACATTTTGGTGTAAATATTATTACAAATACTAAATAACAATATCATTAAATATTTAAAATAAATAAAAACAAATTGAAATATAAAGATTGTTTTTGTTCTCTAAAAGTAATCAACGACAAAGTTAGAATTATTATTTCAAGAATCCGGCCTAAGTCTAATATTAAAAAGAAATACCATTTTTAAGGTCCTATACTCCAAAGAAAGCGTTCGATTGTATAAGCAGAAAAGCCATATGGAAAGCACTTAGAAACCGAAATGTGCCGGAAAAAATAATAGATATAATACAGAACATGTATGAAGAGACACAACTCTCAGTACTCCACAATGGTAATACCAGCGAACCATTCACCACCAACATAGGAGTAAAACAGGGTTGTCCACTGTCACCAATCCTCTTCACAGTAGTGCTAGATGACATAATGAAAGAGATTAGTACCAAAAGAACTGGATTAACATGGAATCTCTTCAGGCAATTAGAAGATCTGGACTATGCCGATGACATCTGCCTGCTATCACACACAATAAATAATATGCAAGCTAAAATAGACCATCTAGCAACATTAGCTCGAAGTGTGGGCCTGGAAATAAATATCGAAAAGACGAAAGCGATGGCCATTAACATCAACAACCCACGCCGTCCGGTGATAAACAACACACCAATCGACTGTGTAGATAATTTCCACTACCTAGGCTGCATCATAAATAACAGCGGTAACATAAACGCCGACATCGAAAGCAGGATCAAAAAGGCCAGGGCAATGTTCGGTCGCCTGCAGCCAGTATGGAAAAGCGCACAAATGTCCAGGGGGACAAAATTAAGGATATTTGGAACCTGCGTAAAGACCACCTTAACATATGGAAGTGAAACCTGGTTAGTTACAAACAACATCACACAGAAACTACAGGTCTTCATCAACAAATGTCTAAGGATAATATGCAGAATATACTGGCCGAACATAATAAGTAACCAGGACCTATGGAAACTTGCCAAAACAGAACCAATTGGGCAAGAGATCAAAAGGAAGAAGTGGAAATGGATAGGGCACACACTGAGAAAACCGCAAGATAGCATAGCAAGGGAAGCACTAGAATGGAACCCACAAGGAACCCGAAGACGAGGCCGCCCTAATAACACCTGGAGGCGAACGATTTCGGAAGAGCTAGTTTCAATTGAGAAAACATGGGAGGATGCAAAGATAACTGCTCCAAATAGAGTCAGGTGGAGATGCCTAGTAGATATCCTATGCTCCCAAGAGGAGTAATAAGGAAAAAAAAAAAAAAAAAAAAAAAAATACTCCAAAGATTAATTAGAATCGGACCTGTATATTTCAAGTACAAGTACCACTACAATTACCAGTACAATTACTTGATACTCATTAATTTGTCAAATCCAACTATTAATAAGATTTCGATACTTACAAAATTTAAGTATAAGTAAAAGAATCGAGTAAAAATACTTGTAATTTTCAGCAAGTAATTGAATTTTTAGTTGAATTACAAAAGTAATTACTTTTGATACTGAATTTGTAGTAAATATTGAACCAAAAATATAAATAAAATTACAAAATAAAAGTACTTCTTCAGCGTCTTCGATTAGAATGAATCTTTTCTTTATTACGTTATAATTATATTATTATATTCATATTTGATATTTCATATGTTATATGTGTATCTAAAATCTAAAACACAAACACAGAAATGAATACATAAAAACAAAGTACAGTACATTAGTAAACAAAAATACATTTGACAATTCTGTTTAAATAAAATATAAAGTGACACCCATAATTAACTTTTGACAGTTTAGTATAAATAAAATATAAAGTGGTACTCATAATTGATTGACAGTTTAGTTCAATATTTTATTTTTTTACTGCAAAGTATTTTCAAATATTTTAGTAATTAATTATATTCTTATAAGTACTCAAATATATTTAAGTATAAAAAATTTAACTTTTTTTCAAATATTCGTTTGATTTATGTATTCACTTAGCTTGTACTGAAATCTAATTAATGCTGGTAATTGACAAAGTAATGAGTATCAGATAATGTAACTTAGAAAAGTAATTAAATACCATTTTACTCCGTATCACACAGTTTTGATTCTTTACTTAATTATTAGGTACAAAAACTCTATGGGGCTTTTTGCAATTTAATTTTTTTTGTATTAATTAAAAAATTTAACTTAATTTAAAATATCTTTAGATATGTATTAATTGTTATTTATTATTATATTAATATTTTTATCATCTGTTACTTAATTGGTGTTTCCAATTAAGTAAAAAAAAACATAATTAAACCTTTAAAACCTTTGATCTAATAATAATTTTATTTTTTTACATATTATAATAATATTCAAAACAATCTAATTTACCATTTTGTGGTATTCGAATATTATCCTATAGATAAAAAAATTTTCTAATATAAATCTAGTCACACTAAATAAACTCCTAATAATACACTAAATTACAAATATTTATTATATATTTATTTAAAAAAATATTTTTTTATAAAAATATACAATATTCGATAAAAAATATCTGCTTTATACCTATAAAAAATAAATATTAATTCATAAATTACATTTATTACATTTATTATTTCATAAATCTATAAATCACTTTAATTATAAAACTATAAATTATTCGATAAATGAAAAATATTAAACTAGCGCCTATTTTATATTAAATGGAAATTTATATATAAAATGTATACACATATACATATTACTTGAGATTTAATTGAAGGATGTAAAGGTGGAAAAGTTATGTTTTATCAATGATTACATTTTATATTTAAACTCAATAAAATTTGTGGTTTTTTTAATTTTATTATGAATATTTAATTGGGTATAAATAAATAACCGCAAAAATCAAAAAAAAAATTACATTAAAAATGAATTATAGAGTTAATAAGAATATAATTAATTTAATATAAGTATAATAAGAATATAATTAATTTAATATAAGTATTACAACTTTTTATAGCATTTTAAAGATAGATTTATTTAAAGATTACTATAATAATTTTTGTAGTAAAATTTTAATAAAATTGAGCTTTGATTGGAAAGATTATATATATGGATGCAATTACTTTTGTTCAATTGTTAGTTTAATAAGCCTGTCTATACCATATGTACATTTTGGAACAGAGTTGAAATATTTTATCATATTTTTAGAATTGATCTTAATTAATTCAAATACAATTTAAATATGAGATTGTGAGGCCTTATAACATGTAAAAATGTCTTAAATTTTCAATAGATACAATTCTGGTATTATTTATATTGTAATTACTTTGTATTTTAGTTATATGATATTCTATATCTGTGAGTTATATTATTCAATTAAATTATTTGTTTATATTGTATTATATTAATGCATTTTGTATTAAAGATATATTATTATTAATTATTGGTTAAGCCATTAATTTGAACCGAATGGTAGCTAGTAGCTGAGTCGATTCAAAAACCAGATAAAAGCTTTTCACTTTCACTGCGATTCTAACACGGCCTTTCCCATGAAAAGTTGGCACTATAACCACTGTGCCACCTATTCGTTACTTAAAAGTAAAGGATACTTGAAGGTTTTTATAATAAGATCTGTAATAATAAGATTTGGAAGGCATCAAGCATCATTGGTATCCACTTGACTCTAGATTAGACTCCTAAAATTAGAGTCAATTTTACTTTTAAAAGTGGTACGGTAATAACCATCACAATTAAAATCAGTCATACTGAATTATGCATATCATATCAAAAATTCAATTAAAATTTAATAGAAATAATCAAATTCATAATTAAATAATAAAATTCTTATTACAATAAAAATTTTATCTTTAATTAAATTATTTTGTATTTTATAAAGATTTTAATCAAATTAAAAAATTATTTAATTGAATTGAAATATGATTATATTAATTTTTTAATTAAATTTAAAACAATTAAAACAATTCTTATTAAAAATTTCATTCCTAAACAAAAGTCATTTCTAATAATTTCTAAATTTAATTTATAATAAGAAAATAAAAAATATATAATATAATTTATTTAAAATTAATATCATTCAAAGATGATTATTAAAGTTACCAAATATATCACTCTTCTTATCAAGTCTGCTTCTGTTAAGTGTACCCATGAGATAAAAGTAAATAATTATAGAGTATCTTCAAACCAGACATTAAACCTAATGCACAGACGTCTGGTCCTTCTAATATTATTAATGTTCAAAGAACTATGATTTAAAATATTAAATTTATTCAGTCATCTCAATTTTTTTATGTAAAGTCTGATTAAGAAAATTTTATAAAAAGATTCTGTTAAATTTCAACTTTAATTTGAAGGTAAGAACAAAGAACCTCTATTTGAATACTTATAGTACCTAATACTTTAATTTAAAAAAAGAAATATTAATTTTACATAAATTTTAAAACCTATAAAAGATTTTTAACATAAAATAAATGGGTCTAATGAATACCTTACCACACCAGAGTGATACTACAAAATAAAGTCCTTCAAATTCATTCCTTTTACTTTAATAAATATTCATAAGATACTTTCGACTCAAGAACTTAATTTTAGACATTTGAAGTATAACAGGCCGTGTTTGTGTTCATATTCTGTTCCATAAAATTTTATTAAATAAAAAAATTTTAAATATTCAAAACTTATAATTTTAGATAATAAAAAAAACACAAAAAGTATAAGGATCATAAAATTTAACATAAAAGCATAACGGTAAAAAAAAAAAACAAACCAACAGATAAAAAAAATTCTTATTTCATATTCTTTAATACTAAAAATTTAATAAAAAAAAATCGGCCCAACCTTTAATAAAATTTTATTTAGAATTAATGTAAAGACTTAATAAAGTTTAAAGTAAACCGATTTGGCACATTTATTATAGATATAGGTTAGAAACCCTACACATTTATTTCAATATCCCTAATCTATATATATATATATATATATATTTCTTTTTTAATATTATATTTATCAATTGGTATAATAAAATTGTCAATTACCGCTACCATTTTTTATGCAAAAATATATTTCTGATTATATATATATATATTAAATATATATTTATATAAATATGTATTTTTGTATAAAGTTAAAAAATGAAAAGAAAATTGATAAAGGAAAATTTATTCTGTTCAAGAAATATGAGAAAATTCATTTTTCAATTACAGAAATATTTTTTTTATATTGTATTTATTTTGTATGTAATCATGGCCAAAGTTGAAAAATATTATATTTCATATTATATGAAATGTCTATATTATAAATAATAAAATAAATAAATAAGGTTGCCAAACTATATTTAAATTTGAGGATTTATTTTTTGGCAAAGGTTTAATTCATTTTAAATTTAAATTTTATTTTAATTTATTAAAAAAAATAAAAAATTAAAAATGGCAAGTCAAGCAATTATTTGTAATCAAACCTGTAAGATTCAAGTACCCTTACAATTGCCAATACCATTTGGTAATGATTACTTGCTAATTACTATTAAAAAATGTCTGGCATGGTACCGACGCGAATTCAATTACCAGTACAAATAAACAAGTGTTGACTTGATAATACCTAAAAAGTAATTAAATTTGGGTTTCAATTACTTTTGTAATTGTTTTTGAAACTTTAATTACTTTTGTAATTGTTTTTGACACTTTAATTACTTTTGTAATTATTTTTGACAATTAATTACTATATAATATTTAAATCCAAAAAAATATTAAATTATCATAAGAATTACAAATATTTTTGAAAAATTTATATAACTTTGATTTTGATTGGCAGATTAATTTAATTCTATTTTAAATTGCATTATTTTTCAAAAATACTTGTAATTTTTACTTGTAATTATTTAGTATTTTTTTGATATTTAATTATTTTAAATTTATTCCAAATTCAATTACTTTTTAGGACTTATCTAGTCAATACTTAATTCTTTTTACTGAAAAGTGATTTTTCAAAGTATCTAAATTTTTTAATTGGTAATTACTCATTAGCAAATGATTACCAAGTAATTGTACTCGAAAGAAAAGTATTTAAATACCATTTTAATTTTTATTGAGTCTCTTTTTAATAATTAATAAAGTTTTAATCAATATTTATTTAAGGTCCTTTACTAGAACTGGAAAATGAATACTTTTAGAGTTAGAATTACTCTGCCAAATTTTAAAAACAATCCTTAAGGGGATGGAATAAATATCTTACCCTACTTATACAAAATGAGTACAATTACCTTGATGTAATTTTAAAGCAGAACAAAACCTTAAAAAAATTATAAACCACAGTTGCCACAGTTAAATTCAAATATATTTATTAGAGTATTGGGAATCTTTTTGTATATAAATACACCAAAAAATAAATAATCATACAACAATAATATATTTAAGACAAAATAATTTTTTTTTTTTAAATTAATAGGATCCTATTTATAAAAATGAATGGGTGTGCCTTTGTTTAAAACTCAATTTTGCCTTTCATGGATTATAGGATTGTATACATGTAAGTAGTGAATAAATTTATTGTAAAACAAATAGGAAAGAAAAAAACATTTCAAATATAGGTAGTGGTCATAGATCTTAAGAAATATATTGAAATAATAATTGACCGAACTGACCTACCCTTGGCTAATTGATTTATTTTAGTTTTTTTGTTCAATGTTTAAAAATTGCCATAAGGTTTTTTAATACTTTCTTTAATTTAAAAACTTTTTAATAATTACAATTTACGGTATAATGTATTGTAAAATTTATAAGGTTATTTTTTAATTGGATTAAAAAATATTTAAATCGAATTATTTAATACATATATAGTAAAAGTTATTAATTTCATTAAAAATCAGTATAATGCTCAGGATAATAAATGTTCATTGAAGGTACAAAATTGATTTATAACTTTAAAAGGATATTAAAGAAAAATCACTGCTAATACCATTAGCTTATAATGGAATTACTGTATGGTCTACCTTAATTTGATTTAATTATACAATTTATGAATAAAACTTATACAAAAAACTTAATAAAACTTACAAATTGAGTTAAACCCAATAATTGGAATGGATGCCAGGAAAGTGTATTACATATAACTATTTCAAATTGCAAATTGGAAAAAGATTTACTTTCCATTAGCTCTAGTTAATATAAGTTATCAATCCCTTTTATAATCCATTATTAATTTAAAAAGTTTACTAACTTAATTAGGCATTCAATTTTTATTGGTATGGACTATTTCCAACAAAAATACACTCAGAAAAAATTTAGAAAATTAAATTTTATAATTGATGCCTCTTAAATACTAATACTAGTTTAAGTTAATCAATTTCTTTCTAAAATCATAATTAATCTTTGGTCTAAATAAATCAATATTTTTAATAAAATATTATCTAAATACGCATATTATAATAAAATAGTATATAATACAATTAATATTTAGTACGAGTATTAATTATAATTTAGATTTAAAAGAAAAATCAAATCATAAATACAATTATCCATGAATATCGATGAATAATTAACTTTGAAAAAGAAAAAAAAACAATAAAATAAACTATAATTAAAATTATATAGATACCAACTTTTGGTTTTATACAAAGTATATAATTAAATTAAAATAAAACTAATTAAAAATATTAAAAGAAATTACTTAAAAAAAATATTTTAATTTAGTTAAATTTATTTTAAAACTTTATCATATTAAAAAAGAAAAATTGGTTAATATTTAAAAGTTTTTTATATTATACTTACAGGGTGTTTCACTTTTTTTTTCATATTTTACTCCTTTAGAGGTATAGGGTATTTACCAAGTCATTTAAATCTGGCTTGAGCTTTTTTAATCATTATATAATATATACTCTAAGCTCTTGATTACTCGGCTTTAGCTATTCTTAATTATGAATAAATAAATGAACATTTTGTGCGCCATCTATTATCTAACACCTGAGTTATACATATATTTTCATATAATCTTATTTTATATTACGGTATAATTTTAAGATTATTTTCATATAATCTTATTTTATATTACGGTATAATTTTACAATTTTACGATAATTTTTTTATTAGACATGATTCGACCTGGATTTAAATCCGAGATCTTCCACTTAAATGCTCCACTTCATTGGTAATATAGGTAATGCTACTATGGTATATAAATTTGACGTCAAAGTGTTAAAGGGTGTTGTGTAAGAATATGATTCATATTACGAATTTTATTACTAATATTTTTTTAGTAAACCATTGTATTCTAATATAAATAACTGCTATTAATATTTTATAATAATTGACAGTAATTTCTTTTACTTGAATATACATTCCAAAATTCAAAAATTCACTTATCACCCTGTACAAGCAAGAATTTTTTTTATGTGAATATTTTATATATTGAAAAGCAATTAAAATATTAAATTTTTTATCTAAAGCTTCTGCTCCAATCAATATTCATATTTTTTTTTTTGTATTTATCCATTAGATGTTTTTTTTTTTTGAGTAAAATATAAACTTTTATCTTTAATCAATATTATTTAATCTAATCTAACATATTTAATAAATTTTTGCTATTGAAA
Source organism: Dolichopus griseipennis (assembly GCA_963082915.1). Classification (NCBI taxonomy): domain Eukaryota; kingdom Metazoa; phylum Arthropoda; class Insecta; order Diptera; family Dolichopodidae; genus Dolichopus; species Dolichopus griseipennis. The sequence continues at coordinate 10,216,682 of OY720442.1, forward strand.
GCTTAAACATAATATGGTTATTTATTTTCATATATATATATATATATTTAGTATGTATATCTTATAATCATATGTTATATCGTATTAATTTAATTGCAAGATATTGAATAAGCTTAAATAATATTTTTTTGGGAAATTTTTTTTAGGTTTATGAAAATTAGTATAGGCGTTAAGTATATGGCTTATTATTTATGTATATATATAGATATATATTTCACAATTATTTTGATATACTACTCTTAGTGGGGTAATAAATTTCAATACAAGTTTTTTTTTACACTTCATACAGTGCGAATTATGTAAAATCGATTAAAATCAATTAAAGAGGAGGTGGTCATTCAATTGTTGTTCATTTTCTACTGGGTGTTTATTAAGAACCATCTAAAGTATAATTATTTGTGACATAAATTTCAGAATTTAGTTGCTATACATTATATTAATTCATTTGATGGTGGTTTTTAAAAGATTTTAATAATTTCAATATCATTCTGTTAACTAATGAGAACTCTTCAAAGAACTTGTTTATAAGCCCCATTTTTATTTTAAGAATTTTCTCAATGCACGCTCTAGCTTATATTCATAATTCATTTTCTTGTCTATAATAATATATAAAAAATTCCAAATTAATTTCTTATACCTATAGTTATTTTGACAGTCGCAGTAACGACTAAAGCTACTTTTCAAAAATTAAAAGAAACCCATGCATCATGAGTTCAGTGTACAGGATACATTATAGTTAATTTAATTTATAACAAAAAGATTGTAAAAATGCGATAATGGGATAAGTTTTATGCATTTCGGTTTTGGGAGCAACTCGAATTTTAAATTAGATTAGGGCAATTAGATTTTACTTCAACTCTAAGCAATACTTCAAAACCTATTTAAAGTTTTGGAATGAAATATTGCATTTTTACTTTAAGATAGCTAAATTTGAATGCCTGATATCATTTAAATTGTTCCAAATTTGGGACTTGTTCTTATAGGTTAGGCTCCGGGCCATAACGCCCTTGAATTTTATGTAAATTTGGACAAATGTATCATTATCTGTGAATCATAATACCTTAATTTGGTAAGACACATCACTATAATAATTTTTGTTATTTTTAGATCTTATGACCCACTAAAATGAACCATATTCCATATTATTTATTCAATGTATCTATGTATCTATAGATGGACTACGAAAACGAAAACGATTCGTCTACGAAAACAGCTTAGCATTCTACCCCTTACCTGATTTTCACATTTCATATTTTTCGAATATATCCTTTAATAATTGAATAGTGCTAAACATTTAGGGTAAATAAAATATAATATTTAATTTAGATTTAGATTTAAAAAAAAAAATTTAAAAATAAAAATCTAGATATCTGATTACTTATCAAAATTTTATATAAACTTATCAAAAAAACATTTTTAAAAATATAAAAAAGCATTTGATCGTATATGAAAATAAATACTACTTACGTCATTAACAGTATGCCTTCATATGCAGTTACGACCACGTTTTTTTTTTAAATTAAATATAAAATTTGAAATTTTTTTATAAAAGTTTACGTCATATTTTGTGGGAATGTTCAAAAACTTTTATTATGTGTAGCATATATGTATAGGAATTTAAATTATAAAATGCGTGTATTATCACGCCCCTTAAGTCTTCAAAAAAAAAATCAACATCATACAGTTTTTTTTAGTTTGAGGCTTTATTTGAACAAAAGATTTTTTATAAAATAATAACTATCATATTTTCTTAATCGATTAATCGTTTTAAATATATATATATATATATATATATATACATAATATTTTTTTATACAATGACGTTCATTTTTATTTTAGGGAGGTGTCCATTTTTTTAGCTTAAGGTTATCTTATGAATTTTTTTCTTTGAAATATAAAATTTTATATCTTGATTTGAGTTTATAGATGTCATGAATGATATTTTTGTATTTCAATTAGAATTAAGAATTTGTTTTGAAAAAATAAAATATTTAAATACAAAATTAGCTTTCAAACTAGTAGACATAGATGGATGAACAGATCAAAAGCAAACTATGACAAGAATTAAATATAGGTACCAAGTTTTGAAAATTTAAATAATAGATTTATGAAGTAAATAATATTATATGTATTATATAAAATAATGTATTATTATCAATTATAACAATCAAGATTGTATGGTTACAATCAAAATATTAAACTTCGACGTGATAGTGGAACCTTATTGATGAACGAGCGCCATATAAAAAAGTTGGAGGTTTTCACAAACAAATGTTTTCGCATTGTTTGGAAAATCCTAGGGTAGGGTACAAAATCTTGCGTTTCAAAAACTCGTGTTTCAAAATCTCGTGTATCAAAATCTCGCGCTTTTTATAATTATGTAGTTGAAATACTTTATATATGTAGGAAACGGGTACATGACACTTTACTGAAAAAAAAATCCCGAATTAAGGATTCATGCACACATTTCCTACTATTGTATTTCAACTACACAGATTTTAAAAAGCGCGAGATTTTGACACGCCAGATTATAAAACGCGAGATTTCTCGAGATTTTGATGCGCTCCCAACATGTTCTGCCTACGGAGAGTTATTCTCGAAGTATTGTGGCTAATAACGCAACTTGCGATTTAATCGGGATACCAAGAAGAAATAAGAAATACAATTCGATAGGAATGGACGGACTTCTTTTACGATTCGTTAAATGGTATGTTTGTTCTACAATCCTTTATGGTGTTGCAACATGCATCTTAAAATTGAGAGAACTATTATTAATAAAATGTGGTAACTGCATTAAATTCTCAAACTTTAATAATCCATATTATATTACCATAAACTTTTGATTTAAAACAATTGTTAAAAATTCTTTGTTTTCTTAATAATAAATAAACATTAAATTTAAAAAAAACGGACATTCAAAACTTTAGTCAATAATCATAACACACTTCATAATCTTAAAAAAAAAACATGAAAAAAACTTTTTAAGTAATCTTTCATTACGATAGGATTCGTTTTGAAATTGCCTTAAGAGTAAATTCAAAGTCATATACTATGTTTATACTATTTATGTACTATGACTTAAAATTGTATACAAAATATACCTACAGACATTTATATAATGTACAAAGAAAAACGATATAAGTACATAAAGATTCATATACATAAACAAATATATATGAGCAGCATTAATAAGTAAAAGAAGAAAAGTATAAAAATTTTGTACGTGTTAAATCCTTAGAAAATTTTGTAAAAAATAAAAAGCAAAAGGATCTGAAAATGAAAAGTTTTTTTTGGTTTTTGTTTGAAAAGGTGAGAACATGACATAGGAGTAAATATTCAACAAAACTATGACAAGGCTTTTGTTTGATATTTACTAAAATACACAAACACACACTTAAACACTTAAAACAGAAGTCTACTATATTTTATATATAGTTTAAGGAATGATTTTTATTGTGTTGTTGACAATAAAATCTAGGTGAAGCTTAAGGCAACTTTACCATTTTATCTACATATTTGCTGTATATTCTCTCTAAATTTGATTTTGGAAATCTTTCAGAAAGTATCATTTGTTTTGTTTCAAACTACAAAATAAAAAATTTTATTTTTTTCCAAATAAGAAATCTTTCGTTAATTCTTAAAATTAAATCATATGATTTCTAAAGATTCTAAGGATTTGTATTTGTTTTTTGTTTTTAAAAGGTCGGTATTTGTATGAATTAAGGAACTTTTCCAAATTATTTGATTTTTTAGGTAGAGAATGATTACTAAAATTAAAGTACTTGGTAGATATTAATTCTTTAATCAGGATTATGTTAAAAATGTAAATGCTTAATATTTCTTAAGAAGATTACAATGCCATTTTAAGATTAAAAATAAAACTATATTTAGAATTAAGATAATATTTAAATAATATTAGTTTATATAGTATAAGATATTGAAATTATTTTAACAATTGATATAAAACAAAGGTTTTACTTAATAAAAATGGTTTTAGGATTTGATCTTAAGTCTGTGAGCTAATAATTATTTAAATTTTAGCATTGATTTTGGTAATTAATATAAAAGATATATTATATCATTATATATATATATATATATATATATATATATATATATATATATATGTATATCATTATATAAATATATAAATAGGCCAACATAATTTACAGGATTTTAAATACAGATACAAAAGTATAACAGATTTTTTTAATGTCTTGATTACTAGCTGCTGTACTTTTTATAACTAAACAGAAGTTTTTTATGAATTTATTTTTAGCTGTTAAATGTAAATTGTTATATATATACATATATATTGTAATAATGTTATACTTATGTAATAACATTAATTAAAATAATACAAAAATAAAACAAATTTTATCCGTATTGTAAATAGGCAAAAGCAGTTGCCTGTAAACTGTAATATTGAAAATGTATGTATAGTTTTTAACAGCTTTTTCTAATTTTTTAATTCTTTTTCATTTTTATTATACACTGCTTAAAATTTTTAAATAAACTTGAACATTACATTTTATCATTCAAAAAAATTTCAGTATTTACTAGTACAGGCAAATGAAAGTATAAATCTAACGTAACCCAAATGAGTACTACATTTTTAACTTAATCGTTTGATTTCAATTATATTTACTTACAAAATTAGTTCGTGCCAGAACAATTCATTTCTGAATTTTTTTACAGTAAGAAATCGCTAATTAATTGTTGAACTCACCTGGAAATAAAAGAAAACATAATTGGAATATAATTATAAATAATAAAAATTAAATTAAATGATTATGAAAATGTAATTATGAGTTATACAAAGTATGATATTCCTTGAGTTAGATGATAATTTTAGAAAAAGCTAAAACTATTCATACAATAGAATATGGTGTGAAACTAGAACTGAATTAGCTAAAAACAATAATTTTTGTTCTTCAATAAGAATTTACAATCGTCTTTCCTGAGAAATTAAAGAAATGTAGTAATATAAGTAGATTCACGTTGAAATTGACAATTTTTTTAGTTCTAATTAATTGAAATCATTGTGAAAATTTTTTTTAAGTAGAAAATTGATAGTTTACTAACTCTAATAAACAGTTCAGTAAAATTTTAAATCTTATATCAATATTAATTTAATTAAATATATAAAATATGATAAACCTAATCAAGTTCTTCTATAAAAACTAATTAAAGAACAAAAATACTTTTTTAAGTGAAAATTTAAATTTATACATGAAAATCTTAAAGATTCAATAATTTTGCACAACATTAATTACAATTATTTCAAAAAAATTACTATTTAATAAAGTATTTACATTCATATTTCTTTCAACTCCTCGTATATTTGATAAAAGTAATTAATTAAGAACATTTATACACCGGAATTCATAAACTCAAACAAAATCTATTAAAATCAGCAATGGCATTAATGATATAAACGTATTAAACTATCTTCCATCATTTTAATATTAATAATATTATAATTTGTTTTTTCCTTAGGTTCGGTTTTTTTTGTTATACATCTGTTTGTCATTTTTTGTCTTTAGTATTATTCTAAAAACTCACAATGATTCATTTAAAATCATCAAACTATTCATATTATCTAATATAAATTTTTTGGTTTTTTCCATTCTGAATTTTTTTTTGTTTCTATGACATTCACGCACATTTATATGTAAACAGTTATGTTGTACATGTCAGAATTTACAACATAACAGCAAGCCCAACATCAATTCAAGTTTCGATTTTTACGAAAAACAGGATGTAAAAAACAAAAATATAATGAAGATCACGTCCTATATAATTATTCATTCATATCTCACACAATTTTTGATACATGTAAACATCGATATGTATAAATTTAATATGAAACAAAAGAGAAAGAGTGTTGATGAATATAAGTAAAATATATTATATGGTTTCCATTAGTGTCCATCATATTATTTTTATATTTTTTGAAATTTATTAATTATTTATTTATTTCCAAACAATTCAAATAGAATTTATAATAAAGTCCCTATAAGTATGCAATTTGTATTAATATTGATTAAAGTGAAGATACAGCTTTTGCTGAATTCTTTTTTCAATAATAATATTAGAGTTTTAAAAAATTAAATAAATTAATAGGTTTTATGATATAATGATACAGAGTCCATTTATTTCATAACTGATATAGAACTTATATCAAAACCCGTATAAGTATGCAATTTGTATTGTTATTGATTAATGTGAAGTTACAGCTTTTCTTTTTTTAAAATCTAAGCACATAAATATATCTAGAAAATTAATAGATTTTTTTTTTTTTTTCATAAAATAAAAATAATTTATAACCAAGTCCCTATAAGTATGCAATTTTTATTAATATTCATTAATGCGAAGATTAAGATTAAGAGAAGAGAAAAAAAAGTGAAATAAGAAACAATTGAGGAAATCGAAAGAATGAGTATTATTATTAATTTTAATTATGAAATATCGGATGTAAACTATGTATATTATGTCCATAGTAAATTCACTAATCTCTGCATCCAATATGAGGAATAGAAATTCAATCTAAACAAACAGACAACCATTTATACAACGTTCAAAATTACAATAATATTTCTGTAATGTTCTAATAAAATCTAAAAATTGCGTGTGTATCATTATTATTCCTATCACAAAATTTATTGAAAAACCATATTCAAACAAGCACAAGGTATTAACAATAAGGTTTATATATGAAAGCATTTGATAATAGCATAGAAAATACATAAATTTGAACAATAAACCAAGGAAGAGAAAGAAAAAACCAAAGAACAACAAAACTATAAAATGAAATTTTCATTCTAATATTAAAACAAAAACCTGTTAAATTCGCTGTCACATTATTATTATGCAATTAATTGTGTTTTACAATAAAAAAACAATTATTTTTTTTTTACCAACACCTACACACGTATCTAAATAGGAATATTGAACAAAAAAATTCCTATAAATTCTTATGGAAAAATTTTGATAAGTATATTATATAATCAGCATATCATTGTTTTTATGTCAGAACTAAGAGGAGTATCTGGAATTAAAAGGTCACCTAGGACGTATTCTACGTATTCATACGTAAAATTCTTCTGTATTTATACGAAGAAAATGTGTATAAGAGTGTGTTTGTAAACAGGATCAAAATTAGATATTATTATGCACTGCTTTGGTATTGACATTCCCAGCTATAGACAAGAATGAATTTGTATTATGTGACACATTTCTGGATTAGACACATGAATGGTATTACATTATATGTCATGTTTAGGATTTACTTAAGTATTTCTTAATGGAAAACTGTACTGACTTAGTTTGAAAAAGGTTTGGAGAATTAATGACATATGAATTATTAAACTTGTTTCTTTCTATAAAGGATACTAGCTCCCATTTCTATCGAATTAAATTGATGACCCACATTAGATCCATATTAGAACCCCATACATTCGCTAATACGAAATTCTGTGTTAGAAAATATTTTAGAGTTAAATTCAAGATTATACAAATTGCATACTTATAGGGACTTTTATATAAGTTCTATATAATTTATGAATTAAAAATTTGTTTTGCAGGAGTTTGAGAGCAGCTTTCCTCATATGTACTTTTTTCTTAAACTTCTTGAAGGTCAGCTTCTTACCCTTTACTAATCCTTAATTATTGCATGAAATTAAGTTTTACTATTCAAAAATAGGACATTTTCATGTGAGTGCTTGACATATACATTTAACTCAATCCCAACCATGTTTTTTGTACATTATGTAACCTGTAGACATTAGACCAATAAAACAACTACTGTACATATAGTTAACATAATATACTTATTTATTATTATCAATTTTAGAACTTGCATTCTAAAGTTCTACCATTTATTACAACGCATTAAAAACTAAATTCAAAAGAATAATTGGAAATTTTTTAACCAAAATTGCTTTTTTTTATAATTCCGGATGATTGAATTTTGTTTCGACTGAAAAACTCACCATAAAATTACAAAAGCGCGTTATTTTAGCATTTGTGTATTTTAGAAGGATTGCATTGAAAAAATATTTATCTCTTGATAATTATACAAAATTTCCAAGAAAATTCCTCAAATATCTTTTAGCATTATAATGTCCCCTATGATATTTGGTATTGGAAAGAAAAACAAAAAAGGTATTTTGATAAATTTATAGGGAATCCAGATGTATTTTAATGCATCTATTGAGGAAATGTTCTGAAGTTTATATTATTTTTATTGTTTTGTTTTTAAATAATTACACTATGGTAGAAGTTCCTAATTCCAAACAAATGCATCCTTAATTATATGAAAAACCTACTGCAAAGTTAATTAAATTGCCTAAAGGAAATAACGATCCTTTTTTAAAAGATTATAACTTTACAACAAATGAATACGTATTTCTACGTATTTCTAACAAAACAGGTTTCCTGCACCAATAGTCAAATAAAATTAAAAAAAATTAAGCTTGAAGCAATTTTTATTATAGGGTTACATTAAAGTTTATAGAAAGTTTTTTGAAATTTTAAGTAATTTGAATGCAGCAATTAAGGCGTTGTTCAGCAAATCATCAGATAGAAATTGAGGTGAATTCGCTATTCAATAAGGAAATATGAAGAATACATAACAAGAATGGCGCTAACCTGGAATCCTCTAAGTCTAGATAAAGAAGTAGACCCAGAACAACATGGAGAAGAACAGTGCTGGATTAAGTAATCTCCAAACATCCTGGAACAAAATAGTAAAAAAAGCTATGAATAGAAATTAATGGAGACTTCAATTTGAAGCCTTGTGCTCCCAAGTGGAGTAACGAATGGGTTCGAATTTCGTATCTACCTATCTAGCCTAATCTCTCCAACTTCCCCAAGTTTTTTTTCCAATTTAATGCCAAAAGTTAAATAAGTTCATTTTATGGTTTTTAAAAAATCAAAAATAATTTATACAATGACTAAATTGCTTAAAATGTTAATTATAAAACTGATATCAAACAATTTTAAAAAGTCATGTATAAAATAATACTAATGTTGCAAGAGCAATTAAATGACAACAAAATTAAAACAATGAAATTGGTACTGGAGCACAAAAAAAAAACCAATGTTATGCCAGGATCTGGAAAAAAATGTTCAAATAAATTCCAACATAGAAAAAGTGATAATTGCATTAAATGCTATTATAATTATAAATTTTTTAGTTATTTTCCATTTATTCGCTCATTTATTATTTTCCTTCCCCTGCTATTCACTAACTCAGTTAATTAATTCATATAATGTGTTTTGTCGTCTCCGATTATTATATAGTTCTTATGTTATTTCATTTTTTTTTGTATCTCTGAAAACTTCTGTAAGAGTGGCATTTGCATTTATAAAATATTTATTTCAATTTTTTTGCGCTCATTTTTTATTAAATAAATAAAAATATAAAGGAAAGTTGTTTGAAAGCGTTGTCCAGTTGACATTTTCTTAACTCTATTAATAAAAGACCACAGATCATTTAAAGGAGCAAAACTTATTTAAGACTGTGATTGCTCTAATGGAAACACTCCAACAAAAAACAAGGAGGGCAGCCAAGGTTCATCACTACTTATTTGAACTATCTAAACACAACCTCTGGACCCTCGTTTGTTATGTGCTTATTATGCTTATAAGTTCCATTAATGTGGATGGAAGATGATCATTGCAACACATTGAATATTAAGTAAATAAAATATGTGTGAACAATCTTGCCAAAATTAGGATCACGATAAACTTCTAAATTCTTAATATCCCACCCAATTTTTGCAGTACCTATAATCTATAATCATAGGTTCAATCTGAAAGTTTTATTCAAAAAGACTCATACTATCCAAAAGAACTTTGTTCAGTTTCAATGGTTGGCTTTCTATGCGTGTCCATTGTACCAAAAAAAATCCTTGATTCTTGAATTCTTGGGTCATATTTATCCTGGTGCATTTCCTAAGCTTTTTCAGAAAGACTCTTCTTAAATGTACTAAGATACATTTCTATGATTCTGTGATACACAACTAAGATAAAAATAGCAATTGAAGAAATTTAATTTTATTTATCATGATTACAATACTTATTCTAATTTTAATTAAAAATACAGACCAGACCATTAGACAATTTAATGCAACAGTCTTGCTTGAAATCTCTTTGGAGAAGGTTCGTGTAAAATAGTGTATGAAATCCGGTATTTCTTTATTGACAAAAATATAAATTTTCATAACAAATTCTAAATATTCATATATATAATTTAAAAAAAAAAAAAAATAATAATAACAAATAGAATAAGAAATAAAAACATAAAAATAAATTAAATTTAAGAAATCCCAAATAACATTTTTGAGACTATTAACTATTACCACAATTCTTAAAAAAACATAAAAAAAAAAAAGTATATAAACAATATTTATATAATTCTTTGAGCTATGGTCGGAAATGAACCTCCACCCTTTGGTGGAGGAACTTCATCAAATATCAACAACAACCTATGCGTTTCTTTTGATAGTTCACGAAAATTAAAAAATCCAAGTGAAGACCAAAAATTCTTAGTAATGAAAAGATTAGATTTGAATAAAGACATGAGTACAGTGTCACCCTTTTTACTAAAAAGAGTTTTCATGAGTGTAGCAGGTGATATCTTGAAATGCATCAAACTAAGGAATGGCTCTGTATTAATACAAACAAGAAATGTGAAACAAGCTAAAAAAATAATAGAAATAAGCAAGCTGAACAATGAAATAAATGTCATTGTAGAAGAACACCAATCGTTAAACCACGCCAAGGGTATTATTTTTTGCCCAGAATTAAAATATGTTTCAGATGAGGAGTTTTTGATAGAAATGCAAAGTCAAAAAATTATTGAAATCAAAAGATTTAAAAAAAATATCGGAGAAAATATAATTGAAACAGGTTTATACTGTTTAAAATTTTCCACTTCGACATTGCCAGAAGATATTATAATAGGATATCAAAAATATAATATAAGAGCATATATTCCCCCACCAATGAGATGTTTAAATTGTCTAAATTTTAACCATTTAGCGGAAAACTGTAAAAAAGATAGAGTTTGTTCAAACTGCAGTCAAATTTATCACACCAAAGAAGACGAAAAATGCAAAAATCCAGAAAAATGTGTAAATTGCAAAGAACAACATAATGCCTTTTTTATCAAATGCCCTAAATATTTGAAAGAAAAAGAAATTAAATCAATTAAAATTAAAGAAAATGTTGAAATAAAAGAAGCAGTAAGAAGATATAAATTGCGACACGGGTTAACCAATTCATACATAAATATAGTTGAAAATAAAAAAAAATGTAACTGCATCTGTCAATGTGAAGAGAAAAAAAATAGTACTTCATCTAATACAGTACAACAACAACAAAATAATAGTACAATAAACAACAACAAACCAATAATAAGAGAAGAGAACAACCAAAATGATAGTACAATAATCAACAACAAATCAATAATAAGAGAAGAGAACAAACAAAACGATATTTTAAATGCAAAATCAATTTTTCCTAAAACTCAGGCAAACACGTCTAATAAAATCAATAAAATAGATGATGTTGATGTTGATGTTAAACAAAATACTATTAATAAAAATAAAGAAATAATATTAAAAGAATTAGATAACGGCAATATTATTTTTAATAAGAAACTCTCCCAAAAACAAAAAAGAGAAATAAAAAAATTAAATAACAAGAATAAAAAAATAAAAACAAATAAAAATACAGATTCTATGTCAATGCGAGAAAGTAGTATCAGTAGTCTTGATGAAGTAGAATTTTCTGATGTTATCAGAAATATTGACTTTACATAATTTATTATTATAAATGAATAACCAACATATCATTCAATGGAATGTTGATGGTTTCTATAAACACTTTGAAGAATTTAAATTATTAGAAAATAAGTATAATCCATTTATTTTTTGTATACAAGAAAGCAAGTTTAAGTTTGATCACAATCCTAATTTAAAGAATTACAATTCTTATACCAAAAATTTTTATACAAACTCAAATGCACATGGTGGAGTTGCCATATTGGTAAGAAAAAACTTTGATTCAGAAGAGTTCGATTTGCAAACAAATTTACAAGCAGTTGCAGTTAAAGTATTTTATCCAGCAAAATACATAATTTGCAATCTGTATCTACCTCCCGACTATAATATTAAATATGAAGATTTAAAACATCTTTGCAATCAGTTTGACTGCCCATATCTGTTTCTAGGAGATTTCAACTCTCATAATGTTCTATGGGGGGATAAAAAAACCGATAATAAAGGAAAAATTATAGAAAAAATAACAGAAGAAAAAAACTTATGTTTACTAAATAATGGTGATAGTACTTATTTCAGTTATTCTCATAAGTCTTTTAGTAGTATAGATTTAACTTTCGTGTCTCCAGATATCTCACAATTTTTTGATTGGTATGTATGTAATGAATGACCTACATAATAGTGATCATTTTCCTATAATTATAACTATATTAAATTCACAAATAAATTACAACAAAAGACCCAAATGGATTAATAAAAAAGCAGATTGGGATAAATATCAACAAAATGTTACTTTGAATTTACATCCGAAAAATTTTTCAAATATAGACCAATACGAGTTTTATATTAGAAGTGAAATATTAAAGTCGGCAGAAGCTTTTGTCCCACAAACAACTGGAAAATATATTAAAAAAAGAGTTCCTTGGTGGAATTCAGAAATTAAAAATGCAATAAGAAACAAAAAGCTATTATATAGAAAATATATGAGAACTATGGATCTAAACGATTTTAAAAATTTTTTAGTAATTAAGAGAGAATGTAGGAAACTTATCCGTTTTTATAAAAAACAAAGTTTTGAAAATTTTATACAAGGAATAAATTCAAATACTCCCAGCACAACTATTTTTGATAATATTAGAAAAATAAAAGGAAATTATAAAACAAATCAACCCACCTCAATCATAGATAATAATAATATAATAACAAATACCTCAGAAATTTGTGAAAAACTAAGTAACTCTTTTGCAAAAATATCTTCATCTCAAAATTATTCCGAAAATTTCCGCAGTTTCAAGAATAGAGTTGAACAAAATGAACTAAAAATTCCGAATGATCCAGATGCAACTTTTAATAAACCATTTTCCATGTATGAACTAGACGGTGCACTTCAAACCTGTAAAGGAAAATCATCAGGTCCAGACAATATTAATTATGACATGATAAAAAATTTAAACTTTTCAAGTAAAAAATACATTATAAAATTTTTCAACCATATATGGCATACGGGAACTTTCCCTGAAAATTGGACGAGAGCAATACTTATTCCCATTTTAAAGCCAAATAAGGATCCAAAAATTGCATCAAATTACAGACCAATATCTCTTACCAATTGTTTATGTAAAATAATGGAAAAGATGATAAATAAAAGATTAGTATGGTACCTTGAACATAATGAATCATTCAATATGTATCAATCTGGTTTTCGTAAAAATAGAAGCACATTAGATAATTTAGCAGTTCTGGAATCAGAAATAATGGAAAGTTTTGCTTCAAAAAAATTCTTAGTAGCCATTTTTCTTGATATAGAAAAAGCGTATGATATGATGTGGAGACGTAAAATAATAGAAATTTTATTAAAAAAAAATATAAAGGGAAACATAACCAAATTTATTGATAATTATCTAAAATGTAGGAAATTTTCAACATTATTGGCAGATTATTTCTCTGATACTAAAAATATGGAAAATGGTATACCACAGGGCTCAGTTTTAAGCGTGACAATTTTTAATATTGTAATCAATACTATCTTTGAACATATTAAATTACCGGTCAAATGTCTCCTGTATGCTGATGATATAGTCATTTTTGCATCCATGAAAAACTTAGGAAAAATACAAAAACATCTTCAGAAAACTCTTGAAAATTTAAAAAGTTGGTCCAATACTACCGGCTTCAATTTTTCGGGGAATAAAACCAAAGCAATGATTTTTACTAGAAAAAGAAAATTCATCGAACCTTCGCTAATCTTCAACAATACTAATATTGAATATGTTAAAAATTTAAAGTTTTTGGGGATGGTCTTCGATAGTACGTTAAAATGGCAAGAACATATAAAAATAATCAAGGCGAAAGCGTTACGAAATCTAAATATTCTAAAAATTTTGTCTCACTCAAGATATGGTTCAGACAGAAAACTATTGCTAAGAATTCTTGAAATGGTAATATTACCAATCCTAGACTACGGTTCTGTAATATATGACTCAGCTGGAAAAGGGATATTAAACACTCTGAACACTGTGCTGCATTCAGGTATAAGACTAGCAACGGGTGCCTATAGGACTAGTCCTAGTATTAGCGTTATAACTGATTCAGGACTAATACCTTTACATGAAAGGAGAGAAAAACAAATAATATTGTATGGAATGAAACTACTATCTTTTAAAAATCATCCATTGACAATGAAAATAAACAATACACTTCAATTTGAAAAGTTAAAAACAAATAAATTTCAACCCACATATGTCAGGATAAAGAAACTAATAGATAAATATAACATACCAATTTTAACCAGTTTCCATAAAAAAAAATTAACAGATACACCGACGTGGATTAAACCAAATATCGAAATAGATATCGACCTAAGTACTTATAAAAAAGAGCAAACAAATAGAGAAATCTATAAGAAAATATACCAATATAAAATAAATACAAAATTTAAAAATTGTGAACACATATTTACTGATGGATCAATAAATAATGAAAAAACCGGATGTGCCTTTTTCTACAACAGATATTCAGAAACTTTTCACCTACCAAAATTTACAAGTATTTTCTCGGCTGAAATGTTTGCAATATATAAAGCAATACTTTTCGCGGTACAAAATATTGCGAAAAATAAAATAGTTATTCTTTCTGACTCACTCAGTGCTATTAAAAATATATCAAAATTTCAAACAAAAGATCCTATTGCAATGGACATTAAAGATTTAAGCTTAAAATACCCATGTAAAACTATATATCTTTTTTGGATTCCAAGTCACATCGGAATTGCAGGAAATGAGCAAGTGGATATCTTAGCCAAAAACTCGATTTTGGAAGAAATAGACATTTCATACAAATTTATCTATTCTGACTATAAAAACCTCGTTGACAAAATAATTAAATCCTCATGGAGTAAGCAATGGTTCGAAATAAATAATAATAAACTGAGGGAAATAAAAAATAATGTAAGCCGATGGTCAAATATAAATCATCTATCACGTAAGGAGTCTGTTATTCTTACAAGATTAAGAATCGGTCATACAAGTTTAACACATAAATATATTTTGGATAACGAGCCCCAGCCAAGATGTGACTGTAATGAAGTTTTGTATATAAAACATATATTTGAATCATGCCCTTTATACATAACCGAAAGGCAAATTCACAATATTACAGGATTACAAAATTTAGCAGATGAAGATTTAAACAATATTCAAAATGTATTAAAATTTTTAAAAAAAATCAATATTTTTAATAAAATTTAAATTAAATTAATTAAATTAAAATACTATAAAAAATTTTATACAAAAAAAAAAAAATAACAGTTAAATTCATAAAAATCCATTGATGTATTAAATTTTTTTTTTTTTTTTTTTTTTTTTTTTAGAAATTAGATAATATATATGTACATATTTTAATTTTATTTTTTAATTTTCATAGAATTATGCTTTATTTTAACTATTAAATACTGTAAACTTAATGTATTAATCGGGCCTTATAAAATCCAAATGGGTTAATTGGCCTTACAAATAAATTTTATTAAAAAAAAAAATTTAATGCAAAAAAAATATTATCACTAATAAATTCAAAGTTGAAAAAAATGCAAAGTTTTTATTAATGGAAAAGTTTTTTAATGAGCCTGCATTAATGCAAAAAAATTCTATGTATTTAATTTAATTATATTTAACATTTTAACATTTTGAAAAATTTATTCTGGCATTATTATATTTTTTAATATTTTATTTTATTTTAGTTTCCATAAATTCTTCAATTTTAACTTTAAATTTTATAGATTAATTGAATTAAACTTTACTCAGGAATATCTTAGATTGTGACTTATCAATGACTAAGAACGAACAATTGGAATTTTAAGAGAACGAAATTAATACTGAGGTACGGAGTCTAAATTTGATACAAAATAATCAAAAATGGGAGCTTCTATTAATTGGTTGCATATTAAATTTCAGTTTTCTTCTATTATTTTTAAACTTAACGGTACTTCCTTTTTTTATTGAAGACTATTACTGAATGGTAAGTTTTTAAATTACTTCTAGTATTTATCATTAGAAACTTTACATAATTATGCTCATTGGTTGTCACTTCTCATTATTATCACACATTTCATTAGAAACTAAGACAACAATTTCAGTTTGTTTCTAACATTTTTAACTTAACGGTACTTCCTCTATTTTCGAAGACTATCACTAAATTGTAAGTTTTTAAATTACTTCTAGTATTTATCATTAGAAACTTAACATAATTAAGGTCATTTGTTGTCTTTTCTTATTATTATCACATTTCATTAGAAACTAAGACAAAAATTTCAGTTTGTTTCTAACATTGTCAACCTAACGGTACTTCCTCTATTTTCGAAGACTATCACTAAATTGTAAGTTTTTAAATTACTTGTCGATATTATTAAAAACTTTTAGGCGTTCTTATATCAATATATATATTTTTCAGTATTATAGGAAATTTTATTAATGAACAATCAATTAATAAAAGTCAATAAACACTTGTAATATTATAGAAACATTTTCCAATATACTTCGAATGTGTTTACAATTACAGTAACAATTAAACTTAATTATATAAATGTATTACATGCAATTATTCTACATATTTCTTTTCTCTAACAATATTTTCAATTTGTTGTACTCTCCGGAGTCCATTTATATATTCATTTGTGTATAAATGTTAAATAATACATAATTATTATAATAACTATACATATATGTTAAAAAATTACTCTTATACTTATTGTGAAACAATTGCAACAATTATTGTAATTATAAATCATTACTATTAATTTTTTATTAATAAATATTTAATTGAAATGTGAAAAAAATGTCGGTTTTTATAAAAATTAAATATCGTTGTTGAATAATTAATTCAATAAAATTATAAATCAATAGACCATTGACATAAAAAAAATAATGCAATAACAAAATTTAATATTTATCTTTATTATTGTGAATAGTTCGCCTATAAATACGCAAAATTATACAATTTTTTAGAAAATACAAAGCAATTGAGATTTGGGAAGCTGAGGGCTGTACTAAAATTTTATAATTTATTAATTAATATTTTATTATTATTAATATATTTGTCAAAGATGAGGTGTAACAAACGCATTCAATTAAATGTGTTTTGTTGGATGTGTTCAATTATAAAAAAATAAAATATTAACGTTTTGTTGGATGTGTTTTATTTTAGAAAATAAAATATCATAAATTATCATAAGCAGGCCAAAAAATATTTTATTTATTTTTAATAAAAAAAAAAAAATTTTTTTTGAAATAAAATTTACTTATTAGTTTATGAAAAATTTCATTTCAGTTTTAAAAATCACAGAAGATTTTCTGGAAATTTTAAATATATAGTAAGACATTTTGTAAATAAAAACTAAGAAGACAATGCTTCACAGGAACATTTGTGTAGTAAGTCTTAATAATTTTCAGTAAAAATCTGAAATAAGGGCGAAAGCCCAATGTATGCTTTGATGCATTGCTTGGTTTGCTTAAGCAAATAAACCAAGAAATGTATTAAAGTAATTTCAAAGTTTCCCCTCATCTCGCTCTGAACTCTACCTCATGTATCTCTCATCCCTTCCTTCATAACTTTTTAATTATTTATCTATTTAAAAGTTAAAATGGAAAAAAATTATGTAACAACTGAAGGTTGGGAAAGTGGGTTCAGGTATACAATACCTCTGAGTTCAATGCACCACAAAAACCAGACAAAATAGATTTTAAACTTAGTTAGGGTTAGGTATATTAAAAAGATTTCAAATAAAATTTATAATTTGCATTTGATAATGCAAAACTCAATTCAAAAATCAACATTTATTTAATACAATTTCACGTACATATAAATAGATACATTATTTAGCATGTTAAATAGGTACATTATAGAACGGTCAGCCTTCAAACAAGTATTTTGATTTGAATCTAAACAAAGGAAACAATATAGAATGTATAACAACATTTTTTAAAAATGTATATACAAAACATTAATAGTTGGAGAAATAAATCATTATTGAAACAAAATAAATCTATTTCACATCTCTTATTAACACAAATTTATCGAACTTAATTTTAAAAAGTACGTAATTAAATAAAAAAAAAATATTAATTGAAATTAAAAAAACATTTCACCAAGAAGGGATTTGAACTAACAGCCCCAAAATTTTATCAAATTCAAAACATAAAAAAGGTAGACTAAATAAATTATTCATCTTCAAATTTTTAAGATACAACAACATATAAGTTTTTGTTTTTTTTGTACATAACTATAGAATTGAAGCATAGTCTGTATTACGTAGAATGCAACGGTTACCATTTTATTTAAGAAAATGGTATTGATATATAATATATGTATATGTAATATATGTAATTAAATTAGAAATAGTTCTTAATTAGAAAAAGTTCTTCTTTCAAGTGACCTTCCGTCATTCTGTGACGGGCCAACAGCTAGTTATAAATATGTAAATAAATAAATAAATGAGATTTGAGTATTTTTGAATTATTATGCAGTTGTTGAATGAGGTGATAAAGTTAGATAACAAATTCAATTAGGTTTTCGAAATTTATAAGAATTTCCATATTTTCAGGAGCTATAATTAATTTGACTTCATAACATGCTGATAGAGTTCGAATTTGTTTTAATTTAATTTTTACGAGAACATATTATACATAATCAGTCATAGATCCATTTATTCAAATTCATGAATTTTGTAGCTATAGTAGATGCATCAATTTCAATTTATATCCCAAGGATTAAATATTTTTCACTGTAATTCTGTCTAATATATAACAAATTTTCCCAAATAAATAATTCGCAAAACAATTTTCACAGGGGCACATTTTTATATAAATAAAATTTTTTAAAATGAATAAATTAATACTTAAATTAAAAATGAAATTTTTATATAAAGATAAAGGGATAATAAATTATTCTATAGGAAGTTTTTCAATATTAAAATAACAGGCTTTAATAATACAGGCTCATACTAATTTATTTTATTCTAATTTATAGTATAAACTATTAACAAGTTTATTCTACATAAAATCTACTTTTTTTTTTTTTTTTCAAAACTGTCAACGCAATTGTTCTGAAAAATAATACAAGAATTTAAAATAATAAATGTATTTCAATTGTGTTGATATCCATGTTAGTATGAGTATTTAATAATATACATTTCACAAGGACGAATTTTCTATTTTATTATTGTGGTAAGTCTCATATTACGTTTATTTTTTTTTTTTTTAGAAATAATTTAAAGCAAATTCTTTTACATTTAAAATTTTTTTTTAAAAAAACTAAAAATATAAATATAGTTTATTTTAAAATATTTTTTATATTTCTTAAAATAAAACAAAAATGTCCTTCATAGAGGAAAAAAATTTATAATGCAATAATATGTGTTTTTGCAGCAATTAGGTTTTAAAATAGCCTTATTTTTATAAAAATATTGTGTAAATATATAATTTTAACGAGGGGTGCTTTGGTAAATTTAGTTCTTTTAATGGCTAGAAATGGATTAAGGAGTTGATGCACGGTTCTGAGAGTCAAACAAGGATGAGGATTTTACAATTCCTGAATGTATTAGATATTCCTAACATATGATTTAATATATAAAGGAAGCAAAAAGGAATACACTTGGAAGCTGCTCCTAGAAGGCACATTTGTAACTATTCTTCTAGCTTTATATTTAAAAGCTGCTTTTAGAAGACACATTTGTAACTATTAAAAGAGCTAGAAGCCCTATCTAAAAACTGCTCCAATAAACTATATCTGTAAATATTAAATGAGTTAGAAGCCCTATATTTAAAAGCTGATCCAAGAATACACATTTGTAAATATTAAAAGAGCTAGAAGCCTTATATCTTAAACCTGCTTCATAGAAGACACATTTGTAACTATTAAAAGAGTTAGAAGCCCTAAATCTAAAAGATGTTCCTAGAAGAAACATTTGTAACTATTAAAAGAGTTAGAAGCCTTATATATAAAAAAATGCTCCTAGAAGACACATTTGTACCTATCCGATAGCGATGGAACCATCTTGAATACATAATATAAAAGGGATACTGGCTTGGCTAGATTATTTTAATATTAATTTGAAATACAAGTTTACCATAATGACTACAGAAGTACCTGCTGAGTTCAATCAAAAAACCTTTTACGGAGCCTAAATATTTTATCAATCACATATTACCATTGGTCTCTGAATAAACTAACATATTCAATTGAACACTTCTTTAGCAATTGAAATTTGTCAAAAACCAATTTTGATAGCAATTTAAACAAGTTTGAATCAGATGGGAAGACAACCTCGCCAAACATTCGATTTCTCCTCTTTCTCCTTTCGTTTTGTATGTTGACTACATTCCCTAAAATTCGTCTCTAATACGTGCCTGCATTTTCTAATTTTTGCCTGAAGCAGTAGAGCAACTTTAAGTTTTAAGATTGTAAATTTCTTACACACTTAAATTTTTCATATTAGCTTCATCTCAAGTATCCGGGAAGCACAAGTAGTCCCAAATAAACCAACCTACATAATCTTTTATATTTGCGAATAGGATGAAATTTTAAGATTGCAGTGATTCTCATTTACAGTTTTACATCACTACTGCAACAACGCATTCTAATATGATGACAAAAACAAACATCTTTAATAATGCACAATTTTTTTGTTGGAATTGTATAGGAAGGCTTTTGCGCGCCCCAAATATTCTGTATTTTATAACAATTGAAAGCACGTTTTTAATTTTGCAGTATATCATCTTATAACACAAAGAGACTGATACTTAAATTTACCGCATTGCAGTTTTTGCACTTATTTCATTTTATTTCAAATTCAATTTTTTATTTTTGTGAATGTTTTATTTCTTGTGATAACAATAAACAAAATGCATCGTACTATTCTTTATATATATATATATATTTTTATATGTATATATATATATATTAGGTCTTTTTTTGGTTTATGATAAGTTATTTGTATGATAAGTTATCTTAAAAAAAAATTAAAAAGCAGAGATTTTTATTCCAAAAAGAAATAAAACTTTTTAAGAGAAAGTAAAATGACACAAAATATGTTGAAAATTTTATTGCGGTTATTAAAAGTTTTCCATGGTAGTCTGTGTTGGACAATCTATCCATCACAGAGGAAAATCTGGAAAATTTTAAATGGAAATTGTTCATAAATTACAGGTACAAGATCCGAAAAATTGAATATTAGTATCATTAGAACAAGGAGTTAAACAATGGTTTCTAGTGGATCTTTGTTTCATACCTCTTTCCAGAGAGTGTTAAGGCGCCTAACAAGGTTACGGTTGGAGACAATTTGATGATTTAATAAATGAAAAAGACTCGAAAAATATGAAGTACGTACTTAAGATTAAAATGACAAACAGTATCAATTGATATTCCTGATCTTCATTGTATAATCGACTAAGTTATCCCATTCGAAGCTCCTTGTACCATTTAAGGGAAATCTACTGGCTCAATTTTGATGAAATAAAAGTCCAAAAAGTGTGTTCTGGGTCGATGATGGTATGTAATAGTATTTTGTATTGTCTCTGGAATATGGAGCTGGGACCAAAATTAGTAAAGTTAAATCTACAAACTGTTTTAAGGGGGTAATCCTATCGCAGAATCCAGCTTTTTTCGTGTTCTTCGAAGACTCAATCTCCAGTTGGCAACAATTTCTTCTAATGACACATTTTACATCCCCTTCAACTCTTGCAACTAATATTTCACTTTAATATTTATAATTGATCTTTAGCATCTCAATCTTGTATTTTCATTACTATTATGTATATAATATATAAGCTTTAAGGAGATGAAGGACTTCTATTCCTGCGGATCCTTAGTTTTTCTACTTTTCCTGGATTGTTGAAATGAAATAAACTGTTCCCAACAACCCATACCTGGATTTTTCAAATAAAAGAACCCTACCCCGATTTTATCAACTTCAAACTCTTAAAAGATGTCCTTTTCGTATTTTTATCTTAGAAAATTCTCGGAAAATCTCCAAGCTAAATACAATTTTAATTTTTTAAAATTAAAAGAAAACTGTAAAGTCATTTTATATTGCATCTCAAATAACAATTGATTCGAATTTATTATTTTTTTATTTTTTTTTCATGTGATGAAGCCATACATCCTTTCTTATTTCTAGAAGATTTAAGATCCCTTACATCTCCTATTTTCATTTCTAGATTTCATTTTGAGACAGAAAAAAAGTTGTTGAACAAATCTCTAAAGAAAATTCAAGGAAAATAAAAAAAAAAAAAGGAAAAAAACAAACCGTCTATAATAGTTCATACTTAAAATTTAATTTAGAATTCTGTCAAGAACAAATGAACGAACAAATTGAAAATTGATAGTGATAAATATTCCCATCACAATTCCTTTTTTTTTTTTAAAAAAAAAACACTTTGGTGTCTGACACTAGTAACAATTCAAGAGAAAATATTTTATAAAAAAAAAAAGAAAAAAAATATCAAATGTCAGCCATTTCCAAGCAGTTTCATTCAAGGAGTATATTAATATATACAATTATACAATAGTATTGCAGAATGTCCTTTGGAAATATTTTAGAAAAGATTTTATTTTAACCCAAAAATCCCAAACAAATTGAAATCTTTTCTTAGTCGACTGAGAGAAAAACAACAACAAAAACAATAATAACAACAAAAAGAAAGGAAATTAAAAGATAAAACCTTGGGAAAATTCGAAAGGAAAAATAAAACGAAAAATACTTAAAGAGTTGAACTAAAAATCTGAAGAATCATTTTTCCTCTAACATAGTTTTGTTTTTTTTTCCATTGTTTGTTTTTTTGTAGTTTTTGTTGTTGTTCTTGTTATTTTTCCATGAAAAACCAATAAAAGAAAATTAGAAAAGTAGGAAATAATGGTTTTAAGTAAAAACAACAAAAGGAAATAGAAAAATGGATCACAACTATATTAAAGGGGTCTACCACATTAATAAATATAGTTAGGATCCTGGTAACATTATGTACACTGTTAGTTGTTTTGTGTTTCTCCCCCAGTTTTATTATTCGCTTTTTAACTCATTACATGGGGCTCTTAATTTAAGAGACTGAAGAGGTTTTTCCATTTTGTTAAAG
The DNA here is from genome assembly GCA_963082915.1 of Dolichopus griseipennis. Lineage (NCBI taxonomy): Eukaryota > Metazoa > Arthropoda > Insecta > Diptera > Dolichopodidae > Dolichopus > Dolichopus griseipennis. The sequence continues at coordinate 10,240,089 of OY720442.1, forward strand.
GAAAATGAATAAAAATTAAGTTTCTAAGAGGGAAATAAAATGTTGATGAGTTTTTTTGAAAAAAGTAGATTTTTAAATGATGTAAAAGGAAATAAGAGTCGGTAAAAGTGATTTTAGAATTTCCACTGTAGCTTTAACTACAGTTTATAATACGCTAGTATCTATTAGAATGAGGGGGAGTCGAGAGTAAGCTATTTCTTCCATTTAATTCATTCTTATTTCAATCTCATCCTTGATTCTCAGTTTTATACTTAAGCAGTTTGCAATACTTATCCCACTATTCTAACTACGAATGGAGTCGATTTTACTTAACAGAAGCCGTGCACTCTTAGGAGGCTTACTATTCCTGAATTTAATCCTTTCTTATTCATTCTTATCTTAAATCCTCAGTTTTCTACTCAAGCAGTTTGAATGCTTATCCAACTGCTCTAGCATTGGATGGAGTCGATTTACCTTAAGGAAGCCTTACACTCACAAGGAGGTTTAATATTTCTTGATTCCTTTTAAAGGTTTCCATGTCCCTTTTGAAAAATAAAAAAGCTATTTTGACAGCAACTAAAGTTTCTTTGTTTTTTCAGAGGCCTTTGGAGATACTATAATCTGACTTCAATTTGGAATGTCGTCTTAATCAGTACAATAATGGTTTTTAATTTTAACTGAAATTCAGTAAATTTTCTTAAAATCTTATTCTGGACATGACGACATCATAGGTTTGAAAATTAGATTTTCATAAATACGATAGCCTTGATTCCGTAGTTGACTTATCAATTACGACTTGTGAAAGATCTGTCTAGAACTCTAGAGGTTCCGTCGTAATTGAGCGCCTCTTGGATCTCCTCCCTTTTGATTTCTGATCATAGTAATCTAATCATTTATAAGAGTGATCATAGCTTGATTCCGTAGCTGTTTTATTAGCTAAAAGTTACAAAAGTTTCATCCAGGGGATCTGTTGTAGGTAAACGTCTCCTGCAATTTTTTCTTCCTTCTTTTGTGGTAATCCTATGATTGATACTTTAAAAAAAATGACAAATGCTAAACAAATCAACATAGCGACGAAGATATTTATTCTTCGTTCCATGACAATATACTTAAAATGTTCCATTGGATGATAAGATCATCGATTCAAAATTACAAAAGTTAATCTACAGCAGTTTGAGAAAAAAAAATATTTAAAATACTTTGTATAAAATTAGAAGAAAACATCAGCTACTAATTTTCCTCAAAATTTATTAAACAAACAAAGTTAAAAGGAAAGGAAATGAAAAATTTTCCAGATTCTGAACTGCGAACATTTTCATTATTCAAAAGTTAAAGTATAAAGTTATTCTAGAATTTACAAAATTTCGCAAAAAAAAGCAACTAGCACTGGTTTGGGATAAAGGATGAAATAAATTAACTAAGAACCTTAACTTAGAAAATATGATAAGGAAAAAAATTTTTCATGAAAATGCTCTTGAAACATCATTCCATAGCCGTTTTATAGTCGGGAATTTAAAAACAGTTTTCACTAAGAAAAAGAAGGAAAATAAAAAAAAATGAAATTATTAACAGGAATTTTCTTTTGTTAACCTGAAGCTGTTCAAAACTGTTTAAAAATTTAGGATACTGATCTTTTGTAATTTTTATTATGTTTTATATATATATATATATATATACATATATATAGGATGGTTATTTTGGACCTTTAAAAAATATCATTTGCATAAATAAATATTGCATAAAGAGTCAGAAAAACAAAAGAAACTTTTAAATAGATAAAATTTTCACCGTAACCGTAATAGCCGTTGATTGTATTTTTCTGTAGACTCAATGTATTAAGATAAAATTTAAGAGGCGGTTTGATCACTGGAAAGGTGATTTTATACAAAATATTTAAGGTAAGAGACTTGATATGAACGATTTATCCTTCTCATAATAAGTTCTTTACAAAAAGACCTGTTTCTATTACAAATTCCTTAAGAAATTATTTCAAGGCCTGTCTTAAATAATCCCATTGCACAGTCAAAATACATTCCATTAAACAATACAAAATATGTAACAAGAATCTAAACTTTGGGACCTAGGAAATGCGTAATAATGAACTAATAAAAGCATTTTAAGGATTTGAGTGTTCATATTTTAAAAATAAAACTATTATGTCATAAAAAATTACAGGTCATGCTTCAGGTTGATAAAAATTAAATTAATTATATTAATAAGATTTAAGAATTTGAGCGCAGAATATCTACCAAATGTTTGTATTTTAAAAAATCGAATATAACTTTGTAGAATTTAACATATCTTGAACGATTCAAAAAACTTTTAAAAACATACGTTGAATATCTAACTGCCACAGTAGATTAATAGTATAACTAGACAACCAAACTTCATTAGCATCAAATTTTCTAATCTCCTCTTTTCAAATCTTCTTTTCTTTAAATCTTAACTGTAAGTGGAAGGGAAGGAACCTAATTTTTTTCCCCTTGTAGTTTAAAAAATAAGATACAATTTGCTTGATACTAAGTGGTTATTACTCAGATATTTTGTTTTTTCATTTTTTTTTTTAAATTAGGAAGGAAATCTCATTGAAATTTTAAAAGATGTCAAAAAGGGTTGTCCTTACAAAAAAAAAAAAAAACCAATTTTTTAAGATAAAAAAAAGTCCTCCTGATGTTAAAAAAATTTTTGGAAGATAGGAACAATATATAAAAAAGGTCACAGGTGATATTACAAGATTTTAAAATTTGTTTTTTCAGTTTTTCCTATCCATGAAAATGAGTCAATAATGTAAAATGATATAATAACTGTATCAATTTTCATAAGACTTTTCTTTTAGTTGGGTATTATGTTTTATTAATTTTTTTTTATTTTAAGATTTTTTATTTTTTTTTTTATTTTATAAAAAGTCCATTTCAAAGAAATAAAAAACGATTAAGTATTTTCTGATATGTATCTTTAAGATACTAAATTTATTATTGAAGAGTTCTTAAATAGATTTAGAAAACAAAAAATTGGGATATTCATTTAAGAAAAGTAATTTAAGTAAATAGATACTATTTTAAATACGGGATGTAATATCCATCTGTTGATAGTTTGTTTATTTTAACGATCACACTGTTTGTTTTTTGGTTTTAATAGTATGCGAGATGGAAAGGAAGAGTTTAGAGTTTGGAATAAGAATCCAGTTTCATTAATTTGTTTAACGAAGCGTTAACAAGGCGGCAGAGATATTAGAGAGCTTAGTTGATTTTAACTTCTCATACAAAAAAAAATCTTAATTTGTAACTATTATAGAAATTAAAAGTTCGTATTTTTTTCTATACTCAAGGTAATCTGTTAAGTTTAATATTGATAATTATGATAGGGAAGGATGGGAGAGTTGGAAGAGTTTCGAACAAAAAAAGACCGAAATCTTCTTTAAGAAAAAAGTTATACCATAACTTACTCCAAAAAAACTAGTGGATATTTTAAGAGAAAATATACTTCTTTCACATGAATTAAGTCCTTCTTCAACTGAAGTTTGTCTATTTTCAAATGAATTTTTTTTTTCAAATAAGTCAAAAATTTTCAAATGAAACTCATGTTTTTCAAAAATCGATTTTTCCAAAAAATCGATGATTGGTCCCTTATTTAAAAAATCGCGAAATCTGGGAAGTCAGAAGTTAAACTCACATAAGTTGAAAAGCTAGTTCCCAATCTATAATAGAAACTTAAAAAAGGAGAAAAAAATTAATATAAGTCCCAAACAGTGGGACCTAGACTATTTTTGGTGCAGCTTAAAGAGTCCAAGTTATTTTAGTATTTTTTTCTTAAATAAAATCAGTGAGTCCTCTTTTTCAAATATGCTGATCCAACTACTGGATTTCAATAAACAGGGCTGATTAAAAAATTAACAATTTAATTTGAATATGAAAAAGGACCAAGTTCATATGATAAAAGTTTAGTTAAAAAAAAATTAAACTGAACGGAATTCCAATACTTAACACCTAATGTTTTCCTTCCTTAAGTGATATAAATTGAAATAAAAAAGGTAGTATGGTCACTCTTATATTATCATGTAGAAACAGATTTGATAACTAAGAAATATTTTAATTTTATCTAATATTCACTTATCAATTACTAAAATTTAAAATACTCACCATATAAAGACAACAGGATTGATAAAAGCTTGATTTTCCACTCAAGTCATAGTTCGACTTAAATTAATTAAATAACGTATGAGTGAACTTTAATGTTCGCAATACACATACACTCAAAAACTGAATTATTTCTTTTTAAAAAAAATTAAACTTCGAATATAAAAAAAATTTTAGAACTTTGAGTTGATATAGAATCCGTCCCGCCTATGGCCCGATCAACATTTAAGTCCTTTTTAATTGAATCCGCAGAAATTCTCATCGTATTTACATATATGTACTAGTATTCAGTTAGAAGGTAGGAGCAACTTATAATTTGGGTTTAATCATGAGTTCTACCATGAGAGACAATTACTTAAAAAAACAATGATATCCTTAATGAACCAAAATAATGCATTATCAAAATAATATCAACAGATTACGGAAGATTTAATAGAAAATGTTGAGATTTTTTCTATAATAATTAAAAAAATATATAAAAGTTCCAATATGTATACATGTGTATATATATATAAATCCTATACATTATTTATATTTCCTTATTTTTTAAAATTTACTGAAACGTATAACAAAATCCTCAAAAAAAAAATATAAGTCGCATTATGATGTTATCACTTTATAATAAATTTAATTTATATAAATAAATAAATATTATAAAAATGCGCAGTCAATTCTTTTTTTTAGCTTTTTTTTCTTTGCAATATTTTTTCTAAAAATTATTTAAGAAAATAAAAGAAAAAATAACTGTAAAATTAATTTAACTGTTTTTTCGCACGAAAAATCAAAGCTAAATAAAAAAAAATTTCATCATCATCATCATCATCACCGTGATCATCATCAAAGAAATTAAAAAAAAAAAAAAATATGAAACAAAATAAATTATAATATACTTTTTTTTAAAAATGTCCTTATAGTCCTTAGTACCATGCTGACACATAGAAAAATCCCTCCATTGAAAATTGAAAATCATTAGAGCTATAAAAGCATTTTATACAATAAAAAACAAAAACAAAAATACAAAAGGAAATAGAATTAAATGTAGGAAATTTTTTTTGAAAAAATAAAAAAATTAAAAAAAAAAATCTAATCCCTTTAATGTACTACCGTTATTATATCCTTTACTTTTTTCTTAACTTACTTATTTCTTCTAAACAAATTACAACTGGCCCTCAATAAGATATTTATATGTGTATGTATATTGTATATATATGTATTCCAATCTCTCATACTCAACTCAAAACAAAACAATTCAATAATAAAAAAAGTAACAGTAAATTTTCTAATACTTTCCAGTTCATATAAAAGAAAACATACAAAAATTAAAAAAACAATTTTTTTACTTTTAAAAGCTTTGTCTCTTTCTTTCCTTTTACTCTTATTTTTATTTCCTATTTCTATTATATATTGTATTTGTATCATACATGGGTATACACATACAGTGTTTTTGCACACACATATACTAACACATATCGGAATAATAATATCCAGAAAAAAAATTATACTTTTCTTTTCATCTTTCTTTCAAAAGTTTTCCATTTCCAAAAATTTTCCAATTTTTTTATTAACAGTGTGTTTTTTTTTTTGGAAATAAATCCTTTTCTTTATAGTATTATTTTCTTTATGTGGAGGTTCTCGTCCTTTTTTAAGGAACGGCAGAAGGTACTTATGTTTTTATGGTAGGAATTTCTGTTGTTGGCATGTATTCAACTTATTTAATCTTACAACCAATTTGGGTTTTAGTGTTTGTAATTTAGAAAAACTAGGTTAAGACTTAGAATCCAACTTTATATTCAATTCTTAAGCTAGTTGAATTGACATTTTTTTCGAAATTCCTGTAATTTTATTCTAACTCGAATCCCGGGAATCCACTAACAAACATGCCTTACTTAATATTTTAAGTCTGTAATATATACAGAGCTTACTTAGCATAGCAAAGTTGAATATATTTTTTAAAAGAAAATTGTAGTTTCCATACTTTCAGATACCTAAACAGAATATTATACTAATCCCAGTGTACCTACTCCTTGTGTCCCATTTCTAATTCATTTTTAAGAAGCTTCTGAACTTTCAATCAAAGTTAGGAACTTTCCTCAAAACCAAATAGTTATCAATCATATTTTTTTATACGTAGACCTAAGGTACGAACAGATACCATAAGTTTTACAGTTAGGTAGTAAAAACCCTCGAAATGGCCAAAAACCAACTATGTTACCCTATAATATTTCAAAAATCGTAAAAAAACAAACGTTATTATAGTAGTAAAAGTATTGGAGTTCGTTCAGAAAAAAAAATTGAAAAAAAACACAAAAGCTGTAACGGTAAAAAAAAATTAAATTACTCCAAAAAAAAGAAAAGTAGAAAAAAAATCTATAAAAGAGGAAAATATTCATACAAAGAAAATGTAATAAACAAAAAAAAAAGAAAAACAAACAAAAAAAAAAATAAAGAAATATTACGTGAAAATTTACCTGAATAAACCTCAAGGATATTTTTAGCTTTAAATAAACATTAAATTGAAATCGAAATAAAAATATACCCTTTTATAGGTAGCTGCTAAAATAATTCTTTTATCAATGTTTCTTTTGTAACACCTTTGTATACAATTAGTAACTTTTGTTAGGAAAAACCTAAAAAATTCTAAGAGCCTAAGGTATCTATAACATTAAAAATTCTTACGCATGCAGCTTATTTTTGTGTAACAGGGAACTATGTCCTGTATATCGAGTTTGACACCAATCTTCGCTCATATAAATGTTCGTCTGGTTTTGGAATAATACGATTCCCATGACTAAAAGATTTAACCCATTGACCTTAAGTATCAAGGTCATTTTTCAATTCGGCCTAAAAGCATTCTAAGAATGCTTCAAATACTTTATTCTATTTAAACTGTGGAGTTGATTGAAGCAACGGGTGAGAATTAGAGCAACGTTAAGAAATTCTGGGTATACTTTAAACAACCAATGAATGTTATTAAAAATACTTAAAATTGAAATTATGCAAATAAATCTTCGTTTTCTATGCCGAACCAAGAACTTTCGATTCAATTAATCCATTGCTTTAGTAATCTATCTGTTACTATTTTTTTTTAATAATCCCATCAATTGCTTCTCGTCTTTATTTTAAGACTCTTCTAAAAATTCTTCATACCACCCTTCTTTCCTTTAACACTGTAAATGCAATGTCCCTTTTTAAAGGTTTTTTTTTAAACTAAGGCCTCGGACACACAGACACCGATTAGGCAATTTCAAACATATTATATACTTATATCATATACTTATAGACAGTTATAAACATATAGTGGATCATATAGAGAGAGACAAGTGAGCGTAAAATTGTATAACCATTTGCCCGCAAAAAAAGGTTCGCATTACTTTCTGTGTGATCCAGGCCTTAAACATCAAATAAAACAATATTTTGTAATTATTTACAGAATCTTAATATTTTACAATTTTTAATAGGATACAATTAAAATTCAACCCATTTGATAAACCAAATTGGAAAGTTGTTTTAAAGTTTTTCTTTGATACTAAAAATCATTTTCCTGAAAATCAGTCAATGCATCCAATATTAAATTCAATTCAAAAATCATGCCTGCAAAAGAAATCTGAAGTAATAAAAACTTGTATTCTATTGCAATCAAAGGCAGAGACTCTTAAAACTCAAAAATGTGAAAAGTTTTTAAAAAAATATGAATTGGTACACCCTTGAAATATTTTCTAAAAAAAAAATTAGAATGTACTAAAATTGTTATTGTTAATTTCTAATTGAGATTTAGTTTAAGTTTGCTTTTTTTTTAACTATTGCACTATTAAATACTTAAGTGGTGTTATGGTATTATATAAACATTTGCTAGTCATTTAATACATAAAGAAAATAAAAGGGTTATGATGAAATTTTATATACCTTGTATCTTGTAGATTCATGTGTTTGGTATATAAATGTATCATGTATCAAATAAAAGTAAAGTGCACTTTAAATATTTTGAAGAGTTCGTTTTTTAAAAAAATAATTGAATTACTCAAGTTTCTTTTAAAATGCCAAAAATTAAACTTGAGGGGATTATTAAAATTTATCTTTTAAGTTGAAGAGGTGGAATCACCAGAACAACCTATAAAAAAATGATTGCAGTAAGTGTTTTCTTCCCCCGAGAGGCAGGAGAAAGCATCGAAAGCCACACATTGAAACTGTACGCAGTTCTTTTGGGTAGTGAGAGGCGTACTAAGCCCACAACCTTTCCGAACCGAACTTTAGAATGGGGTCTTTAATAAAAATGTACAGTTTGCTTTTGGAGATAAGAATTAGGAAAGGAAACTTAAGGAATTAGAGATATTCAATTGGAGATGTTTCTGATTTGAGGTACATTTCTGATCCATTCAATGTAATTCAATTAGTTCACTTATAAATTCAATTATAATTTGATACCAGACTTAGGTAGGATCTGGAAACTGTAGAACTGGGGAACTCGTTTTCATTTAAACCCCCTCAGGGCTGCATCCCTGCCACTCGAGTATTAAATCTCCAGCCAATGCCATCCTATAACTTCAATTATATCTTGATACCTGTTTTTTATAGACCTACTGATCTATTTAATTCTTTTCAATATACATTGTTTCCAATAGATTTAATTCAGATATAGGATATATCATAATTCTTACACTCAGTTTGATGTATCCTAAAATAATACGGATTTATTTTTTTTTTATTAATCTTTTTTTGCACAAAACTTTTTCCACTTCAAATTACTTGAAGAATTTTTTTTTTTTTGTGTTATGTCATAAATTTTTACTTGTATATCCATAGAACCATTGTACTCTACTCCACAAGTTGTTACAAAAATAGAAAAACTGTTGTACTTTTGTATTTTAAAGTTGTCTTACAAAAAATTGTTTTATTAAATTTAAAGGTTTGCGTGTTAAAATATGTGAAGGAAAGGTGAAGAATATATGAAGAAATATATATTTATATATATATATATATATTTTAGCTTTAAATATATATACCCAAATTTGTATAATGGCTAAAAAGAATGGCTAAAATTTTTATAGAAATTGAATTTTTCTTCAACATTTAGACTAGAAAACTCAAATTTTGAAGTATCCCAAGACTGAGCTCGACTTCATTATCTGTATACCGTACAAATCTTACCTATTACAAAGTTCGAACTTTATCCAGCTTAATCCTGATTCCCAAATCCTATTCCCAATTTTCTTTTCTAATCCAGATCCTTAAAAGCTATCAATATGTATGTATTTAAGTTTATTCAAAGTGTGGTTTTAAAAAGCAGGAGTAGTTCTAGTTGGTTAAAGTTCAGCGACTTCCAGGTGAAAATTGTACAGTGGTTCTGGATGGATTTCGACGCTTCCGGTCAACACTCGTATAAAAAAAAGGAGAAAAAGTATGACTTGCCTTAACTTTAAAAATAAGCCTATCCTAAATAGAAATATTTTAAAGTCTGTAGCCTTTAGGTGACCAATTCCAAAGTGAATTATATAAAAATTACCGCTTATTAATGATACAACAAGGTTTAAAGAGTAAGTGTTTTTTTTTTTCCTAAGGGAGTCAAAAAACCTTCAAAAGGCACCTGAAATCCTAATCCTCCAGGTAGTGTGAGATTCCTACTCAACTAGGACAACCTCCCCGCGTAGCCAAAGTTATGGGATAAGCTCCCTAGCTACTTGCGCTGTATTATGGCTGAAAAGAAGCGACAAGAGATAAATATAAAGTTCTATCAAGGGTTGTATGGGCAACCCAAATGGTATAAGTTGACTTGCTTCTTGAATTTTCCTAGATCATATGTATTAGGAAACACATACACATGCTTCTTAGTCTCCACAATTATTTTGTAAAAAATTTCAAAAATTAAATTAAAGGATCTGAAATTATTTTGAAAGAGTAAATTTGAAAGTACTGAACCTTTCTGTTCCTTAATTTTGTTTCCTGTCTGTATATAAATATTTTATTGAAGTACCTATGTATGTATTCATGTATGTATGTACGCGAAGGCTTAAAAAAAAAATTACAACGGAAAGAGTAGAATAAAATCAACAATAACCATACAATGAGGAATTTCCTACTTGACTTGTTATAACTTTTTTTATTATTTTTTTAATCTTTTAAAAAAATAATGGTTTAAGATAATATTGAGTTAAAAAATTCAAAATGGAAAAAAATAATCTGCGACTGGAGATTATTTTTGATCTTTAAATTAAAAATATATTTTATTTGAGTAAATCAAAGTTATGACGACCAACTCTTTAAAATGAATCCGTAAGCCAATTAAAATAAATGTTGAAACTTTACCAGGTTGCGGTTCCGCATTTCAAAGATGTGGAGCTCAAACCCTGGTTAGATAGTATCTAATAAAATTATTAAATATTTAGCAATTATATACAATTGGAAGCAGGGACTACAGCTACCTCATTCATTCTTGTATTATGGTACCTAATAATAATTAAAAAAAAATCTAAAGATGTGCTCACCATGTCAACTATTATTATAAATCACATTTAATTTAAAATTTTCTAAATACGGGAAGTAAACCCATAATAGTTTAAGTTAAATCTGAATTGAAAATTTGACTTGAGCTGAATTGAAAATTTAGAAATCGATCTTAATACATAATGGAATTCAATTCTCGCTTTTATATTGCTGTCTTCTGAAAAACGAATTTTTAATTTAATAATACCTTTGAGAATTTTTTTTTCGTATTTTTTTTTTTTTGTTTAGAAGTTAAAAAAAAATAAATGTATATAAATATATATATATACAAATAATTTGTTTAGTTTTCCTTTATGTCTCCTACTTTTACTATCTGTTGTAAAAGTATTGAAATCGTAAGAAATCGAACCCTGAAACTTTTGTACTTTTTGTAAGTTTTGAAAATACCTAAAAATGGTTTCCAAATAAATCTCAAGAGGCTTGTTTAGAGAGGTAATTGGAGGTTCGGAGATCAAATAACCAAAAAATTATGGCTAAAGTAAAATTGAAAAAATAGGTTCAATGAGGTTAGATCTTAAAGAAGTCGAATCTGAAAAATTGTACATTATTTATATATTTACGAGTATATCTGTAAAAGTAACTTTATACCTATTAAGGTACTTTTAAAAATCAGGATTCATCATTAGTATATGATATGATAGAAAATTTATAAAAATATAAACTCAATTCACGAAAAAATCGATTGGAGAACAATTATGACATATTTATTATCCTTATCCTTATCCTTATTTTATCTATCTTATTATTTTTCCTTTTAAATTTAGCTTTTAACTTTTCCTTAACAGATTTCAATATATACAAAATTAAATAACATACACTTATACAATAAGATAAATATATACACAAATACGTCTATATAAATATATACAATACATGTTCTTGAATATAATATGTTTTTTTTATTATTATTATTTTCTTTTAAAGAGCCTCTCATTTTAAGAATTTTCCTATTTTGTTTTTTTGCTTTCTTTAAGTTCCTGCATCCTGTATCCATTTAATTCGTCTTTTTATAATCTTTTATGTTTTTCTTTTGTGCAAAGTTAAGCAAAAAGAAAATTTTGTGAAAATTAATAAATAATAAATTAATAAAATAAAATATATAATATATAAAAGAAAAATTAGAAAAAAATAAATTAAATAAAAGAAGTTGAGTTTTTTTATACTTGTGTGACAATGATGGTAAATCATGTTTTATTCAAAGTTGTTGAAAAATTTTTGGAAATTGTTTTTGAAGGTATAATAAATATATTACTAGCTTTATAATTGGTTATATAAAGTAAAATCTTAACTGTTGTTGCGTTTTATGAGATTTCAAAAATTTCCCGGTTCGATTTTCTATTAAATTGTAAGATCTTGAAAATCGTACGTCAGAGATGCTAGAAGTAACTGGGTTAAACGTCTATTTTGTGACAGTTTAAACTCCGTTTAAGATAGATGATTATTTAATATATTATGTGAAAATATAATCTGGCTATTGTACTTATTCACTAAAAAATAATGATTAAAACAGTAATTTGCTGTGATTCTCCTCTTTTTTGCTTAATTCAAACTCTTAAATTTTTTTAGCCCCTGTAAGTATGCAATTCTTTTATTTGCAATTTAGTAATCCACAATGGTGGCCTTTTTATTTAACTCTGATGAAGTTTTAAGTATTTTTTTAATATAATTTATAAATTAAATTTATCATTTTCAAAATCTCTTCAAGATTATCGATTTATAAATTTTCCATATGCAAAATTTTTACACTTTTTAACTGCCAACTGATAAAGTAATGATTCATGCTAAGATGTTATAAAAGACAAAGTGTTGTGATGGACAAATTATTAAACAAACATTTAATTAAATTGAAAATAACGGATTTTTTATAAAAAATTATCACATTTAAATTTTTTTAAAACAGTTTTTTATAAACAGTTTAAAAAAAAATTTCCAAAAAATTTTTTTAACTCTTTAAAGACTCATTTAATTGCTCTGAGCTGTTATAAATCTGTTTACAGATTGTATTGAATTAATTATGCAATAAGAAAGAACGTTATTGAACTTTGTTTTTTACTAAAAAAGTATTAAGTGTTTAATTTTTAGCTAAGACTTGAAAATTTTAACAAATTAAAATAAATGGAAATTATTATAATTAATTTGTTAAAAGTCTGCAGGTTTAATATTATTGAAAATAATTGCTTCGGAATTTCTTGACTACTTAACACACAAAGAAAATTAATTTCTTCTTTCTTTTAAAAAAAATTTCAAATTCTTCTTTTTTAGTAACAATTTCGCTTAAAGTTATTTTATAAAATTTTTTTCATATTCTTGTAGATCTAAATCTTAAAGGAATCATCTTTGGTTTTTACAAAAAAAAAAACTTTGGTCAGCCCCAAAATTTGTTTATGAAATGGATGTAAATGGAATAATTTGCTTTAAGGGATATTTTGGTATTTTTTCTTTAAATTTCCCAATAGTAAAAAATTTAAAAAGTTTTAAATGAAAAAATAAAATATTTTTTTTTTATAGTAAAACAATTTGGGAAGATTTCCAGGAACATTTCTACTTCTTTGGAAAAAAAGAAAATTTTTTTGCAAGTTTTCTCTAATGAATAAAAAAATTTGGAAATGTTTAACAAAAGTTTGAAATTCTAGTTTAATCTCAAATAACTGATCTTAAAGATTTTTTTAAATAGAAGAAATGAAGAGAACATTTAGAAAGCCATACAATAGCTGCTAATGGGGAAAAGAAAATTGAAATTCAAACAAAGTAAGTTATTTGATAATGGGAGATAGTAAGGAGCAAAATTACGACTTATAAAATTTCGATTTTTGAAGAAGATTTTTGAGGTATTTATATGTATGTAAAGTATAATTAGAAAGGACCTTAGAGTTGGTTATAAAGTCAGAATTATACGCTTTTTCCAGAATATTTATATACTAAGATTTTGAAGATTGACAGGGTTTTGAGTTGGATATAAAATTACGCTTATACTGTTCCAACAACCTGTATAACGTTTTATTTAGCCCTTTCGTTGGGCCCCTTTCGTTGGTTGGGCGAACAGGTTGTTCGCATTTGAATGCGAAATAAAGCCATATCATTTTCTAAAATTTTACGAAATAAAGCCATATAGTAAAATTGATACAAATTCTAACACTAAAATGAAAAGAATGGTATAAGATTTCGGATACCTAATTCATTCAAAAAATTAATAAGTTCCTAATTTTTTTTAATACACTGTAAACATGTTAAATAATATTATATTTTCATTACGGGGGCTGCCGCCCCCGAACCCCCGCTAACTCAATTATTGAAGCTAGATTTTGAATCCAACACTAAAATGAAAAGAATGGTATAAGAATTCGGATACCTAATTCATTAAAAAAATAATAAGTTTCTAATTTTTTTAATACACTGTAATAAAACATGTTAAATAATATTATATTTTCATTACGGGGGCTGCCGCCCCCGAACCCCCGCTAACTCAATTATTGAAGCTAGATTTTGAATCTAACACTAAAATGAAAAGAATGGTATAAGAATTCGGATACCTAATTCATTAAAAAAATTAATAAGTTTCTAATTTTTTTAATACACTGTAATAAAACATGTTAAATAATATTATATTTTCATACGAAGGCTGCCGCCCCCGAACCCCCGCTAACTCAATTATTGAAGCTAGATTTTGAATCAACACTAAAATGAAAAGAATGGTATAAGAATTCGGATTCCTAATTCATTAAAAAAATTAATAAGTTTCTAATTTTTTTAATACACTGTAATAAAACATGTTAAATAATATTATATTTTCATTACGGGGGCTGCCGCCCCCGAACCCCCGCTAACTCAATTATTGAAACTAGATTTTGAATCCAACACTATAATTGAAAAGAATGGTATGAGAATTCGGCATAGCTATTTCATACAAAAAATAATCAACCCTAATTATAAATATAAATATTCTGGAAAAGGGGGCAATCCTGGTTTTGAATCCAACTCTAAATCCCTCCTAATTGAGAATCCCACATATACAAATATATAAATATTCTGGAAAAAGCGTAAAACCCTGCTTTTGAAACCAACTCTAAAACTCCTTCCTAACTATTTAAATAAAAAAGTTTGGAAAATTAAATTGCTCTATTTCACAAATAAAATTACTTCTGATTTTGTAGCCTAAGGGCCTTTCTAATTATATTTTACATACATATTTAAATAAAAAAAATTTAAAACTTTGAGGTTGTCACCTCCAAAATCCCTCAAAACAAATTGTCAGAACCAAACTCAATATTATATCCAAACCTAAAATGCATTCTTACATTTTAAATTTGCCAAAAAGGCAAAATAAATTTATGACAAATAAAGTATGAAAATGTATTTTTTTAATAAAATTGTTGCGTCATTTTTGCATTTATGTTCTCTGGTGGGGCTATTTGTCAACATATGCCATACTTGTTATATACCGTTGGAAAGAGTTTTAAGAGACCTTTCTAATGGTATAATAATAATACAGGGTGTTTTTGAAAATTTCACGGTTATAGTAGTTTTTTTGAAAGTTTGATTTTTTTTTTTTTTTTTTTTAAATTTTCACTTTAAATTGCAATATCTCAAAAATGGTAGCACCGATCCAGATGAAACAAGATGTTTATGAAAGACAATATCATGCCCTACAATATTGTAAGATGTTGGTTCCAGTTTTATGGACTAACAGGAAAAATATAACATTTTAATAAAAATGCTACAAAATCTTAGGAACATTTTGTAATGCATTTTTTCGACCACTAGATGGCGCCATCGCCACTAATGGTGTATATATTCGGAAACTTGGAGATATTTAGTACCGTTATGTGATGACGTCATCTTGATAGCTCACAACCCCTTTGCGGAAGTTTTGCCCAAATATCATCTTTTCTTACAATTCCCCTTGGCAAAACAGGGCATCCACTTATCCTTTCAATTTGCTTCTATCTAAGACTATAAACTGTACTTGTCAACTTGTTAATTCTTTCAATATTGTTCTTTTTCAGCGTTTTTTAGATTTTTTCATATTACCTCTTTCTTATAGACGTGCTAAACTAAAGCTTCACTCGACATCGACTGATTGATGTTGTAAAGACTTCTCATTATATAATATACGTGATTCGGTAAACCACATCCGTAATATAAAAATAATATATAGCGTTTAATTCAAAATCAAAGTTGCCGCTTTTTGCAGAATATGTATATCTAAGTCTTCATATTTATAATTGACATTTTGTGAGTTGACCTTTTGTACAACTCGACTTTTTGAAATCGACATTTTGGAAGTCGACATTGTGAGAGTCAATATTTGGTAAATCATTATAAATTCCCTGACCCACCTGATTCATCTCATTTATCATTCTTATCTCTATTTCCATAGGATCTTCCTCGCACATGCTCCTGAGTTTGCTGTTAGATATAATGTTTAGCTAGAGCCTAACGCATTTTTATTCGAGCATTCATATATGAAAACCTGTAACTTCTTTGTAAGCTTAGTTGTAATTACTACTTCTGAGTTGAATTACACTCCTTCACACATTTTATATTAATTTTTTATTCCTGTCGAAACCTTATTCGAAAAATTTTGTAAATTTTCTCAAATAGTCACTTCAAAAACTTTAGAACCTTTATCTCAATATAATTCTTTATTAAACTTCACACGTTTCTCATATAAATTTTTTTTTCAAATTCTATTTTTTTGCCCAGACCTCGTGTCTGTTGGAACACATTATTACCACCAACACGTTATAATAAGTTGAACATTTTTTTTAACTTTCATTTTAAGACTCTGACTTTTAAATACCTTTTAATTAATTCTTAAAGAAAATTCTTTAAATCAAATTTTTTTGTTTTTGATTAAATTGTTAAAAGTTTCGAAAGAAGAAAGAAAATTAAAATTAAATGGAAAAACAAAACTTTCATTGATTTTTTTTTAATTAAAAAATAAAAGAAAACACTGTTTAATTTTTGATTGAATTTTTTTTTTTTTGCAATTCGTTGAGGGTTTCAAAGTTTTTTGAATTTAACTCTCATTCTTCTTCAAAATGAAAGGAAAACGTTTATTTTAAATTAGTAAGTCTAAAATAAATCATGCATTTAATGAAAATAACGATGTCTGCTACGAAAATCGTGTATTTGATTTAATTGTTTAAACTTCTGCTAAATAAAATATTTAATTTTACAGTCCTAAATTCTACTCCAGTCCTTTAATTCCACAGTTCTAAAGTAATTCTAAAGTCAACTCTTCTTTCACTAGTGCCTGCTTGTGTTTGAGCTTAGAAATTTTTAATTATTTTTTCTCATATATTTTAAGCTTAACTAAAGTTCCTTATATTTAAAAAAATCTTAGTGATCTTGGGCGTCATGGTCTATTAGGAGTCCTTAAAATTTCCAGGAAAAGTCACAAATTGGAAATACTTTCCCAATTCATTATAGAATAATTAAATATCTTTATATTTGGTTCATTTTGCGTTAAAATTTGTTTGAAAAATTCTGGGTACCAATTAATTTCGTAATTAAACAGTTCTTTATATCAGTCTAGTTTCTTCTAAACTTCAGAAGCTATCAAATGCTATTTCTCCCACTCGTTTAAGAAATGGCATTAACCAAGGCAACTATAGACTAAGGGAACTAATAAATGAACCCCAATAATTATAAGGCCTAAATATTTCATTTCAAATCAACGTGGTTACAATAAAATTGAAATAATATAGAAAATATAATATACACAGCACAGAATAAGTTTGCATGTCCTAGATGAAATTCTTGTATTAGCAATAATAAAAAATTTCAGTTAAATTGAAAGGAATCGACTCTGTTTTTTATTTAGCTACAATTTACCTTAATTCTAAATCAGTAAAAAATGTTGTGGTCGATCTTTTCTAACTGAAAATGGTGATGAAGGGTAATCTTCAAAATTACCTAAGCAATTAAATCAATATTCTACCTTAAATTTTTGCTTTTAATGCGACTTTTATAAATGAAAATTTAAAAACTGTTTATGAATCCTTAATTGAATTTTAAAGAAAATTAACAAATCCCAAAAGTAATTTTTCGGATTTTTTAACAAAATTTTCCATTTTTTTTTTATTTTTCAAAATAAAAAGTTTTTCAAAAAAATTCAAAAAAAAAATTTACAAAAAAATTTTGAACGCACAATAAATGGATCAACTTTTTTCTTTAAATTTAAAATCTCAAGTTTCTAGACAGCATGAAGTGACAGATTGAAGCTTATAAAATCCACGTGAATTGTGTCAGTGGATTACACGTGCAACCCACCATTTAAAGTTTATTTTAGCTTAAGAAATTTTTTAATTTGTTTCAGTGTAAATCCAAGTCCATATCATTGTCATAAATATTCTATATATATACTTTAAAATGAACTTTTGTCCACAATTTATATTCCAAAGCTACTAAATTTTGAATACCTTTTTATTATTTCTTAAAAATATTTAGGTAATGTAGGACTGGAGGTATTTGAATTAAATTGTGTTATTAAAACTTGTTTTCAAAAATTAATTAACAAAATTTTTTAACAAAGTTTTTCTGAATTATGAAGCTCTGACATACTTTTTTTTAATAAAGCACATATAAAATAAATTTCGCATAAAGAATTTTCTTAAAAAAATTTAAATTTAAAAGGTAATATGTGTATAATTAGATATTCATTTCCATCCATTTTTCTTCCTCCATTTATTTCATTCCTTCTTTTCATATTCAAATTTTATTGTTTCATTTTTATATTTTTGAATTAATTTGCATACATGTATATTTTTCTACTTTTGTTCAAAATTGAAAATTTACATTATTACATACATGATTGTATGTTAATTTAAAATTCATATATGATGCTTTAATAAAAATTGTACTGTAGATTTTTAAACATATTATATTGTGTGCTTTTCCTTTCCTAATTTAAAAAAATTCAATTTAATTTAAGATTCTTTAAAATGTACTTTGGAAAATTATTCTGAGACCTAGGAATGTACTATGTGTAGGAGACTATTATATTTTACAAGTACTTTGTATGTCTACTGAATGAATAGTACTCTAAAAATTTACAAAACATCTCATTTGAGAGTTGAATTCAAAATCAGGGTATTTCCCTTTTTCACTAGGGTATTCCCTTGCTAATCGAAGCAGACTTTAAGTGACTTGCGAATTATAGTTTAAAATCTATTTAATCGTCTATCTTGAATTACTTATAAAATATCTTAAAAACTCTTAAGCCATTTTAAGAAAAAGTACTAAACCAATTTTCATAATTTAATTCCTGAAAAAATTTGTAAATATTCGTACTTCTAAAATATAATGTATTATTTATATAAAAAGTTATAATACCATTGGCAACTCTTTAAAACTCCTTCCAAATCAATTTCAAAAAAATCTAAACAGAAAATGTACTAGAATACAATAAGTACTAGAATTTTGTAACTAAAACTCTAAAAATTTTTGAATTTTTAAAGTAATCATTTCATTTTCATCTTTCAAATTTCGGCTTTTAATTGAAGTATACTTTCCGTCAAGGTAAATCGTGTTAATTTTTCTTTTTCATTTCATTTTTATTAAATTTTTTTTTTAATTCTAAGAATTTCATATAAAAATTTTTATTAGAAATAAAATTATTTTTTTTTTTTGTCAACATTAATATGAAAAAAAAAA
Source organism: Dolichopus griseipennis (assembly GCA_963082915.1). Classification (NCBI taxonomy): domain Eukaryota; kingdom Metazoa; phylum Arthropoda; class Insecta; order Diptera; family Dolichopodidae; genus Dolichopus; species Dolichopus griseipennis. The sequence continues at coordinate 10,259,360 of OY720442.1, forward strand.
ATTTAAATACCCAACCTTAATTTGATTTCATTAAAAATTGAAATTTTCCATCTCTTTCGCTCTCAATTTCACAAAAAACAAAAAAAATTTGTTCTCTATTAATTTTAATAAAAAAATTGAAGAAATTTTGAATATAAAAATTTATTTTATTGTTTTTAAAATGAGGCAAGAAAATTATTAAAATTTAAAAGAATTGACAATAGAACAAAGAAGAACGTAAAATTAAGAATTGCCAAGAGTTCATAACTCTTCTTAATTATTTTGAACGCAAGTAAAACAATTTAGGAACATTTGTGCTTTCTATATTAAATAATTTAATTTCATGAAGTTAAGCGTCTTCCCATGTTTAGATCCTCAATACAATATAGGATTAAACAAGATCTTCTTGGAAGTAATGATGACTTAATAGGATTTTACACAAATAATAAAGTTTTTAAGCACAAATTTTGAAAATTTGGCAAAACTTCCGCAAAGGGGTTGTGAGCTATCAAGATGACGTCATCACATAACGGTACTAAATATCTCAAAGTTTCCGAATATATATACCATTAGTGGCGATGGCGCCATCTAGTGGTCGAAAAATGCATTACAAAATGTTCCTAAGATTTTGTAGCATTTTTATTAAAATGTTATATTTTTCCTGTTAGTCCATAAACTGGAACCAACATCTTACAATATTGTAGGGCATGCTATTGTCTTTCATAAACATCTTGTTTCATCTGGATCGGTGCTACCATTTTTGAGATATTGCAATTTAAAGTGAAAATTTAAAAAAAAAAAAAAAAAAAATCAAACTTTCAAAAAAACTACTATAACTGTGAAATTTTCAAAAACACCCTGTATTATTATTATACCATTAGAAAGGTCTCTTAAAACTCTTTCCAACGGTATATAATAAGTATGGCATATGTTGACAAATAGCCCCACCAGAGAACATAAATGCAAAAATGACGCAACAATTTTATTAAAAAATACATTTTCATACTTTATTTGTCATAAATTTATTTTGCCTTTTTGGCAAATTTAAAAATGTAAGAATGCATTTTAGGTTTGGATACAATATTGAGTTTGGTTCTGACAATTTGTTTTGAGGGATTTTGGAGGTGACAACCTCAAAGTTTTAAAATTTTTTTTATTTAAATATGTATGTAAAAATATAATTAGAAAGGCCCTTAGGCTACAAAATCAGAAGTAATTTTATTTGTGAAAATAGAAGCAATTTAATTTTCCAAACTTTTTTATTTAAATAGTTAGGAAGGAGTTTTAGAGTTGGTTTCAAAAGCAGGGTTTTACGCTTTTTCCAGAATATTTATATATGTGTATATGTGGGATTCTCAATTAGGAGGGATTTTAGAGTTGGATTCAAAACCAGGATTGCCCCCTTTTCCAGAATATTTATATTTATTAATTAGGGTTGATTATTTTTTGTATGAAATAGCTATGCCGAATTCTCATACCATTCTTTTCATTATAGTGTTGGATTCAAAATCTAGTTTCAATAATTGAGTTAGCGGGGGTTCGGGGGCGGCAGCCCCCGTAATGAAAATATAATATTATTTAACATGTTTTATTACAGTGTATTAAAAAAATTAGAAACTTATTAATTTTTTTAATGAATTAGGTATCCGAATTCATATACCATTCTTTTCATTTTAGTGTTGGATTCAAAATCTAGCTTCAATAATTGAGTTAGCGGGGGTTCGGGGGGGGCAGCCCCCGTAATGAAAATATAATATTATTTAACATGTTTTATTACAGTGTATTAAAAAAATTAGAAACTTATTAATTTTTTTAATGAATTAGGTATCCGAATTCTTATACCATTCTTTTCATTTTAGTGTTGGATTCAAAATCTAGCATCAATAATTGAGTTAGCGGGGGTTAGGAGGCGGCAGCCCCCGTAATGAAAATATAATATTATTTAACATGTTTTATTACAGTGTATTAAAAAAAATTAGGAACTTATTAATTTTTTGAATGAATTAGGTATCCGAATTCTTATACCATTCTTTTCATTTTAGTGTTAGAATTTGTATCAATTTTACTATATGGCTTTATTTCGTAAAATTTTAGAAAATGATATGGCTTTATTTCGCATTCAAATGCGAACAACCTGTTCGCCCAACCAACGAAAGGGCCCAACGAAAGGGCTAAATAAAACGTTATACAGGTTGTTGGAACAGTATAAGCGTAATTTTATATCCAACTCAAAACCCTGTCAATCTTCAAAATCTTAGTATATAAATATTCTGGAAAAAGCGTATAATTCTGACTTTATAACCAACTCTAAGGTCCTTTCTAATTATACTTTACATACATATAAATATCTCAAAAATCTTCTAAACAAAACCCAACTCAATATTGCATCAAACTATAAAGTACATTCTTAAATTTTAAAATAAATATTTCAAATGGAAAACAAAAAGCCAAAATAAATTTATGACAAATAAAGTATGAAAATGTATTTTTTAATAAAATTGTTGCATCATTTTTGCATTTATGTTCTCTGGTGGGGCTATTTGTCAATATATGCCATACTTATTATATACCGTTGGAAAGAGTTTTAAGAGACCTTTTTAATGGTATAATAATAATACAGGGTGTTTTTGAAAATTTCACAGTTATAGTAGTTTTTTTGAAAGTTTGATTTTTTTTTTTTTTTTTTTTAAATTTTCACTTTAAATTGCAATATCTCAAAAATGGTAGCACCGATCCAGATGAAACAAGATGTTTATGAAAGACAATATCATGGCCTACAATATTGTAAGATGTTGGTTCCAGTTTATGGACTAACAGGAAAAATATAACATTTTAATAAAAATGCTAGAATATCTTAGGAACATTTTGTAATGCATTTTTCGACCACTAGATGGCGCCATCGCCACTAATGGTATATATATTCGGAAACTTTGAGATATTTAGTACCGTTATGTGATGACGTCATCTTGATAGCTCACAACCCCTTTCCGGAAGTTTCACCGAAAATTTATCTATTTATATATAAAAAACCCCTTTCCTCATACAATGTGATAAGAGAGTGAAGTACGCCTTTTCTTTTCAGGCGGGGTGAATATATTCTATTTAATAATTTTATTTATTATTTTGTACTATTTTGTATACGTACATCGAATATTTTATATTTTACTTTCTTGTATGGACATATATGGTCACCTAGGTGATTTTGTTAAGAATAATTACTTTTCAATCATTTCCTTTTCAATTAAATATTTCTAGACCTATACGGGAAACGAAACCGCACCACCTCGGTTAATCAGAATTTTTTAATAAAAAATTCCTACCTACCTACTACTTCACCAAGGTCCTTTATATTAAAAATACAAAAATATTCCGACAAACCACAAAATAAATTTAGGTCCTCCGTAGTATTTACTTTTCAAATAATTTTGAAAATTTTCTAAAATAAAAACAAGATTAATAAAAGAAATGAACATGAAACCAAACAAAAGACTAGGGACATATTTTTTATTTTGTATTCTTTCCAAGGATAATGATAATCATTGAAAAATTCTTTTTTTTTTTTCAAAAGAAATATTAAAATTAATTTTCAAAAAAATTTTAATGTAGTCAAATAATTAAATTAAAAATAAATAAACTTAACCTTTAAATTTTTATATTCCTTTACATAATAAATAAATAAAAACGAAATTTCCAGGTTTTGATGACAAAGATATTTGAAAAATTTGAAAATTTCTTCAAAATTTTGATGACAAAAGTTCTTAAATAAAATTTTAGATAGATAGGAATTTGAATAGAATTTTTTTAAAAGACTCATTTATTGTCATTCATGCAGTTAAAAAATTGGATAATTTTTCAGTTGAAATTTAATAGGAGCTTTCACCATAATGAGTTCAATTACAAAGGATGAAACTTAATTCTAAAACTAATCCAATAAATTTAAAGATAATGTATTAGCTAGAGTAAGCATATTCTGAGCCAGAGTATAATCCTTCCGATTATTTAAGTTCAGACTTCGGATCGTCATTAAGACTTCACCTTCTATATTTAAGAATGAAAACTAGATGTATATATTATCAATTGATATCGCAATCATAATATTTAACTGCTACGTCAAAAAAACTTGGTACATATTATCAGGCCAATTACCAACTGATTTTCATTTGTTACATGATAGTTATTTAATACGAACGCATCGCATTCTAAAAATTTTTTTGCAAAATTTTCATTCATAATTTTCCAATTTTCATTTTCAGCCACGTAAAAATATATACATATCGATTATTTATCCTCATTACATTACATTTTAGTACATTAGTAATTACTAATTAAATATGTAGGTTTATTTTTAATCTTTGGAAGTATCCTTTAAAATTTCAAAAGATTATCAATATTAACCCTTGATAATTGCAAAAAATTTGACACCAAAACGTAATTAAAAGTGATACTAATTCCAAAATTGAAAAAAAAATAAATCCTTCAAACAAAAATGTGCACCTACTTAAAATTTGCTTATAAATTATTCAATGAGTAATAAATAATAAGTACATTTACGTCAATTACCTACTCTAATTAATTTTAATCAAATTGATGCGTAAAATACATTCTATACAAATACTTGCACAAGCATATTAACATAATAATAATATCATTTTAATGTTATTTTTTTTTTGTAACTTTTTTCAATGACGTTTCAAATGTCAAATATTAAAAAATAAAAACAAAAATTTCAAAAAAATGTTTTTAATTAATTATCGAATAATTTAAAATTATTTAAATGACTTTTGACATTGACATGTTTTAATTTGTCACAAAAATGTTGTTAATCCAAAAAAAAAATTAAAAAAGTTGATTGTAATTATTTTTCCAAATTAACCTGGCACCGAGTGTTACCAGTTATCATAATTATTTTAAACTTTTACTATGAATTATGAAATAATAATAAAAAGTTAAATTACAATTACTAACTTTTTGTTAAATTGCAAACTTTTTTGAAAAGTTTATTAAATTATAGGTAAATTTTTGCATATAATCACGGAATCCAAAAAATATTTTGAAAGTACATAAATTATAAAAGATAAATCGCTAATTGAACTGAAGAATTATTACATAAGTTTAAAAAGAAAAATAAGAAATATTAATAAAAACTTTCATTGCTTGATGTTAAATTATTAAAAAATCTTATATTACTAGAAATATTGATAGAATTTACTTTAAACGAAGTATTGAGCAAGATATTCGATTCCAAGCAGATGTTTCAAGGCCATGACTCCTAGTTAACATTTCTTGGATACAAAGATCACTTGTAATCGTTTAAACCTTTAATATAAAAGTTAGTGATATATTTTCATGCGACGCTGTGTTGTTATTAAAATATCTCAGTAAACTTTGCAACTTTAGTTTGGGATTCGTATGGTTTCAAACCACTCTGTTTGGATACTGAGCAAGTTTTTAAGCCCTTACTATAATTTACCGTTTGAAGGCTTTCAATGTAAGCACACATTACCATTGTGTATTCCTATTAAATATCTTTCAAAGTGAGTTATTACTTGAAAAAAAAACACCTATTTGAATAAATGACTAAAAAATTAATTCTAAATCTCGTTTTAATCGAAATACAACCATTTTTGAACAACTGAAGAATCCACAAGTATTTTAACTCTAAAAATTTATTAAGTGATAAAATTTTTTTGTAATCTTTTAAAATTTTTCTAATAATTTAAAATTCATTTAAATATTTTAATTTAAATATTGGTTTTGAGACTACAATTTAAAAAATTATTAATTACGTATTTAAATTATGTGATTAATTCAAAATAAAAAATTCTTTAGTAAAAACCAAAAAAAAAACAAAAGTACTAAACCATAAATGGGAGTTAACTAACTAATTATAGTTATTACTTGTAATTAAATTTGTACATGTACATGAGGTAAGCAAAATCAACCTTAAAAAATTAAAAAATAAAATAAATATGCAAAAATTGGTATTTTTTTATTAAATAAATTATTGGGTAAAAAAAAACAAAAATTCAATTAATAAAAATCTCGTTAATATGTCTACAAGGTTGTCTTAATTGTTTTTAACATGAACGGCAACATTGAAACAACACACAGTCAAATTTTTTGTTTTTGTTTTTATTTTTTTTTTAACAAGAATTTATTACCTTGCGGCGAATTCAAAATTTTCTTATTTTATTTTGTCTTATCTTACATAAAATATTTTTTTTTTTTTTAAGAAAATATTATTTTCAAGTTCTCAAAAATTTTTCAAGAACAAATAAGGGAACAGGATCATTGAAATGAAATGTGTTATTGATAGATTACATAGGGTTGACAAAAAGTGAAGACTACTCGAAAAATGAATCTGTCATGTACAACAATAAATTCGCTGAAATAAAGCGAATAAATAAAACTTGAATTTATTTGAATATTAAAAAGGTAAAATTTGAAGGTAAAAGAAATTTTATTAATTGAAGAAAAATTTTATTGTAATTATTAAAGTGTTTTTCCAAATTCTTAAAGCACACGGAAGTAGAAAACTTTAACATTGTGAATAAATTATGAGTTGATTTATGTTAATAAATATATTGTCAAATTATTTATGAACCTTGAAAAATGTTGTCTTCCCAAAAGAAAAAAATTGTCAACAAATGTACGTGTTCTACTCTTGGGGTTTGAATCTTCTTTTTCTTTTTTTGAGGGTTTCTTTTTTTCTTTTGAAAGGAAAAAAAAAATTAAATTAAATATTAATGATTACCTAAATCCATTTTTGTATTTTTATATTTTTTTTTAAATACTTTTATTATGAATTTATTGGAAGTATTGTCACATGGTGTTTACAAATCAAGTTGGAAAAGTCGTCTATTTCACATCAAATAAGAAGAAAATATAAGGATCAATTTTCATCAAATTCATTGACATTCAATTTTTTTTGTAAGAAAGTTGTATGATTTTAAAATTTTAATCAAATTAAACATTACCTACCTAATTTGAAGTCATTGTAGTTGTCATATGACCTTAAATTTAATTATAAATACATTAAGTTTTTCAGGTGTAAGCGCTAGGGAATTGAAAAATGGAATTAAGAATTTTGAATACTTCAATTTAACAACTCCACATCATTTTATTTACGATTATTATGTGCACAAAGAGATAATACGCGTTTTAACCTGAGGTGATTGCATGAAATGTACATACTTTTTGGGTATAAAATTAGTTATGAAGAAGAATTTTTAAAAAATTTATGGTGATATTAAATGTATATATATATGTGTACATCGATAAATATAAAATGGAAAATAAAGGTAGCATCATGATTGTATTGTCTATACAAAATTAAAGAATTAAAATTTACATAAAACCCATTTTTCAATCTTAATTTTTTATTAAACATTTTAAATTGTATACTAATGAAAACTGTATTTTAAATTATTTAATATTAAGTCAAGTTGAATTTGAATTACAAATGAGTCAATGTGGAGTTATGGATGAATAAAAGGAAATTTAACAATACTACAAAGGTTCTCATTTTCTGAAAAAAACCATAATTAATATTACTTCTGATTATACGATTGTAGCTTGAAAAAAATATGTAAAAACTGAAATTGTTAACCTTTTTCACAACCAAAAATATGCTGTTATACGGTATTGCGGTTCCTAAACTTTTTTTACCCAACAAACAGATGCACCGATATAATGTGATTTAAACAAAAGGTAATAAAGCCTTCATGACTACTAAAAAGCTATTTTACAACAAAAACATTAGTCAAAGAGTTAAAATAATATGTTACCAGACATTTATAAGGCTATAACTTGTATATGGTGCAGCAATATGGTACAACATTAGAGCAAGCCTAATGGAGACATTAAGAAAATTTCGAAGAAAATGTATAAGAGTTTGTACCAATATAAACAGAAAGCCCGAGTTCGACTACAAGCATTTTTACTCTAATAAATACTTGTACAAGGAAGCAAAAATCATAAGAATAGACAATTTTATAAAAAAATTGATTAGAAATCATTCTGATAGAGCACAAAGCACTCCAGAAAATGGTTTGATATCACACATATTTTACCACAATGAGGAGTATATTAAAAAGACTTCGTTCACAGGCTTTATAGCCTCTGTTTTAAAACTAATTATATTTTAAACTAGGTTTTATTATAAAACAAGTTCCAATCCAAGAATTTACTAATAAAAATATTAATTTAAAAATAACATTATTTTATATTGATTATTTTAAAAAGTTTTACAGCATTTTAATTAAATATTAATACTATAATATTAAAAAACTTTTTTTTAAGGTTAACTTTAAAAACTTTTTAAATTCTATAAAAAAGAAAAAACCAATAAATAATATTTAAATTTATTTTTAAAAATTTTTTAACCTTTTTTCTATTTGTCCTAAAACTATTTTTGTATCAACATAGTATGAAATTAACATTTTACAACAAATTAAATTCTATGTAAAAAATTTTTTATTTATAACTTTTTCCAAAAAATCAAAAAAAAAAAAAAAAAATAAAAGTTTATTTCTCTTTTTAAATATTTTGTCTCTTTTTTACATTCTGGTTTTTTTTTTTAATATTGTACTTAAAAATGTCCTTGCATGTGACACAAAAACACAAAAATAATGAAAAACAATTCAATTTTGTGTCTGATTTCCTTTTCTTTTATCTATATGTTTCAATGTTTTTTTGTGTTGTCTTTTTTTTTTTTAGATTTTACCAAATTCATAGCAAAAAAAAACTGAAACACGACCACCCAATACTATTTATTTAAAAAAAATTCTAAAGTAATTGTCCTTGTCTTCAACAAAATCATAAATAATTATTTTGATATACAATTTGTTTAAGTTATTTTAGGTTTATAATACAAAAATTATGATAGAGAAAATCCCTTATATAATATAACACATAATCCAAGAACATTATTTTAAAAGCTTCTTTATAGTCCTTTTCTAAGGCCTAGGACACGCAGACAGCGAGTGAGCAATTTTTTAGAAAAAATTTTAAACATATTGATTTTTATATAAACTGTCGTATAGAAGAATGAAAATTAAGCGCAAATTTCTATGACTAATTTACTCCAAAAAATCGCTCACGCGGTATTGCCGTGTATAAGGTTTAAGGCAAGATACAATTTGGGCGGGAAAGAATTTTTTTAGACTTCTCTGAGTGCTTCCTTTTTCAATTACTTTCCTTATTATTCCAAGTATACAAACTGAAAGCCAGAAAATTTTAAATACCTCCTGCTATTATTCTAAAATTTACTAGTCTAAACTTTTTCCTAGATTCCTTTTTTATTGGCTTTTAAAAATCAACAAATGTTTAAGTAAAGATTCAGAATGTACTTGAATTTTATAAATATATCATGCCCTTTAGTTGTCAGGATCTAATATAATATACATAGTTTTTATTTCATGTATATTTCTATTGTTTTTTATAATATGCCACTTCGAACCTCCGATTAATAAACGATTTATGACATTTCATTCTTCACAGTTAAAGCATACTTATTGTTTCGTTGAATTATGTATAAACAAATTTTATTGATTTTCACTATTTATTTTTTTTTTAATTTTTTTTTTGTTTTTATTTTTCTTTTGTAAATAACACAAAGCCTAGAAAATTGCTTTCCTAACATTCTTATCATAATATTTTTTACAGTTTTATACACAAATATATACATCTGTTCTGCACATATATACACCTGTATATTTATTATATCTACAGAGGTTGTCATAAAATTAGGGGCACTATTAAATTTTAAAGAAAATCTTCAATATTAATCTTATTCAAAGTATTAAACCTGAGGTTCTTTAAAAAGTACCGAATATTATACATACTCCGTTACAGACAATAATGTTGCAATGTCAAAAATTTTAATGTCAAAACTTTGAAAATGCAATTAAAATAAGAACAATTTATATTAAGGATGAAACACTAGAATCTTCGGAATACGGGGGTTTTCTAAAGTTGATCCTTCTTCGGAAACTAACTTCCCATACCAATGAAACCATAGAATCTAAATGTGAATGTACTATTAAGTTCGATAATTTGATTTGAATTGCATACAATTTGGAAAAAAAAAGTCTGCTTTTAGGCGCAAAAATATAACTGTAGAGTTATTAATAAGCCTCAAATTTTTGTTTTCTAAAGCTCATCCTTGTTCGGAAACTATCTTGCAAAACTATTGAACACCTAGAATCTAAAATGAATATACTGTTAAATTCGATAATTTGATTTAAATTGTATGCAATTTTGGAAAAAAAGTCTGCTTTTGGGCTCAAAAATTAAATATAGAGTTTTTAATAAGTCGGAAATTTATTAGCTAACTCTATATATACTTTTATACAATAATATGTATATATCAGTTTATATATACGAATATACCAATTTTTCATTTATTAATTTTACCACGCACTTTAATTTTAAATGAAATAATCACTTTGTATTATACACTTACACTTTATAGAAATACATACACAAATATTTTTCATATTAAAATTTGAACGTTATAAATTTTCCTAGACAAAATAAAATGTACAAATATTATGTATATTTAAAACGTTTCCTTGTATACATATTTAAATGCTTATATATTATAAGTTGTTTGTATACATATAAGAATATTAATTGCCTTATTATTGATGTCAACATATTGTATTAGATATGTACTACGATAAATAACAATTGTGTTCATATTGTACACTTTTAGAAAGAACACATGTACATGCACCTTTAAAAACTAATGGTACTCAAATAAATTTTGGAATTTTTGTATAAAATAAAATAAAAAATAACATTGTAAAATTTAAAGGTGTGTAACAATTCGATTTAATGGATTATAAGAAATAATTTTTCCGTGAAATTTTGTGATTTTAATATGATTAACATTTCTATGTTTTTGTTTTATATTATTTTTTTGATTTAAATCTTCCATTATTTTAAGTATTTTTACTTTCTTTTAACATGTATTAAAGAAGTATATGTATATAGTATATACTAAAAAAGTGAGAATTTAGCAAATTACTTATATTTTACTAATAAATTCTTAATTTAAACTTCAAATGTTTCAGTAATAGATCCAATGATGTAATAGAGTCAGATTAAAACGCAGGTGGACATTTTAACCCCTGAACTTTGAGTTTCTGTTATAAATTTTTAATATTTTTGAAAGTTATGGAAAATCTAATACCCATTAAATACTCAAGAGATTTAAAGGTAATTTTATTAAAAATATTAACAAGAGAGTAATTTACGGAAAAAATAAAAATTCATCATAAAAAAAGTTGAAAGCTAAAAATGAATTATAAAACTGAACCTAACCTTTATTAATTTTACAAACTGAAGGTCTTCCCATTTTTGGAACAAATCTGAATATCGTTTGGGTTTAAAATAAATTTAATACATTTTTTTAACCAACGATGGCTATGATATCAATATTTGTTTTGTATCTCATTATTTGAATAAGTGAGGATTTCAAAAATTTTACTCTATTTGTCAGAATTGTTTCCAAGACATAGCAACAAATATATGATGAACATATTAATGGTTTTAAACGGTCCTTTCAGTGCTCAAGAAGGAGGTTTTTGAAGTATGCGTCTGACTAATAATTTGTATAACTCACCAAACTTCCATTCAATAACACCAAACTTGATGTTTTTGGGCTTTTATAGAAATAAATCTCCATACCACTTATAAAAAGACTAGAGGAACTTCTCGGGGAAAGAAAAATTCAAATGTACGATGCAACGATCCAGCTTTTCCATCTAATCTTTCTTGTGCTTGAACAACCATGTTAATTAGTCTTGCGACTTTTCTACAATTATTTGCAAACTTTAAGCTTCTTGATTAAGCTGTGTAAACAACGCTCAGGTGTTTACGGTTTTTTGATCGAATCACACTTAAAAAAAAAATTTTGCAACATTTATGAAAGCAATTTGTTTTCACGAGACCATTATAAGTTTAAGAAAAACTGCCAACAATTGTAAATTATTACAAAAGTAACAATTTCAAATTACTTTTGTTTTTAAATTTCAAAAATTAAATAATTTTTTATTTCTATTTTTTTGCGTGGTTCAACCTACCATTTTTCTTCATTATAAAATCCAAAAATCATAATTTATAATCCAATCAAATAGAAGACTCCATTGAGTCCAGTAACTTTATTCAAAATAAACATAAGAACCTTAAGGCTGTTTCAAAAAAAAGAAAAACACATTGACAAATAATAAAAAAAAAAATAAAAAATGTAAACCTCAAAAACGATAAAAAAGACCAAATACGTTGATCTGATTCGGTTTGAGCTTCCATTCTATAACCAAAATGAATAAATAAAACACAGACATGAAAATTGATTGGAAAAAATCTTTTTAATTAATTCAAAAATTTTAATTAAAATGTCGAATAACAAAATAAATTTTTTGAGTTTTCATTTTGTATTTTATTATGAAAAAATTAAATTGGCCTCCATGTAAAAATGAAATGATTTTCAACTCTGGCTACATTGAGTAATCTTTTTTCAATTTTCTTTTTATCAATTTATTATCAAATTTTTTCAAAAATATATTGAATGGAAATAATTTATTACTTCATTATACAATGGTCTGATGCAATAATTTAAATTAAAAATTTGCAATGAAGAGCAGGCATTCTTTATTTTAAGAGAAATATATTTAATAGATATTAAGGTTGGACACGTGAAATCAATGAATAAACAATTAATTCAATTTGTGTAATTTAAAAAAAATGTAGAATCAACAGGTTTTATTCTAGACTAATGCAGAAGTTATATTAGTTTTCTTTTTTTTTTTTTTTTGATGGCAGCTAATAATATTTTTCTATTAAAAATAATCTGGTATTTTAGAAAATTAGTTAAGAGCAACAAAAAATTCATACCAAAAGACTATTCATACCAAAAAGTGATGTCGTTCATTTCAAATTGTAGTCAAAAATATGTCTTACAAACTTTCTTCCTTATTCTCTGACTCTGAATCTTTAATTGAAATTTGTGTAAAACTTAAAAAAAAAATAAATAAATTAATACCATTAATACATACTAAATAAGATTATTTAACCAGGTTTAGCTCGTTAAATACGACATTTTAAAAAAAAAGCGAGATTTTTCAATCATACCAGGATGACTCAGAAGCAACCTGTCCTAACTTTTGACTATGAAATTGCAGACTGAGAAACAGAAATGGAAATGAGGAAGGTGGGGGAAAAGTTTTGTCATTAGAACGTCTTTTCCACAAATAACTAAAAACTATTAGTATTAAAAAATAAAATTTTCAAAATCTTAGTTCCTTTATTTTTTGAGTTATTTAACGGACACACATAGCCAGATCGGCTAACTTTCCGTTTCTGATCTGATCCACAATTTTGAGTCTATATCTACCCTCTTCCTTTACGTTATTGAAAAGGTAATGGCAAAGTACACAAAAACGACTATTTAAACTTAAATCACCCAACAAAAAGCAAAAGCATGAAAACGGCAACACTGAAACTTTATTATACCTATAAAATCATGTTATATTTTTTGACAGTTTTTCTTTATTTTTTTTGTAATCATTGATAAATTTATTTTTATACACCGCCGCTATGTACAAAATTGATTTGTTACTTTGAAAACATACTAATACTTTTTATTTTCTTCATTTTTTGTAAAAAAAATTGCATAGTTTGGGTATTGAATAATCCATCTATATTATATGCTTGTATAGTAATAATATCTTGTTACTTGACATTTTATGTCACTTTTTTTTTAACTCAATGACAGATGGTATTTTCAGTTAAATTTTTTTAAGGAGATTGATGATTTAAATTTATTATTATTATTGATGAAAATAAATAAATATTTAATTTGCTACTGTTTGACAGACTGTCAATCAAATAAAAAAAAAAATGTGCAATTCATTATATATGTATTGAATTTAAAATGAATGTTATTTTGTATGCATAAAAATAAAATTTGGAAATGCAAGTAATACTTATGAACTTGTATGAAATTAAAAACTGCATTTGAATTTTTAAATTGAAAATTCTCTCAAAATATTTTTAAAAAAATTGTATTCAGATTGTATTTAATAATGAAATAATAGTTAAAACTAAATCCATAGACACAGGCAAGTTCATATAAAAGTATATAATAACAATAAATTTAAATAAAATTTTAATTGAATTAAATTTTGTAACTAGATTTTTAATTTATTATAATAATTCAAGTAATAATATTATTATAAAGTTAAATTCCCAATAGAGTTAAAAATTAATATAATTCAAAAATAATAAAATATAAGCTAAATACTCTCTAGAGATTAATAGACCTTAATTAAGGTATAAGAAAAATATTAAATTTTAATTTAGATAATCACATTTTAATCAGAGTTTTTTCACAATACCTTAGTTGGAAATAAATTGAATAACTTACATTAATTTCCTAAATTTATACAAGTTTTAATTACTTTTTGTTATTAGTAAATATTTTTATAAGTATGTCAAATAGATTAATATTATTAATTATGTACAATTATAAATATTTGTACGCAATTTTAGGACATTTTGCTAAATATACATGTGGGCCAAAGGATAGATATTTAATTATAAGTTATTTCCATATAATTTTTATATTGATATATCTTATTTATTGTGTTTACTCAGCCAGGGATCGAAACCGGGACCTCTCGCTATTATTAATTGTTTTTTAATAATTTTTTAATTTTAATATTAATAATAAAGTACAAAACTTTATTTTTTAAAGCCTATATTTAGGTTATTTTAAAAATTTTTTTAGAGGTATTTACTGCGGTACTTCATTTTTAAACATTTGAAATGAATGTTGAAGTAGAAATGTAATTGATTTTGGATAAGAGTCTCCTCTTAAGTCATATTAATAATGGGCGTCTGTTTGTGTGTTCGCACGATATCTCAAAACAATTCCAATTGTTATTAATTGGTTTATTGCAATTTACATTGAAATACTATAATTGAGAAAAAAAGCTCTAGCTGCTCTTAAGGAACTTTATAAAGTATGTTACTATTAATGAAAGAAAGAGAGATCATTTGATTTTAGAACCGAAGTGCCCTAATTTGTTTCCAATCCAACATGTTAAAAGATTCGATTGATCAAATTAAAATTACAAAATTTTCTCAATTTAGAATTCGGTTTAATTTAAAATTATTGAACGCTTTAATTAAATTTTATTCTATAGGTTTTTAAAGATCTTCCATTTTCCCCCCAAGAGCAGTTTCTTTAAATGCAAATTTCAAAAACTATTCTTTCATAAATATCTTCTCTAGATAAATCAGTTTACTCCAACTTTGTGGTCCATTTAGGACTTAAAAACTTTATTCATATAAAACTGATATCAGGATTGAAAGATTCCTACTAGTCTGTAACTTCGTCTTCAAAGGAAAACTCCATTTACAACGATTTTAATTATATCAACAAATTCAATTAAAATCTTAACCAATTGTCCAAATATGGATTCAAAAAAAAATATAGAAAACAATTTTATTTGATATATTAATAATCAGTAATCACAAATTAGATATTCCAAAGCGAAGGCGAATAACAAAATATTATTCCAATATTTTTGATTTAATATTTTCAAATTAAATTCTCTTTTTTTAATTTTGTATTTAATTTTTATACAATTAATGTCTTATGTCCCAATGAATTCATGTTTTCTTACAATTTATTTACAATTTAACCATTTTTAGTTCAACAGATCACAGATCTTTTAAAAATGATTAAATTTTTAATTTAATTTTTTTTATTTTTCATCTGTCATCTTTTATCACCATTTAAAGTAACATGATACCCATATATGTTCAATATCTTTAAAATGTCTTTTTCAATTTATATTCGTACATATCTTAAAATTTTTTAACCTGCCATATTCAATCACAACAAAAACTGCTAAGCAATACCTTAATTAAATCACACCAAGTGGTATTTGGTGGTACACGTAAATTGAAAAATGATGAAAATTAAAAAACCGCCAATTGATCGCAATCGATGACACGATCAGTAAAAAAATACATGTTGAATTTTAAAATAAAAAAATTAAAAAAGTGATAATGGTCATAAGAGCTGTGTGTACCAGCATGTGCTTTAAAAATTGAAAAATTTATTACATTTTGCTTTATATTTTGTATTGGGTATTTTGTGTATAAGTGCAATAATTTAATGATTCATAAGTAATTCAATATCAATTTTAAAGCCTAATCGGAAATATCTAAAAGAAAAAAACGAGGAAGAGTTTAGTAGAGTAGACTGTGTCAACTCTGGGATACCCCTAATATTGATATTATGTCATACAACTAATTACTTTTGACAAAATTTTATATACACAACTTATTTGGTTTTCAGTTATATACAAAAGAAAATATAAGTTCCAAGGCAGCTCTTCAAACCTCTTCCCCTACACCAACTTTATTTTATTCAGACGTTGGCCATAAAACTTAACTACTATTGACAAATTTTCAAACATCCACCTTTATTAGGTAAAGAGCAAATAAGAGCTCTGATAAAATATGAAAATGTATGGCAGCCAATCGAACCCTCTGCACTATATTTTTTCAGTTATCATTCGGACTGACATACATCGTTAGATCGATATACTTTTCCATTCTGATCCGATCGATACCTTTGACTCTATATCTACCCCGCTCCTTCTCAGTGTCACAAACGTAATGGCAAAATTTAGTATACATAGACCTATAGTCATACGGGTATAAATATAACACCATGAAATCGTTTAAAAATAAAATTAAAAAAAAAAAAACATTTTAAATTAAAATTTTAATTCGATGATTTCACGCAAATTGAAAACTTAATGAAGTGTAAAAAAAAAAAAGATAAAATTAAATTGACACTATCAACATACTTTGTAGGAAAAAAAAATATTTAAAAATTTCTTTTGATATCTAGAAAAGCCTCTTTAAAAATTTAATTAAACTATTATTGATTCAATTCTTAAATAGATACTGTTTTTTTTAAGATTGGGCATTTATTGCATTAACGCTGTGCACGAATTATTTGTGATTTGAGAATTATAAGATTTCTTTCACGCAAGATTAAATTAATTTTAAAACCACTTTAAGTGAATATTGATTAATTTTTGAGATAAAATTAAGGAATATTATTTAATTATTTAAATTCCTATTAAATTTGATTATAAACTTGATAACACCAATCTAAGAGATAAATATTTTAATGTTTTCAGATTCAAAGATATTAAATAGGATCTCTTTATATTTATCTATGTGTACATATATAAATTCTGCATTCAAACCATAAATCCCTTGTAAATATGCCCTCCTGTCTTATCTTCTTTTTTTCAATTTAAATCTTCTATCTTTATACAGAAAATCAGCTTAGGTGTTAATTGACCTATTCTGGCTACGAGAAAAGAGATGGTTTCTGTGAGTAAAGAAGACTAAAAACCTTACTCTACGAAGAGCTTAAAATAAACTTCGCGCTTAAGTTTGTATTCTTCTTCTTCTTCAGCTACCTACTGTAAAGTTTCAATGCTCTTGGCATACTCTTCTCTGTATCTTGCACTTAGTACTAATTCTCCTATTGTGTTAATACCTGCCCAGTTTCAGATGTTTCTAAGCCACGACAGTTTGTATTCAGTCTAATAGAAAGGATCTATCCAATTTTCTGTCTAAGTCCTAAATAAGTCGAAAACATGTTTTAGTACATTTTATTAACGAAATACAAACCTTTAGTAATTTTCAAATGCTCAAACAAATAATTGCTTACTAACAAAATCCAATAAAAAATTTGTGGACTCACCTGAAATTAAAAAATAAAAATTTAAATTAGTTTAATTTATTTAAAATGGAATATAATTGAATTTAAAGTAATAGGACATTCAAAATAAATATAAAATTTTATAATTTATAACTATAAATTACTGGACTTTTAAAACTTATTTTAAAATTGTACACAGTGTTCCATTTGTAGCAAAAAAAACTAGTATTCTGGTATAATTTCATTGCTCAGAGAATAGTGAGGAAATACCGTTATGTTTTTATAAAACATTGTTAAATCACTTTATTTTACTTTTTTGAAATTATCAAGGTACTTCTCGACTTGAAAAGAGTTAAAAACTTTAACCCTTTCAAAATAAAGTTAAACATACACTCTGTATACCGTATGAACCAAAAATACAGGTAGATTTAAAATATATTTTATTCTCATTACTTTTAACAAAAGCCTACGGAAAAAGAGCAAAAGAGAAACTTTGATACTAGTATTCCCTAGAAAAAACTTCCATGTTCATTTATATTAACTTTATAATTGGTTATACTTTTCATTTTCGTAGATTTTATTTGGAATTTAAAATTGCAATTTTATATAATACATTTTTGGAATTTTCATCTTTTTGCATTGTAAATTTCAGAACCATTTTTTCGAGTATTTTATTACATGAGCACTGCTATCACCGTTCCCAGGTTGAATGTTGCATATAAATTTTAAAGGAATGGAAAAAATATTTCAATAAATGTAAAAATGTATTTACTTTATTATATGAAAGGAATACAATAATTATTAAAGATCAAACAAAAATTTGATAGGTTTGTACGTGGATATAGATTAAAAATCCACAAGAACGGATATTCATATTTCTATAGAGAACGGTATAACCAACACCCTTAAATAATGTAATAATTTACGAAATGCATGCCTCACTACCAGAATGTCTTTTTCTATCTATATAGTAGTAGTTATATCCATTATTTCCCTCCAGTTCAACAATGCAACGACTATCAAATGATTATCAGTTACATAAGGGTTAAAAAAATTTCATGGACTGTGAATAATAATTTACATTTTCTAATGCTTTTTAACATTGTATCGCTGTTAAGGTGTTTAAGCATTTTCCTGTTTAAGTTCATAAAAATACATGAAAATCTAAATAATATTTTTTGATATCATCTTTCAACTCTCTAATATAACTAAGGAATTGGCTCATATTGTCTGTAGTTCAATTAAGTTGAAAACCAATACGGATAATTTACCCTTTTCGGCTTGGCAGCTTTTTGATTTTCCTATTCTCCTAGCTAAACGGTTCGACCTATTGACTTACAAATGCATATTTGTGTGACTTAATTCATTGTGAGAACAAAGTTTTTAATTTATTAACCCGTTTGGGCACAATAACTTTTTGGTTTCACTATAACAAATGGCCTGATTTGAACTATTGACTTACAAATGCGTAGATGCGAAACTCAAACAATGCGTTATGAGAATGAAATTATTTGATTCATTAACCCATTAAAACCGATAGTTTTTTGTATAATGTTTTTTCTTTTAAGCGATTTTTATTATACTTTGGTTTAATCTATTGCCTTTATTTTTTTTTTTTTTTGACAATATTCTGGCATTTCCGACCTTTTAAATAAAATAGATGAAAATTTTACTGAATTTTTCTAAATTTATAGCATACATGTCAAAATAGTTCTCGATGATTGTACAATGTACATTAATCTAACCATATTACAAAGTACAAACTTTTCAAAATTTTTTTAAATTACAAACTTTTAATATTATAATATTGTTACAAAGAACTGGAACAACTTATCAGTTTATAACCACACAATTTTCCTAAAAACTACAAGTAATGGTTGTAAATTTTCAGAATTTTAAAAAAAGTTTTAGTTTTTTTTTTTTTGAAATAAGTTCAGGTGCAGCAAAAAAAAAAATTTTTTCTGAAAACTTTGTGATGAAAAAAAATAATTGGAGTAAAAAAAAAAATATATTCGAAATATTAACAACTAAATTTGGAATATTAAGTCATGTTTTCTGTGTTATTTTTATTTTTTTGTGTAAGAAAAATTTTCTGTGAGCTTTAGATTCTCAAATTTTAGAAAATAGTTTTCTATTATGAAAATGAGTTTTCGTTTATAAGTTATTAATTAAAATGAAAAAGGCTGTTTAAGAGACTCTGCAAAATGTTTAACTTGTGTCTTCTGATATACTTAAAAACGAATTTGGCTTTTTCCATTAATAGTACTTGTAAATTTTTACAACAAGTAACGATACTTGTAAATTTTTTTTAAATATGTAATTTACAAAGTTGTATCTACATAAAATTTAAGTCTGAGTAAGGAAGTTAAAGATCCTTAATAAATTTTTGGTAAAATACTAACTAATTCCCAAACCCATGTTAACTATAAATAAAATTGAATTAATTTTAGAGTGTTAGTAAATTATAAATCTCCAAATAAAAACTCCTTAACAAGAATTTGAAGTGAAGAATTTTATTAACAGTTACGTTTATAATTGACAGTTGGTAACCAAGGGCCTTCTTCTTCTTGTGTTGCATATTCTTTACAGAATGTTAGCGTCATATGATAGTTTGTGTGATTTGTTTGTACCGCTCCCTGTCCCTTGTTGATTCTACCAGTGCACCAATTTCCGATATGCCAGTCCAATTTCTAATATTTCGGAGCCAAGACAGTTGTTTTCTACCAACTCCCCTTCGTCCTTCGATCTTCTCCTGCACGATGAGCTGCAACATCTCGTATTTCGCACTCCTCATTGCATGGCCAAAGTATGCTGTTTTTCGACGTTTGACAGTTGTGATTAGTTCTCTTGTCACGTTCATTCTTCTGAGAACCTCCTCGTTCGAGACACGGTCTACCCATGAAATCTTGAGCATTCTTCTGTATGTCCACATTTCGAATGCTTCAAGCTTGTTCATATTCAAGCTTGTTCAACCAAGGGCCTATATCACCAAATTTACAATCCTACCATTTTCCAAAAAAATGTTTACAAATTTGTAAATTTTATTACTTATATTTATTTACACTAAAATTGTAAGAATTGTAGAATTGTAAATTTGCTTACATAAACCTGGAGGTCTGGAGGTTATTTCATTGTACCATTTTTTTTGAAAAAAACCCTAGAACAGCAAAGAAATGTTCTATAAAACTTTTACTTTGTAAGTTCTATAAAATTGTTAGGTTTATGTTAGTAGTGCACCATTATGAATTGTAAACTTTTTTTTTTCAAACAATGTTGTTGGGTAAAAAAAAGAAAACTATCAGAACAGTTTTTTATATTATAATATAGGTTACATTAAACACCATAAAAATTCCATTCAAATTGATTGCACTTTTGAAAAATTTTTATTAATTACTTTCAAAGTGAAATTACAATTTTTTTTATGTCATCTTTTATTTTCTTTTTTTGTATCATTTTAAATACAAATTATTTTAATTGTGATTTAATAGATGGCATTTAAAAATGTTTTTGAAGTTTTTTTTTTTATAATATTCACTAATTAGACAAAGTTTTATTCAGAATTAACAAGGGAAATGAATTAGAGAAGGACGATATTAAATCGTTGAATCTCTTTACAAAATCTCTGAGTTCTTGAACTGATTACTGATTTAAAACTAAATGTAATCTAATGAATTTTATCATAGACACAAACCTTACATTTTTCAAAGGGAATAATTTTTTATATTATTTTTGAGTACTTGATTGAATTCACTACTTTTGAGTAACTGATTACTGATTACTAATACCCAATTTAAAACTAAATGTAATCTTATGTATTTTATCATAGACAAAAACCCTAATTTTTTAAGTCAAATGTATATTTAAATTGTTTCAATAGGAAGGCTTCTTAAAAGTTTTATAGTGAGTACTGGTAAATACTGGTTGTTCTGGTAAAGTAATTGTAGCTTCGAGTACCAGTACTGTTGCTGGTTCTTGTATTTTATGTCATTCAGTGCAAGTAACAATACCTAAATTTTACTGAATATTTTTTCCAGTATCAGGAAAAGTTAGTTGACTTGAAAGGGTGCTTGACTTGTACTGGTACTTGACTTGTACTCGTGCTTGAAAAACGCCAACTCTAAACAGAAGAACATAAATACTTAATATTCAACTTAAGGTAAAGACCATACTTGGTATCGATAAAAGACATGGAGAGAAGGTCTGTCTGGAAGCAGAGTCCAAGCAATTCAAAAAAATTAGCCAACCTTTTTATAAAACTATATTAAAGTACAATTTCACTTTAAAAGTTTAAAAAGAAAGTAATTATTACATTGTAGTCCAATTTTACAACATAATATAAAAGTCGTAGTATTTGAAATACCGAATATTCAAACGAAATCACAAAATTTTTTTAAATATTTTGACGTCATTTTGATGTCAAGTTGAAAAGTATTAAATAAAAATGTTATCTTTTATTTCAAACTATGCAGAAATAAAATCCCATTAAAATTCATTTTATTTTTATTATATGTAATAAATTTTTTTTCCCGAACATCAACAACCATTTTGTATTTTTCGGGATAACTTAACGGATTGCAGTTCTTGTATCCCAGTTTTGTTTTAAGTACAATAAAAACGATAATTTTTGATAGATATATATTTGACTTTTTATTTTATTGTTGTAATAATCATAAATTTTATTGTTTTATGTAAATCTACTCATCAATCATTGAAACATTTTTTTTTTTTAACTTTTTATTATATTTTTGCAAAATTTAAAAAAATCGATATGTAAAAAAATGACTGTAAATATATATAAAAGCTTTAAAATTTTTAAAAAAAAATTTAACGAAAAATTAACTGATATATTCTGAAGTAATTTGTAAAATTTGTCACAATATTAATCTAAACAAGAGTTTTAAAATTTAGTACAACCATTTCTATAAATATGTTACGCATTAGTTTGAATAATTTTAACAGATGAATTCTGTTTAGGAAATCTGGGGCCTAGGTTCGAATTAATATCTGTGGCTTATTCCCCAAATTTTACAGGCAGAAAATTGTAAAAACTCTTTAATTTAATTAAAAATAAAAATGATCAAAGATTTTGAAAAAAACTTTTTCTTAAATACTTGACATTATCAGTAGCAGCGAGGCCTGGATTTAAACGCCAGGGCAATGTTTGGTATTTAAATTAATTAAATTAATATTTACAAAGTTATTGAAATTTTATAAAATTTATTTAAGAGGAACCTGTTGTATAATCGACAATTCACGGTGGATCTCACTTATTTTGTTTTTCAGTTTGTATATCACTTTTATTTGAAGATTTTATAAGATTATTAATCGTCAGGGTTGATTCATCAGTATGTATGTAACAACTCTAATACAATTTATTACCTGAGCCCTATTGCACTAACAACTGTGATTAGTGTTGGTGCATTTTTTTGATAAGTGAGTATTTTTTACTAATCAAACTTCATATAATTGATTTTAAATGTGGTGTTGGTGCAACAAAAGTTTTGATAATTTGATTATTACATTAGTGATAATCTGTTGGTGCGATTTGATCTTATTCAGCTTTTTAGCTGGGTAAAAATGTGTTTATTAATAGTAATTACAATAATTATTAGATCAAATATGATTAGCTAATAAATAACTTATCATAAAATGTCTAAAAATTTAATAACTTAATAATTACTTCACTTTTTCAATTATAATTCATACGAGTAGATATATTAATATCATATCATTTACAAGAGCTGCACGCTGATTCACAGTTTTTTAAATTTAAATATCAATTCACAATATTAACTTCAATATTATACACATGAATAGTTTCATTTCTAATATACGGATTACAAATATATTTAAATATTAACTTTTATTATTTCGACTTATTACTTTTTTATTTTACTGTTTATTTTTTATAATATATTTTATGTTAACATCTTTTTTTTTTATAAAATATTAAAATAATCATAAAATCAACATAAATTTTAATGTTTTTACATAAATTTGTATACTTTTTTATTCAAGTCTTCCTAATAAATAAAATTTATATTTTTTTATATTATCATCATCTTCAAAATGTTTATAACAACTTTATTATACTAGACACTAGACAGGAATATGATAGCGGAACAAAAAATGATGATAACATTATTCTAATATTTTAATAGTTTATGCAATTTTTTATTTTATATCAACACAACTTAAAATAATTTGTAATTTTAGATTAGCTAATAAATTCATATTTTTCGAAATACATAAGGACGCCTCCTTGAAGAAAGTATATTTAGATTTTATTACATCTAAATCTACAAATGCAAATTAGAGGGCCGAATGAACCTAGACTTGGGCGTATTTTGTAATTTCCATGGCATAATTGATTGTTTAACGTGATATTCCATTAATCCTAGAAAAAACCCATTCAGTAAAGGTATAGTGAACGTCCTCTGTGGATTGGAATTCTAAAGGAATTTTAGGTATAATTTAAAGAAAAAAAAAACTAAGGGAAATCGATATCTAGGAATTTAATCGAAAAACAGACCATTTAATTTTTTTGAAATGGTATGTATGGCCGGTTCTATTATATGGAGTAGAGACTTGAACCTTGACAACCACCAATATGAATAAACTTGAAGCCTTTGAAATGTGGCTCTATAGAAGAATACTAAAAATTTCATGGGTAGACCATGTCACAAATATTGAAATTCTTCGAAGAATAAATAAAAGCCGAGACCTTCTTACTGAAATCAAAAGAAAAGAAAAATATCATATTTTGGACATGTGATGCGAGGTCAAAAGTAGGAACTCCTACAGCTTACCATGCAATGAAAAATTGAAGGTAAAAGAGGTGTTGATCGAAAACAAATGTCGTGGTAACGCAACATCAGGAACTGGACAGGTATATAAAATATTGGTGATTTGATACACATAGTGATGGATCGAAACGAATACAGAAATATTTTATCCAGATTTTAACTCAACTTTCAGGACAAATGACTGCTAACATCTAGTAGTGGATAGGCATCGAAGAGAGAAAAACATTTTTTCACAACAAGCAGCTAATAGAAAGCCAAATTATAAGAAAAGGTATGATGTAATTTTCTGGTAGTCTTATCATCAGATTAGCTGAACTCTATAGATATTCTGAAAAATTCTAAATTACCGTAAGTTTTTTTTAATTCATTCGAAGACAGGGTGGAGTTTTCAAATTATTAAGTTACAAGTCGTCTTTCAAAATTCAGTAAGATTTGATATGCATGTTATTAAAACATAAGATGCTTCTAAGTTTTAATTAAAAAATATTGCATTAACTTATATTGAATAAAACTAAATTTTTATAAAACCTTCAGGGGGTTTGGGTTTTAGGATAAAAATTTAGTTTTAAAAAAAAAAAAAAAATAATAAGAAAATATGAATTTTTTTACAAGAACTGAATATATCTTGTTGTTTCTTATATAAATTGTACCTTAGAGATAATGTACTGAGAATAATTTCAGATTTATTATATTAAAAAAAAAAAAAAAAAATATGGATGTTTCATTTCCATTTATTTATTGTTTATAAATAAATACAGTTGAATCCGGATGACAAGATCTAATCAAAAGATTCTAGGTAAAGACTGGTACAAATTTTCTTATACCATGTTTACACTATGAATTAGAACCACGTTCTTCGAAGAAAACAGGTTCATGCTTGGTTTGTAACAAGGTATTTCATATTTAAAATTGCTGTCATAATCAACAGGAATTTTGAAAGTCTTATAGTTAACTTTAAGGGCTATAACTTGGTTTTTGATTAAAATTTTTTGATACATTTAATTATTATTTGAATTTTTTTACATCCGTACGTGATTTTGTTGTAAAATGTCATTGTTATTTATTTTTTGTCATTGTGTCAAAAAAATTACAGCCTTTTACAGTAATTGGAAAACACTTTTGAATGCAAAAGATTTTAAACTTTCAATGTTATCAATGATTCATTGAAAATGTTAAAGCACGATTCAACGTTTTCAAAAATTTTTACCTAATGTAATTTTAAATATTTGGTTTTACTGTAAAAGAATATTATATAAAGCAATATATATATATATATATAAATCCAATACTACATGAAATGTAGAAAATTGCAAAGAAAAATATAAGAAAAATTGTTTTTTTTTTTTAGTTTAACATTTAAATAAATGCGTAAGTAATGAAAATAAGAAATTGTTATGGCAGTGTTCTTGATGTTAAAATGAAGTGAAATCCATCAAGTTTTTCTTTTCTTTCTTTGAAATTTTTTTTCAAAACAAAAAATAATAATTTAAAATAAAAAAATTTAACTTAATAAAAGTTGTACCGTTTTTGTTTTACCTTTAAGGTAAAAATATATAAAAAAAAACATTAATTTAAAGCAATATGTTGAAAAGAAACTCAAATTACATTTTATTTACTTCTCAATTTAAAATGTTAAATATTTTATAAAAACTTACTTTTTAATATTTTTTATTTAGTTACAAATTATTTAATCGAATAATTTAATAATTTTATTTTTAAATGTCATTTAATTTTTAAAAGTATTTCAATTCTTTTTTGTTAGCCATATAAATTAAATTAAAAATGAATGATACTTTATAATTATTTTAACATTATTGAATAAAATCTGATATTGAGCGTATTAAATATTCAATTGTCATAATATGTTATATGACTTTTATACAATTTAGACTGCATCAGCATATTGCCTTTTACTTTGATTTTTAAAAAAATTGATGGCCCCCAAAAAGTTTTAAATAATTATAGTCTTGATATTTATGTACAATAACTCCAGCTTCAATCAACCCTAAATCTAATCAAACTAATGATATTTTAACTCAACTTCATTTATTACATTATAATAAAATTTTAACTCAACTCATCGACTTACTCAAATTTTTAGTCCATTCAAGCATTGAGCGCATTTTATCACTCATTGTTTGAGCATATTCATATTTTGAGTTGAGTATGAATGAGTTGAGTTTCCCATTTAAGTTCGTTAATTTTTCAACTCTTAATATTTGAATAAAAAAAAAACTATTTTTGTATCGAATTATTAAATTAATTTGAATTAATTTGATATCTAGTTGATAGGATCGAATTAATTGCAAATCGAGTATCGACTTATTAAATATAATTCCTAAAAAAGACTTGAGATATAAGTTTTAATATAGATTTAAATAGTTTCTTAATTTGATTATGCGCTTTTAAATTTATATGAAGGCGATTTTACTGTTAATAGAATTTAACTTAAAAATTTTTATTTAAGTGATATAATTTTTACTTTAAGTGAAGATATTACATTTGAGTTCATCATTAGCCTTAAAATCAAACGAATCAAAATTAGAGATAAAATCACTTATAAAAACTAAATGATTCAAAATAGGCTAAAGAACCCACTGAACTCTTAAACAATGAGATATTGTCTAATAAAAATTACTTAATTACTGTTCGAAGTTTCCTCTAAATTAAAAAAAAAAATTTATTTAAAATAAAAAAGTCTTCTAGGGCTTCGGTGGGTTAGTGGGTAAGCATTTAGCTTATTAACCGAGGAGGTGCGGGATCGATTCCGGTACGGGTCATGAATTTTTAATTCAAAAATAAAATATTGAAAAATAATTTTTTCTTATAAATCCCCATGGTGATATAAAACATTGCATGAATTAAGGGACTGCTTATAAAAAAAATAATTAAATAAATAAAAAAAGCCTACTATAAAAATAAAAAATTTTCAATTTAAAAAACCAGTTAATTTATTAAATCTAAAGTAAAATTTGGTGAGTTTGAAACAATAACTTTAAAATTATCGAGTTTTTTCGTAATTAACAACTGTCTCTAAATTAGAACCAAAAGCATACCGAGAAATCCTTTCTATTTTCTAATTTTTTAAAATTAGTTTCATTAATCCTAAAACTTAAAAATCATTAATGTGTTGAGCAAAAGAAAACTCTTATACGTATATATGTTGAAATATACCAATAATTGTATAGACATTTCATAAGCACTAATAACTTATAAGTTATAAGCTCTTATAACACATTAAAAATTATATTCATTCATATTAAATACATAGACCTTGAATAAAACGCAATTAGTATTAATGATTGTTATAGAATCAAATGATTGATAATATCAAAAAATCAATATCTAATGAATTAATGTATACTAATTATAATTTTTTAATAACTCTTTTATATCAATCATCATTAAAAATTATAATATTCAAGATGTAAATTTTATAGGCAACGTATCACTTACGTCATCAATTTATTAAAAAATAGGCAAATTTTAATGCATACTTATTTCCGTCCTAAATTTTTTAATAGAACTTTACAATGTATAATTTTTACTACATAATTTTTAATAATCCATACCATCAACATCATTATTTAAATCCATTTATTATTATCATTATCATTATCGTTATTTATTATCGCATATAAAACATCATCGATGTCATCATCAAATCGCAGATCAAATTATTAGAATATGAGTATAGTGTCCCATTTATCTTCCATCTTCCTGCTTCCTTTTAACGGCTTATATATTTAAATATATAATATTATAAAACATATATATAAATTTTATATATATATATACATACATATTCTATTAAATGAATCCTTATCTAATTTATTAGGAATTACATCAAATCATTTTATTGACGTAATAAAAAAAGCACATCTTATTTGCTATTCCTCCTTCTTTTATTTTTTGCCTAGTTTTTATAGTTTTTTTTTATCCCAACGCATCCTTCCATATCCATGTATTTTAATATATATATAAGAGAATATATATGTATATATATGTATATATAAATAAAAATTAATTTTAAAATGAGAACAAGATAAAGTTCAATTTAATTATGACTATGTTATTGGACTTAAAGTTATCGCTTTTTTTTAATTTATAGATTTTTTATAATAATTTTATAAATTTTATAATAGAAAAGTTTTATGAGAATTCATTAATAAAATTGTAATTAATTAAATGATAAGAAAACTTTTGTTAAGATTTTTTAATAATTTGTATTTTGTTAAATGGAATTAAAGTTACACGGCCCAGTTTCTTTAAATGAAAAATATTTAAAGATGAAGCCAAACCTATATAGGCTTGTAGAAAAATTTAAAGAATATTTAAGAATTAAAGCAATTATGTCGATTCATCGATTAATTATAATCGATATGCAAAAGAAAAATAATCAAATCTTATTAAAATGTTTAAAGAAAGCGTCTTCTGAGAAATAGAATTTTTTTTTGATAATATAAGGCCCGTTTAAAATTTTTGAAACAAACGTCAATTCAGTACTCACTAACTGCTGTGAAACGTGGATCACCAAAAAGTTGCAGATGTATATAAATCGATGTCTACACCGCGTCTTAAGAATTAGTTGGACGCAAATCATTAACAACACACACCTATGATAAAAAATGAACCAAAAGATGATAGATGTCATGATCTGAGAGAGAAAATGACGATGGATCGGACATACCTTAAGGAATCCTGAAGTAAAAATTGCTACGAAATTTTTTGAGTAGACTCCACAAGGCAGACGACGAGTGAGTTAACCAAAGAGAACATAGAGAAGTAAAGTGTTTTGAAAAAAGCAGAAGCGCAACACAAAACATGGTGGTTAAAACAAAGGGAAATTGCTAAGGATCGTGAAAAGTGGAGAGGATTTGTAGTCGCCCTATGCCCGAACAGCGGTGCTAGTAAGTAAGTAAATAATGTTATCAAATTAAGTTTTAAATGGGAATGTAAAAGATTTTCAGAGTTAAATTTTCAGTTTCGTTTAAGAATAATTGAAGCTTCTGATTCTATAATTTGTACTCTTTTCTAATTAAAGTATCCTTTCAGTTACTTTGTAATCATTTGATAATTTAATTTAATCAAAATGTATCAATTTATCTTAAAATGAAACATAGGGAAATCTAAGTCTAATATACTAATAACATTAACTAAATTATTAACCTTATGTTAAGCGAAGTTTTCTCAATATTAAAGTTCCGAATTTTCAAAAAAAAAAATCAAAATTCGTGGTGTTGCCATGTAGTCAAAAAAGCCCACAAAATACAGTACAATCCCACAAAAACTTTTAAATATAACCCGCTAGCTAATTCAATCCTCTATCCCATTCTATTTATCAATTTCTCCAAATTTTTCAATTTCAAAGTTCCAAATGCAAGCTAAGCACATGTAATCCCAATGCTCCTATAACAGCTTTAAGTAATGACAGAACTGAAAGCAACTAATGATTCCCAAACAATCTTTCGTAAACATTTAAAATGTTCATCTCTTATATTAAATATTCAAAACACAACACTTCCCAAAAACCATTTATAATAATTTTTATAGATCCATTTCAGAAACTATTCAATATTTAAAACTAATCAATAAAAATTGAATTTAAGGTATTATTTTCCTATTAAAATAACTTTATTGCTTTTATTTTATTTTAAATATTATGTTAATTTGTTTTCAGACAAAACATTCCTACTGTTTTAATGTAAAAAAAAAATATAAAAACAAACACCCATTGTGATACAAATTGATGAACTTTAGCTTTTAAAATGTGGAATCATACACACACCACACACACACACATTAAACAAAAAATAAAAATGTGTAATTGAAAAAATGTGACCTACGTTCGTACTTTTAAAGAAAGGAAATTGTATATTGTCTTTGATGGAAAAAAAATGAAAATTTATATCAATATGTCAAGAAGCCCATAAAATTAAAAAAAGCAGAGCAACACAATGTGTCCTAATAATGTGACAAATAGTTTTATAGTTTTTATTCTATTTTTTGTTTTTTTGTTTCTATGCCTTAAACCAAAACAAATGAGACACAGACGAAAAAACTTTTAATAGGACATGAAAAAGACATTTATCATCAATTAAGTGGTAGGGTCTGGAAAATGTTAATATGTATAATGTATATGTGTTTTTCGATACAATTATTTAAGTTTTTTTTTTTTAATGTATGGAACCCTGTAAATTAATAGTTTAATTTTTCATCTGAAATTTTAAAGTAAATAATGTACAAAATTAATAAAATTTAAACTTAATAGTTTTTGGTAATCAAAAGACCCTTCATATCTTCTAAGTATATACAAATATATAGTATAAAAACTATTATACTGATTAGTATTCTGATATTTAAGTGTATTTTGAAATTATTTAGAGTAATTTAAACATAGTTATACAAAGTGTGCACTTAATTTATGATTAGTGTTGTTTTTCAACATCGAGATATACTTAAGTTAAGTCAATTCAGAAATTTTTATTCGGCGCAACTTTGTTCTCTTAAATATCAAAAAAAAGGAAAGAACATCTTACATTTACTATTCTACTATTCTTTATGTTATTTCAATTTTTCAGCTAAATCCAATACTAATTACTAATACTTATGTATTCATAATGTATATAAAATATATTTTTGGGGGACCGGTATATCAAATATAATTAATTGCGCCAGTTAAATATATTAGATTAGAAAATTATCTCAATTTTCGAAACAGCTATTTTTACATTTTGGAATCATTCTAGTACTTTGTGCGGAAAAAACAAACGGTATTATTACAAAATACAATTTACAAATTTGATTACAAAAAAATATTGACTTCAATCAGCGCTCCTTGTACAAACTAGTCAGTCTATCTAATCCAACTACAGGTTTATAAATTTTTCGAAAAACTCACATCATTTTTTTGGAATAAGTTTCAGAAGACAATTTAAGTAGTAAGCGAAAGTCGAAATGAATTCATTAAACTTAAAATTCAAATCACAACAAATTTTTAATATTGAGGCATGTTCTTTAAATGAACAGAAATTTCCTTAATTTCATTCCTGAACAGAAACTAATTCCATAGTTTAAACAGTTATACAAAAAATTAATTACAAGTTCTAATATGTTCCTTAATTATCTATAGTTTAGTATTTTATATAGGATTCTATATTTTAAGTGTATTAAAGACATCTACAGAAGGATTGAAAGCTCCCATAATATATTAAAAGTTCACCTATCCTAGAGTTCCGTAGAGCAGTTTCGTAAATAGTTCAAAAATTCTTTAAAAATTTTTTACTTGAAACAAAAGTGAAAGAGTTTTTAAGCAACAACATAAAATTCACAAATATTATAAAATCCTTAGTAGGAGAACCATTTTGCGTTTACAGAACACTGGAATACAAATATTTGTACAATGTTTTATAAATTTAAAGATTTTAAGAATACTTTTTCATAATTTTGGGAATTTTAAAGTCGCTATTCTTTCAACAAGGCAACAATTATATCTGAAAATTAGAATAATTATTGAACCAAATAATTATACTTTATTTATTCATTCATTAGTTTGCTCATTGTTCATTCATTCATTCACAATATACATCTATTCAAAATAATTAAAGTAATTTATTGATTTATTTATCTTTTATTATTTAAAAAAAAAAATGAAATGAAATTATTATTTAATTTTTTTTTTTATTTTATTTTCCGTTTTCATTTTTCTTGTGGTCCAAAAATAAAACTACAAAAAAAGATGAATAGGAATTTAAATTTTAAATATATATATTTTTATATATATATATATTTAAAAATAGAATAAAAAACCAGTCAAGATATTTGACCATTAAAAGATCCGTTTCACTTATCTCTCAATATAGAGAGCAGAGCAATAAATTGAAAAAAAAACAAAGTTGTTGAAAATAATATTGAACAATAGAGTAACAATGAATTGAAATAATGGATAATATTGTAAAAAAATTAAGAAGAAGAAGAAGGAATGAAGTAAAAAATAAAAAATTGATAGCTGAACAAGCACTGGACAGGTTGAAGATGATGTGAATAACAATTATGTAGTATATAAAAAATAGTTATAAAGAAGCAATAAGAGATGCGAAAGTGATGCAATAAAGAAATTATTTTAAAGCGGATATCTTGTAATTTAATTTTTTTATTTTTTTTTTTTTTTTTGCTTATAATAATTGCAAATAAATTGAAGTGAAAGATATGAACAATTAAAATTTATTATTTTATTCATTTTGTGAATTTTTTTGTGCAATCTTTTGTTAAAAAACAGAAATAACTTACGATACTTTACGAGTACTTCAAAATACAAGAAAGTATGAATTGAATTAATATCATTCGATCAGTCGTTTGGTTTTAACAGGCCAGATTATTAAAAAAATTTAAGTAAAAATAATATTAAATTATTAACAATGCGCAAAGTAATGGTTAAATCGATATCCAAACTACTCTGAAAATCTTGAAATTTTATACTTTTTTATAAATTTTATTGAAAAATTTTTAAAATTTCATAATTTTGGCAAAAAATTTGAACATACTGGCCTGAATAATATAAAAGGCAATGGTTAGACCAATATCCAAACTACTTTGAAAATTTTGAAATTTGGTACTATTGTAATATTTTGATTGAAAAATCTTGAAATTTAGTAATTTGGGAAACAAATTTAATATAAAGGCGTAAATAATGTACAAGGCAATGGTTAGGTTCATATCCAAATTACTTTGAAAATTTTGAAATTTTGTACTTTGATTAAAAAATGAGTAAAACTTTGATTAAAAAATCTTGAAATTTGGTAAATTGGGAAAAAAATTTTAATATACTGGCCTGAACAATATGAAAGGCAATGGTTAGACCAATATCCAAACTACTCTGAAATTTTGTACTTTTTTACAACTTTTATTGAAAAATGTTGAAATTTATATTTTTCTAAAACTTCGATAGCGTATAAACAATTTATTTGACTTATGACCAAATAATTGAATAACACTCAAAATGTTAATAACTATACCTAGAAATTAGTACCAATTTTCGTACGAAATTTAAAGTGCTCTTCTGATACCTAATACACAAACTATTGCACTAATTTTCCGAAAAGTTGACTTAAAGGTATATTTCAAGTTTCTTGATTAAATGCATAAATCTGATTTAACTTTCTTAGTTCCTTAATTTTAAATCTGTATAGTTTTTCATTTGTGAGTTGTAAGATATGAATTAAAACTTTCTCTTTATACTAGATTTATTTATTTCACATTAATACACAAGTCTTAATTTAGATCTTTTTATAAGTCCATTGAATACAATCGAAAATTTCAAATCGACAAAATCAAATACATTTTCAAAAAATAAATCTTCGAAATTACACAAGATTTTAAACAATTTACTAAAAATATACTATAGAAAAATATATTTTGTAATAATTTCAAAAATAAAATAAAAATAAAAATATGGTTGCCGCAGGTCAAAAATTGAATAACAAATGAGTAAAAAATTGTTTCTTAAATATTTTATAAATAAATATTTTGTTTTTGATTTTTTAATAATTCCAAAAATTTGAATTTCAAATACCGACACACCATTTTTACTTTTGTCATACTAAATTTTATTAATGTATCTAAATATTGGTGTAAAATATTCTTAACACTTTAAAAAGAATTTTATTAGCATTATTTATAAAGTATACACTTACATCAAGTCGGAACCTGGAGCTTTTTGTTAAAGAAAGAAAGCCAATTATTATTTTCTACTCGTTGTTTTATTAAATATTTTTCAATTTCTAAAAATATGCCAGTTATATTTTTTTAAATAATATTTTTTAAAGTTTAAACATAACTTGTCTTAATTTTATGATCATAAATTAAAAGTTCAATGGATAAATAAAGATATAATCATCATTTATTTATTATAATACAAAAGTGATTTAAGAATATTTGAACAAATTTTAATTTTTAATTTGAATTTTAGTCTTTAGCCTCAGATAATTTAAATTTGAAAATCCATATATTATGGTAACACTTATCTTGTAATATAGCTCCTAAAAATTGTTAAATCAAATTTAAGTCCTTTAAAATTTTATAAAAACTAATTGCGTATTAAATTCGATTCCGAGATTTCAGACCCAACCCCAAAATATGATTATTTGATTAGTTGTAACTGATAAGTGGTTGGTGCAATAGGGCCCAAGGTAACAAAATAATCAAATAAAAAATTTTTGAAAAATTGAGTAATTTTTTAACGAATCAAAACATAATTGGGTTACTTACAAAAAGCTGTGATTTAAATTCAACAAAAACTTATAGAAAAGAATATTATTTAATTAATGATAAGGTGTAGGTGGTAATAGCTCCCAAACACTACATAATATAAAGTAAATAATTATAAAAACTCGTTTTTATTTGAAAATAATATTTTATAAAAATTCATGTATTACGTATCTACACAAATAGAGGTACCAACATTTTTTCAAAATTTACAAAATTTAATTATTTAATTAATTTCAAAATATTTAAAGAAAATTTAAATTTTCCGCCTTTATACCAACCTTAAAAAAGCAAAATATACATATTTACTGTCTCCTTGGTTTTCTCTTTCTTTTTTCTTGTATATTCCAGCCCAAAAAAAAAATTAAAATTAGTTTCCACCTAAAATGTCCTTTCTATAATTTGAAATAATTCTTAGTAATATCTCTTAATTCCTACACACAATCAGCAGGTTAAATATGAAAATAAAAATTCTAGAATTAAATTTAATTTTTCTCTTATCCATATTGTTGATTTTATTCTTGGAAGGAAATCTTACAAAAACTAGAATAAATCTATATTTACAAGATATTTTTCTTTAAAGTTTTCCATTCTTAAAGATACAAATCAATTACGACGCAAAATAAGGACGAGGACGAATCTGGTATAGAATAATTTTTGTTTAAAGTAAAAAAAAAAAGGTTAAATTTTCGTAAGAATACGCCCTCTTAAAATGAATTCTAATTTTGGGATAATATTAAGATGTAAAAATGTTAAATAAAAAAAAATATATAATAAAATACTAGGAAATTTTTTTAAAAATCTTGAACGTAATTTATTAAATGAAGGAAGCGTACAGGTGTTTCACAAATAAAAAGTTGAAAAAGAAGAAAATGAAATTAAATGGCTAATTAAATTTATAAAAATTCTGTTTTTATTTAAATTTATTTAAATTTAATTAATCTGATAGGTATACGACGTATTTATAAGCTAGGTCTTGAAACTTATCATGAAAATGATAAGTTACATAAGGATAAAAATGATAATTTATATAAAACTGGAACTATTCATAAAAAGGTTTGTTTAAAATAAACTCATTTCCATTTCAAAGAACTACTTTTTCAACCTATTTTAGGAAAAATGAAATTTGCTTCTGACTGACTGCATTAATGAGATAATGAGAAAATGAACAGTAGATACATCATATTCAGAGAGATACTACTTTTTTGCATTAGTTAGAATTTTTTTTTATTTAATCGAATTTTTCTAGTTTTTCTGAACTCTAGTCCATTCTGATTCTTAAAACAGATATTTTGGAAATTTTCTATCAGAGCAGTAAGGCCATTTATATGTTCCTACTTTGCTCAAACTTAATAATTTACATCCAAAATACTTATTAAAAGTTCTACAGTAAGAATACATAAAAGTTATTTAAGCATATTGGATCTGAAATTTCGATTTAGTAAATCACGTTTTCTGAAAATCTTGTTTAAAAGAAAACCCCGTTTTGGAAAATTTTGTTTCAGAGAAAATTCGTTTTAAAAAATCACTTTTTTTTTATATTCTGTAAAAGATTTATAATTCTGATTTTGTATCCTTAAAAATGAGATTTTCTAAGAACTGGATTTTCAAAAACGAGATTTTTTTTAAAAAACGAGATTTTATAAAAAAAACTAGATTTTCTAAAAGCCAGATTTTCTAAGACGAGATTATTTGAAAAACCTAGACTTTCTAAAAACACGATTTGAAAAAAAATGATTTACTATTGCGAGATTACGCAACGCTCACTATTTAAACTTCAAATTAAATTTAATCTAAATTTTAATCTCTTATAACCACCTATTTTTCAATTTTAAAATTTTAATTACAATTTTAAAAAATTAAAAAAAAATCTTTCAATACTTAAATTTTATTTTTAATTTTTATTTTAATACAATAAATTTTCATTTAAAAAATCGAATTAAAATTTTATATCAATACTGTTTTTTTAACAAGCGCATAAAAATTATATCACCATTTAAAACTATGAAAAATAATTAATAAATTCCTCCTAATATAATTTTATTTTATTGAAGAAATTAAAAATCGATAACAATTTTAAAATCCACCCTTATAATTAACTATATATAGTAATTAATAATTGAATGGGTAATTGAATGGGTACTTAAATATTCTAAGTTTAATTTTTAACAAGTACAATTTTTTTATTGTTTGATTTTAGTGTGAATTATAAAATGTAATTACTATCAAAGATAATTTTTTAACTATAATTATAATAAAAGTTATTTAATAATTAAAATTTATTATAACACTTTATTAGGAACATGATTTTTCTATAATAAAAGAACGATTTTTTTTAAATTTTATTATTTAATTTTTTTTTTTTTAATTACTTTTTACACTATAGAATATAACAAACTCCTAAAAATATACAATTAACTGAGAATAAATTCTTTTAAACTCCTACAATATTTTATTAATATTCTGTTAAAAGAAAATGTTCAATGAATTATTTTTATTTTTAATGCAAATGAAATTATATTTTAAGAATTTTAATTTATTTATGTATTTCCAATTTTTCATTCATTAATCAGTTCTAAAATTAGAAAAACAAATTTATTTTTATTAATAAAACTTTCACATTTTTATGTACAATTTACCTTTTAAATTTTCCATTTTTATTTCAATTTTCATTATAAATTTTCTAATTAATCAGTGGTTTTCATTTGATGTATCAAATAGTTATTTTGAAAAATTCAAAAAAGTAGTTGAATTTTCAATTAAAAAAAAAATATTGCTGTTAAAACAATTCAAATAATTAATTAATATAATTAAATAATATTGATATTGTAACTTTTTACTATAATTAAAGATTGTTGTTTTTTTTAAGTGAAGGCGTTTTTATTTTAAATGGAATATTATGAATTTAACAGAAAGGATTTTTAATATATTCTGCAGAATATTCTGGCGTAGCAGAATAAGCAACAAAGATCTTTGGAGACTTACAAGAGAGGAACCCATACTGAGGCAATTAAGAAAGAAGAAATGGAAGTGGATAGACCACACGCTAAGAAAATATCAGAACAACATAAGCCGTATGGCCGGGCGTCCAAATAACACATGGGTGCGCATCATAATAAGCGAGCTTAATCAGCAGGAAACCAGTGAGATGGAGATGTCAAATGGAAGCCATATGCTCCCTCGCGGAGTGAAAAAAGAACGAAAAAAAAATAAAAATGTGTATTAAATTTTGATTTTATATAAATAAATGCTTATTTTACTTTAATTGAAGACTTGTTTTAAAATGAATTATGGGTTTTGTATAAGATATGATAGGGTTTTATTGTATAAGAGTCTAGTTTTTGAGCTCACAAGCCTATTTTAGGTGTTTTGTTTTGAAGAACTGTTTTACTTAAAATTAAAAAATTGTGATTTAGAAAATTTTAAGACAATTTTTATATACTAAAATAAAACCTCTTCATTTAAAATAAAAAGTACTTATTTGTAGTGGTAAAATATTTTAAGTTTTATTTGAAAATCTTGACTTAAACGAAAAATGATCCAGTTAAAGGAGGAAAGTCGGTAAAAAATATAATTCGTACTTTAATTTAATCAATTTTTTTTTTAATCAATTTTTTT
The DNA here is from genome assembly GCA_963082915.1 of Dolichopus griseipennis. Taxonomy (NCBI): domain Eukaryota; kingdom Metazoa; phylum Arthropoda; class Insecta; order Diptera; family Dolichopodidae; genus Dolichopus; species Dolichopus griseipennis. The sequence continues at coordinate 10,297,790 of OY720442.1, forward strand.
TTAAAAATATTTATAAAATTAGCTAAAATTAAATTTTATACATTTTTAAAAATGTCTAATTTTAAGTCTAAAATTAATAATAATAACTCAAGAAACTTTAGCTTAACTATTTTTCAAAACTCTATAATTGAAATGAAAATTTTATACAATTATTTAAATTTATGTATGTAGGTGTATTATTAAAATAGTTTTAAATATCTACATTCATATTAAATTACATATAAACGTTTTTTTTTTCAACTAAATAAATTTGCATATAAGTTTTTTTTGAAAAAAAAAAAAAAACTCTGCATAATTCTTAAGATATGTAATTACAGTGAAATGTTTTTTTTTTTTTTTTTTGAAAAATAAACGATTACATTTTAAATTTTTAATTAAAATAATTTCCGTTTTAAATAAAAATTAAAATGAACTTTAAAAGTATTAAATTTAAAGAATGGTATTTTTAAATCACTATAATTTAAAAGTAAATTATTATACAAAGTAAAAAACAAGTACCGCTGAAGTTGAATTATTTTTACTGTACCTTTTAAAGGTAAGTAGATTACTTTGATTTGATTACTTATTTTAGAAAATATTATGTGATATAAGTTTTTAACAATTCTATATGTTGGTGTAAATTGTTAGATTTATAAAACTCAAAGAAAATACAGTTGGAATAATGGGATAAACAGTTTGAGCACTATAAAATATTGAATACTTACTGATTACAATTGTGATTTAATAACTAAGACTGAAATTAAATTTAAAAAACTTAAAGGTTAGTAATATGCATCAGTGTGCACATCAATGCCCTTGTACATAAGGATACTAATTCACTGTCTTCATTAATTACAAGTACTTAATACAAGTGTACTCATTAATTTGAGCTTAAAACTCAAAATAAATTTTTAGAATGCTCTCGACAAAAAATGAAATATTGTAATCACTAATTCCATACTTGTATTAATAAATAATTAAATAACATTTATTATAAATAGAATTAGCAATAAGTACAGCATTAGCATTAAGTACAGCATTAGCATTAAGTGCAATTATAGTACTTAAATATCTGTTTCAATGTGCACATCAATGCACTCGTACACAAGGATCCTTATTCTCTGCCTTCATGAATTGCAAGTACTGTATAATATTGTACTCATTAATTGCAACTTAAAACTCAAATTCAATTTTTTGAATGCGCTCTACAAAAAATTAAATATTTGAATCGCTAATTACATACTTGTATTAAAAATTAATTAAATAACATTTATTATAAATATAATTAGCAATAAGTACAGCATTAGCAATAAGTACACTGTACAATTATAGTACTTAAATATCTGTTTACATACACAAGTACATACATTTATTAAAAATTAATTAAATAATATTAACTATAAGTACATTAATTAAATTAATTAATTATGTTTGGTCAAACTCTTTTCACAATTTTTTTTATATAATAATCCTGCAATGACTATTTGTTATTCAAGAATAGTACAGTAATCAATCATTACAATGTAGTTCATTATTAAAAAAAAAAATTTGCAATCAACAAAAAGTAATCAATTATTCTTTTTTATTGATTATTGCGTTTTTTTCAAAATGTTGTTGTTTTTTTTTATAGTTTATCAAATCATTAACACTTTTTTTTGTTTTAATTTACTTGTCCTTTTATTGACTACTTGTTCTTGTTGTATTTTATAACCCGCGTGCCATAAAAAGTAGTCCTATTAAAGATATTGTTTTATTTTTATTTGATTACACTTTGTAACGACTACCATACCATAATTATTTTATTACGTTCTAATTAGATTTTTTTTTTTTGAAAGATTCGAAAATTTTACCGCGAAAGTTTTTTAGTAATTTCGTTTTTATTGTAATCAATAAAATGGAAAAACTGTGATAAGTTTTATTTTTGAATTACTAATTATCATAATTTTTTGCATTACTTGTAAGTTTTTTAATGGTAAACCTTTAATTAAAAGTTTTAAGTTTTTTTTTCACTATTTACCCCATATTCAAATATTGAAAGTATTACGATAATTTTAAATAAATGCAATTTTCGAATTGCAACAAAACCAAATGAATTGAATTATTTTGCATTTACCGCATTAAATATTGATTATAAATCTTATCTACAGTAGAAGACAAAATTTTTAAAACATTTTTTAAGTTAATTGAGAATATTGGTTGAAAACTTTAAAATAGTAATTTTCTAGGAAACTTTACGTTTTTTATTAAATTTAGAACTTTATTAAAAACATTTATTAATTTTTAAGAGGCTGAGGTGGCCGCTTTTCCACCCTCGAAAGTTTTGATTTGGTTCAACTAAAACTACTACTTCAACTTTGTTCTTGTGCCATAGGTACTAGGAAAGGAAGCTTTCGAAATGGAGTTTGGTAAGTATGAATGGAGTGAACAATAAAAGATTGAGTAGTAAAAAACGAGTAGTTTTCCTTTAATTTCACTCAAATTATTTATTTTTACAAATACCAGTATTTAGTCTACGACATGCAGACTTCTACAGCTCTAGTACTCGATATATATTAAATATTTATTAAGAGATGTTTAACATCGAATTACCGTATTCATAATACTAAAATTGCGGCAATTAGAGATTTCAGAAAAACTTACAAATGAAAGAAAGTTAATGAAAATGCCATAATTTTTATCACTGAGTAATTCTTATATATTCCTCATTTCTAACCTGAAGGCAATATTAATTAATCTGTTTTAAATTAGATTAAGGAAAAACTTAAACTCTACTGATTTTCATAGAATAAAATTATAAAATTTACAATTGAAAATTTATTAATGCTTTTTAATATCAAATGATAATTTTCTAAATATTAAGTGGGAGAAAAACCTGAAGCGAAAACATTTAAAAATTAAAATAAAATCAAATTTCAAGATAAAAGAATAATTTTCCATTTTCTTTTGTAATTATAGTTTTTTCCTTCAATATAAATTAAATTGAAAAAAAGTTCTAAACTAATATCTTAAAGGCATAGTGGTTATAATACTCGTTTTTTTCCCATAATTAGTAAAATTTGCTTTTACTTTACAAAAAAAAATATATAATAAAAAAATATTTTCTTATAATTTAAGTTTAAATTATTCAATAATTTTTATTTGAAATTATTCCTTGCAAGAAATGGGGACGTTTCATAAAAAAAAAAGTAATAAAGTTAAGAAACAGAAAAGCAAAATAAATGTCATAGTTGAAATCTATAATTCTATAATTTTTACTATTGGGTGTATGAAAAAAGTTCCAAAGAAAATATAGCCCTAAAATGAAAATTATCGTCATATGGGGATATTTTCCAATTATTTTGGGGTCCTTAAATAATAATTGCGATTTTTTTTAATATATTTTCCGAACAAAAGAATATCCTAATTTTAAACTCAACACAAAAAAGTACTCATAATTCAGAATCTCGCCTCTTTTTTCTGATAAGTATTCTTGAAGAAGGAAAATCATAGTTTGAATCCAAATTAGAAATCTCTTTGTAATCTTTAGTACATAAATACAATGCCAATCTGTTAATTGGTTAAAATTAAGCTCAACTCAAAAAAGTACTCATAATTCAGAATTTCACATTTAATTTTTTTATAAGTATTTTCGAAGAAGATAAATCTTAGTTTGAATGAAAATCAGAAATTTGTAGTAATCTTTTGTACCTAAATAGAATACTGAGTATCTCAGCTAATTAGTTAAAATTTTGCAGAAAAAGGTACAAGTAAATTAAAAAAATACTCAAAAATTGAGAATAATTTTTCTTTATTTTGAGCTTCTTTATAAAATTGGTATTTTGAAAAAGGTACATAGATCAATTCCCACAATTGGAGACGAAATCCGTTTTGATGTTGAGAATTTTTTTCACAGAACCTTCATAACATTAACTTTTTTTTGATTTATGATTTTTTAATTAACCTTTTCGTAAAAAAATTGCAGTGATTTAATCTTTATTTTCATACATTGAGAATAAAAAACCATTAATAAAATTTGAATTTATATTAGTTACGATAAACTCATGAACTCAAGTAATTGGAAAAATATTATTTAATAAAATTTACTTATAATTTTCAATGATTTTAAATTCCAATTATAAAAACTACTGTTGTATTAAAAGAAGCCAAAAACTACTTAATTCTGAATCCAATGAAATAATAATAATACAGATAATTTTAAATACAATTATACAATTTGAAAAAATTTTAATAAATATGAAGTTATATTGTTAAATTGTATTGAAAAACCACTCTTGTCATCGTTTAAAAGAAAAAAAATATTGTTATTAAAGAGAATTTAAAAGAATTCATCTGAATCAAAGGTGGGTTAAATATACCAGTGGCTTAATTTATACACTTTAGTTTTATTATCTTGTGGAATTTTGAATTCAATACTGACTTAATTAAAACTTAAAACATATTTTTATTCAAACTTTAATCTCAAAAATAAAAATAAATGATCAATAATAAAAATCGTGTCAATTAAATTTTAACTCTTATTTCATAACTATTATAATAAAAATCAATTTTTTTTTTTTAGTCTAATAAAAATTAATTGGATACATTTGAAAAAATCAAAATGAAATAAATTTTTTTTTAATGGAAACCAGTTAACTTCTTTGCTTTTCTTATAGTTATTTTTTAATTGTTTTTGACATTTTTAAAATTAAACTGCAGCTTTATTTTTTAAGTGCCCTTAATAATATCACTTAAGATACTTTTATTATATACCTTCAGTTTTATCTGATTAAAAAATTTCAAGAGCAAATAATTTATGAAATCTTAGTACCAGTTAAAACAATATCTAATCAATTACTATTCACCAGTGTTCACCATTTATTTAAAAGTCTGGTAGTGATAGCATTACCGAATGAATGATAGATTTAACAGGACGGTAAAACACTCAATTCAAATTCATAAGAGTTGAAGGTAACGCAAGGTTTATTTTATTAATTTTATTAATTTGCAAAATATTGAATTCTAAGTAATAGTTTAATGCATGGAAGCGTACTATTTGCTAAATTTTGTAATTCTCAAAACGCTTCTTGCTTTGGGTTAAAAAAAAACTCCATTGCATTAATTTTGAGTGAAAAATTTAAGACCTACTAAAGTATAACTACAAAATAAGAAAAATTAAATAAAATACCGAAAGATATCAAGTAACAGAAATGACTATAAATTTTTAAAATACTTTTAGAAATAATTTGGATTAAGGGCAATTTTTTAGCTTAAGTAGGGATATAATTTAATGGCAAGTGGTGACCATTTTCGGCTTCGCACTTTCGTGCTCTTTGCAGTACATTTTCCATAACTTTTCGTAATTTTTTACCGCAGTTCTGTTGTGTACTGTTTCATTTCCGATTCCCCAAGTTTTCTTCACAATTCTCAAATAAAAATAAAAAAATATAAATAAATTTAAAAAGTTATTAAACATTCAAACCGTATCGGTCATTTTACGCCACCCATTATCTTACAAAATCTGCATATCTCTGTCCTATACTGATCTTGTTTAAAAAACATTCATGTAGATATTTTGATATCTTAAACATATATACTTGTATTAATATACAGACTGCGTTTAACTATTTAATTTTCTAAACTAATTTAAAAATTAAATTGGTTACAATTATGTTTTTTTTCCAATAAGATATAAAAACTGTTATACAAATAACTATTATTATTTTTTAGTTGAAATTCCGCAGGTATATAATTTACAAATAAAAATATTTTCAAATATAATAATTATTATAAAACATAATTACAATTTATATATTCAGACAATATACGTATATAAAATTCTACACAAGTCTACATAATGTCAATTATTTAAATACATATTAACATTATTCTACAATTATTCTTATCCCGGATCTTATTTCCGACAATGCTAATAATGAAGATTCAATTTTTTTATATCAACTCAAATGAAATCAATTAAGATTTTTTTTTTTGCTTTCTTCTTTTTGTCTCCACATTTTCTTTCTCTTTCTTTCATTTTTTTTCGCGAAAATTATTATAATTAAAGAACAAGATCAAGAAATCATTTCTTGTGAATCTTAGTAATTTAAATACAAATTACAATGTCATCTTATAAAAAAAAAATACAAATTAAAAAAATAAATGCAATTTTTGCCCACAACATTGTTACAACATGTTTCTTTTCTGTTTCATTTTTTTTATAACTCATAAAATTGTAATTTAAAAGCAAAAGAAAAAAACAAAAACAAAAAAAAAAAATTAAAACATAATTTCTATGTATTTCGATTATGACAGTCATTATCGATGAATGAATGAATAGACATCAACGGATATTTGAAAATATTTAGTTTAATGTCATGCAAATAGGTTTTTTTATTTTTTGCATTTAATTCTTTTATTTTTTTATATTTCTTTTTATTTCTGCATTTTTTCCGCTGTACGACCATACATATATCGTTATGTATATATATAATATATATATAATATATATATATATATATATATGTATTTACATAAATTAAATATAACACAATAAACAAGAAAAAAAAAATCGGTGATGTTTCAGGGTGCGTTTTAACATTTTCATCACATCCCAACATTTCAAAAAAAAAAAATATTGATAAAGGATCTCTTTTTTACCGTTATTATAATTGTCAAAAATAGATATTCGTTAAAATACTTTAAAATTATTTAATCTGTATTAATAAAATTTGCTAAAAATAATTAATATTACGCCTGAAAATATGCAATATTATTAAATCAATATTAGAATTATTTGACTAGGACATACATTCCGCATAAAGCAAAATTTATTAGCAAAGCAACATTTATTTTTTAATTCAAACCCTCTTATATGTCCACACTGCAGGAATATTATGTCGATTAAGCATATATTTTTGGAATGCCAGATAAACCTCAATTTTATTCAGACAAAAATTTGAGTTCATTATTAGATCCTAAATATGAAAATGTACAGATAAGAGAAAAAATATTAGGTTGTTTAACATATGGTCCACCATCTAGTTTTGCTTAGTATTTGTTGTATAACATGCAAAACTTATGAACATTATTAACTTAATAAACTTATTGAATAATTTTTATAAATAATGTCAATTTTGTAAATAATCTAGTGTAGCCATAAGTTATAAGGCAAGTTTTTTAGCTACTTAAGAAAATTGTAATTTTCAAATAATTCGTTTTTCATGTTTATATCAATATTTTCTCGTACCCGTAATGGCCCTAACAGACGAGGGTAATACTAACATTACTTAATACTCTTATGGAATGTTAGAAACTTAAATATTTAAATAAACATGTATCTGAAAATTTAATTGCTATTGGAAAATTCCGAATACATAGACTCACAGGTTGATGTTGTTTTATATTGTGTATAGTATAAGCCATCCTAATACCTAGATTTTGCGACTCGTTGTGTATCTCTCTTCTAATACTTTCTATTAATTTATAAATATAATTATTTATTTTTCTTATGTTATATATTTTATATTTAAATTTTATTTGGTCACCAAGGTGATTTTGTTGCTTACCCACTACATCACACCGAGGCCTCTGAGCCTCACAGGTAATGACAATTGCTAGATACAACTATATTAATTTAGAAGGTCAATATTTAATTGCTTTTAATACAAACTAATCCGTCTAAAAAAGTGTCAATTGTCATTGAAAACTATTAACTAAACTAGACCAACGCAACAAAACCACATTCAGCGCTGGACGAGCGCAAACGCTTTATAAAACATCTATTCAATCATATATTAAATATTACAATGTAATCGAGAAAAAAAATACGATATCATTATATTTTATAATTTTCCTAAATATCGTATCCATATTTTTAAGTGTTTTTTAGATACATATGAATTTCTGAAGCATTAAACTATCAAAATGCGCGTTACAAAAGATTAAAAGATTTGTTGACTATATTTCAATCGATCATTGATGCAGCTCAATACAAGTAATATATGAAAAGAGAACAACAAATTAAAAACTCGGGGAGTGAATAATAAAACAGAAAAAGAAGAAGAAGAGAAATCACAAAAATAAAACAAAAAATTGTTTTGTATTTTATTTTTTGTATATTTGTCGGCTGTTATGAAGAACGATGCCCTCAAGTGGTATTTTGATCTCGATAGGGAATGTTGAATGTTGTTGCAATGAACACTTTATGTATATCTGCTGTTGTAGTAGAATATTAAAGACAAAACGTTTTTTGATTTTGTTTTTTGTTGCAAATCAATATTAATTTTTTTTTATGGTACATTGGAGCTTTGAATTTGTAAAAAAAAAAAGTGCAGGAAAGAAAGAAAAGAATGAAAAAAAAAAAACTATTGAATTTTAATCGATTATATGGTGAAGATATTTGTATAATCCTACAGATTTTTTATCTGTACAGTTAGATACATATATTTATGAATTGATGCGTGTACATACATTCTAGTTGTATGTACGTATCGTGTATCTGGTATGAAATATGAAATTAATTTTTTTTTATTGTATATTTCATGCGATTTGAGGTTATATACAGAGGTGAAAAGATTAAAGTGTAAAAACAGAACCTATACATATGTCTCAAAATATATAATTTAAAAGTTAAGTGATGGTTGACACTTTAGGGTTTATATTATATTGATATCAAATTTAGAAAATTTCAAATGAAGTTAAATTTAAGTTTATAAATTATAGATAGGGTTAACTTGAAAACTATCTAATTAAGTAATCAATATAATAAGTCAGATTTTTATCGGACTGGGTGATTTGTGGTGTAAAAAGGTAAAAAATGACTTGCCTAGGTTGAAAGGAATTACTTTAGATACGAAATGAGTCATACATGAATTATGAGAGCCCTGTAGCACCAAACACTTATCAATAATCAAAAAATTATTGTTTGAATGAAATTAGAAGGAAAAGAAATTTGTTATACGTGAACATATAAATTAACATTTTATTAAGGTTTTTTTTTTGGTTATGATTATGTATGTAAATATTACATTAGAAAAACATTAATGTTAGAAAATAACTTTTAAACATTTTTGTTTCTTTTTTCTCCTATTTTTTCAAACACTAAAGAATTAACGAAAGAAATAGTATGTTACGTGTGTAAATAACACTTAACATAACATAGGGCACGCTAATTAGCAGCAGTTTTTCTTTTATAATATTTAGATTACTTTAAAAATATCCTTTGATTAATTGATTAGTTATAAGTGATACCTGATTTTATTTGCTTTTTCTTCTTCAATTGTCCTAGGATACGCTCCTGCAATAAGTTTATTAAAGTTTGCACAGAATATCAAATTAGCATCCACATTATTTGATAAGTTACATATTTAACTTATCACAGCCTTATTATCATTGAAATCATTTAAAATACATTAAATTATTTGAAGCTGGTATCTTTTATTTCATTTTATATTAATCTTTAAAATAATTGGAGTTTGAAAAAATTCTAATAAAAGACAAAATTTTAATTAAATCCACCCAACTAATATTTGTATATAATTAATTTTCGCATTTTACAAAATGACATATCAAATACCATTATCATCAACAATATCGAATCATATTACATTTATTTATAAATTTTGAATTAAATTAAGAGTAAATAATTTATTACAAAAAAAGTTTTTCCTTTGATTTTATTTAAATTTTAACATTTTGTTTTATTTTATATTTATTTTTGTAATTATTTCAATATTTTTAATCTGATATTCCTACATAATATTATATACATTAAAATTTAATGTTTATTATATATACAATGGAATAACAAAGTCCATAAGTTCAAATCTATATAATTTATTCATTGCAAACAAAAAGCAAATCTCTTAAAAAATATCTAATACCATGTGTTAACCCTTGAATTCGTGAGGTTTTTTTTTGAAATCTAATACAATTTGATTTTTTTTCGTAATCAATAAGTTTCGTACACCGATCTAAAATGCATGTTGGAATATATGCGGTTCACTTTTGGATTAACAACTTTTGACTAAATGTAAAATTCAATATTAAGCTAACTTTAATTTTTTCAACAGGAGCTAATTGGATTAATCAAATTGTTCCACAGAAAGTCAATTGAAATCACTCACCTACATGGTTTGCAAAGCCAAAGCTGTAAAAAGACTTCCCTACAAAAAACTGCGGGAAAATTGTTTCCAAAAAATGTCGTACACAATTACGACACACTACAAAAATTTTTATGGACATTCTTGCGAACACTGTATTTTTAAGAGTTAATATTTATTCATTGAATATTAATAAATAATTTATTTTTTGTATTTTTTTTTTAATTCTGTTAGGATTTAAAATTTTGAAATATTTTTGAAATTTTGTGTGGAATTCAAATTTTATTCTATTTTATTAAATTTCAAGGCTTTTTTGTAAAACAAAAAAAAAGTTGGTATATGGTAACATGAATGGTATCAAAAGATTTTCTAATGTTTTTAATTATATACATTTTAAAATAAATTGTTGATGTCCTTGATTAAAACAAATAAAGGTTTTGAATTAAATTTTGGTTTTATTTTGTTATTTTTGTTTTTTTTCTCATCCAGGATTCATTTTCAAATAAAATTTATTTTTTGAATTTTAAATTTATTAATTCCGACATATTTGAAAAAAAAATTAAAAATTTAAAATAAAAAGTTTTGAATTAAAAAAGGAACAAAAATCCGGGGAAAATAAATGTTAAATAAATTTCTTTAATTTGGAATTTTGAAATTTTAAAAATTTATAGAAATAAAATATTTTCAACAAAATATCTAATTGGAATTTAGAAATTCTAGATTCTAATAAATAGAAAAAAAAACTGATTTGTTATTGGGAATTATATTTCTAATTTTTGAATTAAAAAATGTATCAAAATATTTAAAAGCCTAAGGAAATAGATTTGTTTTAAACAGCTTTAGGTCCTTTCACAGTTCTGTTATTTTTTCTAATTCTATCGAAATATAATGAAAGGATCTACTACGACATTTCGAATTTAGAAATCTTGGATTTCAAAAGTCCAGTTTTTTTTTAAATTCCTCCGCGTTATGAAATATTTCCTTTTAGCGGGAAGGGGGGTTTTCAAAAATGGTATTTATAAAAATCGGTTTTAACTTCTGTTCTTGGAATCTCAACGTGAGAAACGTTTGATAATCCTTAAAAATAAGTTTTCCTATTATTTCATGTTATCTGAACTAAAAGATAAGTTGGTGGTCAAATTTAGTTTTGGCTTTTTTTGTGTGTTTTAAAAATCAGGATTACTTAACGAAACTTATACGTTCACATGATGGCAATCTAAATATATAAATCAACATTTTTGAAGTCTAGTTGCCAGTTAGATTCCAGATATTTTATACTAAATGAATTATATTTGGAAATAAACTTGAAAATCTCTTAAACCTCTATACCTCAGAACTCTAGGCAAAACTGATATTTAGTCTGTTTAAAAACCACAGATAAGTCAATTGAATTCGATAATTGATAAGTCAATTCGAAATGAAACAAATTGAAATTCGAAAGTAAACAAATTGAAATTCGAAAATAATAAATTTAAAAATCAGAAGTTAGCCTATATCATATGATACAATTTAAAAAAAAGTTGAGCAAAATCCCCAAAGCTTTTCCTTTCATAATTTTGCATATTCTGTTGCTTCTTAAATAACTCAATCCTATTCGTAATTAAAAATCCAATTTACTGCTCACCAAAATTATATACTTGAAAAACTAATTAATTTTATTAATTTAAACATAAATAAATTCTTATACAGAAGCCGCCATTTCCTAATTAAAATATTCAGAAGTTTTCATTTGTTTTTCTTATTTTTTGAGTTTTAATTAAAGTTTATTTACACTTTCGACTCAACCGACCACCACCGACCATTGAAAGAAAATTAAAAAGAAAAACATTAAAATAAACCACAATATAAATTCGATTGCGACTGTTAAATATATTTACAAACTACAAAAACGGGTACATGCAATAAGGCCAAATGAAATAAAGCCATTTTGATTTTATTTCATTATCATATTTGAAATAAAGCCAAAAAACGAATTTTAAAATTTTGATCTTATTTCAATTGTACGCTTTTTCCAGAATTCTTATATATTATATGTGTACGTGAGATTCTGAATTAGGATGGATTTTTGAGTTGGATTCAAAATGATGGTATCCCCCTTCTACAGAATATTTATATATATGTGTATACGTGAGATTTTGAATTAAGAGGGATTTTAGACTTGGACTCAAAATCAGTATTGCCGCTTTTCCCAGAATATTTATATTTGACATTCTAAATTAAGAAAGGTTTTAGAGTTGGGTTTGTGATATATATCACATCATCTGGATATACATATTGTGGAAAAAGCGTTATCTCATGTTTAAAATATTTTTGGTTTTATTTATTAATAATTTTGGGATTATTTATTTTTCAAAAATTGTTAAAAATTAAATAAAGCTGAAAATTAAGAAATTATGATTTTGTTTTTATTTGAAATGTGGAATTGAAATAAAGCCAAAAAAGTGCAATTTGCCTTTATTTCATTTGGCCTTATTGCATGTACCCATAAAAACTATGAACTACATTTTGTTGAAGAAAAACATTGTTGATAATTTTATTTCTAAGGAAAAAAAAACAAAACAAAAATAAAAACAAATTATTAGCAAATAAACGGAAATAACAAAAATATTCAATGTATTTTCTATTTACTTAACTTCCTGTTTTTCTAATATTTGTTGTTATTTTTTCTGTTTTTCTTGCATTTAATGCTCTTCATTGAAGGTTATTTAATCCTTAAAAAAATTTCCGTGCTTCTTCAGAAAAAAAAATATGTACTTTGTAAAATATCTTAAATTTTTAAAGTTTTTATATAGTACTAACTAATATGTATCTGAAGATATTCAAAATTAAGTCAAATTATCAAAGGAGCATTAGAATCAGATAGAACGGAAGGATAAAATTTATATATGTATGTATGGATATGTATATATATATATCCATTAAATAACAAATATTTTAGAACATTAAATTTTTTTGAAAAAGGAACTAAAATGCAAGAATTCACAAAAATAACATCAACTACAGAAATATTTTTGTGTAGCAAGGAAGTGAACAGACGGAAAGAAAATATTAAATTCAAATGTTCTTGTTCACTTTCTTATTTTTTTCAACTTTGTTAATTTTAAAAAAAAAAAAATAGTTTTTTATATTTTGCCTTAATTGTAATGGTAGGAGTTAGTTGTAGGAGTAAAACCTTTTACATTTCCTTTTTATCTTAATTTAAAATTTTACTCTAAAAACCAAATTTTTATTTTGCTTCAAAATTTGGAGAAAAGTGCAGTTGTATAGTAGAAACTGTGGTAAATTGTTGTATTATGGTTTGGTAAGGTCTGGGTTTGGTTGTATTTGGTTACCAAAACATATTTTTCTTCCGGGTCATACCCAAAAATATAAAAATTTTTTAAACAACTTCTTTAGCAGTATGATTTGTTTAAAAATCCCACTCATGAAATTGATTTTATTAGGCATATCCTTCCAAAAAGTTTAATCCTTGTATACATTTTATTATCTGACCGTAGCGTATGACTGATCTAAATCTGTAGACGTAATTGTTGAGAAGTTGGCCTTTCAATTGAAGGGTCTCTAATTTATATCATGATAGTTTATTACATAAAATTAAAAAAATATTATATTATGCTTGAAAAGACTAACCCACTAGCTTATCACATTGTATGTGGTAGAGGACTGTATACAAATAAATTTTACTTTTCTTCACATTTCTTCCGAAGACTTTTCACATATTTCTAAATATGAAAAAATTTGAACCTCTATTATTTACTGCATTACCGAATTGCTGAATTCGATTGGATGCATTCAAAATTTCTGGCATATTAATCTGGAACTAGAATAGAACCACTCATTTTTATCGGTTCACTAACCGCAATAACGTTTTACTTATACGATTCTTTTGAATACAAGCTGATGATTTCAAATTTTGTACTATGTGACTCAATACTAAAATATTTGTGGGGGATCCTTTAACAGGCTGCGGCACAAACGTTTTTTAAGATCTTTTAATAATGTCTTTGACAAAAATTTTTTTAATTACGAAAGGTTTTTAAATCTTTCACATTTTGTATTAACTGCCAGTGAGATTGATAATTAAAATAGCTTGGAAATGTGTTAACCTATTTTGCCCTATGATTAACAGTCGCTGGAACTAAGTTTTAATCTTAAACTTAAAGTAAGGTTTAAAATCTGTTGTACTAAATTTTAAAACTGTTGTACTAAATTATCACAAGTACTAGATTTCAGAAAGAAATTATTGCATCAGAAATATTTAAAGAAATTTTAGAATCATCTTAAATGAACTTTATGTAAATTTTTTAGTCTCATAAATCCTACAACAAGGGAAATGGAAATCATGTTTATTCAAATTATGTTTATGAAAAATAAATTTCCTTATTTTGTTTGCAAAAACCACAATACCATAAATTTGTAACCTATATAAACATTTGTGTTGGTTAATTTAACTAAAAAGTAAAATATTGTATTTGTTGTACATATAATTTAAGATATTTCAAATAATATCACTCAAATATGGTAAACATCTTGTACCTGTATGTAAAATTATTTACCACAATTTCTTAATCAAAATTCTTTCAATATATTTTATATTTATTCTCAATTTAATATAATACAATATTTGGGTTTATATTTCCTGATGACGCACTTGTTTTATAAAATTTAAATCAATAATGCGTTCTTTTTAAAAATTCAATCATAATACAATGAAGGCTCAAAAAATCCTTTGCTACACTGTGGAAATTCCCAGATAGTTTAAAATTGGTTATAAAAACAAATTCCTTGAAAGAATCACTAAAATATTGAACTCACTTTTATTTAATGTCATTTTCCAACATATCCTTTCCTCCTTTAGCAGTCTAATGTCCTTATATCCTCCATATAAACGCTTTCCTCCTCCCAATTTGTCTTTATTTATAAAAATATAATAAAATACAGTGACTTCTGCGAGTGAGTTTTCATTAAATTTTAGTTTTTCATGAAAATTAAATTTTATGTCAGTTTTTATGAATTTTCTAAAAAAAGAACCTAAACTTTACAAAATATTCTTAAAATAAAAACTGAAATTATTGTATAAATTGTAATTTTAAAATATTAATCTGAACTTGAAATGTACGTCTTATATTTAGTACATTATCCTTCAAACATACACATGTACGCAATTGAAATCAGAATTATCCAAAAAAAAAAAATTAAATTTAAATTTAAATATAAAAATTTATTTAAAAAATATTTTTCAAAAATACGTCATCAAATTTTTATTTATAGATACATACTTATATTAAAATAACTAAAAAAAAAAAGTTCATTTCAATTCAAGGATTCAAGGATTCAAAAGTATTAAACAAATTTTTAAAAACCAATAAAATGTTTTACAAAATCCTAAAAAAAAAAAAAATTATAATTTTTAAGCTTAAAATAATTTTTTTAAAAAATACTCTTTGTAAGTTTTAAAATTATTTGAAATGTAAGATACATTATTTGATTGAAAATAGAAATAAATAGTTGGATAAAATAGTAGCCATTTTCCAAGACTTTTTGTCAAATTTTACCAAATTTCAGTTTTGGAAATATTTCTACTTAACATACTTAACATATTACATTTAATTTGGTTAAGGATAGGGTTAAACTGAATTCCCAGGTTTTTTTCCAGGCGTCCAGAACAAAACAATATTGAAGCAAAATTCAATTTATCTTCAACATTTTGATCTCCCAAGAGCTTAAAATTTGTTCTACGCAGAATGATAAAAATTTTGATCCAAAGAACTAATTCGAACTGAACAAAAAATTAAAATCCTTTCGGAACAATTCTGATTCAAAAATGAAATAGCATTTCAGCTATCCTATCTTGCGATGCAGAAATCAGACTGACATGAATTAAAAAACCTAGTTCCCGATTCTGTAATACTCTTTAAAAATTTTTAGTAGTTCCAAAAAGTGGCACTATTTTTGGGGATTATTTGGTAGGGCGAACGAGCTTAAGAGTCAAACTTTTCAACTTTTCTTGTAGTACTTAGGTTCGTCTAAAAAATCGGTGATTACCTTTCAAATTATGCATTTTGGGTACTGCATTCCGAAAAACGGAGATATTTTACTTTTCTGGTTTTCCAAAAATTGTAAACGTATAAGGAACTTTTTTTCGACAGAACTTGTTTATTTGTGACTATTTTTTTGGTTTTTTTCAATAAAATTCCTAAAAGAATGTTATAAACTTCGTTCCGGTTACCTGGTATTTAAACTTATATCCATCCGGTGTTTCCTAATGACCTTTAGAATCCATGTCATTAATGTCAAAGCCAACTTGGAAAAACATTTTTTAAATCGTTAATAAACCCCTTGATTAATTGTTACCAATTTAAAAACTGTAGAAAAGATTCGGTTTTAACTAATGTATTTTCAATTCACATGTCCTGATCCATGTTATCCCCATTCAAGTTTCGATTACTTTTAAACTTAACAGACAGCAATGTGAAGGATTAAGGATATTTAGAAAAATTTCGTAGAAAATAGTTTATTTAAATTTTAAAAAAAATTTAACTTTTAAGAACTTAGTAAATTAAAAAGAATCATATTCACATTAATCAAACAGCTTTTAGTTTAAAAATTGTATTTTTAATTTTGCCCCATGACTTAAATTTATAGGACAAGGTACATGGTGGGTAGATACGTAGGTAGATAGATAGATTAGATAACATATTCAGTTCAATACCATACTATTACCCAGCAGGGGCTTTTAAATACAATTTTATTTGAAAACTCAGTTGTATTCATTTCGACACATATGGAAGCCCACCATGAAAACTAAGGGGGGACGAAAACTATTTTCTTGCATTTTTATTAAAAATTTAAAAATTATTTTAATACATATGTGTATTTAATTAACCATACAGTATTTTTTGTTTTATATCAAAAGTGGTTTCATCAGGTAACCTAATAATTTATCTTAACATGCATATTATGTACTTTTTAAAATATTTTACATATATATATATACATTTTTCATACTAATTTTCCATTTCGAAAAATAAAATTTTGGAAAATAAAATGAAAAATGTAACCAAATAAAATAATTTTCAATTTTCATGTTCTCCTTTTGCTTTCAAATAAATTGTACATATAGTATTTTTTAAAATAATACGATTACAAAATGTTCAAAAAACAAAGTAATTTTATTAAAAAAAAAATTTTTTAATATAAATGATATATATATAAGTAATATATATTTTATAAGTACATAACATTACCTTATTTCCTTAATTAAAAAGGATATTCTATTATGTAAAAAAAAAATTGCATTGTTTTTATTCAAATTTTAAAATAATTTTTCCAAAATAATAGATTGTAAAAAAAGGACGATATATCATATACCTAAAACATTTATTTTATTTAATTTATTTAATTATTCTTTATTCTGATTAGATGGTAAAAACTTAACTGCATTAAATATTAATTAAAACAAAAAAGTTTTTTAAAATTATAAATTAAGTTTCATAATAAATGCAAAATTACTTAACCACATTTTCAAAGTAAGGAGTTATTTGATAATCTGGTAACATTTGGTGATATAAGAATTTTCCTACGGAATACACTGTTAATTTCCAGAAAAGGTTATTTTAAACTATTTGAATGGGTAGATTTTTCATTTTAGTTTAGATCAGGGCTGCCAACACAAGACTTTGAGCAAAATTAATATTAACCTGCAATACTTATTTTGGATGAAAGTCATGCTTTTAAAACCAATTGAAGTTAATTTTAGTGTTCAAACATATAAAAAAAAACTCCATTAGATTCAAGCTAAATAATCAGTTTATAAGTTTCAAGATATGTTTTTTTGATTAGTTAATCTAATATTCTTACCGTAAGGATGCAGTTCAAAGGTATAACCTTTTCTTCTTTGATGATGTTGTTTTGTATTGTAAAGTCTCATTATTTTATATCGGAGGCCTCGCTTACCCTGGTCTATTATGGCAAAAAAAGCATTCAAACCAAATTTCATTAAAATCGGGCGACATTTTGATGAATTAGTGAACTTGTATTCCCAAAATTCCTGGAAGCTCTAGACCCCATGATACTAGAATTAATTTATTAAAGCTACACTTCATAGGTACCCACCAATAGTTTATGTAACAAATTTAAGCTCATTCTGACGGTTAGAACACGAGATTACTCAAAAATTCTGGTCTTTTTTTATGTGAGCCTCCAGATCCGATGCATTGTTCCAATTTAGTCCATCTACGAACTTAACCTTACTTTTGACGAATAATGTTCAAAATTAAGCAAAAATTCAAAATCGGTTGAAATTTACGTATATTTTCGTGTTCGCAGACACACATACATAAACACACGCGCTTACAATATGCTGATGGAAAACTAAATAAGCCAATTTTTTCAAAAAATTTTGAAAATATGCTAAAAATGAACAGTATAAAAAAACTGCTGTAAAGTTTGCGTAATCTGGTAACAAGGAATTAGGTACCTTTTAGTTTACATAGTTAACTCTAATTTTACCCCTCATTCTTTTAAACTAAATAATAA
Organism: Dolichopus griseipennis; assembly: GCA_963082915.1. NCBI lineage: Eukaryota > Metazoa > Arthropoda > Insecta > Diptera > Dolichopodidae > Dolichopus > Dolichopus griseipennis. The sequence goes on from OY720442.1 coordinate 10,316,386, forward strand.
TATTAAATTTATATATCATATCTTATTTTAAGGAAAATTTCTTCTTTTAAAAAAATTATATGTGCGTTTTAGAATTCACATGTTCTAAAATTGTGAATATTCAAAAAAAAAGCTAAAAATTTTCTTTCAATTTTCCAACACAATGTGAAATCAACACGATTTTTAGAATAAAATTAACGTAACATTTTTATTGAAATGCAAAATATATATATACAAAATATTAATATCTTCCTTAGAATAATATCACAAAGATATATAGATATTTATATATAGGTAGATATCTTTTTTTATTTTTAGAATAAATTTTTTTTACAAAAGAAAAAGGACTAAAGAAAAAAAATCTAAACACGTGTCCTTAGATTTTGTATTTTTATTTGTACGTTGAAAAAGAAAATCCTGCCTTTCTACATCCTCAACAATAACAAAAGTAAAAAAATTAGAATAATACAGTTCTTTTATTTTGAAATTGTAAAAGGAATTTAATTCGATTATTATAATAATTCAAAAATCCTAAAACTGCTTCCTTTTATAGGGATAACGGATACGTATTGGAAAAAGTGCCGCATGAAAAAACTTTTTTCCGAAAAAAAAAATTAAAAAATACAAGAAGGAAATGAAAATTTTTAAAAAAATTTTTTAAATATATTGATATACAAATCAATTAAATATTTAAAGAAAAAGTTTTCAAGAATTTTTTTAATCCTAAAGGACTAAAAAAGGACATCCATAAACTTTAACTTAATCTATTATTATTTTCATTAAGTCATTGATTACTTTGATAATTTAGGTACTGTTTTTGATTATTAAGTCGAAATACAATATTTTTGCGCCATCTATCTATATGTTTAAGAATTATTTTATTATTTAATTGATATTACGATATTATATACATAATTACGATATAAACTATAGTTTTTTTGACTATAACTTAATCGGAGTACAATAACTTAGGACTTTAGACCGCTTTTCTATCCTCTTAGGCAGGAATAACAGGATAGAAAAGCAGGTTGATTATTAGGTCTTCATCACAACACTATTGAATATATTTTCAAAATTATTAACCTTACATAATATTTATTAAATGAATATAAAATTAAAATTAATATTGAATTAATTTTGATTTACATTCAATAAATTACAATTAAATATTATAAATTTCCTTTAAAATTAATATAATATAAATCGAATCATATATTATATACAATTTAATAATACTAATTTGCGCTTGTATTATTTTACACCCACATCCACAACTAAATATATATTATAATATAATTTATTTAAAAAATAATAAAATACATATTAATTTTATGGCGCCAAATATACGCTTTGCTCTTTAATATTATATTTATTAAAATAATTTTTATAGTATGGTAATGATGCCTTTAAATTAAATTTTTATTTGAATACAAATTTATAATCAAATACTGTTCTATATGTAAATGTACTCTTAATATGTAATCAAATAAATGTACTCTGTAAATTATTATCAATAAAAGTTATATAATAGTGAATGAAATAAAAATATATATAATTAAATTATATTCAATGCATTTAATTTAAAAGTTGTATACAGGCGACTCTAGTTTTATACAACTAAAAATTTTAAGAACTCTGGAAATACAGATTTTGAAATAATTAAAATTAAAAATTGTATATTTGCTCATATTATGTATGTATTATATGCCATATTTAAGGATAGCTCTGCAAATAAGTTCCCAAAAGTTCCCAATTGTAATCAATTAATCAACTTTTCTATGGCGATTGAAATTAATACAACCTTTTAATATCTCAAATAATTATATAGTGATTTTTAACCCAGCTTCAGCCAAGAACAAAACAAAATTATTATTTTTGAATTAAGATTCATTTTAGTCAAATTGAAAAATGTGGTAGAAATAATGATTTGATTAAATCCATTAATCACAATTTGATTATTGGGTCGGACTTGTAGTTCTGTTCTCATATTTTTTTTCCGTACAGTACAAACAAACGAATGCTAACATAAGAATTGCGAAGGAAGAGTTAAGAATCAAAAAATAATAGACTTAAAGAATGATTTATATTTATTAACTCATAAAGAAAAATATGGGTTTAGGATTTTGTTGTTTGTGATATTGAATTACTTTATGTGCTAACTATTCAACTCTTCAACATAGTCTAATAAGCCTATCTATACCTTTGGTATATGTTGGAACAGAGAGACAAATTATATTTTGATTATTAGGATATTTGGGAATAACGAATTGTGACGATTTTGTATTACATTTGCTTTTTAATTTTATGTTGCATTTTTAAATAAAATGAGTTTAGCCAACTATTACAACTATTTTTCAAAACTAAGTTATTAGTTTTGCATGAGATGTCGATTTTATAAACTTGAATTAAACATAAGATAAGATTACACATTAGAAGGTGATTCTTGTCTCAAATGATGTGTGTAATTTAGACTTTACTCAAAATTAATTTATAAACTTAATTTTTACATTAAAATTAATAGTGCAATTTAAAAATCGCTGCATTGGGGATGATTATAATGAATATCAATTGAATACACATATAATAATTCAAAACCTATAGCTCTGATTTGAAAAACCTTAAATAATTTTCCAGGACCTTTTATATCCATACAAAAGTTTTATTATATTTTTAGTACCCATTTTTTTTTTTTCATATTTAAATGAAACGAAATTATTTTATTAATTTTTATTATTATTTATATTTTACATATGTAATATATATTATTACATTTCTATTTACTATATAATAAAATATTAAATTATATATAATTTTATATATAAAAAAAATATTGACATACAACATTTTCCCCATAAGTAATTTTTCCAATGAAAATTATTATATATTTAGATACACATGGATGAGTCAATAAAAAAATATTATATATATGTATTTAATGAGGATATATATATTTTATAATGAAATTTTAAAAATTTTTATTTATTTTTTTGACATAATAAATATACACCATTTTGGCATAAAATATATTAATTTTGTTAACAATTTATTGAAAATTTTGCCAATTAAATGTTTTTTATATTCAAATTAAATATGAAAATACAATCTCTTCGGTAAGAAGTAGTTTATTAAAAATTGGAATTGCCAAAGTTGAGTTGAGGTTTTAAGAAAATAATTTCTTAGTATTATAAATAATAGGTGTTCTATAAATTTAAATTATAATAGAACTGTAATACTTTGAAATTATCACTAAAGTCGGATTGTCATGAAATTCAAAGAAAATGAAATTCAAAAATAAAAAAAAGTCCTTAAATAGATTAAGGATTCACAGGCGATGAAAACATGAAACCCAGAGATATGGCAATTAAATTACTGGTAAAATTAAAAAACTAATTAGACATAATATGCTATTGCTTCTCCAAAATATACTATTACTGTAGAGTCTGTGGTGTATATTCTCAGGATAATACAAATATTATAATGAAAAAAGGAAGTCTTTAATTATAAATATCCTTTTAAAAAATAATTTTTAGTGATAACGAACAGTTCTTTAAATAACTTAATTAATATTAATAATTTAAAAATATTTTTACACGTGCAATCTACATTTATTTTGGTACCATAAAGGAATATTACACATACTTATATATTTATATCAAAAAGGTTGATTGCATCCTTATTTATTTATTTAACAACTTATTTAAATTCTAATATTACAAAAACAATTTAAGTATTATTAGCATTGCCCTCGGCTGCAAAGGCTATTATGGACATTGTTAAAAATTAAAAAAAAAATGCAATTATATATTTTTAAAAGAATTTGAGAATCCTTTCTTTTATCCTTTTTAATAATGCATTCTATAAAAAAAAAAAAAAATTAATTTAGAAATTGCATATTTTTCGGCTGACCTAACAATTTATTATTAAAAATACAATACATACTACACTCTGTTCACATGAACATTGTCTATTTTTAAATGAATTTGGTATTTTTTTAATTACAAATAATACTAAATTTTCGAATTGTATTGGTGTTCGTTTAAATAGTCCCGTTCCATAAGATCTAGAATAAAAAGCAGCTCCAGAAATTTATGTACCATTATTTAAATGATTTTTTTTGCATTTTTCAGCTTCAACAACGGAATTGTTGACTAAGTTTTTCAAATTATGGCATTTCAAACATTGGCTCCTAAGGACCATTGGCATTTTTTAAAAAAGGACGAAATTTGATTTAAAAGGAAAAACAATTTCATTTGAAAATTTGCAATTATTTGAATTGGAAAACAAAGGTAAAATTAATTCCAAAATAGACAAATTTCACATAAAAAAGCACCAATATCATGAGAAAAGAGTATATATTTTTTATTATGCAACAATGTGCAAAATTAAAATTGCAAAACTTTATCAAATCACCAAAAAAAAATTTCAAATTAATTTAAAATTTTTTGAAACTGAGCCAAAAAAATTAAAAAAAAACTATTCATTTTTAATAATGAAGACATTATCCGGAAAATGAGTTTTCTCTTCTTGTTTTTCTTATTGTTAAAAAACTGACTTAACTTATTTATTTTTATAATTACCAAATCAAAACTTAATAAAATTGTGCCATAAAATTTTACCGAAAAAATAAAATTGACACTTGTCTTAAATTTTAATGACTTTGGCTGAAAGCATTTTCACTTCTTCTTAAAATCTTTTAATAATAAAACTCAATTCCAATTTATTTTTAAATAAATTTCAAATTATATAAAAAAAAATATAATTAATTATATATAAATATATAAATAAAATTATATCTTAAAAGTTTCATTTAAAAAATAAACGAATTTAATTTAAAATCTAAATTTAAAAAAAAAAGTTGTCATTTTGGTGTATTTCTTAAATATTTTCGTCCTTAAAGTGGAAATTTTAGTTTATATTTGTAATTATGTATGTATGTATGTATGTTTGTATGTATGTCTATTATAAATACAATTTATGTGAAAAAAAGAAAATGTAAAAAATGAATGAACAGTTAAATTTTCTAAAAAAAAATATATATATAAATCAAATATCGCGCGCTCGACCTACTTTTTATGTTTCCAAAAACTATTTAAAAATTTTTGAATATTTTCTGTATTTTTTGTTTGTTTTTTCTATTCTTACTCCTACACTTTATAAGAAAAATTTTTTACATTCTGTTTTGTTGTCCTTTTTTTACAATCCTAGTGACATTATTATATAAACAAGTATACATCTTTGATATACCTATAATATAAAGGCAAATTTGGTGAGTATTATAAAGTTTTTAATTCTTTTATAATTCTTTTAAAGTAAATAAAATTATTTTGATCTTTTGATTAGCAAGTCTGGAAAGTGTTTTATGTAATTAAAAGCTTTTAAAGTTACTAATTTTAGGATATTAAAATATATATATATATATGTATACACACTTGATTAAGATTATTCTGCTGCATCTATGAACGTAGATTGCATACTTACATTTGTAGGTTAAGCTTATTCTATAAGTAGTTTGAGTACTATATACTTTTGAAGATTTTATTGATCACAATGTTTAACTCTAAAAGTTCTTCAATATCCTTTAACATTGCAGTTTAACGGTTAATCTTTTTGGAATATTTTGTCTGCTCGAATTAAGGAACTATTCAAAAAAAATTAATTGTGTATTCATCCGTTAAAGACACAGTTGAAGATATAAAGTTATATGGGAAAAGTTAAAAAAGTCCTTTTCCCTAAAAGTATGCAATATTTTTTTAATTTTTAATAGACGTTAATACATAACAGATATAACTGTTTTCTGTTGTTTAAAAGTGACTTTGTCGTTAATAAGATGCTACAGAACAATATTTTCAAAAATAAGAGTGTTTCCATTAACTGTTAACATTTTCATAACCTTCTTCACCATTCAGGCCTTGTTAAATGCATACAATATATTTTTTTGAAGGCTATGACATACTTGAACACTTTTTTTCTGTTTTGACATACCACTTATCTTAACAGTCAATGTCTTTTTTAATATAAAGTGAAAATTGTCTCCCAGTCTTAAGCGAAGCGTTAAAATATGTTCATACACACATACGTTCGTAAAAATGTTTTTTTTAAATATGAAAATAAAAAATGAAGAACAAGGAAAGAATGGAGTCAAATAAAAACAGAGCTATTAATAGAAATAGAAAAGTAGCAAAAAAAAATTTTAAAAATAAAAAAAAAACGGAATGAAAAAAAGATTGTTTTTTTTTGTTTTTTTTTAACTGTTCTTAACGTAGACGGGATTCTTTAAGATGAAAACTTAAAAATATTTTGCTTTCACGGAAAAACGATAAAAAAGAATGATTTAATTTGTTTTGTTTTATTTTTTATTTTCTTTATACATTTAGTTTGAACTTTTCTTTTTCTACACGTTTATAGATAGCCGGAAAATCTTTTTTTAAACTTGAAGAATTTTTGTAGGTCATCATTTAGATTTTCTCCGCACCCATTTCTTTAGGGTATAGAAGAATGAAATTAAAAAAAAATTATGACTCTTAATAATGTATTTTTTTTTTAATTGTGTTGGGGTTACCATATTTTAAAATAAATTTTCATTTTAACAGAAACCTTTAAAAGACAATTTTTTAAACTTAGTTCCCACTTTAAAAATCTTTATTGTAATGATCAATGGTTTTTTTGAATTAATCGAGGCCTCAATTAGGATTAGTTTACGCCATTTTGATCCCGTTTTACTCATGTGACCTGCGTTTTAGTTTCTGTTTTATATTCAGCCACAAAGCTTTCAGAAACAAAATCAGTTCTTTGATTAAGTGTTTAGAAAGCTCGTTACGATTGCGGAACCGCAGTTGATTGAGTGAGAGAAGTCTGGCTTTGGCTAGAGCCGGACTCCTGCGAATAAAGTGCTCGATATTTTCACTAACGTTTGCTTCCTTAGAGCTTCTGCAGGAGATGTTGTATGGGATTATATCGGGAATTCAACTATTACAATAAAGTTTGAAGAAGAAAGAGTAAAAATTAATTTTAATTGAAGTCTTGAGGCCGGTTTTTATTTACAGACTAAAATTTAAAAAAGTTATTGTGCAAAATAGAGGCAAATATAGTTATAAGGACCCGCTAAGGATTGTACACATATATGTATGCATCTCCAAGTGTTTTAACTTTAAATTATAGATAATTCTAATGTTCTTTAGTAAAAATTTCGAGCAAACGAAAAGTAAAAATCGTGCTACCTAAAACCAAGGCTTTTTTTTTAAAAATCGTGCAAAATAAAAACACGATTACATAATAAGTACTAATAATAAATACCTGTTTAAATTTTTAAATTAAATTAGTACTTATCAATATTCCAAAAAAAATTATACTGAATCCCACGTGAAAATATTACCTAATTCGCACTCCCCTTGTATCCCACATATTTTTTAAATTTTAAAAGAATAAATAAATTTGGTCTTCGCTGATTATCTTCTCCCCAAATATTCAAAGGTACACCGGAAGCAAACTGGTGTATCTAATAATCCCACTTTCTTATACAAGAATTTTTTGAAATTATAACAAAAGAAATTTAACAATAACATATTCTCTCATTTAATTTTTATTCATCAGGAAACTTTTCTTTTATTTTTTATTAAAATAAAAAAATTTTTGTAAATTTTAATATTATTATTAAGTTAACTTCTTTCTTGGATGACTCTTAAATATTTTTTGACACATCATTTAAGAAAAAATTTCATGAAACCCTAATATTATAAAACAAAATGAAAGCAATGAAATAAATAGAAAATATTTTATGTCATCATAATTTTAATAATTTTATTATTATTCTGGTAGAATAATTTTTTTGTAAAAGTTATGAAATGTGAAAGAATTAGTAATCATAAGGTTTTGTATTCATAACTGGTTGTCATTTTAAAAATTTAACATCAACTTTTTTAACGAAACTTATAAATAATTTTTTAAAATGTAATTTTAATAATATTTTTTTTTTAATATCTAATAGATACTTACCATATATTTTGCACAAAAATCACTTGTTTAGTAAAACTTAAGTTCCTTGCCTGAAACGAAAAAAATTATACTTAATAATTTAATAAATTATTTTAATTAAGTAAATTTACTTTAAAATATTACAAATTTACATACATAAAAGAATCTAAATCTTGTTTTGAAACAGACCTTTATAAAACGGAGTAAAATGCTTAACAGACATAAGTACCATTACCTGATATTCAAAATTTTATCAAGTATAAGTACAGTAGTAAGTATCATTATCTAATACTCATAATTTTATCAAGTATTCAAGTCTTCTGCAAATATTTTCAATCATAAAGTCCGATACACTGAAATAAGGATTTATTGCAGAGTTAATTAAGGATTCAATATTATATACATTTGAATTGAAATTTGTATGATTTTCTATTACTGTAATACTGGACTTATGAATGAAAATATTTGCAAAGTACTTGAATTCTTCGAAAATAAGTATTTTTTTGTACTTAATTACTTTAAAATACTTAAGTATCAAAAAATAATTACAAAAGTAATTAAACTCGAATTTAATTATTTCTGAAAATTACAAGTTTTTTTATTTGATTCTTTTACTTATACTTCAATTTTGTAAGTATTGTAATTTAAGTAATACTGTGACTTGATAAATTAATGAGTATCCGGTAATTATACTTGGGTTCGAAATAGGCAGGTCTATTTTTTTTTTTTCTTGAAATAGGCAGGTTTGTTGAATTATTAAATATGACATAATGCAGTGAAGGATTTAACCTAGATATCAAAACTAATCAAAGTCATCTTAAAAAAAAACCAAAAACTCAGAACATCAGAAATTCTACATATATTAAATCAAACCTAAATCATAAGATTTTACACGAAATGATCAAGTCTCTAAACCAATAATTGTTCGCTTCTGAAAATTTTAGTAGAAGAGGAAAATGTAAAAAGTTCAAAATTTGAGCAAAATTGTCTTAGCAATCTGTTTGTTTCGACAATTAATTCACTACATTTGATGCTATAAACTATTACTTAATCTATTATACTTAATCTATAATGAGGACTTAAAAACACTCCCAATGCATCAATAAGAGATTTCCGAACTATGCGCCTCAACAAAAAGTTGTAGAAATTACCAAGACCTTTTCAATAATAACGGACGTGACGATGTTGAGCAAATTAACATAAAAAATTTCCGCACATTTATGAAGGGCTAAAATAACTCCTCGGGAATATAAAAATAGATAAATTTTTAATAACTTCTTAAAAGAAGGAACTTGTTAAAAGTCTTGTTTTATTTGCCATTTGCTAATGTAATATAGGGGGAAAACTTAAACATAAAATTCATAATTTATAAAATAAACCCAAAATTTGAAGATATAAATCGATTACTAACTCAGTATAAAAAGATAGTAAAAATTAAATTCTGGATTAAATTAAAAGTTACAAAGAAAACAAAACAGAAATTTATAATAGCAATGAAAAATTTTAAATTTAAATTTCCACTTAAAAATTGCGTAACATGGAAATTCGGTAATTACTATAAAAATTCACATAACCAACAGTATGAAAACTTAACTATACCTTGAGTTATATCACAAAACTAATTATAAAATTATAATTATTCAAAAATCATGTTATATAAGATTTTCTATATTTACATCCTATTTAAAATGCTCATAAATTAAAATTTTATTTAACTGCCATCGATTTAATATTTATAACTTTTCTAAGAAAAATGGTTTTAAGGTACATTTTATAACTCAACTTGAGTTATTTAATAATAATTCAAATAACACTCAAACATTTTATTACCTATAAATAGGTACAATAATATAGTTTGTTTGAAAATCTCATTCCATTCGCTTTTACTATTTAACATTCATATATTTCTATTGAAATATTATTTTTTTTTAATATTTTTACATTACAATACAATATTATTTCCATAATATACAATTCAATTTTAAAATAAAAACTAATAAAATTTAATTACATTTACATAATAAAAAGTAAAACAGAACTGTGTTATAATAAAAAAAAATATGTAATTTAACTTAAAGTCACATTTTATACACTTAGGTAAAGTTGTATTACTCTAGCACATATAACGTACTAATAATCAATAATAGTTAATCAAGTTACTAGTAACGCAGGAGTACTATTAAAATTTCTACTCAATATTTTTACTCAATTATTATACTCAATAATATGTTCGTTAATCTGAGTTATTTATTAAGTCTCAATTACCTCAGTTCTAAGTCTATCTAATCTTAAGTATAAGAGCTTATAGAAGATATTAGCTTTAAGCCTTAAATACATAGGGTAAGAGTTCAGTTGTGTTTCACTACTTAAAAAATATCCTAAAAACAAGTACAAATCTATTTTGTATTTATCAAATTTCTTATTATAATTATTAATATTTTTATTTAAATTTTTTCTTAAGAAATTTATTTACATTTCTATTTTGAAAAATTTAATTTGAAACTAAAATCTTTAACCTTGTTTATAAGATGGTATCGATTTTTTTCATCTACGTTCTTTAGATACCAACAAAATTATAATATTGTATAGTATTTCCGTTTTAAAAATAAATATATATATTCTTATATCCATCTTGTTTTTTACTCTCATACCGCATAATTTCATATTGTTTATACAAAAATATTCATTTATTATTCAAACAAATCTGTATATATATATGAAATATTTTACTCAGTCTATACAATTATTTCTAAGCTATTGACCCTGTTATTAAAAAAGAAAAAACAAGAATCAGGCAAAAAAATATGTTTAAATCACAAGTCATCAAAAAAATTATTTTATGGAAATTGGAAAATACAAATAGATCAAAATGTATATAAATACATACATAAATATAGAATAAATCTTTTACCGTTATTTCTGTTGTAGTAGGATGAAGGATTTAATTTTACATTAATAAGTACAACAATATTCTAAGAGTTATTAGATTTTATAGTTTACGGTTCTAAAAGTATTATTTTTTTTTTAATTTAACATTTGCCCCTGTAAATATTCAATTAAAAAATTACTACTCAAAATTCTTATTTTGCTTTAAAATTGAACATAATTTAGGAAAAGCACTTGTAGTTGAAAAATTATTGATTCGATTACGATGCTCATTTAAAACAACAGTTTAAAATATTAAATTTTATAATTTACACCTGTAAGTATGCAATTTATTTTTTAAAAAATACCTAAAATCATCAAATTAGTTTTAAATACATTTGAATTTTTAAAATTATTTCTAAAAGAATCACAAATCTAATTACTATTTCAATCGGATACAAAAACTTTAAATCTTAATTTTTATAAGTTACCCCTGAAAATATGCAATATATTTCTCGAGAAGTAATTACTCTTTTCAACTCTTTTAAAATTATTTTGGATTCTATAAAATTATTTCTAATAAGAGAACCACGAATTTTATTACTATTTCGATCGGTTACAAAAACTTTAAATCTTAAATTTTATAATTTACCCCTGAAAATATGCAATTTATTTCTCAAAAAATACTTACAATCATCAAAATCGTTAAAAATTTATTCGAATTTTTCAAAATAGGTATCAATCAGGGAATTTTGTTACTAAATTGTATTACTAGTATTTGGTGGCCTTTTTAAATATTAAAAAGTATTAAGTTTATCAACTAATATTTAAATCAGTCAAATTGATATAATGAATAAGAAAGATCTAAATTTTTAATAAATTAAATCAGAAAAGCCATGATGGCCATGACTAAATCTTTCGGTATTGTAAAAAACAAAATTAAATTATTAAATTATTTAAATCATTTTAAAAAATTTTGATTCGAAATGATTGAAAGAAAATTAAATAAATAAATTTTGAAGGAAAAACTGACTGACCACATCTTTAGACCATTAAATCAATTATAAATAATTGAGTTACCGATTTGGAAACTCAAAAATCAAAAATATCAAAAAAAAAATTATATATTTGTTATTTTGTTTGATTCTATTATAATAACAAAAAAAGAAAAACACATTTTTAATACACAATTTTTATTGAATGATAAATAATCTCCTGCCAGATTTAATAATGTATTATCCAACAACAAATACATCCGATTGATCCTTAACAATTGACTGTTTGCACAAGGAAGGATATAACAAAAAAAAAATAAAATTTTATCAAATATTGTTTTTTATATTTTTCATCTTATGTTTTTTGGGTTCAGTTTTTTTTTTTTTTTTTTTTGAGTAAAACTAATTTTAAAATAAATTTGATTTATTGGCTGACTTGGATGGAATTGCTTCAGATCCAAAGACTGCATTTTAAAAAAATAATTTTATTTTAAGTTCTATTACATGGATATTATTTTAAGTACTAGAAATCTTAAACTTTTATTATACAATAGGAACTTCGTAAATACAAAATATTTTGGAACTTATCAAAAACTTTACTATACTTAATTCAAAAAAATCTCAACGTATTTCTTTTAAAAATGCTACCCTGATATATTAAATGTAAATTAAATTTTACTACAACCCTGTCAAATACCTACGTACATATATAAAAATGATATTTTAAAACCCTTTAAATCTAAAAAAACCTTTGAAAATTATTAAAGTAAAAAAAAATTTTGAAAGTGTAAGTTAATAAGACTCAAATTTAATGCTGACTGACATTTTCTTTTAAAAACAAAATCTAAACCATTTTCAAAACTTCATTATCTAAAAGTATTTTGTCTTATTTTTGGAGTACATTTAAAAGACACATTTTTAAAAAGATCTATCTGAAACCTTTAACTTTATACATTAAAGTCACAAATTTGAATATACTAAGTTCAAAGCAAACTGATAAATTTGTTGAAAGTATTAATTTTTAAATGAAGTTGACAACACAATTGAATGGTGTTCTTATTGATATTTAGTTAGCCTAAAGGTTGGTTTACAGTAAAATAATACGTGACGATAACTTGTTGTCATGGCAACCTAATTTTTATTAATATTATGCATTAAAAGTGAATGTTTTCGTGACGACATTTACCACAGTACCGTATCACAACATTTTGCTTAAGCCGATTTAAAAGATTTTTCCCTTCAATCGTTTTTTAATTTTCTTTTACCATCCAAACATTAGAGACAACTGGGACGAGTTCGGCATGGTATTCATAAGAAATGCATCATGTTATCAATTGGACGAAAAATTACAAACGAAGGAAAAAAGAACGTCTGATGTATTGTTTGAATAGGACAAAGCGTGACGGGCAACTTAATTGATTTTAATATTATTTATAAATAATTTAAGTAAACAGAATTAGTCTCTAGACTTCTGTTGTCCTAATGGGAGACGCAGTTTTTCTAGGGAAATTTTAAAATAAGTGATATTTGATCTAATTTACATTTTCACATTTATTGACTCAAAATCCATTGTTTTTCAGTACTTAGACAAATACCTTTCTCCCACCAACTTCTCCCAAATACCCTTCTCCCATTACTTTACATAAAAACTTTTTCATGGCCATCACTGTACAAAAAAAAAAATTTTCTTTTAAAATAAATAGTAAAATTATTTATGAAGGACTTTAAAATTTACTAATACATATGCAAAAATAAAAAAAAAGATTGAACAAATTTAGATGTGCTAGGTTTTATAATAAAAAAAAAAATTTAAAAGATATTTTAATATTAAATAACAACAAAAATCGTGAGAAGGATATAAAAGAAAAATCTAAATAATTTGAAATCAATAAAAAATCCATCTTTTTATCGGTTTCGCATAGGCACACACACACACATACAAGCCAAAACAAAAAGGATATTACGAAAGTTCTAATGTAGATTAAGTAAGAAAAAAAAAGTAGATCTACAAAAAGTAAACTTTTCCTTCTTTCCTTTATAGATTATTTGATTAAGTGCAAAAAAAAAGAACTTCAACTTAGAAAGGGACAACAATATATGCTGAAGGGAATATAAAACTAAAAGAAAAAAAAAATGAGAAACAAAAAAAAATTTGTTAAAGTTTCTAGGTTGTACGTTACAACATTCTGTGTTACTACAATGTGTCAGTTGTGATAATGATCCTTAATGTGTTTATAATGACAGGCGGGTCTTTTTGGATATTTTGTTTTTTTTATTTTTCGACATATTTTTTAGAGCCAAAAAAAAGGATATTCTATTTAGTCTTTTGATTTTAGAACCTAAAATTTTTTTCAATTTTTTTTTTTTTGTTATTTACTGATTCTTTAATTTTTTAAGTTTATTTTGTTACTTAAACTCCTATATCTACTGTTAAGTATTTGTAGACATTTTTAATGTAACATTTTAATAAGTAAATTTATTCAGATATCAATATTTATATGTGTATATATTTTTTATATAACTGTAAAGTGTGTCCTAAAAAATACACGAAATAAGATTTGAGAACTATTTATTCTAAAAGCATTCTAGGAAAATTTAAAGTTTTCGCCTGTAAATATGCAATTAAAAAAAAAACTGTTCAAAATGTCTTTTTATTGTCAAAATTTTATTTGATTATGTTTAAGGATTTCTAATTACATAATTACACATTTAATTATTATTCGAAACTAATCCAAAAACTTTTAATCTGAACCCCGATAAATATGCAATCTATTTAGCAACAAATTTGTTAAAAATTCATTTGGAACAATAGAATGTGATTGCTATTGTTTGGTAGATTTTTTAAAAATTCAAAAACAGGAAACTTAATAACTAATATTAAAATCTAATGAAAGTAAGCCAAATGAATACACAAAATCAGGAAAACCCGATATAAATATCGTAAGAAAACCACAATTTTGCTAGGTGTATGGGCCAAACTTTTCCAGGATAATTTCTTAGGCAAATATGATTCTTAAACTTACAGCACGCCTGAGTTAAAAGAAAGCTTCAAATTGATCACCTGACTAGACTGACTTCCCCTGACTAGCTATAAGTGTTCTTCCTCTAACTACTTACAAGGGATTTTTTTTAGAATATTTAAGTAATAGACCAGCCATAATAATCTTGCAGACAAAATGCAAATTAAATAAAACTTCATTTTTGGGACACCTTATACTCTTTCACACTAATATTACTTTTTTCACCAATTTATCGACAAAAAAAAAGAAAAACAAAAATTTAATAAAAAAACTTTTTTGTTTTTATTTATATTAAAGTTTGCGTATCCAAATAATTATGAAATGATTGGAGAATGTACATTAGAATTTAGAACCTTATTAGCTATACAAATTTTTAGATTGTATAAGGTTAAATGTTAAATTATATTTTAATATTTATATATATATAGTAAATAACAAGTACACAAATAATATCTGATACGAAAATATGCTAATCTTTCACTAATCATTTATTTGGAAAACATTTGGTATTTGGCAGGATGTATCAAATATACATTGGAAACTTTATTTATTTGTAATTTTCCGATAATTAGAAAATAATTTGAAAATTAAATTATCATATTATGAAAATTACAGAATTTTTTTGGGGAAAAAATAAAATTGAAAAAGCACAACATTTAATTTTATTTTTAATATAAATTGATACTAAAATGGTAAATTAGAATGTGATAAAATTCAAAATTAAAGGAATTCGAAATATAATTAAATGGGGATATTCTTTTAGCTTGGAATTATTTACAAATTTTTTTACAAATATGAATTATTTACAAATATAAGAAATAAAATTTAAAAATAATTACTAAAATTTTATATTGTATTTTGAAATTTTTTAAAAAAATTATTTTTAAATACTAGTACAATTACCAGTACCATACAATTACCAGTCTGATACTTATTTTATTACTTTGTGAAGTACCAGTATTAATGAGATTTCCATACTTTCAAAATTTTAGTATAAGTAAAAGTGTCAAGTAAAAATACTCAGAAAGTAATTAAATTTTGAATTAAATTACTTTTGTAATTATTTTTCATAGGTTTAATTTTTTTTAATAAATAAGTACATAAGTACTTAAAAATACTCAAATATTAAGAATTCAATTATTTTCGAAGTAGTCAAATATTTTAATTCATACAATTATAATTCAGCTTTAAAAGCCTATATTTTCGCACTTCAATAAGTCGTAAGTCATTTCAGAATAAATTATTTTCAATTTATTCAATTATGTACATATAACTAATAAGTAGCTAAAAATATTCACAGAAAACTTTAATATATGTCGACCATTCAATGTGATCTTCAAACTTAATACAAGAAAATAATATCTACTGTATAATGAAAAGAAATTTTCCTAGAATAATATTTAATTATGTTATAAAA
This sequence comes from Dolichopus griseipennis, assembly GCA_963082915.1. Lineage (NCBI taxonomy): Eukaryota > Metazoa > Arthropoda > Insecta > Diptera > Dolichopodidae > Dolichopus > Dolichopus griseipennis. The sequence continues at coordinate 10,332,633 of OY720442.1, forward strand.
TACATACATAACACAGAGTTACACAATAATATGATCCTATTTTGTAATAATCAAAATATTTCAATAGAAATTTAATTTCATTTGAACAGAAAAATATTATTAATATTCTAAGAATTCATTATTGTTATACTATTTAATCATTTACTCAAAATTTCTGATTTAATTTATAGTAATATTTAATTATTATTTCAATATATTTTTTAATAAAATTAATATAATGAATATTAATTATTAATTGATTCAAATGGATATTCCAAATATTTAAATTTTTTCATAAAAATTAATTTAATATTTTATTTAAAATTTGAATAATTAATTTTGTAATTATTTGTAATATTAAATAATTAATTATTTATTTACAAATTTAAATGAAAATTTTTTTAAATTTAAAAAAAACCAAACCTTAACTAACATTTAAATCAAAAATAAAAATTTAAAATATAACAAAACAAGTGAACAAAAAATAATACTTAAAAAATTACTCAGTCAAATTAAAATACTACTCTAAAATTTAAAAGTTTCACTTTCATTGATTTCATAGTCAAGTTAAAGCAATGAGTACTCATTTTGAACTCAAGTATTTATATATTCAAATTTTTAATCAAAAAAAAATTTAAGTAAAGTTTAAAAATTCTAAAAGTTTGGAATTCAGGACATTTAAATCAAACTTGAGTACTTTTTATTAAATAAAATTATATTAAAGAGTATTTAAAGAAGTTGTACTTATATAAACTTGTACTTATATAATAAGTGTACTGTAATAAATTTAAAATCATTCCATTAGTTATGAATCCAAATGAGTAATAAAAAAAAAGTGAAATTTAAGTCAAGTCTTTACAAACATTAAGTAATTAAGCTCCATTTCATTGGAAATAAATACGAACCTTAAAAAGTACTTAGTAATCATAATATGCAGTCGAGACGTACTTGTTTAATATTCACTAAGTTTTTTACATTTCCTATTTTCGTGTCTAAATTTTTTTTTTAAGAAACTTAATCATATTATTATCACAATAAAAACCACTTAATTTTACCACCTAATGTGAAATAAATCATATACACATATATATATATATATATATATATACATGTATTTATTCAACAATATAACATATTATTTTCAGTGGTTATTTAATATAAAGAAAAATTTTGGGAATTATGCCAAAATATTAATATATAACATTATATAAAAATATATATATATATATATATATATTTATATAATTTATTATAATTACTTTATTATTTATTTAATAATAATAGATCATGTAGATAAATAATAATTTAAGTGAGATATTATGTGGTTTTATTTATTTTGTTTAAATAAATCTAATTCACTATACAATTTAAATCAAATTAACTTAATACAATAATTTTAATTTGTATTAAAATAATTTTTATTAGTATTATAACGAATTAATTATGAGTTTATTTAAAAAAATTATAAAAAAAAAAGTGGGATAAATTTCGTGAAAAATTCAACTTATCGTAGGCCGCTTAGAATTACATAAACCTTCTTTACATATAATCTACGGGTTAATTAATAAAATAATTTAATTACGCAAAATTCTTAGAATTTGGGAAAAAAAAAGGGTCAAGATATTTTAATCAGAGTATCTTCCTAATTTATTCAAACCCACAACTCTGTCTTCTTAGATATTTTGCAAAATTTCAATTGATGACCCAAAATTTTAAAAATAATTAATTAGATATAATTCTAATTGAATTTTAAATATATACATTTGAATTAAATTTTTATATATATACAGTTGTTTCAAATTTATTTATAAGATAAAATTAATTCAAGGTTGTGTTTTTTTTTTTTTAAATTAATAATAGAATTATTTTAAATTTAGGTCAAAAAATAATAATTCAGTAGAATTATTTTAAATTTCAAAAATTACAACATGGTGCCTAAAAATATGCAATTATTTAATTTTTAAATCAAACTTATATCTGAAATTTATAACTCATACAAGTTCATGTAGGTACAAGACTCGTAATAATTAAGTTGTAAAAATGGATTGGAGAATAACTATTTATTCAGGGTTTTCTTTATTCAATAAAATTTTTAATGATAACATACTTATTTATTAATTTGTAGTCCCAGACAATTGTAAATATTGCCTAATATTAAAATTTTCTTTTATCAATTCGGCATTTGTACGTCTTATTAAACTATTTTGATATACACTTTACTTTTTTTTTTATTATAAATGATCGGAGCGGGGTTTGAACCCAAAACTCTTCGATTGAAAGCAGACGTCCTAACCACTGCGTCACGGGTCTGATAGACAGCATACATATTAGGAACGAAATACTATAAGTGAAATATTATGATTGTTAAAAGTTGCTTACTATACGTATGGAATATTGAACATTCTGCTATACACGATCTTCTCCATGGTCACACAGTGTTAAAAGTTTCATTTAAATTAAAAAATTAAATAATCAAACTAATAAAAACACTAATTTCATAAGTAAAATCAGATTTTTTCTTATCAACATGAAATAAATTTTAATATACTTATCATACACAAAACTTTTAATACCAATTAAGTCTATTTAAATTGAAATATTAAAATTGGTGGAATACATTTCTGTAAAAGTTGTTTTTTCTCAGAAACACTATTATACTTATGAAGTAGAGATTCTATACTCTAATACTCTAGTAAATTACTCTATACTATATACATACTATATTACAATATTATTAACTCAGTCTTATTAGAGAAATTCAAGTCATCAGTAATTATATATCTTTGTTAGATCCAAAACCATAAATTATTTTTATTTATTACCCTATATAAATAATTAACCACATATCCATATATTAAAAAATAAAATAAAGGATAAAAACATCCTTTTTGTATATGTATGTGTGTATGTGTAATATTTTCAAATCTTTTATAAATTCAAATAAATTTTTTTTTTTTTTTATTTTTTGGGTAGCCCTCTAAAATAAATTAATTAACTTACTGGATTCTTTATATAGATAATAAGAATCCCTTTTTTTTATAATTGTTGTTGCTTTGAATTCTATTCACCTCTAGTACCAAATTTTTTTTACAAAATATATAATGAAGACTCATATATTTTATTTTGCCTTTAAAAGATTTAAGAGTTTAGAAAAAAAAAAAGAAAATTATAAATTTTCTTTTATTTATATAGTGTTTTTCCCTAAAAGAAAATTATTTTTCTTTTTAAAGAACCCAAGAAGTCTATTTTCATAAAACAAAAGATTTTTTTTTTTATTATTTTTACTGAAATTAAATACCAACTAATTATAAATCTTTTTTGAAGAAGCTCGTGTTTTTTAATCAGAATTTTGAAAAATTTTGATTTCCAAAAAAAAAAAAGCATAATAAAAATTAATCATTTTGTTTGAATATTTAGACATAAATTAGAGAAATAATAATAATTTATCATTATTATGATAATGAAAAGTTCTCTTAATAATCATCTGGCTATTTCATTAAAATTATTTCAAAAAAAATAAAAAAAAAAGATTTGAGTATGAGATATTATGATATACTATATAATAATAATATTATATTATTATATTTAATAAAATTTTATTAACTAGATAACTTCATTGATATAGCGTCTTTTATCTTAGTATCATAAGTCATAAGCTCATATAATAAAGTTTATATTTATTTTACACATATAAAAATTATCTTAAAAAAAAAATCATGTAATAAATTAAGTGTGTATGTGTGAAAAAAAAATTTTAATTAATATTTGACGAAATTGGTATTTAATCGAAAGTTTCAATTCAATACTAAAATTGATCGTCTAATCTGGCGTTTACATAAATTGTCGCTATCCACTGTCGTTAACCCGTACTATTTTCTACTATCGACAGCACTACCAAAGAAAAATCTAAAACAATGCTGCCAATGAAACTTCAAAAGTTTATTTTAAATGTCAAAAAATCATAAAAAAACAATGTCAGAAGTTTTAAAAAGAACTGTTAAAGCTGAACTATACTTAACTGAAATGGCTCAATATACATTTATATATATGTATTGATAGTTGCGTACTTTACCATGTTTTGAAGTTCACAGAATTTTTCACCTGGAAGCTTTAAAAAGTTTTGTGACCATCTTCAAGGCTCAAAAAATTCATAAAAAGATTAGTTTTAATATTAAATGTACTACAAGTGAGCTAACCAATATTCTTGTTTTTTTTTTCTTACTATTTCTAATTTTTAATCCTTTAATGCATTTTCCTTTTAATCCTTTTAATTTTCTATAACTTTTAGCACTATCGCATTTTCTTTTTCTCTCGTTGATTTTATATGTCTTGATAATATTCGAACCCAATTTCGTTCTCAGATAGTAAATTAAAATTTTAAACTAAATATAGTGACTGTGGATATCGACACAAGGTTATATTGCATAGATATTTCTTTAAAAAAATTGCGAAGTTTTCGAATGTATTTGATCAAATTTTCGTATATGGTCTAGAAATGGAGTTAGATGCAAGTTTCCGAAATTTTCAAATGTATTTGACTAAATTTTCAAGGTTAATCCTCCGACAAGGTTAGCCCTTTTAAAAAAAAAATTACTTTCCAAAGGATAGTGTCAATGGTACATAACTATTAAGTTCCAAACCGGGAAACACCCTTAATTCTTAATACAAAAAAACTCTATATAAAAACTAATTTATAAAATTTAAGTTCTGCTCTAAAAAACTCTATTTTGAAAATTCAATATTGCCTAAAAAAAATTCAAACTATTACTCAATTTTATTTCTCAACTGTATTATAATAGTTTAAGTTAAACACAGGATGTCCCACTAATATTTTTTAATAAAATAAAAAAAAAATCTCTGTAATTATTTATAATAGACCACTAATAAAACTATATAGATAATATAGATTATTAATATTGCATATACGTATGTAGAAATTATATTCTACCACAAAATAATTGTATGAAATATTTTGTTTTTTAGTTATATCATTTTCATCAATTATCTTCGTATGTATAGATTTAATTTTTTTTTTTGTAAAACATCCTGTATGGAAATAATAATTTGGTCACGTAAACAAATTTTTTTGTTTTTGTTTTTTTTTTTGTACAAATTAATTAATAAGGAAATGACATGAAAATAATATACAAAAATATATTATTATATTATTATGTATGGTCAATATTACATAATATATTATATTGCAATGTATTAAATAATATTTTATTATCTTTATATTACAGAAACTACATATATACATATTATATATATATATATTATTCATATCATTTTTAGTTAATTAAATAATCATTTACTGCTCATTAATTTCTTTACATAATACAATTTATTTATTTTTTTATATACTTATTACATATTTTGTTTTTTTTTTATTATCATTCTTAATTTAATTTGATTGATAACTTTTCTTTAATTCTTAATGGTTTTCCTGTTTATATTTTTTTTCTTTTACATTATCTTTTGTTTTTCATAGAGTTTTTCGTTTTCATGTAGACATTTTGATGTTTCCGGAAAATTCAAAAGAATTTTTTTCAAAATCAAAGGAAAATTTACTGAGATTTTTTTTTTTTAATTCAAGAAATAATGAAATTTTTAGATAAAAATGTTTTCTAACATAGGGTATTCGAGAATATAATTGGAGGACGCAATATTACCTATTCAAATAGGGCTGGGTACATAATCACGCGTTTCAAAATCTCGCGTGTCAAAATTTTGCGTTTCATAATCTCGTGTTTCATATTCTTGAAAAAGCGTATAATCCTGCCTATGAGTTTAACCCTAAAATCCCACCTAGTTAAAAATCTCGCATATACATATATACACATATTCTGTAAAAGGTGGAACTGTAATTTCGTACCTAATCCCTCCTAATTATGTTTTTGCAGACATATTTAAATATTAAGGCAAAACATTTTAAAATAGTGGGGGATGCCACTTCTTCCCTCCGAATTATGTTTTTGCATATATATTTCAATATTAAAGCATTAAAAAACAAACCTTCCAATCCCCACTAAAGAAATTATATTAAAACCCTTATTTTGAAAAATTGTTACCGTTAAACAAATTATTAAATCCCTGAAACCAACTCTAAAAGCGCTCCTAATTATATTTCCTAGATATACATAGTATTTCAACTACAAAATTATAAAAAGTGCGAGATTTTGCAACAGCAGCTTTAGAAACACGAGATTTTGGCACGCGAGATTTACAAAAGCACGAGACTTTGATACTTTCCCATTCCAATATCGAACGTAAATCTGAAATTGCCAATGATTAGTATTAAAAGAAACTGTGTTTAGGAGTATTAAAAAACTGTACAAGAAAAATTATAAAACCGGCAATTCCATGATTTAAAAATTGTTTAATCAATAATTCCTTCTTTAATCTATTCTTAATAATTTTTAATCTTTTCTTCATTTAAAAAATTCTCTAATCCATTTTCAAAGCATTTTTATTTAGCTTTCAATAAATATTTCAAAAAAAATCAATATTAAAATTTTAAATAAACTTCACATTACAGTTAATACAGGATATCCGTAAATTACTCACATTATTCTATATTATTTCCTTTTCAAGCTCTAATTTTAGTATTTTATATTCTATTTTACTTATCGGTTAATTTAAATGGAAAATTTTATATATGTATATATAACATGACATTTGATAATTATTATATATTCATACTACATTCGTATATATAAATGTATAATCACATATTCGTATGTATATTATATACTACTATTTTTATATGCATTTAAAGATTTAATTGATTAATTTGTTAAAAGTTTCATGTTATTTAGTAATTTTATTATTTTTTTTTTTTCAAATATGTTAGTCTTTAATATATATACATATATATATATATATTAAATTCGAAATTATAAAAAAACTTGTAGTATATTTCCACTTACTTAATTGTATATAATATGACATTAAAAACAAGTAAATAATAATTTAAATAAAATTTTAAATATCTTTAAAAACAAAAACTAATAACTATTATCTAAAAATACCTAATTTAGTGTCATAAGTGTATCTTTAGTATTTTACAGTAAAACTTTAGCATATCCTGTATGTTCAACAAAGTTTTATAGTTTTCAAAAGGACAATCTGAAAATTATAATCTGAGTTAAATTTAAAAATATTCAAACCTTCCTACTTACTACAATTGAAATTTGCGCCAATTAACTTATTGTAATTAATTTATTATAAAAAATTCCATATTTAGTATATAAAATTTTAACAAATAAAACATTGAAACAAGTAATTGAATAAATATAATAACTTTATTACTTAATTTAACAACTATATAAACTTTTACAATATTATATAAAAACTTAAAGACAGAGATAACAAAAAAATTTAAAGAAAATCAATAAATTATTATTAAATTTTCCATATGTTTTTACATAAAACTCTACATACACTTCATATAAACAAAGTAAATTATATACATTAATATATATATCTTAATAATATATATATATTTTTTGTGTATATCCTTGTATAATATTTTGAATCAACTCCTGACTTTTCATATCCTTTAATCGTTCAAAATTTTGTAGTATTTATAATACAGGGGATAAATTTAATTTACAACTTTCATTAGCCTGTATAATTTACACTTTTTTTTTCCATTTAGTTTATACATAATATATTAGAATATTATTTATTTAAGAATATACATATATATACATTTATGTAAATATATATATACATATATTAGAATATTTTTATCTTTTCTACAGTAATAATTAATACTATGTCAATGTTATTATTGCTTAATGAGAGAGAAAGATAAAAAAAAAGACCTATTCATACAAAATATGTTGGAATAAAAAAACTTAAATTAAATTTTACCGTTATTATAATAATAGTAGTTAAAATTTGTATATTTATTTTTCTTTTAATTATTTTAGAATAAATAAAACATAATAATTATCCCAATTTTCTTTTCTTAAAAAAAAATTAACCTAAAAGTATGCAATTAAATGAAGAAAAGTATTTAGGTTTAATTTGTCCGAAACTAATGGGCTAATAATAACCCAATTCTAATATCTACTTTTGTAGCAAATGTCTTAAAAAAATAAAAGATCTAAAGATGGTGTAGGTGACATAAATTTGACTTGATTTTGAAAATTTAACTTAAATAAACCTGGTTTCACCGAGACAGACTAAAAAGCAGGGACACATATTTGAATTTAACTTTTCTTCTCTCTTCTCTTCTTCTATGGCCCTACAGTTCGTTGTTGAACCTTGGCCTCCTTAATCATTCTCTTCCATTTCGCTCGATCTCAGGCAACAATTATCCAATTTTGCTTTTGGAGCATTGATACAGCGTCTAACTCGACGGCATCAATCAGGGGTATTGGGGTAATATTGATTTCTCGGTTTCCCTACTGATCTTTTTCTATCTATTTTCCCATTCAATACCTTCTTTGGAATGCGGAAATCTGGCATATGTTGAATGTGACCGGCCCACCTAAGTTGTAGCTTAATGTATGTCACAACATTGTAGAGCTCTGCATTGCGTCGCCCTCTGAATTACAATTTTCTATTTATATTAATTGTAATTGTTCAATTGTTTTAAATGAAATAATTAAAATTTATAATTCTTCGCTAACTTAACAGACTTCGTTAATCAACAGACAAACATATAATTAAAAAAAAAATGAAACTCAACTTTAATTAACCATCCGTAAAAAAAAAACTTTATTTGAGATAAATTTTAATGCTACATGTTATTAATATATCAGTTCTATAAGAACTTATGGTAGTAGATGGAATAAAATTATTTTATTCAAATAATTAATTAATTAAAAACAAAACCCTATTAAACTTATTAGTAATTTATTTTACATGAGATATATGGGTAAGTAAAGAAGAGATCAAATTTTTGAATTTTATAGAATAGAATTTAATCAATTTAGATAGACAGACGACATAAGGACATTATTGTTTTGTTGAATACAGTGAAGTAAACCTTGGGCAAATAATGAAAATAATAAAATTTTAATGAACTTAGTATTTCTATATAAATTTTAAAACTTAAATGGTCTGGAAATTGAAATTCAAAGGTCTTTAATACTTTAAATATAGATTTTTTAATTCAAATTTGTATAATCTTTGCCTTAAATTGTATCATTTAAAATTCAATAAGCCCATTTTTCTTGCTTAGGTTTGTTTTTGAAAAATTTTCCATTTATTATACCTTAATCCAAAATTAACTAGGCTTTCATTCAAAAAAAATTGTTTTATTTAGCTTCCCAATCTTGCAATTCAAATTTTTCTTTTCAAAGTCTTATTTTTATTGAATCCTTTAATTTCGACTGAACCTTAAGCTGTAGAATTAAATTTTAGAGATATGGCGTAAGATTGCATACCTAATTGGGGCGTAAGCGGTAAGATTCAATACTTTCCTAGATTAAATACCAAAAATTAAATAAAATACATGTCATAATATCAAAAATAGATTTAAGGAAATTGAACTAGATGTTAAAACCAATCTATGCTAAAGTTGCAGCAAAGCTATGCGGTTTTATTAAAAAATTTAAAAAAATTTACAAGCTATGGATAGTGAAGTCCAAACCTTCCTAAATTATTAAAACAATATTTCCTTCTTAATTTACTCCTAAGTTTAAATGTGTTAATCCAAAAACCAATTTCTTTTTTTTGTAAATGACTCCCATAAGACTAACCTTCCATTTTTATGAACTATAGATTAAAAAAAAAAGTTTTATCATATTTTTACATTAAAATAATAAAAACTAAAGTAATTTTTTATTTTTGGAAAAAGAATACAGGTTTTTTCTAAAGTTCTTCTACATAATGTACAGGTAAAAGATAAAATAGAAGTCAATTAGGTACCTGAAATAAAACAGAATATAAGATTAAAAAGATAAGTTTAAAATATTTATCTAAAAAGCACCACCACTATACATATCATCTAGTTTAATATCGCAATATATATATACAACAGCCATACCACAGGATTGTCATTAAGTTATATAAGTTTTTTTATTTTAAATTTTTTAAATATAACATGACTCATATAACAAATTTAATCTAAATGTAACTGATAACATAAAAACTAAAATATATTTAATTAAATTAGTAAATAAAAAGCATTTACAAAATTAATTTATTTAAGATACTCGATGTGTGTTGGCAAAATTCAATCTTACTATAAGGAAATTGGATTCTATATAAGAAATTTATTTAACATTTAACCAAAATTGAAGAAAAAAATATGGTTTTCTTTAAAAACTAATCCTCAACTATTTCTATTATATTCGTATGTGTAATAGTCGATTTAGTTGAGTATTTGTTTTTGTTCGTCCTTTTTGTTAAAAGGATAAAGGCAAGGGGCTTAGGTTTGCCAGATTTCTTTTGAAGATTATAATTAGAAGACTTTCAATAAGAAAAAAAATCCAGAAACGAAAAATGTTAATCATCAAATTTACTCAGCATAAAATAAATTTGAGGATTTACCGTTATTTTTTATAAAAATCGAATTACACATCCTATCAGTATTTTTATTGAAAATTATGCAAAACAATTTGAAACTAATAAGTAGTACCTACTTTTTCGAAGCGTCAAATGGTTAGGACTAATTTTTGGAAAGCCTCTTTATAAAACTTGTGGCTCAAGCATCGGACCAAGAGTATGGCATATGTGTTGTATTAAAATTTCTCTGCATATCTTTTTTTCCAAAATATGTGAGTCTTATTAAAATGACTCAAATAGTCCTAATCTAGGATATTGCCTAGTGGGTCACACAAAATGTCAATTCAAAAATGTCGACGCTAAATATGTATTGTGCAAATACTTGCAAAATATGGGAATATATATAAATAATCTTGAAATGTCGACTTTGAAAATGTGGACTTGATAAAATATTTATATATTCATATTCTAAAAAAAAAGTGTATAATCCTGCATTTGTAACCAAATCCTGCTTTTGTAACATCTATATATTTTAATTGTATAAGCATTTAAAGCCAAATCTCCACTAAACAAATTATTGATATTTATTTATGTATATTCTGATATTCTGAATACTGACTTTGTAACCCACTATAAAATCCCTCCTAATTCAGAATTTCGACGCATTTTATAAAAAATTGAAAAATTGTAAAAATATGATAAAAGATTTCTAAGAGCCGACATTTTCTCAGTCCTTATTTTGGAAAGTCGATATTTAGCGCAATCGGCATTTTTTAGTTCAACTTAATAGAAGTCTAAGAGTAAGGATCTCCTATCTAATATTTAAATACATTACATATCTTAAAGTAGCACATGAAATGTACGTTTCAGTAACACACAATTATATCAAATACACTATACCCCACAATTTTTACAAGATACATTCAATAGTTGTGGTAATTTCATTAGTGTTAAGCATTTTACAACACAAAACATAATTTTCCTCCTTTTTTTATTTTGTAATCCATTAGCTTTAAATTAAATTTCATGCCACTGAAACCATAAAGCCTAAAAAATCGTGAAATTAGATAATTAAAATGAAAATTCATATGGATTTTCATTACTGTTGAGTATTTTTTTTTTTGTGCGCCATTTTACAACCCAACGTGATAATATTAAAATTCCAATTTTAATGATTATCAAAGTTTTTGTTTTTTTGAAAAAAAGTTAAGATCAATTTTATTAAGCACATAATAAACTTACAACTTACAACTTACAACATATACAACATATGGCACATGTTAAAAAATATCATTTTAAAAAATTCAAGAAAAAAAATTTTAACAAAATGTCGTAAATTATATTCGATAATTTTATAAAGTCACGAATTCGAAATCAAGAGATAATAAAGTAAATATATGTATGTATGTAATAAATGTACAATGTTTTTAGGCATAATAAAGTTAAAGTTGAGATTTTTGGTTTTTATCACAAACAATATTACATACATATATACCAAAGAATATAATGATTCGAACTTATATTTGGGTAGAAAATTTTAAAAATTTATTTATGTGGAGTAAATACCTTTTAACACTATTACTTCAATTTAAATTTGTAAGGCTATGTGCAAAAAATTTTTAATTTTTATCTTTGTTAATTAATTGAATTACGTGAGTCAGTACAAAGCATTAACAGATGTAAATTTTTTAAATAATACTCAATAAAATCCTATTTTTTATATATTATAATAATTTAATGTGTGAGTTATAAAGTATGAAGTGAAATTGTAAAACTTATATTTGGCTATTTGGCGGGCTGTGATTTTTAAGGAAAATTTGAGTTTAAATTTTTATTCAAAGTTTTGGCATTAATTCTTACTTGATCTTGGACAGGTGAATTAAGCCGAAAACTGATAGAAACTTACTATTTAACAGAACTTAGAGTTTGGGTTCCCTTAATGGATGAGCACCACTGTAACCACTAGAAGTCTTTTTCTATAACTTTGGATTTGGAAATAAAAGAGGAACATATTAAAGTCCCATATTACAAAATTCCAAATCACATAAGCCCAAATTTAAAAATACTAAATTACAAAATCCCAAATTTCAAAATCCAAAATTACAAAATTCCAAAATTACAAAATCCCAAAATTACAAAATCCCAAAATTAGAAATTTATAAAATTGATTTTCTGAATATAACAACGCCAAAGTTTTGAGAAAAATTTATTAATTTTTCATAGATAAATGACAAAAATAAAAGAAAGTCTGTAGGCACTGTAGGAATCAAAGTCAAGAATTTCGCTTTTTCCAGAATATTTTTATAAATATATGAGTTTTAAAATTTGAAGGGGTTCTAGAGTTGGATTTAAATCAGAGTTATTATACCCTTTAAAAAATATCTATGTATATTCATGATTCTAATTTAGATACGAAATATCTTTCAGTTGGTTACAAAATCAGGAGTATATGATTTTTCCACAATTTATACAAAATATGATTTTGTATGGATTTATAATGGGTTATTTTTTAAAAAATAGTTTGTCATTGAATTTTGGAATTTTTTCCAAGTAGAAGTATATTTTTTTTTTGTGCAATTATGGAATTCTGTAATTTAAGATTTTGCAATCTCGAATTTTATAATTTGATATTATGTATGCAATCCAACATTTACAATGATTAGAAAGTCATCACTTAGTTTAAAATGCCATTAAAGTGTTTTACAACAAGCACATTTTTTTCAGATATTTATTGAAAATTTCTTTAAGAAAAAATTGTTGCTCAAAAAGTTGAGTAACGAATTTCAAAAAATTGATATTTTTGATATTAAAAAATATAAAAACTAAAAAATTGATTTACAACAGCTTGTAATTCATTACTCATCATACTCGCAAAATAAAATATGAGATCATAAATCAAAAGTTCAAACTTAAATTTACTTGTTTTTTGAAATAAAATTTCTGAATGTGTCCAAAAAAACAAGTCTGAAATCTTTGAATTACCAAAAATTTTAAAGAATATTTCACATTTAATTTAATTTAAAAAAAATTCAAAAATACTTTAAAAAAACAGACACGGATAAATTTGTATACGTATATCCATTCAACATATGACAATATTATAAAAATATTTTTCATTATTCATCTATTCTAAATATTAAATTTTTTACATTTAAAATAAATTCAGAAAAAAAAATAAATATTTAATTTTCATAAACACTACCAACACACAAAATTACTACTCAACCTCTCATTCGCTTTTCCATATACCAAATCATATTTTCCTTAACATCTACACACACACACATGTATTGTTCTTGTTTGTCCTAATTTTTTATTAATTTTTTTTTACTTATATTTTGCTTTTGGTAAATTTTTACTCACAAATTATGAAGAATTAAAGTGAGGACATTTTTATTTTTAAAAAAATAAAAAGGACATTTTAGTCCTCTTTTGTTTCACCTTTTTTTTCCACCCCCTATTTTAGTTTTTTATTATTTAATTTTTTTGTTTTGCTGTTGTTTTACAATTTTTATTGTCTACGTGTTCTAAGGGTATACAATAATAAAAACACATACATATATATTTATATCCAAGCATATATATGTATATATATGCAGTTAATGGTTATTGAGGAGAGATGAGAAAATATTTTAAATTATGTCCTTGCCCTTAATATTTTTTTTTTTTAGTATTTGGTATTTTGTACATTATTAAAGATTGTTGGGATTTTTATTCATTCATAATTTGATGTAAAGCTCATACACTTATAATCGTGTACAATATAATGATTCTTGTGCACGACAAAACCGAGTTTATATGACCACACGTGGACAAAATTAAGACGATAACAATATGAATGTGCAAAGACTTAAAAAGGAAAAGAATAAAAAGGAAAAATACTTTTATGTTCTTTAGAAAGTTAAATCAGTCATCCTTAAACTTTTTGATATTGTTTTTCTTTTAATCTTTTGTTAAATAATTTAAATTTGATTTATTTAAGAACAAAAGAATTTTAATATATATATATATATACAAATATTGTATACCTTTTATAAAAGTAAATTCATCGAACAGAAAATAAATAAAAGTATCATACAAAAGTCCCATTATATTTTTGTTTGTTCCTCTTCTCTTTTTGTTGTCAGAGGAGGCGAATTGAGATAATCAATCAATTTAAATATAACTTCAGTCTTTTAACCTTTTATGATATTTAAGACTTGTGCATTAAGTTAAAATGCTAAATAAAATAAACATTAAAAAAATTTGAGTGATGTCTATCTTAAGAATTCACAACAAATTTATCAAATTAATAACACTGATGATTCAGTAGGATTTAAGTTTTTAAGTTAATTTTATTTTTTTTTAAACGAAGGTGAAATAAGGTTGGAATGATGATGTCACGAAAATACTCTGATGAATAAAGTAAATTTTTTTTTTTGGAAATTTTCAAGCATTAATTTGGTAGTACATTATTGGGCTACTTTGGGTATTCCATAGAATTGTAACTAGTTTAGTGAAAAGTTTAATGCCTTTTTTTTGTATCAAACAAGCTTTTGAGTTTTAAACAGCTTAAAAGAATTTTTAAAATAATTAGAAATCTTTCTAGGAAAGCATGACATCTTTGCGGAAATATATATTCTATATACCAGTCGTGTCTAAACTTTTCTTAAAGAAAACCGATCCAAGATGAAAAAACAATACAGAATCGACTAAAAGAACTTGTACATAAAATTGCATGTTGTTAGAAAGCTGGTCGAATGTAAGTCGGCTGCGATATTTACATTTCAATATTTTCATTTGAAAAATTACCAATTAACATGGTATATGTACAGCCTAAATACGGGGTCTATTGTAAACCTAACAATTAAAAGGATATTTTTCTTCGAAGAGAAAAGACCAAAAATGAAAATATCTTAATAAAGTGCTATAATTTCTTTTTTACACTTTTGTTGAGTCAATATCTGAAAGGGGCTATTTTTAAAGAAATTTCCTCAATATCCTCATTTGCGAAAGGGAATGACATATTTAGCAGAATTGGGTCTAGTTTTTTTATATCTCGAAAACGATCCTCAAACTCATTAATAATTTTTAAAATTTTTGCAATATTGCCATCAAATAATTTTATATTCACATTCAGTTTTTCCTTATTTGCTTCTAAACTTGGAATTCATTTTCGATTCTATAATTGTTCATATTGATCTCCAGTTTCTTGTGTAAAGACGGCAATTGGCCAAAAAGAGAAATCGACTATTTGGGCATCCCTACTACATACTAACGGAACTTTCCAGAGTTGCAAACTTTTAGAAATACATAACTTTCCGTCGTCATTGGTTTCACTAAGTCTTTTAGTTCAAAAAACCCACTTGAATAAAAATTGAGATTAAGAGCTCGAATCATTTAGGCAAGAGAAGTATAAAACAGGAAACAAACTGAAGGAAACCAGTGCTACCATCATTTTACATAAAAGCCCACGTAATTTATACAAATTTACGTACTATAAAACTTTGAAAATCACAGTTTAAAAAATATAAGGAAAAGTGTGAATATTCAAAGAATTTTTAGTTAAGTTTATATAGAAGACAAGAAATATAAGTTCAAAAATTAATATTCAAAATTGAACATAAATATGTCTAAAATTTATTTCAAAATTAAATATTTCAGAATTTACAGTTACCTTGAAATTGAATATGTAAAGATAAAAAAAAATTTTTCTTTAAATATTTTATCATATTTTAGGAAAATCTATACTCTCACTTTATTTCCCATAAAATGAAATTTAGGAGGCCTAAGTTTTACTTCATTTCCCATCTTTTCTTAATATTTTTTTACTGTATTAATTAAAAAAGTTATATTCTTCTATCCAAAAATAATATTTTATGTATATATATAAATATTTTTTAATTAAATTTCAAAAATTAAGAACTTTTTTATATTCTAAAACACGTATACCACTTCAATGTAAAAATTTCATTCCCATGTAGTTTAAATACGAGTATACTATTGTTAAAGTTTCATCAACATTTTAATAAAACTTGAGATGAATTTTTATTTAAAAAATGAGCCTCATTTTGAGTAATTTTTATTTTTTATTTTTTTTTTTTTTTTTAATTTGAATTTTATGAAAAATGTTATGTAAATTTTTTTTAAATCCTTTGGGAAAAACTAACACGAGTTATATCATAATCTTAATAGCAAAAATGGCAGATAAGGGCATAAAGTTTAAATAAAAATTTAATTAAAAGTTAATTTTTTTTTAATTGAATAGGTGTAAATTTAAAAAACTCAATTATTTTATATATTACAAAATTAAATTTTTTAATTATTTATTTAAATTATTTTTAATCAAATTGAATTTGAAATTTAATTTTAATATACAACACAAGCTAGAACAATATACAACACAAGCTAGAACAAGATCCAGTATTCTGATTTCTTAGTCACTGGATCTAATATACACTTAATTAGTTTGTATATAATACTACTGTTAAACAATCTTATTAGACCTAAGATTGTTTAACAGCAGTGATAATTTAATAATAGTGGTAACTATTCTAGGTTCTTACAGATATCCTTCTTAAATCAGTTGAATTGAAATCCTTTGATTGAAAAATTCCCTGCAATCTTATTTTATCGAACGGGATTTTAAAAGGTTCAGTTAACCAAAATTAGGGAAAGTTAGAATTTATTATTGATTCTATATCTTTATTAATATCTAGTCCATATTAATCTCTTTGAATAGTGATTCTATTTCAGACTTTAGCAAATAGTACCTAATGAAAAACTACTCAAACTCTAAAGTACTAATCTAAAGTAGAACTCAACTAAAACTTGCAAAAATTAAAATTATATTTTGATTTAAAATTCCTTATATAAAATCGTGCAAGTTGACTAAAAAACGTATCCAAAAATAAATTTTGGAATTAATTCAGGCTTAAATTAAACTTAAAAGCATTTTCATGTCTTTTGTTGATTTTTTTTTAAGATTCTTCTGACTGAATTAAAAAATAAATGAAAATATTCATGTGAAATATATAAAATTTCTATTAGATACTACTTCTTGTATCTAAAAATCTAAATCCATAAAATATAAGTGAAGAAAAAAAAATTTAAACAAAATACAAAAACAACAAGAGCCAAATATAAAATGTTAAAATATTAAGAATATACTTGAAAATATAAATATGGAATTTAAATGAATAAATATGAAATATTCATGCTTAAAAAAAAATGAACATAATCTCTTTTACATAACTTCACATTATTTGCATTAAAAATTATTATATATGATTTTTAAAAGAAGAGCGTGTTTTAAACGTAAAAATGTTTCTTCTTTTTTTTAAAAATATTAAAATAACAAACGTACAAAATTTATTTTTATATATTTAGCACTTGCATATACTTAGGAGCATATCCTTAAGGGAAATAACTTTTAAACATAATAGAATACCCTTCATACATTTTATAATTCAAAAATTTTTTTTTTTTTTTTGAATTAATAAATTAATAAAGTCAACAATTTTTAACTAATATGATACTTTATTAATATTTATTACTTTGTTAATTATTTAGAATAATAAACAAAAGAGAATAGAATGGACTATATCAATTCTGGGATATCCGTAGTTCCGCACGAATATAATATAAAACAAAATGTATTGCAAACATAATATTATCCAATTAAAGGAATGCCGAAAAAATTCTTGAAATTTTTTTGAGTTGGGTGACACAAATCATCAAAGGTGTTTTACCAGAGCAACCAAATTTTACAGAATGTTAGCACTAAATCATTTTTTACAATATTTTAGAGTTTTGATTTATCATGAGTATAACAAACCTATTGCATTTGACATACCAAATTTTCCATAAGTTGATGACATAGAACTTAATATGTTTTGAGAAAAATTTAAACTACCACACATAATTTGACCCTTAGTTATACATATTAAAAAGAAATAGATTATACTTATGGCAGTTTTTCGAAATTCATTCTCTTAACAAAAGAAATTTTGTGCGGATATTTGATAGGCGACTAGAATTCTTACTACTTATATAAAACTCAAATGGCAAAATTTCAACATGCTCAAAAAATTTCTTTAAATTTACAATAGTAGAAATGGCTTTGGTATACAAATGGATTTTTGAAAGTTTCAGAATTCTAGTTCTTAAAAGTTGTCGTATGTAGGGACAGATAAACATACAAAGCTAGATCAACTTACTTTTGAGTTCGCTTTCGATCCAAGCACTCGAGTCTCATATCTAAAACCTTGACTCCTTTGTAAAAAAAAGTCATGGCAAAATTAGTACACCTTCCGAACTTTGTTCGTACTTTTTTTGTTTAATTAAAATTTTTAGAGTTGCCAGAGTTCACCATTCTAAAATTAACAATCTTATTCTGTTAAAATATTCAAAACTTTGAATCTATAGTTTGAATATACAATTTTTTCAATTACGAAAGCCATTAACAATGGTAAATAATAGAAAACAAAAGATAAAAAAAAATTTTATGTTGGTGTCATAAATTTTACACCTTTACCTGTACATTTTGTCACTAACAGTCAATAAAATATTTATTAAATTTTTTTTTTTATATCTATAATAGAAAATAAAAATCAATTCCAGGACATCGTAGTCCTAATAAAAAGTAAACAAAAGTCAAATAAAACAATTCTATATATTATATATATATATATATATATATGCAAACAAAAAAAAAGTGGAAGTAAAAATAAAAAAAAAATAAAAACCATTTTAATGTAGGCATTTTAAACGTGACAAGCATAATCTATAGAAAAAAAAAAATTTATTTAAAAATACATAGAATACTCATTAATTTTAAATTCTGTTTTTTTTTCTATTTTTCAATATCATGATTGGAAAGGTAGGACAATTCAGGTGAAAATATTCTAATAATAAAAAAATATATATATAGCTTTTTTTATTAATATATATATATGTATGAAAGAATGAATATACTTTTTATTCTTTGAATCGTCAAATAGTTTCCCGTGTATAATAAAACCCATTTTTACTATAACTGTGAAATTCAAGAAATGACGTAATCACTTTTGAGTTTCCCGAAATGTACAACTAAAGATTAATCGTGAGTCAATATTATTATAATATTGGTCTTTTCATATCTTTTATTGTAACTTCTGAGTTATTCATCCTCTATCACAGTATAATTCCTCAAATAATAGTTTTTATACTCCCAATATGTTGTAAATGAGTGTAATTCATTAAAAATAACTCAACTCATCGATCTGACTAAAATTTTTGAGTGTGCTAAACATTGAGTGGGATACTAATTAAGCCTACTCAATAAATGAGCATATTTACATTGCTTAAGATATTAGCAAACTCAATATTTAATGTGAGTCTAAATTTGAGTCAATTTACGACTGATCATTTTAAAAAATAAAAAAAAATTAATCATTACCCAATATTATTACAATATTATTCTTTTATTGTAACTTTTGAGTTGTTCTATTTCCAATGACAATATGGTAGCTCAAAATATGAGTTATTATACCCCTTATGTTGTAAATGAGTGTACCTCATTTAAAAAACTCATCGATTGCAATTAAAATTTTGAGCGTACCAAACATTGAGAGGGAAATAATTCAGCATATTTGTATATTTACATGGCTTAATTTGTTAGCAAACTCAAAATATGAGATGAGTCTAAATTTGAGTCTTTTATATCCTGAACCTAGAATTTCAACTCATTTCAACTCATGTATTTTTTTTTTTTTAGTTTGCTGCACTAAAATTTAACTCTACAAGATCATGATAACGTTCGTAACTTCCAGCTTTCAACTTTCAACAGAAGTATAAATTCGTAAAGCAAAAAATAAAACTCATAAGCTGCTTTTTAAAAATGACTAAACACTTAACACTTAAATGAACGTGTTCAATTTCACTCATTTCGAATAATACCTGTATAATAAAAATTTTTGAATGGAAAAACCTTCAAGCATCACATTTTTCAACAAAACAACAACTAAAAACAAAATATAATATAAATCGTAATAAATACATTGGTTATTAAATAATTTTTATTACCCGTAAACGAAGTGTTGACATGCATTTGAAATTGAAAAAAATATTTTTATTTGATTTGCGGAAAGAAGAAAATTTAAATCAATTTTCAATTTAAAAAAAAATATATACATATATAATATATGTACATTTTATATATATATTTTAATTTTATTTTGAAAATATGTTTTTGTTTTTTTTTAAACACTTGAATTATACAATTAGTAACATTTATTAAAGCAAGTAATTAAAGTTTGTTTAATTAAAAAAAAATATTTAAATATTTCAAACATGATTTTGTTTTAAATCAGATTATGCAAAAAAAACAAATGGAATTGGTTACGATTGTTATTTATATTGATTAAATTTAATGAATATTTTATGCAATTTTCAATTTATTTTATAACGTAAGTAGTTGTATAATAATAATAAATATTTGAATTAAGAATAGCCTATTCTTAACAAAATTTCTATTTTACAGTCCACAATTACAATTAAAAATTTTCCGCAGTACTTGTATTTTAATAATTAAAACTTACTTAAGTATATTCACTAAATTTTAATAATTTCTCAAAAATTATATAAAAACCGATTTAAGATACATATACATATTGAGTTTAATTTTAAAGTACCATATTATGTTATAAATATAGCGATTATCATTATAATGATAATTTGGCAATTGATTACTTTAGATTTGGTATATATCATAGATTTGGTATATAATAATTGCTAAACAATTGCAAATTTCCGAACTTTGGTAACTGATTTTGTGTTTTCTTTCGAAATATTAAAACCTTGAAGTTTTATATTGTCAAAACTCAAAACTATAGATTATATTTATATATGTAAATTATTAAAATAATATGAATTATAATACATCTGAGAACCATTAATATGAACATATTACAACAGAGTAATTAAAATTTTAATAATAAAAATGATCCACACGTTAGGTAAAAATTCCAAAAATGGTAGCCCTGTCATTTTACATCACCTACTGCAGGAAACTTATATTTGAACTCTTAGCTAAAATTTTTTAAAAGCTCAGAAAATTTTGTTTAAATTTCTTACTCAAACTTTTAAAGTAACCATTCAGGATCTAAAATCACAAGGACTTATTAGTTGAATATTATATGCCCACCCCTTTTTTAATACCAAATTATTTCGTGTAAACTTCCTATATTTCTTATATAAATCAGGAAGACAATAAGATTTGCAAGTATATGAAACAAAAGACACTTAATTTATAATCAAAATATAACAAAAGCCAATTTAAAAAAAAAATAACGAATTGTAATTCCATAACGTACACATAGTACTTCATCATCAAACTTTTATAATTCTCTTCCTTTTATTTGTCACACTTTTTAACGTTTTTTTTTAACTCATATTTCATATTTTCCTACCTACACTTTTTTTTACTCACTTGTCACTTAAATAATTAATAAAGTAAGTACAATTAAATATATATATTTTCTTTTTTTATAAACATTTATAAATACCACTAAATTCTTTAGAAAAATATTTTATAATTCCCTTTACTTTTATGTTTAACATTTTCGTTTTTTTTACCAAAAAACTGACAGAGGTACAAGAACTGACATCTGTTATTTTTTTTTTAAAGTAATTATTCATTTTTTTTTTTATTTCAAGTGAGTCAAAGTGAGTTAAATCACTTCAATTAAGTATTAATGAAAAAAGTGTAGTACTTTTTATATATGTACATACATATATACTGACTATATAATGATAAATTAACCTTCAAAAAATTTATTTACTAACACCAACAACAAAAAAAAAGGAGTAAAAAAATAAGAAAATTGTAAAAGCTTAACACGAAAAAAAAATGATGTCCTTATCAAAATTACAAATACAAACAAATAAAACCCAACAATTGACGGATATATTTTCTAAAAAAAAAAAACAAAAACACAAAAATAAACCAGGGAAAAATATACCAACTAAGTAAAATAATTTATATTGAGTTTTGATCCTCAGACCATTCACACAAAAACGCAGAAAAAAAAAGGACATCGTCGTCACAAAACATAACAAGTAAAAAATAAACAAAATATCTGCCTCCCCTCCACCCCCTTATTTACTATTCTTATTTCAACCGAAATTTAAATACAAAATAAAATGAAAACAACCAAGTAAAATTCAAAGAAAAACAGGACTTAAAAAAATATAGGTTTATTGTTGAATACTCTGTATTTCTCCTTCAGGACATTTATCAGATATTTTGTTTTTTTTTTTTAAATTTTCATTTTAAAAAAAAAACAAAAAACATAAAAAAAACGAGGAAGATTATAGTTGCCCTTGTCAACTTTTAGATACCCGTGCATACCCATTATGGTGTATAAAATAAACCGTAATTTACTTCCCTTATACATTTAACTCATTACCCCATAATTTTGACGTAAAAAAAAAAAAAAATTAACAAACAAAAAAAAAAATCACAAAAAAAAAAAATTGGCCCACCCTAAAAGTCCGATGGTCCGAGTGATGTCCAACTTTGCCAAGTAACTTGCCCTATTAATTTACCTGCCCAATTTTAATTTTAACCTTGTAGCTTCATTAGATTCAAAGTTATTGAATCGAAAACTTTGTATGGCAGCCCCCCGAAAATGGGGCCCTAACATTTTGAAACTTCATATAAGTGCCGGAGACATTATAAAACTAACCGTGTGTAATTTTCATCCCCGTAGTACAAATAGTTTTGAAGAAATTCATATTGGTGCAAAGAAGTTGTATGGCAGCCCCCCGAAAATGGGGCCCTAACATTTTGAAACTTCATATAAGTGCCGGAGTCATTATAAAACTAACCGTGTGTAATTTTCATCCCCGTAGTATAAATAGTTTTGAAGAAATTCATATTGGTGCAAAAAAGTTGTATGGCAGCTCCCCGAAGCCTTGGTCCGATTTTAACCAAAAACAATAGGGAACCTAGAAATTGTCTAAAAATGACTTTGTGTGAATTTCAAGACTCTAACCCTTTTAGTTTTTGAGTTATCGTGCTGACACACGGACGGACGGACGGACGGACAGACACACATAGCTAGATCGACTAATTTTTCGATTCTGAGCCGATACGTACCCTTGACACTATATCTAGCTCGTCTAGATCGATGCGTTACAAACGGAGGAGCAAATCTAATATACCCGATGTCATATATGTATGCACGGGTATAAAAACAGAAAAACTGTTTATGTCGCACATCAGAGCAGAAAAATCTAAACTGAAATCATGAACTTTTGTTAATTGGTTTTTTTTTGGATGTTTTGCTTTTTTTATTTTTTTTTTTTACCTAAAATCATCAAGGATTTTTAGTTAAGTTCAAAAATTGAAAATTTTCAATTTTAAAGATTTTAAGATAAGAAAAACAAAAAAAAAAAACTGTATGGAAAATCACCTCCCATTCAAAGAATCGCAAAGGTAAATAAAAGAAAATTTTACGTGAATAATATGCTTTACGGCAATTTCACAATAAAAGTTTATATGTATATATACATTGTGATATTATCATTCGATGATTTTAAGTATGTATATGTTGTAGGTGTTTTAGAATTTTACTTAATATTGATTCTCTCAAATTAAAACAGCTAAAAGATAAGAGATCCTTTTAAATTAAATTTAAGTTTGATTTTAAAGTGATGCTAAAGTTCTAAAGTTTTTGCTAATTTTATCAAATTCGATATTTTGAATCTTAGAGTTGCACATGGAAAGACTGCTTTGTGTAAATTTTAAATCTAAGGACTTATACGTATTACAAACTCTTATAATTATTATATTTTATAAACAATTTAAGAATACAAAGTAACTCTTAACTACAACTAGTCCTGCACAGGATGTTATTTTTAAACAAATCCTGAACTGAAAGGATTCTGTGATATCTCAATGGATTTAAAGATATTGTTTACTTCCACAACGTATATAGATCCTAAAATTGAATTTTGATATTTTTTTAAACATGAACCTGGATGTAATATGGGTTTTATATAAATTTGAAGAGTCCTTACAATGGCACTTATATCAAAAAGGATATCATTTCTTTATTAATTTTTATTTACGAAAGTATCCAACTATGAAAGTCGAACATTTTTTACAAAATTTCAAAACTCTTTCAGATACATACATATTAATTGTTATTATTTAATAACACGCAATTGATTTCGAATACTTAATTTAAATAATTTATACATTCGAAATTATGAAATGCAATATACAAGTAATCTTTTAATAATAATAGAACATTAATCGATATTGATATACTAATCGATTTTAATCATATTGTGTCTAGACTAATATTAAAGTTGTTAATTAAAGTATTAATTTGTTTTTTAAATACCACAATTTCATTTTTTAGAAAAATTATTTAATGAAATATTGTTTTGTATTGAATTTTATTAATTAAATTTGAATTATAAAAAATTTGTATTATATATAATACTGAAGTATTTATATTTATTTAGATGTAATATTCTTTAATATTATCGAGTTGTTTTATTTTCCTTTACTACTCGAAAAAGCATAAGGCCTCCACAGAGCCCAAGTATCTTATTCTAATTTGTGCTACCGCTCTCATTTGCGACCACGTTTTTCCTACCACTTCGATTTATTTTGTTATATGTGTTTTTCATGTAGATTTAACTATTCCCAATTTTCTCTTCTCTTGGGAATTCAAACCAGGGATTTCCTTGACATTGAAGTTATTTTTTTTTAGCGCGTGTTTCTGTTGTTAGTTTTAGTTATCTCACTTTTCACAGGTCTTGGTTTGAAATTCTTCGTAGCCAGAATATCTTACATATAATACGCAGACATTTGTTCAAGAATACTTGAAGTCGTAACCTACCATGTTTCGCTGCCATACAGCAAGACTGATTTTACGCACACTTCGAAAATTCTAAAACTTGTAACTCTGTTACTTTGGAATGATCGACATATCTTCCACAGCCTGATGGAAGACACTTTTTTTTTCTTGATTTTATTTTCCGCGTCTTCTAAGGCTCCATAATTTTTCCAGTAATTTAAGAGATTTTTTAGATATTTCCATTTTTAAATTGATTTTATACTTTTATATCATTTTTTATTTCAACACGGTACAGAATGACAGTCAAAAAAGCTGAATTTCTTTTATAAAACAATTATTCATTTTGAATTAAAGTTTATTTCCATTCAATTAATCCTAAACTTAATTTAAATTTATTGATAAATTTTCTTTTTTGTCATTTTCAATATATTCAGTTTTCCTTCACTGTCAAATCTAAAAAAAAAAAAAATAAAGTGACATACTAATCAAAATATACGAGCACATATGCAACAAAAAGAACATAAATAACTTACAATATAATTTTATACTTATTTTTACAATATATGTACATGTATTTAAATTATGTGTTGCCATTATTAAAGTGTAACCAAAGTTCAAAGTTTACAAAAAAAAATTCAAAAACAAAAAAAACAAGCGAAGAAATAAAAATTGAAATAAAAAAGAAAAAAATATAACTGTAATAAATATGTCAAAAAATCTGTTATCGTTTCCATTTAAAATTCTCACTGTTAATTTGTGTATGCATACATTACATATGTATATGTATTCTATATTTGTCTTTTTTTATTTGTCATTTTATTTTTTCTCTTTTTTCTTTACTTTTTTTTTTTTTTGTTATTTTTTATTTTCTTTTGTTTTATTTTTATGTGGAAAATCAAAATGCTTGAAGTTTGTATTTTATTATTTGACAACTACATTAAAAGAACGATTATGACGATATTTATTTTATTTTTTTTTTATTTTTAAATTAAATATTAAAGTGTGGTCGTTTGTCACTGATTTCTAATATGTAATAATTAATTTGAAGTTTTAATTGCATTCTTTCGTATTCAATTTGAATTATGACCCATAAATAATAAAGTTGTTCTAAATGTAGAATACATGTATATTCAATATATATAAATATACAAATTGTAAAATTTTTAAAGTGCTAAATGTGAAACTGTTAGGCTAATAATCCTGTTTATACCATAGGTACATGTTGGAACAGAGAGTCATATTATATTCGTGTTATTAGAATTGATCTTAATGAATTCCACTTACAATTTAAAAACACAAACTAGCCTTTTAAATATCTTAAAAACTAAATTGTAATTCAATATGGATCCATGGTTTAATAAATAAGTACTTGAATAAAACGATCAATACTTCTATTAATCAGAATCCATGCCGATGAAGTTAAGTTAAAACATATAAGTATGGAGGCAATACTGGTGCACCATTTTTAAGGTACTATTAGGATTTTTAAAATAAAATTTAAATAATTTAGTTTTTGTATTGTGTCTTTTATTTATAATTGATGTCCAAAATCTTAGAATTATTCTCTAATATTCTTCCATTCGATTCCTTGACTATTTAGTTTTTAGTTAAGAAGAACTCATGCCTAAAGAAGAAACCATTGCATTACATTTTTTTTTTTTTAATTTTATTTCGATTTATTTTCCTTTCAGAGTTCCTTTAATACATCACTTATTTAAAATAACAATTAAATGTATCAAAATTCAGATAAAATTTTAAAAACTCATAATTTATGTTAAAGCCCTCGTAAAATTTTTGCCAAGAAAATAAAATATTACAGAAGGAATTGAATTTAACAGATAAAAAATATATATATATATTTTTTTTAAAAAGATTTATTTTGACAAGATAAATCTTTTTTATTGTAGTGGAAAATTCTTCAAAAATTAATAAATAAGGATTTTCTATACATATACATATAAAAATTATAAGTTATTAAGAGCTCTATAAAAAAATATTTATTAGTACTTAACAGAATTGATGAAAATGAAAAGGTTTTTAGTAATTATACTTATATACTTATATATAAAAATAAATTAACCGAGATATAAATTATATTTTAAGAATTTTAAAAATATATATTTCATAAGAAAAATAAATATCTATAAATAATTATAAATTGCGTATTTAAAGTAACTCAATATACAAATATGTAAATATAAAATAATATAAAAACCCCATGCTTAAACTAGAGGTCGTAAGCCAAAAAGTTTAAGAACCCCTGATATAAAAGTCCGGTTTTGAAAAAGGACCATATCAAAATTATCGTGTGGTCAACTAGAATAAAACTCATCAAATTAGAGAAGGTTTCAATTGAAACGAACGACATTAATGGGTTAAAACAGTCATTTAAAAAATAGAAATAAATGCTCATGAAACTGTAAATAAATTTTATTGGAGTTAAATTTCTGAAATTTTTAATTCATATTCCTAATTTATTATTTATAAGTATTTAATAAGTACTACTTAAACTCGTCTGTTAATTTACTTTCTATACACTGTACTTTAAATTCAAATTAAGGCAATGATTACTACAATGAATCCCAAAATGAATCCAAAATTATATATTCAATATTTTAGTTAGAAGTACCTATACACTATCATAAAAGTACTTTTTTTGAGAAGTACTTAAAAACTATCAATTTATAAACTCAATTTATAGTCAATATAAAATTTAATTCTAATATTCAAGTACTTCCATCTATATATATATCAATTTCCTGCCCATTGCAATTGACGAAGCCCCTATCAACTTTAATCCAAATTGAAAAAAAAAAATATTTACATAAATTTTAAAAAATAAAAATTTTAAACAAATATATTTTCCAAAAAAACCAAAATTTTTTATTTTTCACTTTAATCCTTTAATCAAAACAAAAAAAAACCTTGAATCCTTTCAAAATAAAAAAAAAAATCCTTCCCCTTGAAAATTATATTTTTATAAAAATGTTACAACTAAAATAAAAATTTATGTATATTTTAACCACAAATAAAAAACAAATTTATTTTTGAACTCTTTTCAAAAATTTTCTATATAAAACCTTTAAGACTTCTTTCAATTCTTATTTACTTATTTATTTATTGTTTTTATTGTTATTTTTATATTTTTTTGTAACTTGTATATAATACAGAAAATAACATTAAATAAAACTCGTAACTTTAAATTTTCCCTGTTTTTTGATTTTTTTTATTTAATTTTTTATTTTTTTTTTTATTATCCTTAAAGCACCTCAAAAGTATCCAAAAATTTTATGCTGTTTATTTATAGATATGTGTATATAAAAAAACATAAAATTTTATATATATAGGTACATATATATATAATAATATGTGTATATTTATAATAAACAAAGTGGATTAAGAATTGTCTAAATTTGTTTAAGAATTATACGATAAGATTTATGATAACAGCGAAGCGAATCCTTTTTTTTGTTTTTGTTTATTTTTTGAAAATTTATTGTAAGAAAATTTTTTTATTATTGACTTGAGATATTATGTTATAAATTTACGTGTATATATGTATTAGTATATTATATATTTAATATATATAAATAAACAATATTAAAAATACAAGAAAAACAAGAAAATAATTTTTACATAAAATCTAATAAACTAATTATTTTGGTCCAAAACCGTATGTT
This sequence comes from Dolichopus griseipennis, assembly GCA_963082915.1. Lineage (NCBI taxonomy): Eukaryota > Metazoa > Arthropoda > Insecta > Diptera > Dolichopodidae > Dolichopus > Dolichopus griseipennis. The sequence goes on from OY720442.1 coordinate 10,361,590, forward strand.
GACTGAAAACTTGGACCTTAAATCTCAAAGTTCTCAGATGTCAAAGGTCAAGTTATGTCGAACACCCCCGTCAGATAATTTTTATTAATAGGTAAACTACTGTTCGCATTCAATAGATAGTATTTAAAGTACTAATTCTCAAAATACAGTAATTGTGGTCTTGATCTTACAAAGACCAAGTATTCTAAGCCCCGGGTTAAAATAATGATTCATGTAACTAAAGGTTATAAACTTTTAATTGACTATTTAAGAGGGTGAAAAGTTTATAATTACTATCAGAGAAATTTTTATGTAAATAGTAAATACTAAAAACAATGGGGTAAGTTTTAAGTTAAAATTGTATTTTTGAAAAACTGTAATTTTACTAATATGTACTAATACTAAACTTAGTTAAATCAATAATTAATAATTATATATTATTAATAAAAATGACATTTATAAACTAATATAAAATATAAACAAATATTTCAATTGAATAATATAACCCATATAAAACAAAATACAAAATTATTACAATATGAACAAAATATAGAATTGTATCTATTGAAAATCTAAGATGGTTTTACATGTTATAAGGCCTTGTACTCTCATGTTAAAATTGTATGTAGAATTTATTAAGATCAATTCTAATAACAAAAATTCAATACGACCCTTTATTCCAACATGTGCAAGTACCAATGGTTTAGACGGGCTTATTAGCCTAACTATAATATAATTTATAAAAGTTAAAAAAAAAATATTAAATTAAGCTTAAATTAATCTTAAGTACATTTTGTAAAAATCAATAAGTATTTACTTATATATTTGAACTTTTCAGGAAATTCAATTAAGTTGAAAAGAGTACGTAATACAAAATATCTGAAAATAAAATGAATAACCTTTATTTATTTTTTTTATCTTATATTCAAACAAAATTATATCTTTCATTAATATCAAAAACCCCGATAAATTGTTGGGAATAAACTTTCTGAGGCAATGAATTTTGCAAAAAATAAGCTAAAAGCCTCTAGAGAATTAAAAAATCCCCTAAAATTAAAAGATACCTCCCCATTATATTTTCAAATTTTGAACTGCATTTTGAAAAAAAAAAAAGCTAAATATTAAAAGCAAACAAAGTGGAATTAATTACAACTCCCTTGGAGAGCATATGGCGTCCACTAACCCGTTCCATCTATTTCTATTTTGTGCTATATAGCCTTTACCTTGTGATCATGTTAAATTTTCCAATCTCTTTCAATAATGTTCTTGTATTCCGAGGTCTGCCTATTTTTCTTCTTCCTTGTGGTTGCCAACCCAGAGCTTGTCTCGCAATCATATTTTCTAGTCACCTGATTCTAATTTGTATTTCGATAGGATATTCCGGTACATACTCCAGAGTTGACTCTTGGATATTCTATTTGGCCAAAATATCCGAATATATAAGTATGTAAAATAACAGTTTTTAAACAATAAGTATTTACATGTTTGTCTAAGGACGATTTTATATTACAAAGCATATTACTGTTGGATACAAAATTAAAACTGCCCTTTTTCCAAAATATTTATGAATTCGTTTATACACAATCGAGTTTTAAGTTGGTTACAAAATTTAAGTTTCGGAAAATGGAGATATTCCCTTTTTTCATATGAACTTATCAAAACTTTATTAGTTTTTACATATTTAATATGTAGGAAATAACTACTTAATTGTTTGAATACTGAAAATGTTTTTAGAATACTTCGTCTTAAGTATACATTTTAAAATTTTCAGTCAAAATTCTCCGAAGAACTTTTGGCCCACACAACATGATTTATAAATCCACGGGGACTTTTGTCCCCCTCCTCCTTCCACATTTATATACTATCAACTTCATACTTATACAAACAATATTTATACTTCTACTTCATAATATAAGTATATAGATTTCCACTTCAACATAAATTATATACATATATACAAAATGTAAAAGAATTAAGAAATCGGAAAAATTTGTAAAACACGAAAGGGACAATTCCTTTTTTTTTTGTTTTTCTTCTTTTTTTTTTGTTATAAAGTGGCTGTAATTAAAAATTATTATTTCGATTAACACTAACAAACAGGGAAGAGACTAAAAAACAAAAAAAAAACAAAACAAACAAAATTCAGAGGAGTAAAATGATTTTTCCAGAATTTATTTTGAATACAAATTAGATTTTTTTTTGTGGGATTAAAAATGTTATACTGAAAGATACTCTCTGAATCTTTTTGTTTTTATTTACTTATCATGTTCTGTTTCTTGGATCCATTAATTTTATTTGGTGTTCCCAATGGATTATAATTCTTTATTTTAAATATTTATCAAAGATTGTAATTTTTTGGTTTTTTGGGTGAGTTTACCAACAATTTATTGGTAAATATAATTTTATTTTGTTTGACCAATTTTACAAAAGGAATCCCTATAGAAAAAACCAAAAGTTCAGACTCTAAATATGTCTGAATTTGTATAAATGTTTAAAAATATTATAAATCATCACAGATAAGAATTAAATTAGGGTAACATTGGATTTTGGCCTTTAAAAAAAAATATTTATTCTTTGATTACTTATCTCAAAAAATTTTTTATAGATAAGTAAATATTTTTTTAAAAAAAAACGCACACATACTTATACATTCTATATCATTAGTTCTAAACTTAAAACTTTTGAAAATATCCTTAAGCTTTTTTCAAGGATTAAATAAGAAAAGGATTCTTTTTATAACTCTTTGTTCGAATTCTAAGAATTCTTTTTTTTTAAATCTGATGATATTTTAAAAGTTGGAATTAAATACTCTTTTTTTGAAAAAAGTGATAACTTATGGGTTTTGTTTTAAATATTATATGGGTTTCAAGTAAATTTCAATTATAACTTTCTTTTTTTTTATTTTATACTTGTATATAATTTTAAAATATGTTCACTTAATATACATTTTTATTAAATACAAAATCTGAACATGCTACGATTTTAGTACCGCGTCATAAATTGTACCTTTTTATAGTTATTTGTTAAAATATTTTAAATATTTTCTCCGAAGTCTTTTCAGAAATTTTTAATAGCATCCGTCCACTGATAAGAACTTTGTACATTTCATGAATATGATTTTTTTTGGCGGGAAAAGTTTTTTGTGAAGCTTAGACAGTAAAATGGCTGCAATTTTTTAAATTTCAAAAATCAAACAAATATTTAAATAATTTTCGAGTTTGATTGAATATATATAGGGTGTTTCACGAGTAAACGGCATCCTTGTAACTTAATGATAAGTGGGGTTCATTTCTAACGGTTTTGAAGATAGCAGGACTTATAAATTTTCTCTTCTCTAAAATTCTTTTATTTAGTAATTTGTTTATAATTAAGAAACTAACAAACGTAAGATCAACCTTAATACCATTACTTGGTAGTAAGAAGCTTCCTAAATTAGCTATTTAACGCAGAATGAAAAAACACTGGGTGACTTTTAAATAAAAAGTTATACAGCTTTCAATTTAAATATTTTTGAATTTTTAATTAAAAAAACGTCATTTAAACCGTTTTTCTAAAAAAAACAACGGTACCAACTTAACGGTTTTATGACAAAAAATTATTCTTTGTTTATTGCTGCACATTTTAATTATAATAGCAACTCTGTAGCTAAAAATATGTGAAAGTTATAAATAAAAGTCAAATATAAAGTTCGACATCCTAACCACTATACTATTGGTAGAATGATTGATTGAATGTTATTCTAAACTTTGAAATGGGATCTTTGAATATTATTAAAAAATTATCCATATTATTTTGAACGTTTTTCTTTTTGTAGTCAGTACCAGGCTCAAAGAAGATGTAGAGCGCTCAGTGGAACCTATGCTTAAATCAAAGTTTTATCTGAACCCTGACGCTCTGAGTTGAAAAAAAAAACACAAAACGAATAATCAGAGCATAAAAAGAACAAAATTTCTTTGTTTTGACAAATCTGATTCTGATCTGATTAAAAAAAGAAAAACGCCCTTTTAATCTTAAACAAATCTTTGAATCTATACATATTATTGATACCATAGATTCAAAGACTCGTTTCAGCCTAAGCTAGAATAAATCAACATTTAATCTTATGAAATTTTTGCTTCAACATTTTTATTTTTTGGAAAAAATTTGTACATTCAGAAAATTTTTCTAACTGATAAAATAATTTTCCAATGTTGTCGTCATTCAAACTTCTAATTTTTTTAATTATTGATTGTAAAATTATAGTTTTTATTACACATATGTTGCCAATCAAAATTTTTATTTTATTTAATTAATTTTCAAAATTTATTTCGTTACAATTCAGATTTTAAAATTTATTTATGGGTTTTAAAATTACAGATTTTTTTCAGTTATGCACTAAAATTGCATAACAAAGTTTTAAAAAGAAAGTTTTTTAAATAAAAAAAAATATAAAATAGAAAAAAAAACGTATAGCTGGAAGAAATTCACTAAAAAAAATCAATTTTGTATGCTTAAATTATTTAAATTAGAATTCGAAAAAAATAAAAGTTTTATTTTAAAGAAAAAAATTTTCCAATTTTCTTTTTGAAAAATAAATATTTGTTGAAAAGAAAATAAATCAAGCCCTTGGCATTTAAAATTTAAAATATTTTAAAGTTAGTAATTCTTCAAAAAAAAAAAAAATTTAAAAATCATTGCAAAGTTTTTTTAACAATTGATTGCTTCTATTTTCAAATAATTAAATTTATAATAGTTGTAAATTTTATATACTTATATGTAATTTGGTAAGCCTGAATAGCGCGGAATCTATAGTAACTAGTAAGTCCTATTTTCATAAGTAATACTTTAATTTAAAAAATTGAAATGGGCCATTAATGGAGTAACCGTGTCTGGGTCAATAGTTTAAAAGATAAGTAGATATTAGTAAATATGATTATACAGGAAACAGTTGATTAAAATAAATTGTTGGTCATGACATGACATGAAATAACAATTAAACTAATTACTTATTTAATTATAAGTTTTTTAACTAAGCAGTTATTTTTATTTTATAATGACCAGTTATTTAAAAAATTTACATTTAATTTATTTATATTAAACTTATCAAAAATAAAAATATTTTAAGTCAACAAATGGATCAAAATGTTTCAAGGGGTTGAGTACGAAATCTAATTATTTTTACAAAATCCTATTTTTACAAAACCATATTTTTTCAAAATCTTATTTTTTAAAATCTTATTTTATCGAAATCACGTGGATATAAATACTTTGTAAAAGACGAATAACCCTGATTTTTATAATACCTGGAGATGGATACCCATTAATTCAGAATTTCAGAAATAAATTCATAATATAAATATTCCAGAATAGAGGAAGTCCTCATTTCGTAATTAACTGTAAAACCCATCTAAATACAGAATCCTTCCTAATTCGGCAATAAGTTCATAGTCCCCCAACTTTCAGGAATTGGAGAATTAATTCTTTAAACTTTGATATGCAGTTTAAGTCCCGAAGAAATTTTTATAATATTATTTTATTTCATTTTAATTTTGGGAATTATTTCTTGTGGAATTGTTTTCAGCTCCCTTAAAAAATGGAATTTCTGAAAAAAATAAGATTTTGAAACAATAAGATTAAAAAGTAGTCGCATTTCGTTACACCAGTGTTTCAAGTTTTAAATAAATAGAAGTCAGTGTCGTCAAATTACATTACAATATCTTACAGATAATCATTATAAACTATAATTAGTTTATTTTATTCTTAAAAAAAAAGTCTGTTTTAGAATTTCTTATTTTGTATTCCAACTTTTTAACAATAACTAATTAACTTTTTTTTTCTAAGTGCATGATCTAATTTTAAATGATAATTTATTCCATATAGAACAGAAAAGCGCAAATTAAAATTACAAATTTTCAATTCATCAATTACGAAATTAATTAAAAAAACAATTCAAAAAAAAAAAAAATAGAAAACTTTGTTTTATTCATTAGCATTTCCATAATAATGTTTTAAGTAATTACTTATAGTTCTATTATAACAATCATACTAAAATTATTCTTACATAAAATCAAAAGCTATTAATTAATAATTACTTAATTAAATATTATAGTAATCATTTTTATTTCTTGTTTCAATTTCAAACTACTCGTAATATTAAATTAAATATAGATTACGCACATCTTTTATTAGAATTGAACTTTTTATGCGCAACTACATTTAATTCGTAAGAAAGTGCAAAATTATTTTAATCTTAAATACGAGTATAAATATCCGAGATCAGATGAGTTCAAAGTTATATTCGCGTTTTTTTTAATTTCAATAAAAAATAAAATTTTTAAAATAAAATACTTTTTTGGGCGATTTTAAATAAGATTTGTAAAATTATAATTTAAAATTTTTTTTAAATATTTATTGCGCAATTAAATTTAAAAAAATTTGAATAATATTCCATGGGAAGAAATCTGTCTTTAAATAATCACTCTTTTGTTTAAATTTCGTTAATCTATAATTCTAATATTTTTATACCCGTGCATACATATATGAACATCGGGTATATTAAAATTACTCCTCCGTTTGTAACGCATCGAAATATACGAGCTAGATATAGTGTCAAGGGTACGTATCGAATCAGCATCGAAAAGTGAATCGATCTAGCTATGTGTGTCCGTCCGTCAGCACGATAGCTCAAAAACTATAAGAGCTAGAGTTCTGAAACTTCCACAAAGTAATTTTTGACTATTTGTAGGTTCCCTATTGTTTTTGGTTAAAATCGGACAAAGACTTCGGGTAGCTGCCATTCAAATTTTTCGAAATTATATGAATATTTTCAAAATTAATTACTAAATAGAAACGAAATATAAAAACAAACAAAATGTAGTTAAATTATTAATCGATTCATGGTGTAGTGGTTAGGACATGTTACTTGTAGCCAAAATTTCTCGGTTCGAATTCAGGCTAAGGAAAAATTTTTTTTTTCTTAAATTCATTTTTTGTTATCTATTTTCTTTTTAATAAAATATATGTATTTATTTTATGTATGAAAAATTTTATTTTATAGAAAATTTGACAGAAAAATCTCTTTTATATTAAAAATTATTAATTTTTTTAATATTTTTATAAAAAAAATACAAAACTGTTATTTAAAACAAACAATTAATACCATAGCAACTATAATAATTAAAAAAAAAAATTGAGATGAACAAAAAGTCGATGGCTTAGAATAGTGGTTAGGACGTCGACCTTTTAATTGAAAAGTGTGGGTTCGAATCTCGTTCAGAGCATATTTTTTTTTTAAATTCATCTTTTTTTTTAATTCATTTTTTTTTTATTTATTTTTTTTGTAATTAAATATAAAAAAACAAATATTTTGAATTTTCTGTCAAACAGTTCAATTGCAATATATGAAATTCTTATTTATTTAATACACGCACGGGTATCTAAAACTTGACAAGGGCAACTATAATCTTCTTCGTTTAATTAAAATTTGAATTTAAAACATTTTAATTTTTTCAATTAATTATTTGTAGTCATGTACCGGACAGATTATTAATTAATAAACCTTTGAACTTTATTATATGAAAATTAACTTAAAAAAAAATTGAATTTCATATTTTATTAATTGGAATCAAATCAACTTATTTTGTAATAAATTACAAAAACAAAAATGTAATTATAAAAATGTCAGATATTTTTATAATACAAATTAATTTGATGAACAATTTGTAAATCATTCAAAATCAAGTATTTTTTAAGATCAAATGTTATTGAACTTATTAAATTGATTTAAGTCATTGAAGTTGAATTCCAACTAATTAAAATCTGTATAATTTAATAATATGTATTTAATAAATGTAAGTAAAAAATTCTTAAATACTATTAAACCGTGTATATACGTAGAATATATATGTAGAATATGGAAAAAAGTTAAATTATTTGATTAAGTTAAACAATTTTTACTATGTACTAGAGCTTTAAAATTCTGTAATAGGATCTTAAAATAAACTTTAACTCTGTTAGTACTAATCGTCATTCTGTTAGTGCTAAATGTCACTCTGTTAGTACTAATCCTCACCCTGTTAGTACTAATCGTCTACAAAAGAATAAATATAGTTTTTAAATTATTGTAAAATTTCTCCATTTAATAAATATATTAAGCGTCAACTTTAACCCTCATTAGTTATCTGTACTTAATTAAAATCAACTACTGAATAGAACAGTTATTTGACCACAGCACTCTTATTTAAAAAAAACCATGTTCAAAATCTAAATGAGATTTCAAAGTTAACAACTTTTATCAAATTTTTGTAACATACTTAAACAATAACAAATCAAAATATAAAATTTGAATTTATTCTTATAACTCACAGATAACCAAAAATAAAAAAAAACATTTTTCATTACATATAAGTCACATATGGAACTACTATAAAATATAAGTACAAGTACAAGTACATGTAGACTTAAATCGCTTGGAATTCTATAAATTAATTAATATCACCATCATTAACTTGCCTCTTTCTTTCAAAATGTACTTCTATAATTCAGGCAGATTAGCAATCCATTTTAACAATTATCAATTAAAATCCAAAACCAAATCATTAATTAATATTTTAATAGAAAACATTTTAATTAGCATTAAGTTATCATATAATTTAATACATTTATAATTAACATCAAGTTATCTTATTATTTTAATATATTTAATTTAATTTAATTACAAATTGGCAAACTTACCTCCTCCTAAAATATTATCAAATGCCTAATAACACCTTTACACTCCAATTCTTTTTAAAAATTTTTTTATTTGATTTAATTTTTTTTAATTTTAAATTTAAACTATGGAAAACTTTTCAATTTCTTGTTAATAAAATATTTAAATAAATCTTTAAGAAATAAATTAAAAAAAAAAATATAAAATTTCAAATAAAAAAAATCTTATATGTTTAAATTTTAAATTATTTTATATTTAATATTTAAGTAATCAATTTTTAACACATGTTTATATTTTTAACTATATGTTTATATATATATGTATATATATTTGTAAAATTTAATATAAAAATTAAATAGTTAAAAAAATAAATAAACAAATAAAATAAAAATAACACTTTAAAAATAAATATAAAATTTTTTTTTATTCCAAATAAAATTATTGACTTATTTCTTTATTAAATCATTTTAACACCTATGTAATATTATGTACACATATGTATTTCCGTTTTATTTTTTTTTTGATTTTTTTATTCTGAAATATTTTCGCGCTTTTTTTTTGTCTTCTTTAAATGTTTAATACCATCAAATTACCGATATATTTAAGGAATTCTTATATTTTATATTTTATTGTTTATTTATTATTTATTTTTTTTTTCTTGTATTTTTTTTGTCTGTTTTTTTTTTATTTAAATGTTAATGTGTTATTTTGGTTGTTTGTTATTGTTGTTTTTGTTGTTGTTGGAATATAATAATGATTGATTGATTGCTCATAAGATTCTAAATAAAAGTTAAAAATAAAATAATGTATAAAATACCTGTAATATATTTTTACAACATCTCTTTCTTGTGATATATTTACATATACATATACATTTAAAATGTAATAAAAGTATATATACATCTATTTATATAAATATGAGAAAAAATAAAGTTTAAGAGAAAATGTTGTACAACAACAACAAAATAAACGGCAAAATCTGCTGAGTATAAAAACTCGTTATGAATATTGTGAATTGTGATGTACTTTACTATGGCATGTCGTTATCATCACAACATTTTTTTTTTGTTTTTTTTTTATAATATTGTGATCTAAAGTGATCTGATCAGAATTTGATGTGATGTGATGTGATGTGATACGTACGATGTAATTGTAACGCACAATACATCTATAATTTAAAGTATTCCTATGATTTATAAATTATATACAAATAATATACATGGTGATTCACTTGTGAATATGAATTTGATTTTTATTTAAAATTTAATTAATAACTGGAGAATCGTAAGCTTAAGCATAGAATATAGATCTTATTAAGGATTTCAAATTTTTCATAATAACGGTAAATTAATTCTGACATTTGTAAAAGAAAATCCGTTATTTAAAAAATTAAAAAAGTCGAAGAAAATGTAATACAATATTCCGAACGGTTGCGTGGTGACTTTGACGTCGGCCTTTCAACCGAAGGGTCTTGGGTTCAAACTCTGGTCGAATCATATCTAATTAAAAATTATAGTGTATATTACAATAATTTAATAATAAGTCCAAGTGATAAATAGGCAAAGATAAATTATAGTGTAAGTCAATATTTACTATTATCCGGTACTATAAATAAATAAATAAATATTCAAATAAAAAAAAACAAATTCCGATTGAAGAATAAGTTACCATAAACAAAACCATAATTAACATCTGTAAAACATGTGAGTGGGAGGCTTTTTGCAAGGCTTTTTAATAAACCAAAGGTTCCCATATCACGAAAATGACTTATAATTCCATACACTTTTTTTTTGAGTATTAGTATCAAAATTCACCTCCTAAAAATATTTCCCATGTAATATCTGACACACCCTGTATATATTCGTTATACAAATATTTAAAAAATATTCATACTTATATACATACATGTGTATATAAAGAATAAGTATAAATAAAAGTTAAGGTGAAAATATATAAGTAGGTATATGGCGGTTGGATGTTCAATATAGAAATTATCAATATTGATTGTAATGCGTTGTGTGGTGACTGGTGGGGGTAAAAGTGAAAGATAAAAATATGTATATATATTTTCCTAATGTTATTTTAAAAGCATCTTAATTTTATCATATTTTTTTTTCATCTTAAGATACTAAAGTTTAGATACTTGAAGAATATTCATTTGCTGTTGTTTTTTTTTTTTCAAGTATATGTACGTATAAAAATTCATAAATCTTTGTTGACGGATATCAACTTTTAAAGAAACATTATTTTTCTATTATGGATTTTGTATTTTTTTTTTAAATGCTTTTTTTTTTTAAATAAAATAAAAAAAAAACAAAAAAAAAAGAAAGTTTAATACAAAAAAAAAATTTTATCAAGTAATCTAAACACATTTTGTATAACAAAGTTATTATAAAAGAAATTAGCTACATATTTTTTATTAACTAATGAATTAAATTTTTCAACTTTTTGACTAATTTTGTTCACTTTAATTGAAATTGATTTAGAAAATACAAATATGTACCCATCTATAATTAGAACAGGTGTGGTTAGGTATCAATTTGACAGAAATTATGTCTAATTAAAAAATATAGTTTATAATATTGACAGCGAACACGGCACACCTACAATTTAATTGGAAATTAAAAAAAAAAAGAAATAGAACAGACAATTAAAATTACAAAACTGACTTTTTAAATATCTACCAGATGGAAAAATAATCAATATTAAATTTGTCGCGAATTAAGACTTTAATATTAATTGAATACACTATGGACTCTGGTATATTTATATTAAAAAATCGGAATTTAAAAGTCTGAAAAGTGATATTAATTGACACGTGTAATTAAATTTAGTCATTATAGATAGTGTTAAAAAATTTTAATAAAAAAAAATTTGGAAACTAATTTAAAAAATTTAATTAAAGTAAAAAAGTCAAAAGAGGTATAAATATGTATTTTATAGATTTGATTAACATTGTAAAAATATTTTAAGTTGAAAATAAAAAACTTGTCAAATTTTATTAATGTAATATATAAAGGTAGTATTATATATTTATATATCTTATAGTTGTATTCTGGTCATATCTTTACAGCATAAAGAAACTGGTCTACTCTCCTTTATTTTCTATTTATCAATAACGAAAAGAGTTAGAGTATAACTCTTTCTAATCAAAAGATCAATTAGTTTCCGATTTTAATATAGAAAAAAAAGTAAAAAAATAACACGTGTATTAATTATTTATAACACTAAGTTTTTGGATCTTTTAGTCTTGAATTCTTTGGATTCGAGAACACCTTCTAAAGATCAGAAAAAGAAGTTGACATTTTCTTCTAACAATGGTTTAAAATAGGCACTTTAAAGTTTAGAATTATATTAAATAGGCAAACGTTTTAAACATCCCAAATTAAATATTAAATTCTTTCCACATTTCACAAAAATACAGTATAATTTTTAATTTTAACATTCCTAACTAAAATGTAATCTAAAAGTTAGACCTTTTTTAGCACATTTTCAAAAATTTTTGTTTTAAAGATGTTAAGTGATACTCACACTCTAGAGATCAACTTAAGTATTTAAAGAATTGTAATATATCGAAAGCACTTAGTTTTTATGTTGAAATAATTAATACACAGTGGTCCAGATTATGCGTATCAGCTATTTTAAACAGGGAAGGAGTTGTTTTTTTTTTTAATTTTGTTAACTATTTCCTATATTTTAAAAAAAAATACTACTCCCCTGCTTTAAAGTCTGATACGCATTGTATTATATCATAATCAAGTTCATGTCATAATCAAGATTGACCTAAATTATTCAATAACAATTCCCACAAACGATGTTCATTAATAAACAAATGAATATAAAATAAAATATAATTATTATTATTATTATTATTATTATTATTTTTATATTTGTCCAGGAAATGAGGTGTAACAAACGCATTCAATTAAGTGTGTTTTGTTAGATGTGTTCAATTATAAAAAAATAAAATATTATTCTTTTGTTGGATGTGTTTTATTTTAGAAAATAAAATATCATAAATTATCACAAGTAAACATTTTTTTTTATATTTTTATTAATAAAGAAAACAAATTTTTTTTTTATGAATATAAATTATTTTAAATGTTTATGAGTTATTTCATTTCAATTTTTGAAACTCACAGTATATTTTCTAGAAATTTTATATAAATAGTAAAACATATTAAAAATTTAGACTTTGATGCTTCACATTAGAAGAACGGATTTGAAATAACGACCCCAACATTTTTTCAAATTCAAAACATACAAAAGGTAGACTGCATAACTTATTCATTTTCAAATTTTTAAGATACGATAAGAACGATAAGTCATTTTTTTTGTGTATCTATTACTAGAATCGAAGCATAATTTGCGTAATACAAAATGTATCGGCTGCCATTTTATTTAAGAATATGGTATTGATATACAATATATGTATTTGTATATAATAAAATAAGAAATAGTTCTTAATTAGAAAAAGTTTTTCTTTCAATTGACCTTCCGTCATTCTGTGACGGACCAACAGCTAGTAAATATAAATAATAATAATATATAAATTTATTAAAATTCATTTTAAATTTAAGACCAGACAATAGACATATTTCCCAAATAAAGAAACAACCATTAACCTACAAAAATTCAAGGTTACAAAATAAATTGTTTTTTTTTTTTACATAATTAAATATTATTAATCAACGAAATTTTGTTTCTCAATGTTTTGTGATAACAAAGTATAAACAAAAAAAATCGAAATAAAATTAAAAATATAATATAATTAATTAATAAATACTTATTTGTAAAAATAAAATTTATGATAACTTAAAAAAAATTCTAAAAAAAGATCTGAGTTTAAAAAAACAATATGCGATTTAATTTTAGACACAGAATCTTGGCTAGAATAGCTTAGATTAAATAACAAAGTTAGTACCTAATGAATATTCTGACTTCTATTGATTTTGTTATACAACATATTTTTTTTTTATTTTATTTAATTTCTTATTAAAAATTTTATTTTTTAAATAAATAAAAATTAAACAAATAAATTTAAAATTTACTTAAAGTTTGTCAACATTTATTCAATATGACAAAAATGTCAATATTTAAATAATAATAGAATATATCAATATTAGTTTATCAAAGCTCTGGTCAGTTACTGTTTAGCTTTTGCATATAATTAAATATGTTCAAAATAGTTAACAGTTATATGTATATTTAACAGATGACTAAATCAACATAAACTTAATACTTATCAATCGTATATAAATTAAAAAAATTTAAATATTTCAAATGATGCAGGTAGCAATAATCTTTGCAATAATAAAAATTGATCTAATTGATGTCATAGTATTTCAGAATCAATTATAGAAACACATATTTTATAACACACACGTGCATTGCAGTTAATTAAGATGTATATAAAGTAATTGTTTGAAACTATTTATGGAATTTATAACTAATTATAAGTATATATAAATAAATATGTTATAATGAAATCCAGAAGTATATAGAGATCTACTTTTGATTAAATAAAAGCGAACAGCGCTTTATATCAGCCTTACAAGGGTTTTCAAGAGCTTAAATTCGATTTAATTTTGGAAATTAATACTATAATTTAATTATTGACATTCTTTTGGGTAGAACAGTCATTTATTGATATTTATATTCCTTTCCAACTCCTTTAAGGAGTAAAGTGAATTTACCAAGTCTATTTAGACTAGGCTTTAGTTTGTTTAATCGTTATATTCACTAAACCGTTAATTACTCTGCTATAGTTATTGTATAAGATTACGAATATTAAATCTTATCTTAAATTACGATATTAACTATTACGATATAATTACACAATATTACTATATTTTTTTATTAGATATGATTTGGCCAGCGTTCGTACCCGAGACTTCCCACATGAAAGGCGGCGTCTTTACCTGTACGCCCTTGGTCAGATAATTTATTTAGATGGTTAACATTTATTATAAAAGATATTCAACTTTATTGTACGATTAATAGCTCTTAAAAAAATCTTTGATATCATATACTAATATTAACAAATTATTTTATCATGTATAATTTTAATATATCATTCTAAAGTCCTCTTATGTCAGACGTTTTAAACTTTCATAGAATTAATATTAATAATTTAAAAGTAAGTATACATGTTCATTGTTAACGTCCATGTTACATTACAGTTATTATATAACACTAATTAGTAATTAATTACTATAAAACACATTTTGTTGTTATTTTTATTATTTATTAATATGAAATTAATTTTTAAACTTTAATATATTTATAACATATAAGTGACTACAAAATAATTATGTAAATTAATTCTGTAAATGTAAAACATTACGTAAATTAATACATTTATTTCGAAGTATGATATATTTTTAAATAATTGTATTACAATAGTTTGTATTACTATTATTATTGCTTAAAATTCAAAATTTGTGTATTAAGTATACTAAGATATAGAAGTCTAAGAAATTCAGAAGTACTATAAAGTTAAAAACACGGCCTATTAAACCTAACAGACAAAGAACAAATTCAAGTCCTAATGCACAGTTTCCAAAATTAATAAACACTCTTATATACGTTTACAATATATATATATATATGGATATATTATTTGAAATAAATTTGACAAAATAAATGATTTGCTAAATGAAAATTTTAATTAATCTCCTAGCATACTTTTTATATTTTTAATGAACTTATCATACATCCGGCATATAAATTATTCATTTTTTCCCTAATGAAGAAAAATAACCTTTAAAAGTCACCTGAAATACTAAGTTCCTTGGAAGTGTGAGATTTCTACTCACTAATAGAAATATGGAATAATCACCCATCACAGATTAAATGAAAAACTTAGAAGTTAATAAATGCCTTCTTTCTTGAATTTTTCTAAATCGTAAGTATTATTGAGAAACACAGACGGTGGTAATGTAATCAACAATTTCGCGATCTAACTTATAATAGAGTTCCCATATTTCAGAGTTCTAGTTCGAAACAGCTATATACAGTAGATGAATGCGATAGATCTGCTATGTGTGTACTACGACGGTAAGGTTGGATTTTTTTAAAAATTTGTATTTAGTTTTTATTAATGTCTCCCAAAAACTAATACTGCTCAAATATCAACTTTAAAGTATTTAAAGAACTCATATTCAAAAATTCAAATAAATTCAAACCCTAGACGGATCATATCTAATAAAAAACTATAGTGTATATTACAATAATTTAATAATAAGTCCAAATGTCAAATAGGCAAAGGATTAATATTATCTGGCCATATTTACTATTGTCTGGTACTACAAATAAATAAATAAATTAAAGGAAATCCATTTTTAAATTTTTCTATTTTAACTCCATTTAAACTCTTTAAAACGAAAAATTTTTAATTTACAGAAATTTAATTTTTCATTATAAAAATAAAAACTTGAATTCTTATAAATTTTTTTTTTAAATATCATAGATACCATTTAAATTTAAAGTATAAAATAAAATCCATTCATTCAAACATATGTATACCTACATACTTTCATTTATTATTTATATCTTTATATTTATTTTTAAATAATTTAATAAAAAAATAAATTTTCTCTTTAAACGATTTATATGAACACATATGAAATCGAAATTTTCATGAATATCCTTTAAAAAACAGCAATAATAAAAACAACAACAAAAAAAAATATAGGAAAATTCTTTCAATATGATCTATAAAATAAAATTCAATAATATTAAAAATAATTTGATAATAACATGGCTTTAAATCTTTAAAAATAAATACAAAAAATATTCGAAAAATATAAAAATTTTTCCCTCAAATTTCTAATATATTATTAATGTTTATATACATTTTTTTTGTTGTTGTTTTTGTTTTTCTTATTTTTATCACAATTGCTTAGTAACATTCAAATGCTTAGGAATAAAAAAAAGAAAACAAAAATAAGAATTTCAATCCGTATTTCTATAGCAGCAATACATCCTTATTCTCTTTAAAATTACATTACATTACAAATTTTTTTTATAAAGAGCATCAGGATATTTTCTATACAGTTATGGGTTTAAGTTTAATTTGTAAAATATATACCTATATACTATATACGAATATATGTATATGTATGTGTATATAACTATCTACAATATTATGTATGTCAAAGGATATCTGTTTTAGAAGTTTTTCGTATTATTTTTTTTTTTTTTAAATAAATAAACAACAAAATAAAATATAAAAGGAGCAGAAAAAGGACGAAAAAATTTTTAAGTGTACAAAAATTCTATACTTATATGTATATACTATATATATATATAAAAAATCATATGATTTGAATTTATTTATAGAAATTTTCTTCCTATATTAAATGTATATGAAACAACGTAAAATGAGGAAAAAATTTCCGAAAAAAAATAAATACAAAAATAAAAAAATATAAAAAAAAAATTATTGTGTGTGTGTGTGTATATCCTTTTTTATATAGAATTTTGTTTTATACTTTGTTTTATTGATATTTATAAACATATATACAAATATACATTTTTTAATTTTATTTCATTTTACTTATATAAAAAATTTTTAAACTATCATATAAAATATATAGCTCTGTACATTTTTTTATAAGTTGTAGGCCACTTTAATGACGAATTTTTTTATTTCTTTTCCACTCCTTTAAGGAGTATAGGGCATTCACCAAGTTTTTATTTTAAACTAGGCTTCAGTTTCTTTAATCATAATATTCACTAAGCCGTTGATTACTCGGCTGTAGCTATTGTGTAAGGTTATGAAATATGAATGCACAAATGTTAACTTTGTGCGCCATCTATAATTTTACACAAGAATTATTTATATATTTTTATTAAATCTTATTTTATATTACGATATAAACTATTACGATATAAGTAAACAATTTTAAAATATTTTTTTATTGGATATGATCTGACCGGGGTTTGAACCCGTGACCTTCCACGTGAAAGGCCTAAGCACGAATTATTATATAGTCTAAGTCTATAATATAACTTTCATTTTTTTAATAAATAATTAATTTTACTTTTTATTTAATTATTAGATTTTCTATTAAAATTTTTTTTTCGCTCAAAACCTCTTTGCCTTATTGTATTCTAGTCTCTGCTATTGTTTTCTAAACTGGTTTTTCCCTATTTGGTCAATTTATTTTATTCCTAGCCTTATACATTTGTTGGTCTTTCCACCCTCCTTTTTCGTCGTGGGTCCTAAAATCGTACTTGGATCTAATACTTAATAATAGATTAATAATGGATCTATCCACCTACAATTTCTTTCTTTTAAACTTGATTCCATGAATATTTATTCATGATTTAGTTAAATTTTAACTGCAATCTTCCAGATAGAGTTTTATTACCTGGGGATTTAGACTCACACAATTGGACACATACTAATAATATTTATAACAATTATGATTATAGGATTAAACACGTATATTATTTGCTTCCAGTTCCTAATTTTATCAATAAGTTTATATCAAAGATTACTCAACTGTGTGCCTTTTGAGAGTCACAAAGGTTCGTGTATAAGAAAATGACCCCATAATAGAACAAATAACTAATTTTGATTCAACTCATAATTAGCTTCCATTTTTAAAAAACCAATTGCCTAACGAAGTGGATTTAAATCAGATATTATAACTCACAGATTATTAAAATTATACTGAAACACGTAGATTAAATCCAACTAATCGATTAAGAATTTGAGAATTTAAATAAAATTCTAAAAGAAATTTGAAGTATTTTTACAGTATTCGAGCACACAATTAAAAAAAAAAATTACCAACTTCTACTATAATAAACTACAATAAAAGTGGTAATTTTGGAGCTTTTTTGTTCTATGAAGTTTTCCTAAAATACAATTTCTTTCTATGCTAAACTTAAAAGCATATATTAAAGATCAGTTTATAAGTTTAACTTATTATATATAATTTTATAAATGCTTTTTCAAAACTAATTTCCAGTTTTGTACAATTTAATTTCGAATAAAACTTACTTTGCCTAAAAATTTATTAAATATTATTGTAAGTGTGTTGTAATAACTAAAATATAATTCTACAAGTTTTCTATTTTAAAATTAGAACTTATTAAAATCAAATAAATAAATATCGTGCAAATTTAAATTTCTTTATTATATAAATAGAAAAATAAATATATAAATAGTATAATCACAAATAACTTTTATATATATGTTCATACTTTTATATGATTGTAATATAACACACACATTTTATAAAAAGGAACTAAATAGAAACATTTGTTTTATAAATTTGTATATATGTTATTTCCTAACATATGTTATTGGGTGTATTCTTAACCTTAAAAAAAAACTAAAAGAACCGCATTCAAGGATCTACAAAATATTTACATTTACATATAAATAAATATATATTTATAAATAAAATATATTTGTCATAATTGTATTGTATAAAAAGAAGTTAGTTATTAATGCATAAATTGTAAGTAAATATATTTTAATTTAAATGTTAAATATATAAAATAAATCCAAATATGTACAAATTAAATATGCAATAATTGAATAATAAAAAGGATTAAATATATTTGTATTTGTATATGTATTTCTCATTAAATTTCAATTATGTAAATATAATCAATTATTAATTTAAAATCAATTTAATTTTTTATTAATTCATTTCTCTCTGCAATTCTATATAATTATTATATTTATATTAAATTTACAATTGAATTAAATAGAAAAGGCTTTGGTCCAAAATCCGGAAATTAAAATCTTTAATTTAAAATATTTACTGAACTTATATATATATATATAAGTATATCAGATTAATGCCTTTAGCTTAGAAAAGCCCTCAAATTAGATTTATTACTTATATTACTTTTTAATTTATAGAAAAATTTTAGAAAATATTCTGTGAAATATAAAAGCGAATGAAAAAAATCTTTGTGTTTTCTTTTTTTTGGAATATTTTAAAAAAATTTCCTTGGTTTTTAAAAAAATTTCCTTGTATCATTGACTTTTTTTGATTTTGATATTATGTTATAAGCCCTGATATTTAATTTTAATTTTAAAGTTTTTAATGAATAAATTTAATTAACAAACGTAATATTTAAATATATTAAATAGTTTATTTAAATATATTAAATCAAAAGCATGATTTTTTAATTAATATTATCATAGTAAAATAAAATTAATCTGAAAATACATTTTTTTACAAACCACAAAATTGATTAAAAAAATTTTCTTTAATTAAATCAAAATGTTTGTAATGTTTTTTCAACTTTTAAAAAGTAATACAATTATTTTGAACAATTTAAAAGATTATTTTTATATTAATTTATATTATACATATTATATAGAATATTATTTTTCTTTAAATAAATTAGTTAATCGAATTTTTCATATAATTTATAATCTATGTGAAACAATTAAGTATTTCTAATTAAATTAAATAATCTGACCTATTGCATAGTGCTTAAGACCTAGACTTTCCAAGTTGAAGGAATCAGGTTTGAACTCAAGCTAGCTAATATCTAATTTAAAAATTATCTGAAAACCTCAGTGTAACTTTAATATCGTGATATAAAATAAGATAATACAAAATAATATATAAATAAATCTTGTTCTATTAGCGCTGGAAGATGAACTCTGAGTAAGTTAAGTCTATAAAATTTATAGAATTTAAATATGAAAATAAATAACTTTATAGATTTTATAACTTAAAAAACACATTTTTACATAAATATATAATTTCTAATATAAATCAGAAATGCATTTTTACTTAA
The DNA here is from genome assembly GCA_963082915.1 of Dolichopus griseipennis. Lineage (NCBI taxonomy): Eukaryota > Metazoa > Arthropoda > Insecta > Diptera > Dolichopodidae > Dolichopus > Dolichopus griseipennis. Next base: position 10,382,039 of record OY720442.1, read on the forward strand.
AGAAATGCACATTTTCTAAATCTGTATTAAAATTATATAAAATTATAATTTTTATAAATTCAAAATATAAATTTTTAAGTAAAAACAACTTTTATATAAAAAATAATACCTATTATAAATAATATTTTATATAAAATAAAAACAGATAATAGAACCACATTATGTATGGCATTTTAACTTTACATTATTTATTGATAAAAACAATAGACTGATTAATCAGCAAAATTTTTTTTATAAATATATATGTATATATATATATATATATACAAATAAATATTTATAACTTGATTATAAAACAAAGAAAAAAATAAACATAAGTTTTAAAAACAATTCTAACTATAAATAATTATTAACATATTAACTTTGTGGGAAGCCCTTACAACCATTAGAAAACAAAATTTGTACATATATAAATATTGATAAGAGTTAGTAAATATAATCAATAAAATAAAAAAACAATAAAAAATAAATAAACACGTTGTTTAGCAATAATAATATTTCTATATATGAACTTTAACTTACACACAGTTTTAAAATAATGCATTAATTTAATAATATTATCAATATAAACTAATTCAAATCATTTTTAACATATTAATTTCCCAAAAAATTTAAATAAATGACTTAAAACATCTGGTTGAATGTCATTTTATTCAAATTTTATTTTTTAAATGTAATAAAAAAAAATCCTAATATAGGAGTCCTATAAAACTGTCCTACAAAATTAAGTTTAAACTTAAGTTCATTAATCATAACTCAAGTTGAGTTAAACTACAAATATAACCTTAAAATATATTAAAAAATTTTAAATTAAAAATTGGAAAAGATTTAATAATACATATTACTATTAATACATAGATAGTGTAATTAAGTAGTAGACTTCCGTTTTAGTTACATGAAGATGAAACAGGGGACAAACAAATAAGTTAAAACCTATTTTGTGATAAGAAACCTTAAGGGACCACAACTCAATCTTTGGTTTCAAATTTACTTATCAATACATTATTCTATTTAAGAGATAAGGTGTGCTCGTAAATGTAAACTTTTTGACGTAAAATATGCCATTTGACATTTATTATGATTTTAAGACCAAACAATTTGCAATCAGTAGACATTCAATTTACAAATAAATTTTTGTGGTCGTAAAAGTAAATTTTTTAGTTTTGCAATGGATATAAAATCAACAGATTGTTTATGTTTTCTACTTTTGCAATGAGTTTCCATCGCTAATCTTGTACAAATTAGTAGTTTTAAGGTGGATGTGTCCCACAACAAACTTTGTGATTCACTTTCAGTTTCACTCCTGTTAATTTAAATTTAAATTAATTTACAAAAAAAGACAATTTAGTTTGCATAGTTGACGTTTACTTTACACATATTTCACATTTACGACCAGGTTCAGTTAGCAAAGATTTTTTACATAATTTACGACCATAAGAATATTATAAAATTCGGAAACCTTCTGCAGATCAATATATTGAAACCATTTTTTAAGATATTAATTAATATTCAGCCTATCATAATATAAATTCCTAATTACTTCTACTAAATTTAACCTTAAAACAAACTTTCAAACACCAAAAAACAAAAAAAAGATATAACAAACCTTAAGTAAAAAATTTAATATAAATAATCCGGGATACTAATTAATATCAAAAATAAATATTTAAATTATTTTGATAAAAATTTTCTATAATAGGAATTTAATTATTTATTTTAAAAATAATTTATCAAAAATAAATTAATATTATAGTAATAATAATAATAATAATAAATTTATCTTCACTCGTTTTGTTTTTTTTTTTGGAAAATATTAAACATTTACCACCATAATATTTATAACATAATAGTAAAATATTTGAAACAAATTTTTATAAAATTTAAAATTTTTTTTTTTTGTTTACATATTAATTTTTAAATTCCAAAATATTTTTATAAAAAAAAAACAAAAAATCAAACATACACATCACGTCTCATCAAAAAAACAACAGAATACTGGAAATATTTTATTTACAAACATCTCACAATTCACAAAAAAAAAATTAGATCGAAAAATTTATCGAATATCAAATTCAATTCACAATATTATTTTTTTATTAGCTATTATCAAATTTTTTTATTTTTATTATTAAAATATTTTCAAAATAATTGTTAGTTTTTTAATTATTTATTTTTTTTAAAAAATTTTTTTTTAATTATATTCAAAATTTTACTAATTAATCAATCAAAACAAAAAATTCCGAATTTTATTTCCCAATTAAAATTAAATTTTAAAATATTATTTTTAACGAACTTTTGATAAAAACTTGTTCTCAATTCGATCCATTTAATAAGACTAAACAAATTTATACATTTCTTTTATTTTTTATATATACAGGTATATTTGGAATTTTTTTCGGTAAAAAATAATAAAAAAAATAAAAACAAAAGCAAAATTTTTTCCCTAAAAAACAAAAAAAAAAAAAACTTTTTTTTTTTACTACACGAAAAAAAAGACGGCACCTACTATTTAAGTCTTCACTTCTCACTCTTCTTCAGTACCCAGTAGTAGTAGGTATTTATTTAGCAAAAAAAAACCAAATACAAGAACATTATGTGTATATAAATTTCCAACAAACAATAAACAAGATTCAGAATTCAAAAAAAAAAAAAACAATAAATATATCAGCAAAAAAAACAACCGTTATGATATACCCAACCTTACCGGAATATTATTTGGCTCCAACTGATGATTGAAGAGTAAAAGTATATTAAAAAAAAAAACAACAAAAAAAAACACAAAACAGAACCTATATATTTTAAAATAAAATACATAGAAATATGCAGCTATATAACAAATGCTATATATTATATATATATTTACAGTCGTCTGTATAACATAAATAACAATACGATGTTATTATTATTATTATTATACAGCAGCAGCACAGCACAGCCAGCACTCAAAAAAAAAAAGAAATTCTTTAATAAAAAATTAAAAAAAAAAAAATATCAAACAGATTTCCAGAAATACAAAAACAACTCTACCTAATAAAATAAAAAGCAAAATTGTTGTTGTTGTTATTGTTATTATTTATATACAAATTTCTATTCCTCTTTTCTCTGTTATCGCCTATCAGACACTGCTAGTGCTGCTGATGATTATGATGATGTGGTTGTTTATTTTTCTGCTGACTTTTCCATTCAATAAAAAATTGTAAAAATAATAATAAAAAAAAATTGTTGCTATACTTTTACTCTAAGTAGTGGTTTTTCTTTTCTTTTTGTTTTTTTTTATTTTTCTTTTTTTTTTACTACTTTAGAGTTTTTAGAATAGACATAGTGGAATATTTGAGGATACAAGGTAAATAGGATTTTCTTTGAAAAAGGCTCGTTTTCTATGTAAAAAAAATTAGAAAAAAAAAAAAAAAACACAAGAAGAATAAAAAGAAAATATTCTCTCTCTCTCTATCTCTCTTTTTAACTCTCAAACTGGAAGTATATACTATTTATTTAAAAGCTTCCAAAATCCAAATTTAAAATATATTTTCATTTTATAGTTGAATATACAGATATATTAAATATATATAGAGGAATGTAATTGCATATAATATATATAGTATAGAGACATTGAGTACATGTTGTAACATAAAAAAAGGTTTAGTGAAGAAACTTTTCACTTTTTCCAATGCACGCTCAGCTACAATTTTTTCAAAATGATCTTTTATATATGGATGTAATCAAATAAAAATTGTTCTACTATTATTTTATTTGTTAATAAAAAATTAATTAAAATTGGTAATTTAGATTTTTCCCAAGACCTTTCCAGAAAAGAAAACAAGGCATTAAGTTTATTTATTGCAAGCTTATATTTAAACTTAAATATTTAAGACGGAACATAAGTTTGGCAGAAAATATAAGAAATTGTACACCTTATTTATTTATTTATTCGAATATTACGCATTACAATAACTGCGCAATATTGGTAAAGCCCTCAGCTGACAGAGCCATTGTGGGCTGATTCTAATTAATCTTTCAATATTATGTACATATTAAAAACTTTTTGAAAATTGTTGCATATCTTAAGGCGGTTTTGAAAATAATTTATTTAGCCATTGAATCGCATAAAATTTGTTAAGGGAGGAAAACATGGCTTTCCTCTTCTGCTATGGATAATGTAACATTTATTTACTTAATATGTAATATTATTTTATAAATTATCTAAAAACTTATTAATTTATATTATTTTATTAAAAAATGTATCTTATGTATCTTAATATATAATCTGTAAATTAAAAAAAAAATTGAGTAAATTTTCCCAGATTTTTCTATATAGAAAGATATTTAATAAGAATGCGCGCCATTCTACGTATTTTTCAGAAATTTTTTCAATTTCCATTCATAATTTTGCTTTCTCATAATATACCTTTTAATTATCCTCCATCCTCGAATTTAGAGATTAAGTATACTAGTATAATTTTTAATTGATCAAATTTACTAATTTGAATTAACTAAATTTTAATGAGATGACTATGTTAAACTATTGTTCAAAATTTTAATAAAAAAACAGATTCTGTTACATTATTGGGGGTCACAAAATATAACAGATATACCATTTTATAAAATTCAACTTTTTAAGTGCTTTTTCATAGTTTAGAAAATTTTATAATGAAAAAGTTAAATAATTAACAAAAAATCAAAATATTGATTGGATTATTTTGAATACTACTTTTTTTGTTGTTAAATATTATTTAAAATTTATTTTTTATTATAAAAATTTTAAAAATGTCATTTCTAACTTACCTGTCTCATTTTGAACAGTTCGTGTCTCCTGTGAAAATCCCTAAAACTATTGTAAAATTGTAAGAAAAAATTGAAGGCATTTCTTATTTTTAAAATCTTTAACCCAACATTCATATTCAACTTATTATTCAAGCCCTTATATGCAACAAGACTTTGCATAAATTAAGGCGTCAAATTGTTTAAAAAAAAAAAAAACATAAATCGAGATTCAAGAAGTATCTTAAAATATAACAAAAATAATTAACTAAACATTTTAAATTGCAATACGTGTACAAAAAAAAAAAGAAATTTACAAATTGAATAATTTTTAAAAAAGTTTCTATCATTAATCATATTCTGCATTTTTAAAATAATCTTCTTTAATTTGAATAACCTTATAAATTAAAATTTACATTTCATGAGTAAGATATCAAAAAAAAATTTTTAACAACTACTATTAATTAAATGATAAAATTTTTAACTTAAACAAAAATATAACTTGACATTGTATCTATACTACGATCACATTTTACAAAAAAATATTATTAAATTTAAATAAAAAACAAATAAAAAAACAAGTTATATATTTGGAAGCTTTTGATATTTATATTTTTCCTATTCTTCCAATAAAATTTCTTTAAAGATGTTCCATCATCACACAACACCATATACAGTCATATAAGATATATAATTCCATATATGAATTATGAATCGAGAACAGGTTTATACTCCAAATAATTTGTTTTCAAAATATATATATATATTATATAGTATATATATATAGATATATACACACATCACATACATTACTATCTCTAATCCATGTGTTGTTGAGTCAATGTACAAAAAATTCTCAATAGCGGTTCTGTTTAAACAAACTGATTACAACAGAACATGCGTCCCCAAAAAGAGAAATGAGAAATACAATATCAGATAAAAAAAAAAAAAAACATCATCATAATGGAAAATGAGAGAAAAAAGAAATTATGGAAGAAGAGAAAATAAATATACAAACCACTCAGCTTGGCTTCAGGCTTGGCACTCAATAAGAGTGAGAGTAAAATAAAAGATTTGATGGAAAATATTTGATAAAACACATTTACACAAACTAATAGTTCGAATTGGTTCAAATAGTTCGAGAAAATAGACTGGAAAAAAAAAACTGGGGAATTTTTTTTTTTATTATTTTTTTTTTTTTGTTTTGTCTTTTATTGGAAGTTTTGTTTATAAATGAAGGCCACATGGTTTAGGTTCCCATTATTTGTAATAAAAAAAATATAAAATAAAAAAAAAAAAAAAAACAAAAGCTGTATGCTCCAATTTTCATTTCTGATACGTAGGTCAGAAAACTTAAGTTGTTTTTGTTGCTCTGGTTGTTATTGTTGTTGTAATGGAAATTTTTTTTTTTTTTATGTATTCATTGAACTTTGTTGTAAAATTTTATTATATACAAAAGTATAAAAAGTAAATAAATATAGAATAATAATAAAATAAATATTAAAAAATAAAAGTACTCATAGAATTTTACTTTTTTTTTTGTGGCAGAGGAAATAATAATAAAAATATATATATATATATTTAATTTCCGAAGTCTGATTAATTATTTTCCACATAAATTAAATTAATTAGAAAAATCCTATTTGAAATACTGCATATATACAATACAATAATAAAGGATGCGTTCTATATCTAATTGTCCTGGATGTCCTGGATTATTAAATTCAGCTTGGATTTGTTTGACAACTAGTAAGTTTTCAGAAAATATGATTTTCAAAGGGCTTTATTTTTACCCTTATTTTATCCTCCTTTATTCATAAATTTATTTAAAAATACTTTAGTACAGCACCATTTTAAAAAAAAAATCGACATCGATTATTGTATGTGAAAATTAAATTTTAATTTTAAATATAAACCAAATAAACACTAAATAATAAACAATTTAGAATTAAAATAAAAGTTAATATTTAATTTTAAATATTAAAATGATTTTTCCATATATCCAATTTTTTATTGTTATTAAAAAATTAAAACTTTACGTAAATTTGTTAAATAAAGGTTATATTGCCCCTTTAAATATGCAAAATATAAAATGTATGTTATAACGTAAACACATGGCTTTTTAAGCGAAAGAGTGTGGCAATTCAAAGGCTGAGCAAATTTGTAAGAAATCTCACTTACTACCAAATATAATGTAAATACATTAGAATTATTAAATATAACATATATATTATTAAATAGTAGTAAAAAATACTACTATTTATATATTTATATAATAGTATCAAACGAATAATTGGGATAAAACCCAATGATATTTGTAATATTTTTTAAAATCAGATGATTTGTAATATTTAATATAAAAAATAAAATAAAAAATTGATTTATCTTGATATCTGTTTTTATTATTCTATAAAAATTTCAAAGGAAATCCGGGTTTAATTTGTTTACCAATTTTAAAATTTGCTGACGTCTAATTGAATTTTATATTTTAAAGGACTTGCGCTTTTCAATAAATTTAATTATTATGTTGTTCTTTGAAATAAGTGAAAGTGTAAAATATAATTTAGTGGTGCGAGATATATAAGAATTATTTATTTTATTCGAAAGTTTTATTTAAAAAATTACTTTAACAGGAATCTCTATAATTATAGTTTTAGTTCAGCTTTTGGTTTATATTTAGATAAAATGGTTTATTTTTGTTCTAGAGATAAGTTTTAAGGTTTGATCTCCAAATATCCGATCTTACCGAAGATAATTAACATACACCACTATTCCAAATTTCCTCGTGGACTTTCTACGAAAAATTGGCTACGCTACGAACAAAAATTTTTAGTGATTCTAAATTCCCTCGTAGAAAATTAAATTTACAATGGCAACTTTGATGTTTGAATTCAGTTTTTTAAGTAAAAATGATGATTATTGTTTTCAATTTTGCAGTAATAATTTTTGAAAAATATTTTGAAAAAGAGTTAAATTTAAATATTTTTATAAAACAAAGTTAACTAAACAATTAAATAAAAATGTAAATTCATTTAAAAGTTTTTATTTATACGTACAAAACTTAACTGATCACGAAATAATATGAAGCACGAATATGGTATGAATGAATATTTCTTTCGTAGACTTTTGCATTTTTCGTAACGTTAAGTCGGAATTGAGAATCACTTTTTCGTAGATTACCTCCGACTTAGTCGTACGAGGGAATTTAGAATAGGGGTTATATAAATATAGATTATATACTTCAAGCATATTTTTTGATCAAATCGAAAATATGAGAGTCTTTATATTCGATACATAATGAGTATATGTTTTATTTATTTTTTAGGTTTTAAGATAGGTTTATATATTATGCTGTTCGATTGTTTTTCTTCGTTTTCTTTTTGCTTGCAAAAAATAAGAAAAAGGATTCGAACCATCAATACTAAAAGAAAATTTTCTCCAATTACAAAAGGGGAACTTATTATTATAAAGTATTTTATTAACTAAGTTTTAATAAAACAATCATTGTACAACTTTTTAATTGAATTATTTCTTGTACTAGATTTTAAACAACTTCTGCAAAATCTTCATAATAATTAGATGAAAATAATAAATATGATACAAATCCTGATGTAAGATCCACTTAAATTTTATATCTTCGTGTCTGGATAAATGAACATACTCTATTGGAGACAGTTTAATCATTAATAAAGACTGAAAATATTTAAGCGTAAGTTTACTTAAATATAATTGAACACATTCCAAATTTTAAATATTTACTGATAAATAATAACTTAAGTTCATTTAATCAGTTTATATTAAAATTTGAAACTTTTAACAATTCCCAAATAATATAATAATTAAAACATTTTCCTTTTATTTGAGTTTTTTTATTTTTTTTAAAGCAATTTTTATTTTCAATTAAAATAAAAAAAAAATGCACATACACAGAAATAAAAAAAAAATAAAATTATTTGAAAATCAAAATGCAAAAATAATAATAATTAAATTAAAAATATATATAATTATAATTTATAAAATTTAATTATAATTATTTTTATTATTTTAAAAGATAATATAATTTATGTATATTTTAATATTTTTTTTTTAGAACATCAGGAAATTTTTTTAAAGGAGAATTTTTTTTTTTTTGTTTTTTTTTTCTTTTGAATATTTAAAATAATTTTTTTTTTTTTTTTTTATAATTAAAATATTAAATTTTTACATATTATCTATGATATTATATAAATTTATATTTTCAATATAATAATGAAAATATTAAAAAAAGGGGAAAAATTTAAATAATTAAAATTACAATTAATTTTTATACGATTTTTATAGTTTTTTTTTTTTTGTCTTATTCGTCCTTTATTTTTTTTTCTTATATTTTTTTCAGAAAATAATTTAATATACATATACATAATATATAATTAATAATATAATATTTAAATATTTTGTTTTCTTTTTCTTAATTATTTGAATTGTTTTTTTATTGAAGAGAGAATTTTAAATTTTTTTTAATTATAAAGAATTTATTTTATATTTTAATTTATATTTCAAATAAAAACTCATTTAAAAATTGATAATATATTGTTTTAAATAAAAATCTTTTATTCGGGTTTTGGTTTTTTTTTAATTTATTAACTTCGAATGCTTTTCAAAATTTCTAGGCTTTTATTGTAGAATGGGGATGAAAAGATCAACATGTTTTAAATATTAGTACAGATAATATCAACTTGCACTACATTAAGCAATTATATCATTTTTGCATTACATCTGATGATTGTATTATACAATAAATAAAATTGAACGACGTATGTATGTTAATAAATGGACGTATGTATGTTAAGGAAAGCAATTTAACTAATTAAGAGATTAGTTTTGGGGAGTCATGTCCATTATTTTAAAGGTAAAAAAAAAAGATGACGAATGAGTTACTGTACTGAAGTGTTTCCTAAACACTATTAAAATTTTTAATCTAAAATGATTAACTCAATCATTTGGTAGATTTGTTGCTTTTCTATCTGAGAAATTATTGTACATACTCACATTCTAATAAAATTTGAATTGAAATTAAAGCAATATTTTATTTTCACATTGATAAGTTAATTATATATTGGGTAAAAATACAGCATATTTTTTTTTGTTTTTATTACATTCTATCAATAAATGCCTTAATGAAAATAGTCGATTCAAATAACAAATTTTGGATGTAGTTTAATTTATTTAAGAAAAATGTTTAACTAGAAAAAGGAAAAAGGGTAGAAAATGTTTAAATATATTTTTTTTTTTTTTGTTTTTATTTTTATATTCTTTTAATATTTGATTTTAAATTATAACTTGTTTACCATTATTATTCTTAAGTAGTAAATGTACAAAAGTTTCTATTTTCTATTAAAAATTAATTATCTTTTAGTTCAACTTCAACTTCTTAGTTCGGCTTTTGCTTCAAGTCTGTGGGTATTTTTTTTTTTTTTGTTTTATATTTTTCTGAATATTATGATGTCATTTTATTTATATTTAATTTATATCATTTAATTTTTATTTGGAAGTCTTTTCTCAAAGTTGGATAATAAAAAAAAAAAAGAAAATTTTATTTTTTTAATGTTTTATTAATATTTATATATAATTAAATTTATTTAGTTGTGTAAGAATTTCTCTGAATATTTCAATAAGAGAAAACAGTTGAATAACTTAAGCTAAAAATATATTAAACTTTTAGCTTAAGAAATTCATATTTTCCATTTTATATGTGAAGAGCGTTCCATTTCAAAACGTTGCATAAAAATTGATTTTACAGAAAAATATTTTTCTTTTAATAAATATAGTAATAATTTATTGTTTTTTTTTTTATAATTGGCAAATAGAAAATTATTATAAGCTCTAATTTGTTAGTACTTTTTCTTTAAAAAAAAAGCCCATTAATCGTAAAATTCAGTTTTTTTTTTTGATATACTATCTTTTTATGAAGAAACCGATCCTTATATGAAATAGATTGTATTATTTTTTAAATTCAGTTTTGTTTAATATTATTTTAAAAATGAAACTTATTAGTTCCACAAAATGATCATAAGTTCAAAATAAACTTGCTCACAGCAAAAAAAAATCTTTTTAAAAACCTAACTTTAAAATGAGATTGTGATATTGGAATATTTTATTTACTTTTACTAATTTCGAGAATAATTTTGATTACAATTTTTTTTAACTAATAAATGCGCTACCACCGGACCAAAAAAGGTCTATGTTTTGTTTTCTAATTATAAATTAAAATTAAAGAAAAATCATAATTTGCTTAATAAATTTTAATTATATTTTTAAAATCAAAATGACATCAAAATTTAAACTTTTCAATCTTAATTCAAGAGTATTTATATTGTTAAGACTTTTATCTCTCTTTATTTAAGCAACCATTTCACGTACGGGTAGAAAGAACAAAAAAAAAAAAAAACAAAAGTTATTTTTTTTAATTTTAATAAAATATTTTTTTTTAATTTTATAAAATAATTTTCTTTTAAATTAAATGTTAAAAAATAATTCTTTGCAATTGCGATATGAAAGTATTAACTTTTTAAATATTTTTAAAATGTAAATTTATTTATTTGAAGCTTCGAAGTATTTTGAAACAAGTTTTTTACTATTCAAGTTTAAATATTGTTTTAATTAACAGCTTAATCCGTGTTAGTAACTCGGTTTTATGCTATGTTTAACAGTATAAAAAAAATGTACTTTTTGAATTCTAATATTTATAAACTAAACACACAACGTTTTAATTAATCACTACTGTGATATTGGAATATCTTTTTTTTTAATTTTTCATTGTTTTAAAAGTTTTATTTAATATGCGCAATTGAAAGTTTTATTTGGATGAACTAAAGTGTTTTACGAAAATTCGTATATTTGTTAATTTACTAAAGGATAATTTAAGAAAATGTAAATGTAGATTATTCTCATAAAATTCTTTCCTCATTTAAATATTTGTTTTTGTTAAGTTTTCTAGTTCTTTCTGTTTTTTTTTTAATTTTTTTTTTTTGCAATTTTCTTTACGATATTAATGTCCATTTGTATTTAATTGTTAATTAATTCTTTTTTTCCTGTTGATTATATTGTGTTTTTTGTTAATTTGTTTTTGTTTAAATATATAGATACAGTTTGGTTTTTTTTTTTTACTTTTTTTTAAAATTTCTGTTTATTTTATCTTGCGTATTAATAAATTTCCTGCTGATTTTTTTATAATATTACAAAAGAAAATATTTTAATATTTAATTATTAATAATTATTAGATAGAATCCTATTAACATTCTTCCTGACTTTTTCGAACACAACGTGCCACTTTCCTTTTAAACTCTGGATAAGCTTCTCTCCACTCTTTAGCTGCATCTACATTTGCTGGTGATTCATCATTTGGGTCAGCTAACATTGATATCACCGATATTAAAATTGTTTCAACTGTATGTACTGGTAACCAACGTTCTGAAGCTTTTTCATAACCCCATTTATCATCACCAGGTTCATGGAGAATACTAATACACACATCACCATTCTTTTCAATATTTGGATGCCATATTTCTGTTACAAATTTCATACGTGGCGGTCTCAACGGGTATTCTTTTGGGAAATGTAAGTGTGCTTTAAAGAAACCGCCTTCGCTAGAATTAAAAAAAAATAGAAGCAAAAAATTAATTTAAATTGTATAAATTAAAGATAAATAAAAAAAAACGTTATTAACGACTACTTTTTGAAAACTAAAAAGATCTATATTTAATTTAAATAGTTAAATTTAATAAAATTTTTAAGTAATAAATAAAGTAGTTTATTAAATTAATCTATAAATTGTTGTAATTTTATTTCAAATTTTTAATAGTCTTTTATTTTAGAATAAAAATAATTTTAACTACTTTATTATTTGTTATTATTTTTTCTAAAATTAATTAATTGTACATTAAAATGTTATTGAGAGAAAATTAATTTAAGAAAACAGAAGAAAACAACACCGGACATTGACACTCACAAAAAAAAAAAAAAATAAGCGAGAATAAAAAATGAAATCTAATAATAAGTTTAGAAGAATAATAATTTACTACTAATACAACTATACATTTTTTTATTAAAATTATATTTTCCAAATTTTCAATAGGTTTTAAACTAAAATTGCGAAAGATTAATTCTAAAATTTTTAATTAAATCATACTTAATGCTAAAAAAATTTATTTAAATAGCTTTCACATTAATTAATGTATTTTGAAGTATATTCTGATTCATTTTAAAAATTTTTGCAATTAGTCATTTTTTTTTGTCACATTTTGCAAAGGTGAGGTATTTACGAATATTAAGGACTTTTTTAAAAGTTCTACAAATTTTTCTATATTATACTTATTGTAGTAATTCTTTTATAGTTATTTTTTTTTTAAATTAAAAAAAAAATAATTAATATTTTAAGACCAAAATAGTCGTTCATCAAAAAAAAAAAAAAAGAGTGATAGGTATATTTTTTTCTTCAGTTTTGGTTTTTTTCCTAATTTTTAATTTGACTAAATAGGTAAAAGATATTTTCTTATGAATCACATACACTTTCTTATCACTTCGAGAAAATTCAGAAAAAAAAAAATTAGAAGTGAGAAAAAATATACTGACATAAAAAGTGAGGTTAAACCCAACATGTCTACACAATTTTTTTTTTTTTAATTTTATCCAACACGAGTTAAAAATATAGAATTCAAATAAAATACTTACTATAAGGTGTCTGGAGGGCCAATAATTAAAACTTCCCAACGGAAAATATCATTTTCATCAATTAAACCAGCCGAAAATCCTTCAACTGGGTTTTTGTTTAATTCTACAAAAAAAATATATATAAAAAATTTTTTTTTATATTAAACAAAGAAAATTATAGAAATAATTTTAATTTATTAAATGCTCAAGGCTGCTTTGTCATTAAAATATTTTTAAGGTCATAAATAATTTTGCAATATAATTTAAGTTTTAATATTAGAGAGAATCATAAACAATTAATAAAATATCGTCCGTTAACTTGTAGGAAATTTTACTACAAAGCTAAAGTGTTTTATCGATTTTCAATAAAAATTATCCATTTCTTTTAAAAGAAATTATTAAGATATTTGAAAATAAATTCATATTATTATTGATTCAAGATTTATTGCAATTCAATAAGTAAATCCAATCAAAAATTAAATAATTTACTCATAAAAATAAACTGTAATGTCGGACGCACTGCGGCACCCCATTTTTCTTATAACTTTTTTTTTTTTTTTTTCATTTTCATCATTCGTTTTCCACACATTTAGATACGATGAAATTTTGTACTAGCTTTTTACCGACGATTTAAACGAGACGTCTTTGTTTCTATTTTTAACAAAAAGTAAACCATATTTAAATTGTAATTACTTACCAGCTAATTGTTTTTTCAATAAAAGTGATGATTGTGGTTCAGCCATTAAATAAAAACTTAATTGAATAAAAAACTAGAAATGAAAAATTCGCAGTTAAAAAATATCTTAAATTTATGGAGAAACTATCAAACAACGTTTTTTATGATGGATAGAAAAACTGGCAAAACCCCCTTAACAAATTTTATATCAAAATACTGCGTGTAAAAATGATGCAGCTAAATTAAACTTTTCAATATATGTTAAAAAAAGACAACAACACAATGTCAGTCACACACCAAAATTTTCTTCGGCAAAAAAAAATTATTATTTAACGATCCATGAATGACAATTTAACAATGGCACAAATGGCAACTTCTTTTTCCTTTATATTTCGTTAATTCTTGTCTTCTTAAAAAAAAAAAAACAAATTAATAAATTACCAAAATTAAAAAAATTTCGCTTTTTATATAATTTTAAAAGACAAACTAAAAATTTTAATTATATTCAAACAAATTTCTAAAAAAAAAAATTGAAAGAATATTTTTGATAGGTTTATTCCTTCAAAGTTTTCTTCGTTTTTAATTTTTTTTTTTTTAATTCTACGTTTAAAATTTTTAAACAAAACAAAAACTGAAATTTAAAATTACATTCATTTATGTTCAATTTTCCAAATGTAGGAGACTTCACTTCAAATTAACTTTTTTTTACCAAAATATTTAAAATTCCAACTAATGTTATTTCCAAAACTGACACATACTAGGCTATGAAATTAACATTCAATTGACTTCATTTCAAAATTTGATTACTATTCCGAAAAAAAGAGTTTTGAAAACATTGGGACTTCGGAGTTTGCTTTTCCGTGATTTCTCAATTGTTTTTTTATACCTTTTAATTCAATTAATTTATTAATTATTAGATTATGATACCGGTATTTATTAATAAATTTAATCTTCTAAACGCTATTCATTAATGCAGTTGAAATCATCGAGACTCGAAGTGAGTGTGCTGCCATTATTAAGAAATTACTGTCAAATTAGAAACATAAGTGATGCATTTAATGTAAACAAACAAAAATAACGTGCCGGTAATTTTATATTTTTATTTTTACTTATTTTACAAAACATCAATTTAATTTCATCAAATGTGTACAACATTGTCGTTGAACTATCAACATATAATTGACAAATGTTTTTCAAAATTAACAAAAGACTTTGAATTGCTAAAATCTAATTCAACTGAACCGGTCGAATGTATGTTAATTTCATTTGAATACAAAAATTTTATTAAATTAAAATATTCAAAAAGTTTTCAGTTCTCAAAGTGTATTAGAGTTAACTTCAGTTTTTGGAGAAGCGCTATTAGAAAGTGCTTTTAACATTCTCGATTCAAGACTAATAACTGTTTATCAATTACCAAATTTTTTAAAATCATCTCAACCAGCAGAACTTTGTGAAATTCAAAGTAGTCAAAAAAATCTAAGCTATTTATTATTTCCTGATATAAATTTTTGCCCATGTCCAGCATTTGAATATCAAGTACTTGCAGAAAATAGATGTAGTTTTACTTGCAAACACGTTTTAGCACTTAAATTTGCAAAAATCCTTGAAAAATATAAAATAAATATTTTAAATAAGGAACAATTTAATTTTATGTTATTACAAACAAAAAAGTAACTCAAAAAATTGTTAATGCAACATTCTAAAACTTTATATAATAAGGGCCTGTTAAACAATTTAAAAATGTTAACACAATCACAAATTTCACAATTACAATTTGTTGGAAAATTGGATAATATTAAAGGGCTATTTACATCTCTGAAAGCTGTAAATTTTGAAGAGGTACGTATTTAAAAAGATAAGAAAAATTATGACATTTTAATTTTACAATTTTAGGATGCAATATTTCAATTTACAAAAGAAGGATTACGTGTTATAGTTGAAAATTCAAATTTAATTCAAGCTAACGTTTACATAACAAAAGAGTGTTTTTCACAATACACTTTACCATCCAATGACACAATTCGATTAAAAATTAATTTGAATGTTATTACTGAATGTCTCAGTATTTTTTCAACAGTTGATTGTAGCATGAAAATGATTTACAAAGGTAATTCAACACCAATCATCTTAGTTTTAGAACATCATGGTGATGAAGATTGGCTAACAGAATGTTCAATAAAAACTAAAACTTATGAAGAACCAATAGCATATTCATTAGATGATGAAAGTCCTACATATAATTGTATTTTATTAAGGGGGCCAGATTTTGCTACATTTTTAAATGATATTGATAAAAGTGCGGAGAAATTAAAAATTTCGTTATCGGATCAAGAACCACATTTTAAAATTGAAACATTCGGTGTTATGCAATCAGAATCAAGTTTCGAAATTGCTCGTAATAGTGATATAATAATACAATTTTCATGCAAAAAAGCTTCAACAAATTTTTATAAATATTCTCATATAAAAACATTCATGAAATCTTTATTAGCATCCGGTCAGGTTGCATTAAAGTCTGATGACAGTGGTATGTTAGAAATGCAATTTATGATACAAAAAGATGAAAGTGCACAAATTTATATACAATTTTTTATACCACCATTAGCAGATATTGAAGACTAAATATTTGTTACAATTAAAAAAGATATTATTGTTTGTATTTAATCACTTAAGTTAAATTTTCCAATTTCATTAGATTTGTTATCGTAATAATTTTTGAAAATAAAACAATTGTTATTTAAGTTAATAATTTTTTATAAATATAATTTTAATTTTACTTTTTTTTTAATTTTATTACTTTTATGATCAGAGTATATAGCCGAAGAAGCATACAGTACTTAACTTTTTTTTACTTAAATGGAATTTGAATATGTCCAACCCAAATTTATTTCAATTCTGTTAAAAAAAAATAAAAATAAAACGTTTCGTTTATAAACAACGTCTTAACATTCAAATTTTCTCTATTGTTTTTTTTTTTTACTTTTAATTATGTTTTAATTAATTTCTTATTTCATTTTAATCTAAATTATTTACTTATTTGTTTATTTAATTGTGTATTGAATAATTGATTTTTATTTCTATTTTCTGTATTAATAACTGATAACACGTAAATAATACATTGTGTAAATGGATGAATTATTAATATTAATTTTTTTTAAGCACAATGCTTTTTTTTATAATAATCATAATATTTAATAGTTTTTTAATTTGTGAATCCTTAAAATTAAATTAAAATATTAAAAAAAAATTATTATAACAAAAATAAAATTGTGTTACAGGCAGGACTATACTTTTTTCTTGTTTTTTCTTTTTATATATTATAAATAAAATCTGATTTTTTTTTTAAAACTAATAAAAAAAAAGGCATTTTAGTATAGATATAGTTCTTATATTGTTTTTTTGTTTTGTTAATTTTATATTAAATAAGTAAATTTTTTTATGTTATTCCCTATTCAAAAAATTTATTTTATACAGATTTATTTAAGCCAGATTTAAAACAGGCTTCAAAAATATCATTTAGTATATTACTTTGTATTTTGTTCTTTTTCTTATAGTAATTTTAATGGAGTTATTAACAAAAATAATTGTTTTGTTTTTTTAAATGAATTGTTTTCTTCGCTTTTTTATGAAAATTTTAATATAACCGTAAAAACTATATATTAAAGAAAAAAACAGAAACAAACATGATGTATTTTGTTTACAAATAAAGTTTTTGTTTTTTAATATTAATTTTAAATTAAAATGAAAATTAATTAAATATATGACGACCATTTTTAACTTGTTGATCCACCGTTGATCAATTCTTCACATATTTTAACAAGTTCTTCATTTTCTTTTGATTTTTGTATTAATTGTTCATTGATAGATGATTTTGCTATTTCTTCTTTCTTTAATAATGCTTTTAATTTTGTTATTTCAAGCTGATGATTCTTTGTTAGATGTTCTAATTTATTATTGGCACTAAAATTAAAAAAAAAAAAAAAATTAATAAATATTTAAGTTAGAAAATCTTTTATATTTACATTTCTAATTGCTGCATGGCATGATTTTTCATTTTTTCATATCGTTGCTCCTGCAAACCTAAATTCTCTAAATTTCTTTTCTTTTCTGCTTGAAGTTCTTCTTCACTTGCCTTTAACTTTGCTAATAACTGTTTACTTCTTTCATATTTTCTATTAAATAATTAAAAAAATATTAATATTTAATTAAATTTAAAAGTCAAAATTTCTTTTTAACTTACGCATGTAAATCTGTGAACGTTGATTCCAGAGATTCCAAATGTTGTTTATTTAAATCTCTTTCCGATTTAATTTCTTCCATTTGTTTTTCATAATTCTGTGTTATTTGTTCTTTTTCAGCTATTAATTCAGCAATTGCTTTTTCATAAGCTTCAATGACACCACTTCAATTTAAAAATGAAGTTTAGATTATTTTAAATATATATAAAATTAGAATAATAATTATACCCCATTTTTGCAATTGTTTTGTCTTTTTCCGTTATCCGTTTAAGTAAAGTTTCTTCACGTTGTTCTGCATCTTTTAATTTTTTTTCAACGTCTTCCGTCTTTAATCTAATCAAAAAACAAAAAAAATAACTTTGTAAAAAAAATAAAATTATCGTTGTAAAATAAATTCACCGAGAATATGATCTTTTGAAACGCTTATAACAAATTATAATTATAACTGCTGCTCCTAAACCAGTTAAAATGCAAGAAGATTGTCCAATATTATTATAATTTAATAACATTTTAAAAAGAAATTTAAAAAACTAACTTTCAACAAAATTCGGCAAATTCGAATTAAAAAATAACTAAGAAAACTTAATTGAAAAGTAAAAACCTTACAAATTTCATGTTTTTTATAACTTGCACTGTACAAATGCTTATCAAAATATAACTAACTTAAAAAAAGGAATCGAAATTGAGAATTTTGAAAATACTTCGAATTTAATTAAACGTATATTACAGTTAGGAATATGTTACTACTTCTATTAACATGAAGGCACTATAACTAGTTTATTAAATAAAATAATTCGAAATTTAATTATTTAATAAAGAAATTATAAGAAGAAACTAATAACTTAATAATTTAATGTTAGACAATGCTAATCAAATGTTAATTTTAAACTTATTGTTATATAATTGATTAAAATTTATGATTAATAGAATGTTAACAATTCTTTTTTTTTTGTTGAATTTTTTGACTACCGAAATCCGAAAAGTATACGTTTTGTATGATAAAATATAAAAAAATGACTATTTTTATTAAATAATAATATTTTCATTGACATTTTTAAATGATGACTTTAAAAATTTTTTTAAATAAAAAAAAAAAAATACAAATTAAAAAATGTGAAAAATTACAAGAAATAAGAAATCAAAAATAACTAAAAAAAAAAATCATTTAGTATTAATTAAAAAAAAAAAACTTACACTTCATTTTTAATTTTTTTCTCTAAATCTTCCATTTTTAGATCGTGTTTTTCATTGGAATTTATACTTTATAAATTTAATACAAGAATATAAGTTAAGAATTAATATTATAAAAGAGAGAAAATCTCAAATTTACCTATTTATATTTTCATTTGATTGTAGATCATTTTCAATTTTGATATTGTTTTGAATAACATCAACACTCATTTTATCAACACCTGCGTCTCCGCTCTTAAATAAAAATCAATAAATTATCTATTAATTAACATACAATTTAGAAACTTACTCCTCCTTCCTCTAGTTGTAATCTCCTTTCTAATCTTTCAAACTCTTCTAATAAAGGTGATTCTGCTGACGTAACTGTTGAACTAATTATGTCTTTTTTATTAACTGCTAATCTTGTTGGTAATATTTGTTTTTTATTTCCAATTTTTTTATTACTTTCTACTGTTGTTACTTTTGTTGTTGGCACATTAATCAATAAATTATTATCAATTTCAATCTGTGGTTTTGTTTTTATGGCTATTTTTTCTTTTTCTGTTGCTCGGATTGAAATATTAGTTGATGTATTTGGTATAATTACATCTTCTTCTTCTTGAATTGTAGAATGATTTTGTAAATTTGTTCCAACTGATACTGGTTTTCCCAATAGTGGATCGAATTTTAATAATAATGAATCTTTACGGATATCTTTTACTGTATTATTACCACGTTTCAACAAATAATCAAAATCACAGGATTGAAATACCACTAAAATATGCATAAGAAAATAATAAAGTATTAATACACAAAATATTAAAAGAAAATAATTAAGAAAAGTAAGTGTACATATTTGGTTGATATTAGTGTAAAGTAAAAGTCAGTTTAATATAGTAGCTTACAAGATTGATTTTTTTTTTTTTAGTCCTGAATAAATTAATTTAACCTAAATATAAAACTTGTAAATATGAAAGTCTGATTCATCAGTAATTTATTTAAAAATGAAAATAAACCAAAGGAAAAAAAAATTAAAAACAACCATTTCCTTTTCGTGTTAATATTATTATAATTACTACTTACTCGTACTTAATTTTCTCAACAAATTTTATGTACAAAAAATTTTTATTTATTTTGGTTTTTTGTTTTTTTTTTGTTTTTGTCAAAAATTAAAGCAACAAATATTTGCGATGCGATATAAGTTCAAGGTTGTAATTTATTAAAATTACACATAGTTATCAAAAAAACTAAAATTAGATTATAAATTTGTAATTTATGTATCAATTTTGTTTTTTTTTATATCGTGTATTAAAAAACAAATTCTATTTTTAATATAAAATTAAATCAATATTTGAAATAATATTTGTTTTTTTTTCATACATATAATAATCGACATAGAAATAAATTATATTTATTTTATTAATTCATTAAAGAAATTCATAAAAGAACTCTGGGATCTTATGAAATTCAATTATGTATAAAGAAATATTGTATATTTTATTTCATACAAAAATTAATATGAATAAAATTATAGTCAGGGTCATGTTTTTTGTTTTAATACCGTTTTAAGAATTAAATAAAATTTAAATACTTGTTTTCATCTTACGTTAAAACCATAAATAAAGCCTACTCATTTCATTGAATTAAAAATAAAAGTTGAGATTAAGAGTTTTCAAGCAAAGTCCCATAGTAAATTAATCAATATAATGTATTATACACATGTATATATGTATTATTGTACATAATATATATATTGTATATTATGTATATACATAGTAACACAGTCAATTCCGCTTGTAAAGACAGATAGTAAGCACTAAGCACCACTTTTTTTTTTTTTTTGTATTTTGTGTTCTCCTAATAATAACAAAATTTGTCATCAAAACTAAAGTTTTCTTTTTTTACATTGTTTTTTTTTTTTTTTTTTTTTTTTTTTTTGTTTTAATTACTACTTAAAACTTTGAACAAAATTCTGTTCTAATTATTAATCTAATAAATAGTAAGTATATATTTATATTTTTGTACTGACTTATTAAAATTATTAAAAAACAAATAATTAAAGTTATAAATCAAAGTATGTAGGTTTTTTTTTAATTGTGTCTTGTTTTATTTGAAAAAAAAAATTAAATTATTTTTTTGTCAATTGTTTTATTTATTACATTTACTTACATTAGAGAGATATTATATTGCACTTTTAAGTTTAATTAAATCCAAAATAAGAAATTTATAAAAAAAAAAACTTAAAAAAAACTTATGGTATAAAATAAAAATTTCTTTTATAGAAAAAAAAAAAAATGGATTTAATATTTTTTATTTCAAAACTATTTTTATAAAAACTTTTTCAACTGTAATATTTAATTTCTTAAAAGAAAATGTTTTTTTTTTTTATATTTTTATTAAAATTTCAAATTAGAAAATAAATTATATACAAATAAAATAATTTTTTTTTATATCTTGAAACTTTTTCTCAAAGTCTTTCTTTTCACATAAATCCACTAATGTGTAAATTCTATTAAAATCCAGTAGATTTTCTCACTGGAGAATTGACATATAAAATATGACAGATAAGTTTTTTTCTTTGTGTATGTGTAAATGGCATGTATACACAAATTTAAATATTTCTTGTATTAAAATATGTTTAAATAAAAAAAATAAAAGAAGAACGAAAGTTGTTTGTTGGTATTTTTAAATTCATATATGGTATACAATTTTTTTATTTCAATCTGGAAAACAAGTGTATGTTTACGAGTTAATGTATACAAAAGTAAAAAAAAAAAAATAAATATTTTCTAATTTGAAAACGTAGGCATATTTATACACAAATACTATCAAAATCAATCCAAGATTGGAGAAATAAGAAGCATGCAAGTTTTGGGTAATTCTGTAAACATTGAGGATTTTGAGTTTTTTGAGTATTTTATATTTTAGCATTTTTTTTTAATTAATTAGTACTTAATTAAATATTATTCTTGTACATATGTTTGTATGTATAGATATTTATTTATATTCAGACTATGATAAATGTTATAATTTATTAAAATTATGCATCATTCTAGTATGAACCTAAAATTCTTATTAAATCCTATCATAGTCGTGTTCCAAGCTATGTACACGTATAGTACTTTCACAAATTTTTAAGTTGTAATTAAAATTAACTAAATAATACATTAGTCACTTTAATGTAATTTTAATAAATCTGGAAACTTAAGCTTTTCATATTCTACACTAAGTTCTAACAAAATATTTAAACGAAATACTAAAATTATTCCCTATAGTCATAATTATTTTTTATATATGTAGATATATTACAGTTAGAGAGTATAGGAATTTGCTGTTAGGCTACCCAGTTTGCCTAGAGAAGTTTTAGAACAAGAGGGAATTAACTTAAAATATGATAATATTGCCCAAAGAGTTAAAAAAAATCTTCAGGAGATTCGGATCCGAGGCACTAGAATGAGATTTGTTGTTTTTGGATGTTCGCCAACACTGTTGATTCCGATAACGTACATATTAAACAAAATACTAATTTAATTACAAATAATGTAAATTCGAGTAATTATTAAATTACAATTTACTCCCAATTTTTAAAACACTTTTATGATCTCTTTAAAAAAAAATTATATAATATGTATATCTATAGATATTTTCAACTTTGTATAATCATCCCTTATATTCTGTAGATGATTACGAATGTATTATAAATATTATACATTAAAATACAATACTTTTACAATAATTTATTTCTTTACTTGTTCCCCTTTTTTTTTTTTGTGAATCAATGGGATTGGAATGAATTTTTAAAACATTTCTTTTGTAAACATAAGTATGAAAAATTGTTTGTGTTTTTTGAAAAACTAATTCATATTTAAATTGAATGAATCATAATTGCATGCACACCTTTATCGAGGAACTAATACTATCAAAATATATTGGTTTATTTTCATTTTATTTAATTTTTTTTCATATTAGAATAAAATTCCAATAGTACTCATTTCTATCTTCAACAACTGACATCAGACAAAATGTGTTTTTTTTTATTTTTAAAAGCTCATTTTTTTACCTTCTATTTGATATGAGAACATGATTTATATACTAAATATTTATTACCGGTTAATGATTAAAAAAAGTGATATAAAATATAACAGTTATTTCAAAATAAGCTTTTTTGTTATTCAATCTTTACGGTTACTTTTATTTGAACTTAAATACTATAAATAATAATGGTTAGTAATTAAAAATTATAATTTGAAAATAATTCAAAAACTAAAATTTAATAAAAATTGAAAATAAAAAAAAATTAAGAAAAAAACTATGAATATTAAAATAAAATAAAACAAAACTCACAGTCAATATTATCATTTCCAATGCTTTTAAATTCATCGTTATTATTAATAGTTTTTCCGAAACTTATTGGTGGTTCATCAAATGTTAAACTTTCAGGTTTTTTAAATGTATTATTGAACTCTTCAAATTGATTTTGACTTTCAAAATCTGGAGATTGAATATCAACCTCCATGGGTTCATAAAAATCTTCATTATTTGAAGTATTTCTATTACTAATGTGTGAAAACTCAATAGCATTGGTGATATTAAATGCTTGTGGTACGTTTATTTCTGATTGTAGATGATTGAATGTTTCGGATTTTAAATCCATAAATTGAGAATTTTTGAAAGAATCTAATTTAGTATTAAGATTTTGTCTAGCAATAGCAAGTTTTTCAATATTAATATTTGAAATTTCATTTTCAACCTTAAACGGTGGTAATACAGAATTGTTTTGATGTACATTTATTGGCTGTACTATATTACAAGTTTCATTTAAAACAGTAGAAATTTCTTCTATTCCGATTTCCTTTATAGTTGTTTTCTGTTCATTTGTGGGTATTGGTGATGATATATCTCGTGTCTGATTCAAAGGAGATATTGAATTTCTTGTTTCGATATCTTGTGTTTTATTCAACAAAATATCATTACACTCCATTGTCACGTTAAGTGAATATGTTGCTGGTGGAACATTTTGACATATATTTGTTATTTCAATGTCATTTAATGAATTTCTTGAGTTAGAAAGATTTGAATTAAATGTATTATTTTGTGTTTCACCTGTAGTTTTATTTAATTCAACAGAAGGCAATTTTATATCGATACCCATAATACTAACATTATTTTGTTCTTCTAAATTATGTTCAGTAGTTACCGTTTCTTGTTCTTTAATCCATTTGTTAGCTTCTGATTCAAGACTTAAATTTTTCTCTAAAATATTTTCATTTTCCAAATTTGCAATCCTTATTTCTTGAGGAGATGTATTTAATAATTCCATATGCGAATTATCTAAATTTTCCTGTTCTTTAGAATTCATTGATGAAACAATTTCTGTCCATTGTGAACTCACATTTAATGGATTTGAATCTCTTTTATCGTTAATTTGTTTTAACTCATTTTCAATGACATCTTTATGGTCAATTGATGCTAAATTTTCTAAACTATCTTCTGGTGATTTTTCTTTCAAAATCTTTTGAAGAGTTCCAGCCTCATCGTTTAATACTTTATTCTTAGCTTTATCAAATATTACTTCAATTTCATTCGGTTCTATTGATTTTAAATCATTTACATTTAAATTTATTTCTTCATTTTCTAATGCAGTTATTTGACAATTAGATAAATTGATATTTTGAATTTCATTTAATTCGTTTATAGCTTGATTTTCTACTAACTCCTTCATCATATCAATGTTATTGATTTGAGTTATCTCAGATTTATTAAGCTTTTCAGAAGATAATTCATTTACAACATTTTTAAAATCATCTTCTTTTAAATTTAAAGTAGTGTTTATATTAGATTTTTTTTCTGTTTTAGTTTCATTTGTTTTACTGGAACAAAAATCAGTTGATGAGTTATTTGCTGAAACTGGAAATGATTCACATTCAGCGAATAATTCATCATCTGATGATATATTACTAGGGGTACCACTTAATTTAGTAATTGTTGCATTTAAAATATTTGAATCTTCTTCTTCTTCTTTTTACAAATTTCCAAAACCAAAACAAAATAAATGAAAGTAATAAAATAAAAATAAATCAAAATATAAATAATATAAAAAAAAAGTACAAAATAAAAATTTCGATTAAAATTACCTGTTACATGTACATTTAATGAATTCAAATGATTTGTCAATGTTGAAATATCAAAACTATCATTAGTTGGACCACTAATAGCTATAATTAACAGTTATAATTAAAAGAAATATTAAAGTAAGTTAAAAAATATATTGTATACTATGTATTTACTTATATTTGGTAATGTATTTATAATATCTGGTAAAGAAGCTTCGGTAAATGTTCCATCTGGTGACACTGAATCTGGTGTAGAAAACAAACCTTAAAAATAAAAAAAAATTTTATTAATTAATAAAATTATTCACATTTTTTGTTTAATTAAAATTACTTGAAACATCACCAGATCTTCTTGTTTCAAATGGATTAATATTTTCTTCAGAATTTTTTAAAATTTGCTGCTGCTGTTGCTGTTGTTGTTCTGGATTCAATTTGTTTATAACCAGAACTGAATCATTAACTGATTTATTATTACTTGTAGTAGTTGAAATTACAGTAGTTGGTTGCTGTTTATCATCAATATCATTTAAATGATTTATTGAATTTGAATTATGAAAAATAAAAATATTTGAAATTGAATGAAAATTAATAAAAATGTCTATCAAAATATAAAATAAAGTCTTTAACATAGTTTTGTGGTTTGATCCACCACAAAATGTAGGTCCATATGTATATATTTTTCTTTTTATAGAAGAAAAAAATATTTTGTATTTTATGGATTATTTGAAATTTGTGGTATTTTTTTTGTTTATTAAATCAACTAATTTATATAAAACTCAAAATAAATAAAATTTAGAAATATTTTTGAAAGTTCAGTTTTCATTAATATTTGTTTTTGTAAAAAAAATTTTTAATAAAACATTTTTATTTTTAGAGATTTTTAGTTTAGAGCCTGAGTTGTCAAAAAAATTTGGTGTAATTGTTTCTGATTTATTTTTAATGCAGAGCCTATTTAGAATTTTTAGTTCTCAAAATTAATTTATCAACCTGGAAAATTGGACAACTTAAGTACAAATTGGATATTTATTACATTTGAATATTCTATTTTTAAAAAATAATTTATTTAATTTTTTAAATTATTTATTATTTCACATAATAAAATAAATTTTTTATGTAGGTACCTAGTGCATCAAGTAAGAAGATTTCAAATAAAGTATAAGTTTTTAAATTCGTCATATTTTAGAAAACCAAATTAAAGTATGCAAATCTTCAAATTTAATGAATAATTTATAATCACTATAAAATTAAAGTGCATATACCATTTCTAAGTAACATATTGATTTTTATAAATATCTTAATTGAAATCAATTTAATTTAAAGCACAGGTTGTTTTTAATTTTAAATAAAAACTCAATTATTTTTTTTAAATTAAATATTTCTTTAAAGAAATTAGAACATTTATAAATAAAATTCAAGTGCATTCAACATATGTTAATTTGTTTTTATATTTCTGTTTATAAAAAGAACTTCAACTTCAAATTCATTACGAAAAAAGTTTTTTTTTATTTGTTTTTATTTCTGAAATAAATTTTTGTCATTTTCTTGGCACAAATATTCAATTTTTAAAGTTATTTTTAATATTTTATACAAGATATGCCCATTACAAGAAAAAACAAAAATGTAAAATGAATTAAAACAAAACAAAAAACGATGCGGCCTTACAACATGCTGCCAAAATATTAGATTTTATAATTATAACACAAATATTTTAAAATTATTTATTTATTAGTGATGTTTGTTTTATATGTTATTTATTATGTATATTATTATTATATAAAATATTATTTTCATTTTAGATTTTATAGGGTTTCCCACCTTGAAATTTTCTTGTTCTACATCGTTTATTTTTATATTTGAAATGTTTTGTGGTGATGCACATGTTTGTTGTGACGACGACGATTGTGGTAATACAGCTGATATATTATTATTTACTTTATTCATTTGATTTCCATTCATTAAAATATCATTTAGAGAAATATTTGTTACTGCTGGAATAGAATGGTGATTGTTCTCATTTAAATTTGCTTCTAAATTAATTTTATTTTCAATAGTTGGAATTTTATTGAGATCATTATTTGCATTAATTATTTGATTTTTTGCATTTGAAATTGTATTTAATTCTTTATTATTTTCTATAATTGAAATTTTATTATTAACATCATTTATATTTAAAATCTGATTGGAATTTTCTAATGAAACGATTTCCTTTAAATTTTGATTCAAATTAGTCGCTGTTTGAATTTCATCTATAATTTTTTGTTTTGAATTATTAAGTTCAGTTATAACAGATTCATTCCCAATATTTTCTAATGGTATCTTGGTTTCTTTTAAATTATTTAATTCTGATGTAACAGAATCGAATTTAATATTTTCCAATGGTATCTGGATTTCTTCCAAAATATTTGATTCCGTTGTAACAGAGTTTATTTCAATATTATTTAGTGGTATTTGAAATTCTTTTGAATTATTTATTTCAGATGAAGCACATTCAATCTCATTTTTTTCTAATGGTATCTTGGTGTCTTTTGAAATATCCGATTCAGTTCTAACAGATTCTAGTCCAATATTTTCTAATGGTTTCTGGATTTCTTTCAAAATATTTGAATCGGTTGTAACAGATTCTACTCCAATATTTTCTAATGGTATCTGGACATTTTTTAAATTATTTAGTTCCGATTTAACAGAATCCATTTCAATATTTTCTAATGGTATCTGAATTTTTGTTGAATTATTTGATTCGGTTGGAACAGATTCTTTTTTTATATTATCTAAGATTATAGCTGCTTCATTTGAATTATTTAAATCATTTGTTAAATCTAAAGCCGGTTGAATTTCTTTAAAATTTTTACTTTCAATTTGATTTAAAGGTTTGATTTCATTAAATTGTGTTTCTGAACTAATTTCATTAACTAAAATTACATCAAAATTTTCATTATTTTTATCGTTTATTGGTTTTATAGAAAAATCAAAGTTTCCCAACGGAACATGAGGTTCTTGACCTGGTTCTAAAGCAACATTTTTATTCAAATCTGCATTATTGTTATTTGATATTTCTTTAGCTTCGTTCAATATTTCATTTTTTCCAATTAAATCATTTAATTTAATGTTATTTACATTGACATTTATATCTTGAATAGGATTTTTATCTAAGTTTTCTTTTAGATTATTTAAAATTTCTTTTGATACAGGGATAGAAATTTCATTTACAACATTATTATTGCACATATTTTCTAAAATTTTTTCATTATTTTCAGCTATAAAATCAAGTGTATTTTCTTGAAAATTCATATTTTCAATTGCAATATCAATATCATCAATATCATCGTCTAGATCTAATGGTTCAAAATATAATTGATTATAGTCCATAGATTTATTTGATTTAATGTCATTGAAACTAAAAAATGAATTAAAGTTTGGCTTTTTTGTATCATTATCCATTCTTAATATTCCAATTTTATTTTCTGTTGTTAAATTTTCATTTTTTTCATCATGCACACTAGGAGGATTTATAATACCATCTTTCAATTGTAATACATTTGCATCATTAGAATTATTATTTGTTTGTAATTTTGAATTTAAAATTTGTAATGCTTTATGTTCAGCATTATTTTTAACATCTGATGCACTGGACGCATCATTTGAAATAATAACTGAATCATCTTTATTTTTTATTTCAGATATGTCCGAAATAATGGAAGAATTTTCTTTTAGTTGATGATTGTCATTATGATTTCCATTTGAATGATTATTCAATTTTTGAAATGTGTCACCTTTTTTTTTACTATCTTTTTTATTCACAGATTCTGTTGTTCTCTCAGATGATTTTTTTTCTACATTCTGTTGCTGCTGCTGTTGTTGTTGCTGTTGTGGTATTGGTGATGTCCGATTCATTAATTTCGATAATATAAAATCCATTACGTCTTAAATAATTATTAATTTTTTTTTTTTCGATTACTTAAGTTCAAATTTAGATCAAGTAAAATCTGTCCATACACTTGTATTACAAGATCAATTTAAAAAAAAAAAAAAAACAAATAATTTATATAAGTAAATATTTTTCTTTTCTAATAACCGTTCAACCAAATAAAAATGGATTTTAGCAGAAAATAATTTTTTTTTTTTTTTTTAAATTTAAAGAAACAAAAAAAAAATTTTAAACAATTCCTTTGAATAGCTGCGCGATCTTTTATTCACTGATGAGTTTCAAATAAGTTTTGTTCGATATTTTTTTTTTTTTTTTTAACAAAGTGAGTAAAATTGAAAGAAAATTTTTATATCACAATTTACAATGCTTATTTGAGGGAAAATCATATTGAGAAAAACGCCAACACTAATGACTTTTAAATACAACCATCATCATATTTTGAATAATTAAAAATATTTGGAGAGGAGAAAAACATTTTCATTTATAATTTTAATTTCGTTTTTGTCGACTGTGAAAGGAAAAATCATACCCATGTGACTTTAGTCTTTTGTATTTTATTTTCAATGTGAGAAAATTTTTCATCAATATTAGGGTGCGATGTTACAAAAATAAAAATTAAATAAAAAGCAGAGAAAATATAAAACAAGAAAAAAAAAAAAAGGAAAAACACAAGAGAAAATCTACTGTAGATATGAAAATACGATGTGATGTGAAAATATCAATGACTTTTTATGAAAAAAATTTGTCGTTTTTTTAAAAATTAACACAGTCAGACCTGCTTTTAAAATATTCATGCAAAAAGAAAAACTTGCTAATGAAAATATATTTTTTTTTTGAATTGTAATAAGTTAATTATTTACTATTTTAAAATATCATTAAGTAAAACAAACAGTAAGTCTCATTCCAAGAGTACTACAGAATTTTTAATTAGTCAAAATTATTTGAAAAATGGAACTTTACTTTTGATAGGGCTAACAAGGCTGCAAACTTTTTACATTAACAAGTAAAATATAAAACAAATTTTTTGTTTTTGGAGGTTTTGGGATGCGAACTTTTCCAAAAAAATTATAAACAGCATTCTATATTAAAGTTTAAATAAAATTCGTTTTTATTTGCTAATTAATATTATAGAACTCTAAAAAAGAGATTTTTAGATTTTAAACTCAAAATCAAATTATGGTCCACTCTAGTTTTTATAAATTGGTTTCAACTGTATTCAAAGTATTTAAAATTTTTTATTTTTTTTTTTATTTTTAGATATTACTATTGTACCATTTTATTATTTTTAATTATATTAAATAAACAAATTACTATAATTAAACAATATTAGTTAAAAGTTATCATTTGTGTATTATTATGATGAAAATAATTTGAATACAAAAATTTTAATAAATAAAATAGAAATTTTTTTTTTATCCATTAATTTAAATCCATAAAGTTAAAGTTACATGGACTTGTTTAAAACAATTCAATTTGTCCAATCAAAACCTTTTGTCAACATTTATTCAATAATTAACGATTATAAATAAGTAAATTAATTTATTTAATCAAGTGTGAAAATTGCTCAGTTTAATTTTCATTTAATTATTAAACGAGTTTGTTTAATAAAAATTTATTAATATAAAAAATTTGTTTTAAAAAAATCTGATATTATTTTTAAAAAAAGCAACACAAGATAAACTTCATAACGATAGCTTAAACTTTTTTGGACCGGCTTTATTAATAAATAGGTTCTTTTTAATATTTAAAAAATTTTTTTAATAATACATTACCCTGCACTATTAAAGATTTAAAAGATAAGATTGATTAGGTTAAACCAAAGACTGTAGAATATAATTACAAAATAAATAAAATTAATGCAATAAAACTTGCATTAATCAAATTATGAAATAATTATTTTTTTGAAGTGAATATGTCTTATTAATCAAACTATGATAAAAAACTTTATTGAGGTAGTGTTAAATACACAAAAACTTATAAAAAAATGATTTTATAATTTTTTGGTTAATCATAAATGGTTTGTGCAATGGAGGATGTCATATATACGGCATATCAGTCTTGTAATAGATATTTTTATTTATAAATTCTAACTTATGTATACGATTAATGTAGAAGAATCTAAAGTTTAAAATACATTTTTAGCTTAGCTTTTAAAACTAGCTATTAAGATGAAGTCTAAGTTAAAAACAAATTTAAGATTATTATTTATTATATTAGAGAAAGGTCAGAAGTTTTTCATTTCAATTAAACCGCTCCATATAATTTCCATTCTCTTCTATAATGTTATTAATCATTTATAATACTTCACTATAAAACCTTTTAATTCACAACACATTTCATTTTAAAATAGAAAAACATAGTAAAAAACTGCTATTAAAAATAAAATTTTCTAAATTTTAATTAGCAATTTTTTTTTTTTTTTAAATTTGCAATTTGCTTTGTGTTTATTTTTACAATTTTTATTATCATTATAAAATAAAAAAAAAAAAATTATTTAGAACAGTGGTTAATAGTAAAATACATGCAAAAAAAATTAAAATAAAAGTGAATTGTTGCTCTAAAATATAATTTTTATTATTTAAATTGTTTAAAAAAAAAAACGCTCATGTAACAAAAATCATGTTAATTATTCTATATTTTTTTTTTTACCATTTTGTTTATTTAAATTTTTTTTCTTTTTATAATTATAATATTGTTGGTACTTTTACCATAATGTTAATACATTGTCTTTCTCTCCAGTATGGTACAAAAAAAATATAAAAAAAAAAACAGAATAAAAACAAAAACATATGGAAAAACTTATATGTTTTTTTTGTAATAACATATTTTTATATATATATTTATATATATATATATATATATATATATATTTTTTGAATATATTTTGTACCCGCGGTAATCTAAATATAGATTTTTATTTGACGAGTTCATTCTAAAATCGAATGTCATAGATATACATAATAATACAGAAAAGTTAAAAATGTTGAACAAAATTAAAAAAAAAAAGTAAATTTACATGATGAGGTTATTCCTCTATTTTCATAAAGATCGACAAAAAGTTTGGAATTATAAAAAAAAAAAATAACAAAAAATTTACAATAATAAATAATTGGAAGAAGAATTTTCACTTTAGTTTCCCAAAACAGAAGAAAAAAAACTTTGATGATTAAGAAAATTCAGGAATTAAGAGCCAAGATATTTAAGCACTTCAAATTTACTAATTTAAGAATAATTTTCCACAAAGAGCTTAAAATTTAAATTCAAAAATTTTTTTTTTGCAAACGTAACTATTGGATTATTTTTAAAAACATAATTAAGTAGTTATGATTTAAAAGGCCATAGGTTCAAAGAAACCAAATCAATGGATCTAAATTCATTGCAAAAACAAACATTTTTGAAAATCCACTAAAAATTTTTAAAAATAAACTTAAATTTAAATGCGTTTTAGAGAACAAAACATTTAAATAATAAAAATTTAAAAACACTATTTTAAATTACTAAAAATAAATTCACACCTTTGAATTTGGGGGAGTATTTCCCATTTTCTTGTTTTATTCAATATAATAGGTATTTATATTGTAACTAATTATTATTGTTTTTGTTTTTTATTTATTAGATAGATTATAGAAAATTCTATAACTAATAATAAAAATGTTTTTTTTATATATATATATTGTTTTAGTTTTTCTGGTTTAATGTTATTATTTAATTACATTTTCCAGTTTCCGCCGTATACATAATATCAAATTTTTTTTTTATATTAAATAAAATTCGTTATAAAGATTAATTTTCACCTTATCGAGTCACGGTTGAACATTTAACTATAGAGACTGAAAAAAGCAAATTTTAATTTTGCAAAAAAAATTTTTCATTATGGTCAAAAATAAAAAAAAAAAAAAATATAAAATTAAAAATAAAGAATAAAAAAATTAAAAGCAAATGTTTAAAGAATCGACGATTGACGTTGTTGATGTTACAGTGTTTTTCTTTCTATTTTACGCTGTTTTTTTGCTTAATTTTTGAAATTGCTATGATCAATATAAAAAATTATTTGGAGCAATAAATGAAAATATACAAAAAAAAAAATTGGAATTAAAATAAACCATATTTATAAGAGAAATATTATAAAGATCGCGCAAAAATACTACTATTAAATTGATTTTTTTTTCTTCTGTTTATATAAATGTAAAAATAATTAATTTTTTTTTTATAATTTTGTAATATATATATATTTTTTTTTTGTTGTGTGTTATATCTATAATGCAATTATAACATACATATTTAATTTTTGTAATTTATAGTATAGTAAAATGTTATTGAGAATCGTCATCAATTGTTTATGGAAGGGAAAATTGAAAAACGATTAGAATTTAATTTTTTTTTTTTGCAAAATTATTTCTATAATAATGGTGCTAATTATATTATATAAATTAATTAATAAAATGTTGGATTTAGACTTGATTGAGTGAACAGTTGTACTAATTCACAGTTATATCTCATGTCATGTTACACAATTAATAATGTACATATGTATTTAATAATTAATTATATTTATTCAAAAATACCTATATAGTATATATAATATTATAAATACATTATTGCTCTACCAATCAAGTGCTAAAGAATATTTTCTTGCATGCATAATTTTTATAAATAAAAGCGATTATGTATTAACGATTATTGCACTTTATTTTTAATTTAAAATTCGTTACAAAAGTTAACATTGAGCTAAAACGATTTTTGTAATAATCATTTCAGATATTAAAACTTTTATGAAATGACTGTAAATTTAATTGCTTAAAAATATAAAATTAAAGTAAAAGTATTAATTATGTATGGAAATATCCCGTTTTAACGCTAGAACACCACCGAATACAGTAGACATATATATACCGACGCGGCTAAGAAAAATAGTCGCTGCGATATACGAATAATGATAGGTAAAGCAATAGCAAGCCATGCAAGAAATCGAAACAAGTGGAAACAACTGCAGTAGGGAAACCTATGAAGGAATTGCAACGGAGAGAAATACGAGGAAAAACATTTATACAGAGGGCAAAACAATAATAAAAATAATGGAGAGTAGTTTGCATAAATCTAGTAAAACTGAACTGAATCCCGGCACATTCAGAACAACCCATATAAAGTTATTTTGGGGACGCGTAAGTAGCAATAAAATAAAAAATGGGGGATCTCAGATTGATAACAGGGACAAGCACGGGCCATTTGATGGTCATGTCTCATGCAGTCAGAATACGTACAGCAACTATTGGGAAATGTAGAAGCTGTAGAATGGGACTTACACCAGAATAAACTAGTTCGGTTCTGAGGGGTATAGATTGTCTCAATGAGGCACTGTAAAATACGAGCGGCTTTGAGAGTAGGGTTGCAAAGCGGAATGCGAGGCCTAGGTGTGAGACAGACTCTCCTTCAAAGCAAAAACAACATTATGTGATTAAAACAAAAAAAATAGGGAAATAACACCTAAAAACACCTAAAACAACTTTTTCGAAAATCTTTCTTAATTATTAAGTTTCGATAAATTTTCCAAATTTCATTTCATAGCTAATTAAATTGGAGCGGTACAAAAATTGTAATTCTAAAATAAATTTATTATGTATTTTTACATTTTTAATATAAGTTCTATAATCTTTGGCTCCATTAATGACCGAAAATATTCTAGCAAAAACTTTAAAACCTGAACCTAAAGACAAAAGACGCAAATGACATCCGAACCTTTGCTAAAGTGACGAAGTAAAGAAGCCCACCAAAAATTTCAGATTTCTAATTGCTGCAAATGATTAATTACAAATTGTTAAAAAAAAACAGGTTTTGATGATTTATTTGAAAAGTAAACATTTGATGTTTCAAGTACTTAAACATTTTATAAAATTTTAATAATTTCAAATTTTCATAAAAAAATTGTTCATTTTAATAAAAATATCGAAATTTCATTAATAGCATAGCTATTTACTACTATTTTTTTACTATTTAGTTTACTGTATTGTGTATTTAGAGATAAGTTTTTATTTCATTTTCTTTTTTAGCTCAATTAAATGGTAATAAAACAACACTATAGTTTTTTGTTGTTTATTAAAGTTGTAACAATTAAAAAACAAAATAGTTTTAATGAAATTAATTCCAGTTAAAATTTTCTAAACATTAAATTAGCAGACAAAAACTAGCATACAATCAACAAACTTTGAATTAAAATTGTAAATTTTTATACAAAGTAAAATATCTTTCTGTCATTATTATCGTGCTTGAATTTATTATATTAAATGATAAAGTACTTAAAAACTTGATTGTTTAAAAATCAAAGTTATAATAAAAAGCAGTTAATAAATTAGAAAACTAATTTTGAAGAAATGTTTTCATATGTTTAATAAGAATTTCTGACCTGAAAAAGTGTTATCAATAATTCACTTTTTAATATTTTATTCATTAAACTGGTAAGAAAGAAATTTTATAAGCTTTAAAGGTAAAATTTCATACAATATAATTATTTGTAAATTTGTTTATTTTATCTTTCTTGGTCAAGTGGTAATTTAGTTCAATGCTTTCAATAATTAAAGTAATTAATACGGCTTCATTAATTTTATGATAACCGGCTTTTACAACAATATTAAAATTTCAATAAAAAACTTCTACACATATTTTTTCAATAGAATTATTTATAAATATCTATATAATATATTATATGTATCTACATTTTTTTCTTTTATTTTTATACACAAAGGCTCCATTAAAATTTGGTGCATTGCATGCAAATTAACAATTGGGTGGAAGATATATTTATACGTATATACACGTATTCCATATAAACACGCATATCATTTACAAAAATGGACTTCATTTAATTTTCAATCGGTTCAAGTTCAAAGTTAAGTCTAGCAATATATGCATTTATATATATATGTATATATATTTAAACAATGTAAATCACAAAATATATGTTTTTACTTTAGAAAATAAAATTTTTTCAAATTCTTCTTTTTAAATCATTGAACTCTTTTTTTTATCATTAAAATTAAAAGTTAAACAGTTTATAATTTCAACTTAAGAATGTTATTTTCGAATATTTTGTTATAAATTTAAAAAAATTACAATATGTATTCACTTATTGATTTGTATCAATTCCATATTTATATTATAATTTACATACCTATGAAACCCGTTTTAAATCATTGTGAAAAATTACAAGACGCTTTTGATTGTTTTATTAGAAAAGTAAGAACGGAATGCGACTTATTTATTCCAATTTAACAAATTCAATTTTACTATTTGTTTTTATTAGATACTAATATTTATTGCAATATTATTTTTTATCAAATTGCACTTATGTCAAATTTCAAACTACAGAAAATTTTTAAAACATATGTATGCGCATATACCGCATTTTGTGAAGTTTTTCAATCTGACATTTCTTGCAATTTTTTAAAAAAAATTGCGCCCCAAAAATATATTTAAATTATTTTCTGAAACTTCTACTAAAAAATTCAAATTCTTATAAGATTATTGAAATTTAATAAACTTACAATTATATTATCATTTTTTTCTTTCAACACAAGACGCTCCATTTTTCTTTTCTTTTCACTAAATAATTTTCTTTGTATATTAAAACAAATATAAATAAATACAATTAAATTAATAACTTTTGTTTATATTTACTTCACAATATTTTATTTTAAAAATTGAAAACAATTTATAACACAAAATATTTTTATAATAATTTATAATATGTCTTTTTTAAAATAGAAAACTTCTGATTAGTGATTACAAAAAAATACCAAGCGAATTTTTAAACTTTCAAACAGAAATTTCAAACTGCAATGGCAACTTTTTTTTACAATCTACACTGGCAACTAATGTTTTTTTTTTTAAAATGCTAGAAGAGGCGCTGCGAGCAGAATAAAATGATGGATGACATTTAAATCTTTCTTATAATAAATGATTTTTATAATTATTAACAATATTACAATACAATGATTATTGTAAATAATTAAAATCGAATATTTATATTAACATTGTAATGTAACTAAATTTTTATTGTTATGGTATAAAATTTTTTTTCAGAAAAATAATGATTTGATGTTTTTTACGAACATATTTGTACATATTTGGGTAGAAGTGTACTGTACAATTTTTATTTTTCTTAGATTAATCTCTCTTTATAAATTCATTATAATTTAAAAATTTGATTTCCTTCAAATTTTCTAAAAATATTCCATAATTATTATAGCTTGATTTAAGTCGGCAATGTTCATAAATAATTTCCCAATTTTCAAATAAAAATTTTAAATTCAAAAAGTCAAACTTTTATTTTCGTACGCCAGAGGGATATTTCACTAAATTTTGCAACACTTACAATTTTTTATAAATTTAATTCTTAAATTGCAATCAAATTTTAATAAAAAAATTACAAATTTATGAGAAATTTTTGCAAAATTTGGAATTGTAAATAGGCTCCACAGCTCCTGTGACATATGTACAAATAATTTTATGATAGCTTTTAAATATAATTCTTTAAGAGTTTAAGGACGTTTACGAAAGTATAGCACTAGCACTTAACACTATTTTATTATTATTTCTAAATTTTTTCCTAGATAGTTGAAGATACTGAGCCAAATTATTTTATAATATTCTTTTGATTCTTTTATATTGTATTTAAAAAAGACCTTATTTAACTCTTCTTTCTTTCAAAAATTTAAAAAAAATTCAATATTTTAGCTGTCAGTTTATAATGCAATGTCCGCATAACACTTGATAGTTGAAAAAGTTGATAATATTCAGAGTTTTTCGGAATAAGTTTAGTTTGATAGTTTCGGACACGGCCTAATTTCAAATCCCTACAGTCATGCGAGGTATGTATTAATTTTTTCAGGAAGTTTAAGGTCCCTAGATTTGCCCTGACGTTTTCACGTTCGTACAATTATAAATATAATACATATCAATTCCAAACTTATAGAGAAATTTCTTTTTTTATTTTATTAAACTGAATAAGTCCATTATAATTTATAATAATATATTCAATTTTTCAGTTTGCCTTGAAACTGATTTTTTTTTTTTGCAGTAGGGTAATTAATCATTAATCAAGTTCATTAATAATTTAAGAAACTAAGTACATAGTACATATGTACATACCTATGTATATGTACATCTATTTCACTTTTATTTTAAGAAAGATTATTTAGATTTGAATTGCATTTTTGTATTTATAATTTAGTAATTACTACCTATAGGTACTTTTATTTATATTGCATGCAATCTTTATTTTGAATTAATTTTATCACTTATCAGATAATATGAATTCAAGCTTAACGTTTTCTAG
This sequence comes from Dolichopus griseipennis, assembly GCA_963082915.1. Lineage (NCBI taxonomy): Eukaryota > Metazoa > Arthropoda > Insecta > Diptera > Dolichopodidae > Dolichopus > Dolichopus griseipennis. The sequence continues at coordinate 10,420,938 of OY720442.1, forward strand.
ACTCGTTGTAAATATTTATATATTTTTAAGCTTTATAAATATTTATTTCTCTATAATTAATTAATTGTATTTAAAGTTACAAAAGGATTATTAAATTTCTAGATAGTTACCTCAGTATGACTTAAGACTTATGAGTTTTCTTAAAAATATTAATTTATCAAAGAGAATGAAATCTTCAATTTAAAAGTAAAGTAAATATATAATTACTGTACATATACTTACATTTAAATGGTAAATATGTACTTATTCTTAAAGTGGAAGAAATTGCAATTATACTTAAAATTGTATATTAATATGATACCTATGTATGTGCCTACAATGCAGGCAATGCATTTGTAAATTACTAGAATTCTGCTTCAAACAGTTCTCTTAATACCAAAATCCTTAAAAACTCGTGTAAAATTTTATTATACGAAACTTATATGTACAAAAGTACTTAAATTCTCAAGATAGTTGCTAATTCAATATCAATTACCTATAGTTGAAGTCTACACCCTTGAAAAAGTTTTAAACAAAGTAGATTGTTGATTGCAGTAGATAAAAGGAAAAGCAAAAGAATTGAAAAGTGCATATTTTAAAATTTTTTCCAATAAATGATTTCTGAAAAAAAATTTTTCAGGGATTCATTAATTTTTTTTTTTTTTTTAAGCGCTTAACAGTTGAACAGTTAGGCTAATAAGCCTGTCCATACCATAGGTAAATGTTGGAACAAGGGTCATATTATATTCGTGTTATTAGAATTCGTTTTATTGAATTCCATATACAATTTAAACATGAGATAGTACTAGGCTTTCTAACATGTAGAAACGTCTTAGATTTTCAATATTTACAATTCTATTTTTTGTTTATATTGTAATATTTTGTATTTGAGTATATGGTATTCTATATCTGCGAGTTATATTATTCAACTGTTGTATAAACTTAGTAAAATTGGACTAGTAAGTACTTCTATTAATAGTATTGTTACCAATGTTGATGTTGAGGACCTGACAACCTAAAAAATGTAATTTTAAAAAAATTATTGCATTTAAGCCCTTTAAGCTCCTTTAAATGAAAAACTTTAAATTTTTTAATAATAATTTTATATTTGACTAATGAGTTTAATTCAATTACTTATGTTATATAATTATATTTATTTATTTTTTTTTATTTTTTTAAATTATTAATTGAGGTTTAATTTAATTTCTTTTATAAATTTAAGTTTACTTAGAGATAATAAAACGATATTTAACTTTAATTATTTATTCAATAGCGAAAATAAAGACAAACAATTCGTTCTTAGCTTTTTTTTTTTAAATTAATTGATTATTCTAATTAATAATTAATTAAAAATTTTAAAATATCACTTTATTTTTTTAAATTATTTAATCACTACTTATTCACTTTATTTCTTTTTTTAATTATTTTTTATTCGTTTTAATTACCACTTAAATTTAGTTAAAATTAATGAGTTAAAAATTAAGTAAAATTATATAAAATTAATTAATAAAAATTATTTTAATTTTAACTTATTTTCAAATAATTAAGTACTAATTGTTACTATTTTGTTTTTTTGTCTTAAATTATCAACTATAATACTTTTCATCATGATTTTCAATTGTCCATATGCCGGGTATTATTTTAGAGGGTAAATTTCCATTTAAGTTTTTATTTACTGATGATTGTGATTTTTTTATTGTTCTTGGGCTGATAATTAATACTGTTAAAACCCCTCCAATAATACCCATTGTTGCCATTGCTGTTTGGGGTATTAATAGACCAAATATACCTAATGCACTAAAAAATGGTGCTATTAAAAATGTGGTTCTAGTCCATAATGTTGTTGAAAAAGCACATATTTTCTTTTTCTCATTACTAACTAATTCTGATGTACATGTTATTAATACTGCTAATGTACATGAAACCGATACTTTTAGTATCATTGATGATAACATTAATAGGGCAACCCTTTTGTTTCCTTGTACTATAATATAAGAAAAACCATAAATTATTTATGAAAATATAATTTTTTTAGAACCTACTCTCTGGAGGAATTATCCATGCTAAATATGCTATGATACCAGCAATTATATTAAATATTCCAGTTATTTGCCATTTTAATGATGTTTTTAATATCAAATATAAACCAATGAATATTCCAATCATTTCAGAAAATCCTGCAATTGATGTATTAATTTCCAAATGTTCACGTGAAAAACCTCTAATATTTAATAACATTCCGAAAAATAGAATCATATAAATTGACCATGCTGAATGAACACATATCATATGTAAAACTGCTCTTTTACCCTTCCATAATGTCCACCAACCAGCTGGTGGTGGTGCATTTATTAAATCTATTGATTGTTGTTTTAATTGTTCATCCAAATCAATTGGAAGTTTATCTTGAGTACCATTTACTTTTGCACATTGCATTAAAACTTCTTTTGCCTCTTCTATACGATTTTGTTTTAATAACCAACGTGGTGAATCTGGAATCCATCTGAACAATAAAATATATTTTAAAAATATTTGCAATAAATTTTCCATAAAATAAATAACCTCCATAAAATGACTAAAATTATTGTTGGACAAGAAATTCCAATGTAAACAAATGACCAACTGTTAAAGAAGCTGAAAATCGGAAGTAATATAATACCAATTGACCAAAATTGATCAAATAAGCATATACAACTTGTACGTGCTTTACCACCAGTTATGTCAGTAACTGTTTAAAAAAAATCAATCAATAAATAATCAATATTATTGAAAATTGGATTCTTGGTCTACTTACAAATCATTGCACCAGCTGTAAACATTTGAGCACAACATGCAGATGATAGACATCGGAAGAATGCATGTACTTCAAAGGATGTGACAAAACCTGTGATATTACCACATATAATTTGGGTTATCATGCCCAATAACATAATGTATCTTGGACTGTGACTGTTTAAAAAGTATAGGACATAATTAATAAAAGTATAATAAATTATTTCTATATATGCGAGTAAAGAACTTACAAATTTAAAAGATACGTTGCCAATAAGCCACCCATTAGAACACCAACCAAATGAAAACATTGAGTTACTGATACAAGTATATCTCTAGAGCAAACTAAATCGAATTGTGTTATTACTGAATAATAGCTACTATTATATTCGAATGAATCGCATGGAATTACAATAATATTTTTGTTCGTATTTTCGGTTAGTTCGGGATGAACAGTTTTCAGATCGTAATCAATGTATTCATAAGCACGTGCTTTAACATCTTTATAAATATTACAAAAATCCAAATCAAATTCTTGATCACGAGCCTCTTTCTCCTTCCAAAGTGATATTTTTATTAATTCTGTAGGTCCTTTTGTTTGATTTGATTCCGGTGGTTTACAATATACTTCACCAGGTCGAGGAGCAGGAGCTGTAACTATGTATATAATATAAAATAAAAAAAAAATACATTAGCAATAAAAATAATATAAAGTAAAAGATCTGGTTGAACCATAGAAATTAACATTTAAAATACTGAGTTCATATTATTTAAACAAAAAAAAAATAGAAAAAAAAAATTTTAAATTAACCAATGATAAACTCAAATTATATAAATTATAATACACAAGAATGAAGGTCCGGATTGAAAAATATACACAGAAAAATTAAAAAAATCTATAATTGCTAGGCTAATTAACCTCCGTTGAAAAAACTGTAAGCCAATTTATTAATTATCAAACGACTTTAAACAATTCTAACGAAAAAGCAACTTACAACTACAAATGATTCAATCCATAATTACTACACAAGGAGTGCAGAACATTTTCAACTATAGACCTTCCTAAAACTGAAGAGGTTAAAAGAGATGTTATGTTATGTTCAACTGTCTACAAACTTTCAATGATCTTAGCCCTAACATAAGAGGTTTTAAAAAACGATTGAAAGCATTTTCTTAACTAGTTAGTTAGGTAATTAAAAAAAAAAAATTATAAATTAATATTAAACATTTTGAAGGAATAAAAGGGGTTTTAAAAATGTATATTGTAATAATTTAAAATTAATAAAATAGTTTTACTAAGCTTAATTTTTCTAATGCAAACTTTGATTTTTAAAAATTCTCAGTTGTGAGATGATTGAGCTTTGTTCAATTCTAATTATTTAAAATTTTACCAAGGGTAAATAAATAACACTTCCGATTTATTTGTTGCATTATATGACTGTATCTTTTGGAATATATGAGAAATATCTATACACAGTAAGAAAATCCCATTTAAAAGCAATATTTTAGAATATAAAATAGTAAAGAATATTTAAACTTAATTTACTCATGATTGTTTATGAATTATAATTAATTATGCAAATAAAATTAATCCTGCCAACTTTTATCATAATGAAATATAGTTTAAAAACTTAGTAGGTACCTATAAAATAGTATAAATTATGTTAGAACTTTCAATTCTTTCAAAAAATCTTCAAAATATAATTCTATGATTAACTGGAATTTTCTAATTAGAAGACTTTGGATTGGGTATTTGTAAATTCAGATTAGTTATTAAATTCATAATTTCAAAATCTGTAATTTAAAAAATCCTAAAATTCATGCCGAATTTTTTAAAGCATTTTTTTATAGTATATTTTTACGAATTTTACCGTTGCTCTTAGATTTAGCATCACTATAATAAAAGATTAAGAGATTGAAAATTTGGTTATTTCTGTGTTATAAGAACGTTTATATTATCTATATTTATAAATTTACATATTAGTTAATGAAAAATTAATAGTAAAATAAAAATTGTATTCAAAAAAGAATTGCTAAACTGTACTTTAAATTTTCAAGTACAATAAGAATAATATAAAGTTGTCAGAACTTCAGAAGCAATCTTTATTAGCACTTAACATAGGAAATTAATTCCCAAAAAACAGCTTATAGGCATATTAAATCAGTAAATTTAAATATCCCTTAAAGTGGTTCATTTTACGGATTTTGAAACTCATGGATTGAGAATATACTGATATTAAAATTTTGTGAATTTTGTAATTATGGATTATAACTTTGGATTTCAGTATTTTCGGATTTTTTAGAATGTTATGGACCCTCATTGTTCCAGTATTGCTTTATGGCTCAGAATCATGGACAATGTCGAAAAACGATGAAAATTTGTTAGATGCATTTGAGAGGAAAATCCTACGAAAGATCTTTGGTCCTGTAAATATAAATGGGTATTGGAGACATAGATATAACCAAGAACTGTACGCACTCTGCGACAATATAAACCTAGTCAGGAGAGTAAAAATAAAAAGACTGCGTTGGGCTAGGACATGTTGTAAGAAGGGAAGAAAATTGTCCGGTGAGAATGGTTTTTGAATCCAACCCATATGGTTTACGTAGCAGAGGCAGACCAAAACTAAGATGGAAAGAAGGAATAGAACAGGACTATTGAAATTTGGGTTTGCCAAGCTTATGGAGAACAGCTGCCTAGGATAGAGACCAATGGAGAAATTATCTGAAGTCGGCCGAGATTCTAGAGTCTCGTAGAGCCTTATATATATATATATATGGATTTTGAAAGTTCAATACAAAATAATTCTCTTATTATCTTGTAGAATTGACACTTAAAAACCTTAAATTAATTTAATTTATATATAGGTAGTATTTTTAAAAATTAATTAACACTTACATATAACACAAGCCATAAACCATGCTGATGGTATTTTAACTAAAAATATTATTAATATAGATCGTAATTGCCATTTACCCCATTCACCAGTAATTTTTCCAACAGTATCAATATTTTGCGCCATTTAATTTAATAAATTTGTAATTTTTTTTTTTTTTTTTATTAAATATTAATTTAATCTAAGTTTTATTGTTTAATTGGTATTTTTTTTTATTGCAATTATTAAATTTTTTATTTGAAAATAAAAAGCTTAATCTACACTATTTTTCATTATTATATATTTATAATTTTTATAATTTTAATTTATATTGCATATTACATAAGTTCAATATTAATTCAAAGTTTTTTTTAATTAATTAAAATAAAATTTTAAGTAAGTTTATTTAAATTTTTTTTAGTTGGATACTATGTTAGACACTTTGTATCTTATGTATATATGTAATGTATATGAATATTGAAAATTTTAAAATAAAAAAATAATATAACTGTTTTCATGGTTAGATTGTAATTAATAAAATTTATTTTTTTAATTAATTTATTAATAATTATTGAACATATTTATAGAATATTAAAATTTTATTGTAATGTTGATAATTATTTTTTTTTTCAAAACTTTTAATTAAAGCTCCCTTTTTTTTTTTTAATTCATAAAATTAAAATTTATTCACTAACTTTTTATTTTTTAATATCAAATAATTTTTTAAAATACTTTAAACGGTTAAAATTAAATTTTTAATTACATTAGAGACAATTAACACAATAGAACTGGATTAATTTATAGAAAAACGGTTTTTCTATATTTAAAAGCGTTTTTTTTATTATCTAAAATTTCAAAAAAATTTCTTTTGAACTTTTTGAATTTTTTTTTTTTTAAATATAATTACTTAATATAAACTTTAGATAAGATTTATTAACTATCTTCCATAATTTTGTAAAAAATTTAATTGGAAAATGATTAACTTTATTATTATCTAATGTATACTTATAAAAATCTTATTTGATAATAAAATAGTATTTCAAGAATATTATAATTCGGATATTGAAAAAAAAAATAATTAAAATGTTTGTCATTGATTTGTATATATGATTAAAATATATATATATATTTTCGAATATTAAATATTAATCAGCAGTTTACATATTTTTTAAAAAAAAATTGTTTAAATTTTTTTTAATTCGTGATCATTTCTGTTCAAAGGCTTCGTAAGTACTAATATTGGACATTGAAATTTATACAGGAAATATTGAATTTTCATATAATATTTTTTTTTATATTGGTGCCTGTATAACTTTTATTTTTATATTTTGTCTAATATAAAATTTTATTGAATTCAATTAATTTAACCTATTGATATTATTTTGAGAGTTGTGTGTGTTTTTTTTTTAATAAAAGATCGAATTGTATATTGAAAAGTATTTTATTTTTTAGTTTAGTTAAATTTATAATGTATGTTTTTGATTGATTGTTTGAATTATTTAAAAATGTTTAAAACAAATGCAATATACAGTTTAATATATAAAATTCTCTTAAAATAAATAAAATTTAAATAAAATGTGTATATTAAAGAGTTTTTTAATTTAAAAACACGTCTTTATACGAATATTCCGAAAAATTATTTGAAAAAATCTACTAAGTTTTTTACTAAAATGCCGTCATTTATACTATAAATGATACTATAGGAGGCAAATTTGGAATATGCGCACCTGTTGTAATTAGAGATCTTATTTATTTAAGAGTTTTTTACATATTTTATTTTTTATTATTTTATTTACATGGACTAATTGTTAAAAAGTTAGGGTAACAAGCCTGTCCGTAGAATAGGTTAATGTTAGAATTTTAAAATACTTTGTAAATACTTGATATAGTTTTTCCTGGACAGATAAACTTTATATACAATTTTTTATCTTATATAGATATATTCTACATGATTTATAATTTAATTAATAATTTTGAAATTATTAATTTCATGGTGTATTTCAAGTTCAATGAACAAACAAAATGTAGAATATCTTAGTTTTTTTCCTTTATACAATTTTTATTTATATTATACTGTAAATATTTTATTTTAAGGCTGTAAATTAATTTTGTGTCTGTGAGTTATATTTTTTAAATTAAATTATTTCCTTATTTATTGTATATTTTGTATGTATAAAACATAATATATTACTATATGCTATGTTAATTTTGATAAATGAAAGCAAATCCCAGGTACAAGTCTTTCAACTTTTCAGGTATTACAAACGGGGATGCTTATAGAAGTCGGTTTTCTAATTATTTTGACATCTAAGCTAATTTTGACAGCTGGTTTTCGAGTCGACTAAGCTACAATTTACTATTGGGTTCAAATTAATGACTTAATAAGTAATTAATTATTATATATCTTTAATAAAATATACATGAATATAACAATATAAATAAATTCAAAATATAAACAAATAATTTAAAATAACAATATAACTCACAGATACCGAATCCAATATAACTTAAACACAAAATATTACAATATAAACAAAAAAGAATTGTATCTATATTGAAAATCTAACACGCTTCTATACATGTTATAAGACCTAGTACTATCTCATGTTTTAATTGCATATGGAATTCAGTAATAAGATCAATTCCTATAATAAGAATATAATATGTTCACCCTTTCCAAAATTTTCCTATGATGTAGACGCAGCCTAATAATTGAACAGCACTTAAAAGTCAAGATAAAAAATATAAAAATATTTATAAACAAGTTTTTGGTCTAAAATCTATAATTAAATAAAAATTTAACAAAAAAAATCAATATTCTAAACGACTTAAGTTTATTGAAAAAACTTAAAATAGATAACTGTTATTTAATTTGACGAATTAAGGAAATATAAAATGAACTTTGAACTTTGGATAGAATTTTTAATAAAAATATATATATATATTTTTTTTTATTATTTACATACCAATTATTACATTTTTTTCAAAAATTTTTCCATTATGCGTAAATCTAAATTTTTTATTTCAATATTGAAATTTAAAATGTGAAAATTTAAGTGTTAATATAATTAGAATGACAAAGTGTTAATTTATACTAATTTTGGTAAAAAAATGTATCAAATCTTCTTTAAATTGCAAGAATAGAGTGATACACCTTGTACAAACAGATTTAAAAAACGAATATTATACATTTGTCATAATATTAAAATTTAATTTCAATTTCACGTATTGTTATATTATATACAAATGTCAATATTATGATTTGTCTCAATTATTAGTTTAAAAACATCTGTAAAATATTCTTTTATATTATAATTTCAGAGTGTGGTACAAAAATTTTATTCACAAAAATAACTCAACAAGTGAGAGTTTTTGATAAATCTTTTGGCGCAATTAAAGACACGTTGTTGATTTATCTACTCAGATGGTACTCAAGGTACTCTGGATTGAGTTCAGTATTATGTCTGATTAACTTTTCCTATAATTTGTTATCTTATATAGATATATTCTACATAATTTATAATAATATTTAATTAAAAAATTTGGAGTTATCACTTTCATTGTGTATTTAAAGTTCAATGAACATAAACACACAAATCAACATTTAAATAATTTTCACAATTAAATCTATAAAATTTCTCTTTATGTTCTATATTATGTTATTAAATAATATAAATATTGATAAGATTTTAATTAAATTAATAATTCAATTTTAATCATTATTTAATTAAATTTATTTTATTTTTGATTTTTCGTGAAAATAAACTTGTATTTTTTTATCTTGACATTGAAAACACTTTTTTAACTCATTACTTATAAATTTATAAAAAATGTTTGTTACTAGGTTTCGAATTATGATTTCAGGAGAGTGTCTACTGTCTATCAAAAAAAAAGAAAGAAATGCTTAAATAGATAATTTTAAAAATAATATAAAAATTATATTTATAGATTTTATAAGTGATAATTGAAATGATTGATGTACAAAATATAATTAAAAAGTACAAAGGAAGTTTCTTTGATTGTTTTTTTATCTTTCTTGTAGGACTTTGGTTTTTAGGATTTTGACTTTGGATTTTCTCCTTGAGATTTTTGTTTTAAGAGATTTTTTGTCGTTCTTAATTTGGTTTTATGTATTTTTGAGATTTTATGTCATTCCCAATTTGGTTTTATGTGTATTCTCAAATTTTTGAAAATAAAGAGAAAAAATTTAAGCAACGGAAAGGCTTCCTTGAAAAAAAATCATTTATATTAATTTACATCTGAGTCTATATTCTTCTATAAATTCATTTAGGCTCAATTGTGTGAAGTATTTTAAAGCCATTGACAAGTGGGATGACAATGAGGATTTACATCTGAATTGTCATTTAATCGAATAAAAAGTTTAAAAGAAAAAACCATTTATGTCCGAATCTCAATGGAATCACAAAGACCGGAGGTGATAGATGGGTTTATAAACTACTACTGCTAACTTACTAACTATTAAAAAAATTCTCCAGATCTTTATCTTAATTAATAGCATTAATTGAATAATATATACCGAACAGATCGCTAGATATAACGGTTTTTATAAAAAAGACTAAAATAACAATGATATTTTCAAATGTCCTTTTTGTAATAAATGTTGTAATATGCACCATTAAACCTTAAATATTTTTTGAAAGCTGGCAATACCAGCTATCTTTGAGATATAATCATTTGGCCCTACGCGGATACTACTAAAACCTCAGAAAAGCCCAAAATTATTGGGCTTTAATACTAGAAGTAATAGGGTTTAGTATCAGCACTAAGAAATACTATATATTCATCTAAGGTGTCATTTGAGGTTATGATGTTTCGGGCTCAAATTTAAATTAAAAGAAAAATTAATATTAAACCGAAAAATTTAATATAATTTAATTACTTTATTTGCTACACTTATTATTATTATAAAAGTGTTAAAACTAAATTTGCAAATTGAATAATTAATATCAATTTTCGCCCAAATAATTTTAAAATTCAAATTGTTTTTATTTAACTCAAAATCTTTTTATTTTGACAATTCTCTTTTGATTTGTCCAAAAAGTGGTCCATTGTTAATTAAATTTTTTTGACAATCAATTCACAATTGAGCTTTTTGACATTTAAATTTTTCAGTTGAAATTCACAGTTCCAAATTACCTTTACTGGATTAATTTTTAATGTACCTATGCTATATTTTATTATAATATAATTAGATAGATCGATTAATTAATCTTATTATTAATTAAGGGGCGATTGAATACAATTAAATATTTTTCAGACACAGTCTCAGTTTAGCCGTCAAAATTTAACAGTCAAAATTTAACCGTCAAAATTTAAAATAAATAAATAACAAGAGTTGGTTTTTTTTTTTGGTTTATTTTTCTTAGAAAAAATATATTGCTTTATTTAATTATTTAATTTTATTATAATTATTATATAATTGTTTTGATTTAATTTTATTTTTACAATAAAATTGTTTTTGTTTTTTTTAATTTTTTTTAATTTTTGTTTTAATTTTCATTTAAAGTGTCTTTTACTCTCGGGAATTAGGCTTTTGAAATTAATTTAAAACTTATTATTTTAATTTTTTGTTTTTTTTTTTTTTTTTAATTATCTACAAGCCAATATATTAGAATTTAAAATATTAAAAAATATTTAGAAATAAAAGAATATTATTATATATTATATTAAAGTTAGTATAACATTTTTTTTAAGTTAATTTATTACATTTCTTTTGTTTTATTTTTTTTATTAATTATTTTTAAAAAAATAAACAAAGATTGATTTTGTTTTGTAATTGAAAAAACATGCATTTAATATACATATATTATTCAATTATAGATATTATTTCAATTGAATTTATATTTTTGGGATGAATTATCTTAAAAAACATTTTAAAAATTGTTTTTTTTTTCAATTTTATTAGTTTAAATAATAAAATTAATTAACAAAATTTTATCTACCTAAAATTAAGTAACAATATTTATATAAATATATTAAAACAAAATAAAATAAAAGAATATTTTAATTTGTATATATATATAGAATTTGAGTTTATATATATATAAAGTATCTATATAAATTAAACGTTATATTAATTGCTAATCGATTTATATACTTATATACTCATAAATATATATGTTAATATATTTTATTTGTTTTTTAATTATTTTAAATTAAATCGAATTTTAAAATTATAATTATGCACGTATGCACGTAGGTATACATATATACTTATTGATTTTATATCAGATTTCGAACAATTTTCAGATTAAATTAAGTTTTTTTCAAATAAAGTTAATATCTTAAAGGATGAATCATATTTTATCAGATGGAAGTGATCAGGAAATGGAAGAACTTAATTTTATTAATAATCTTATGATTATTTGATAGGCATCTTATAGGATGTTCATTAGAATACAGTACTTTACTTGATGTGTTTTGTTAATTGCTGGGTTGTGTGAATGTCCAAAAAATTGGTTCATAGACGGATGCTATATTTTATTATATTGTTAGCCATGTTTAGGGCCTTTTTTTTTAAACTAAATACGATTTGAGTGAATTGAGTTGTGGCAGGAGTAAATGGTTATATTAGAGATTGTAATTAATTAGGATAACAAATAAATGAAAGATTTGTTATAGCAGGCCTCTAGTAACAAAATAGGTATCAAAAGGAATTTACACATTTTCAAAATAACTTAAAAATAACACTTTAAAAATAAATTTCTTTCTTCTAATTTAAGTAATTTGAAAATTTTTTAATTTTCTTTGAAGAAATCTTAATTTAATCTGGAAATAGCGCAAATTGCATGGATCGTTTTTATTATATATATTTTATAAGCAAATATATATTTATTATTATTATCAATTTTATTTTTGTAAAATATAATTTCTAAAATAGTTTATTTGGATTTTATATAATTTTGTATAAATTTAAAGAGTGCAAAATATTTTATTTATTGGCTGCATTTTTCTAATTTATAACTTTATTTGATTAATTAATTTTTAAATTTATTTAAAATTTTGTTGCAAAAATAGAGTGTTTATTATTTTTTTTATTGTGATTTGATATTTTTTTAACTATATAAATTTTGAAATTTTTTTTTTTTTTTTAATTACAAAAACATTTGCTCCATTTTTTATTTTATAAATTACTTGGTTTATTAGTTTGTTCTATTTCTATTTCTTGAATTGGTTTAAAATTTTTTTTAAAAAAAATTTTTTTGTAAATTGTATAAGACGTTAATTTTTGAACATAGTTTTATTATTTTGAAACCGGTTTGAAGTTTTATTTAAGTATTATAATATAACTAAACCTCGATTTGCATCATTTACTAACTTTTTTGAGGTTAATTAATACAATTTTTAGTTCAGTGCACAACACAAAAGAATACAACGCAAATCGGGGTATAGTTATATATATATATATATAGATATAAAAAATGTAAGTTGTTAGAAAATTGTAAGATGAAACATTGAATACCAATATAGGTAATAATATATTGATTATTTCAATCAAAATGTATGAATTCATATTTATGTATTTAAATGTGTATAACAGTTTTATTTTTAAATTAAGTATAAATTTATTTATTATATTAATTACTAGTTCTAAAGCTGTTTTTTTTTTGAGCTTAGTATATATATATTATAATAGTTAAAGGTTGTTTTTGTTAAATCAAAATAAAGTCAACTAAAACGTTGGCCTGCGTTGAGCAATATAATAGATTAGTATATAAAACTGTTATACAAGTTAAAAATATTATTGTATTTATAAATAAATGTCTATTGAAAATTTAAATGGGATGGAAAAACGATTAAAATGAATATAAAGTTTTAGTTAAAAGTATTCTTAAGTGAATTAACTTAAGAAAATATCACAGTTCATATTAATAAAAGAATTTAATTATAGTTTAAAAAATAGTTTTACACATTTTTTTTTTTATATATATTGGCATATTGTTATACAATTTACACTTTTTTTTTATTTTGCAGTATTGTGTATTTATATTAGGTGGTACTTGATGTTGAAAATAGGAGCAAACATTTTATTTATTATATATTATGATTTATTGTTTCAAAGAATATAATATTTTCTATTTAAGGAATAATAAATATAATATGTATATATATATATAAATATAGTTTCTTTTATAATTTTAAATCTTTTTAAGATCATAACTATATGCCTATCAATCTGTATAACAATTCAATTTTTCAATTCTCTAATATTATACGGTAACACACTTATATATTTTGTTTTTCTGATATTTTTTTTAATTTTCATAATTAAATTTTTCCTATAATTTTTATATTTTATTTTTCAATATAAATATCACTTTTCTGTTCTCACTTATCAAATACATATTTTTAATTTTTATTTAATTATTATTTAGTTTAATATATAATTAATAAAAATTATAATTTTTTTTAAAATTTTTTAAATCTTATATATAATAGTTTTTTAAAAATATATATATATTATTTTATGTATGTATATGTATATATATATATATATATGTAAATTTATATTAAAATATATATATAATTCTAAACATAGGATGTATTAGTTGTATTACTATTGTCCGTAAACCATCAAATACGATATTTTTCATCATGATGTTTAATTGTCCATATGCCAGGCATTAATTCTGGAGGTAGGTTTGAATTTAATTTTGAATTAGGTACTTTCATTTGTGATGATGATAATGATGATGATGGTTTTGGTATTGTTCTTGGACTATTAATACATGTTGTTAATATCCCGCCAATTATAGCTAATGATGCAAAACATGTTTGTGGTATTAATTGACCAAATACAATTGTTGCACCAACAAATGGTGCTGTTAATAACCATATTCTAGCCCATACAATTGTTGAATAGGCACATATTTTTTTCTTTTCATCACTAACTAATTCTGTTGTACATGTTGTTAATATTGATAATGTACATGATATGGCGGCTTTTGATATCATTGCTGATACCATTAATAATGCAACTCTTTGATTACCTTTAACTGTATTAATAGAAAAAAATAAAATAAAAAATAAGTTTAATTAGTTTTAATATTGAATTTAATTTTATCACTGTTTACAACAAAAGATTTCAGGATTAGGTTCTGTACAATTCTCAACTTTTAGTTAAAAAGTAGGGCTTAAAGCGTAAAGATTAATTAAACTGTAAGTTTCAATTGTAAAGAATTAAAAATTGCGGAACTATCACTATTTCAGAAAATTTTTGAAGAAAACGATTACTCAATATTAATTAGATAAAGAATATCTAATAATGAAGTATGTAAAATTATCAACTGAATAATATTTTGTGAACACACATTTTAAAAATTAAGTGATGATGTGTTCACCTAAAAAAATCGTAATCTTAAATAATCTACTTAAACCCTTTTGTTATTTTTAGAACTTATTTAGCTTTGACTTCATTTATTTGAAGTGTTTCTAAGAATTTTAGATATATTTAACGTAATTCTTAAGAATGAGGTTATCACATTTCACTTATTAATAGAACCAAATTATTAGTGTAGAATTAGGCCTTTTCGGTATAAAATTGAATCTGGATTAGAAATATATCTTTAGAATTTTAAGCGAAATATTGTTTAACAAGTTTAATTTAAATGTTTTACAATAAGATATCACTATTAGATTTATTTATTTTCTTAGAAAAAAAATATGTTAATTTTATTTTAAAGAATTCTTTTTAATTTACGTTATCAATTAATTGTTATAACTTTTCTTTAATAGAAGCAGTTGTATTGTCTATCTATTTGATCAGCAATAATAGATTACATTTACAAATTTTTTTTTTTTGAGCATTTTCTTTATGTATCATCAATTGTTACTCCAGAGTTCTTAAGAGTTAGGAAAGAAAATCCTATTTTTCACTCAGAATTTCTATACTCTTGGTAACTTTTACTTATCTAGTGGACATTTGATACAGAGATAAAATATGGATTGAAATTTAAGGGTAAAGATGGAGAATCAATTTCGTGCTACTACAAAATTAAAGACAGGATCAAAAGCTGGTACAGATTTGAAGGAAAGGTTCAGAAATAACTTTTGAATAAAAAAATTTAAGTTTTGCAATTAAAAAAAAAACATTAATTAATTTTCAATGTAAAATGATTTAGCTTTATTTTTGACTTACTTTCTGGTGGTATTATCCATGCTAAATATGCAATAAAACCAGCAATTATATTAAATATACCAGTTGCTTGCCATTTAATTGATGTATTTAATATTAAATATAAACCAATAAATGTTCCAATTATTTCACTACAACCTGCAATTACTGTATTAATTTCTAAATGTTCACGTGAAAACGCTCTTATATTTAATAACATTCCATAATAAATAACAATATAAATTGACCATGCTAAATGAACACAAATTATGTGTAAAATAGCTCTTTCACCCTTCCATATTGTCCACCAGCCAGCTGGTTCTGGTGCATTAATTAAATCTATAGATTGTTGTTTTAATTGATGATCAATATCAAGAGGAAGACTATCTTGTGTACCATTAATTTCAATACATTGTATTAAAATTTCTCTGGCTTCATGTAAGCGACCACGTTGCAATAACCAACGTGGTGAATCTGGAATCCATCTAAACAATAAAATATATAAATATATTTTAATTAAACTATCTAAATATTATTAAATTTTAAAATAATTACGTACTTCCATAAATAGACTAAAATTATTGTTGGAAATGAAATTGCCATATAAATGTGTGTCCAACTTTTAAAGAAACTGGACACGGCCGGAAGTAAAATAACACCAATTGACCAAAATTGTTCGAATAAACATACACAACTTGTACGATATTTACCACCAGTTATATCATTAACTAAAAATTTACATTTAATTATTTAAATATTTTTATTTGAAAAAATTATAAATTAAATTTTCTTACAGATCATTGCACCAGCAGTATACATTTGAGCACAACATACAGCCGAAAGACATCTAAAGAAAACATGCAGTTCATACGAAACAACATGCCCTGTCATATTACCACAGAAAATTTGAGTTAACATACCAAATAACATCACATTCTTAGGACTAAAACTATAATTAAATAGAAATTGAATCTTTACAACTTATTCAAATGTTAGCTTTCGACTTTTCTTACTGTTTTAATAGATGCGCTGCTAATATCCCACCCGTTAAAACGCCAAACAAATGAAAAAATTGTGTTGTAGCTACAAGTATATCTCTAGAACAAACTAAATCGAATTGTGTTATTAATGAATGATAGTCAGCTTTATGTTCAAATGAATTGCACGGTATCACAGAACTACTTTTTTCCGGTGTTTCCCATGGTTTTGGTTCTAATGTTTCCGAATCATAATGAAAATATTCATGAGCATGGGCTTTCGCATCCTGATAAACATTACAAAAATCTATATTAAATTCTTGATCGTCAGCTTCTTCTTTCTCCGGATGTGATATTTTTATCCATTTTGTATGATTTGTAGAACCAATTGTTTCTGGTGGTTTACAATAGAATTCACCATGACGCGGGGCAGGAGCTGTAACTGTTAATGAAAACAAAGGAAAATTATAATTTAAAGTGAACCTGATGGAATCTTTTGTATGTTAACATGGCTTTACTTACATATGATACATGCCATAAACCATGATGATGGTATTTTACATAAAAATATTAATAATACAGTACGTAATTGCCATTTACCCCATTCTCCAGTGATTCTTGATACAGCATCTATTTTTGGCGCCATTTTATTATTATTAATATTTGTATTTGATGATATTGAACTATTCGATTCTTCATCGACAATATGAAATGTTTCTACAGTTTCTTCATAATATTTATTATCTGGTGTAGTATATGTTGTATTTTGTATATATGTTGTACCACTACCTTCTTGATACGATATTGAGCTACGACGCCGTACCGATAAATTTGGAATACTTTTTATATGATGATTTTGTATCAAATTATTATTATTATTGTTGTTATTCGTTGTATTTATTTGTTGGGTTGGTATTAAAAATTTATCTTCACTGGGTGGAATAAGGGGTGTTTCAGCCTGTTAAAGAAAACAAGGAAAACATTTTAATATGAAATTAAATTTTGTAGAAATATAACAGTAAATATGTATAGTTAAATAAACAACAATTATAAAATATGAAGTTTCCAGAGAAAGTAAAAAAAAAATTGCATATTTTTAGGAGAATCAAAAAATTAAATTTTACATTTTTTAAAACTTTTTAAACTTTAAAGTTCTAGTTGTATAAACTTAAAAGTTTCAAAATTAAAAAAAAATTAATCATAAAATAAAACAATCTTATCTTGAATTTTAACGTAATGTTTCCTGATAAAATTAAATTATAAATATAAATAATTAAATTAATAGGCAATGTTGAAGATAATTTTTGTTTTACAGAACATTAAACTAAAAATATTCAATTATCCCATATGGTCTAGTGGCTAGGATAGCTGGCTCTCACCCAGCAGGCCCGGGTTCGATTCCCGGTATGGGAAATTAATTTTTTTAATAATAACAATTTTTACGTGCATTCAAGTGTAAAAAATACTATATCCTCCCCGGCGGGGAATCGAACCCCGGTCTCCCGCGTGACAGGCGGGGATACTGACCACTATACTACCGAGGAATGTTGATAATACATTGCTTATTTCAAATCATAAGTAAATACATATTTGTTTCTTAATAATTTTGAATGAAGTGTAAAAAAAAATTATATACTCCCCGGTGGGGAATCGAACAAAAAAAATTATATCCTCCCCGGCGGGGAATCGAACCCCGGTCTCCCGCGTGACAGGCGGGGATACTGACCACTATACTACCGAGGAATGTTAATTATAGACTGTTTATTTCAAATCATAAGTATATAGTACAGTTGATTTAAATAGTAGTTGTAATATCTGTGCATTGAAAATAAAATTTACATTTAAATATACATTATATAACATTCTTTATTAAATTTATTAGAATTTCGTAATTGTATTTAGGAATCTATAGATTTTATGTGTTTCTGTACTATACATAATGTTTTTTTATAATTGATTTTTATTATTCAGTAAACTTTTGAATAAATTAAATTTGTTTATTACGTTGTTTGATAAGTCTTGTGGTTTTTTAAATCGTTTGTATACATATTTTATTTATATTGAATATCTATAACATTTTTAAATGACAGAGAGATTGAAATTTGAAGTTCTTAATTTAAATAAGATATAATTTATAAACGCACTATTTATAAGCGGAATGAAAAGGGCAAATTTATTACCCTTTTGGCGCTAGATTCAATAAAACTGGCAACGTAAACGTGTAGCCAAAATATAAATAAAATCTTTCGAATTGATTTTTGTATGATCTTTTAGTATATTCTGACAATTGAAAAAGTTTTGAAACAATTTTTTAAATAAAATTTTTCTATAAAAAAATTTAAAAAAATGTTTGCGATATCAACGTCTCCATGAATTTATTTTGGCACAACAATTACTTTCAGTACGTCAATAGGTATTGCTTTTTCAATCTAATATGCTAATAATATTAGATTTAGTGTCTCATAGTTAACTCATAGAAGCTCTATTACCTCATACAAGTGTTTTTATTTTATTCTTCGTTCTAAAAACACAACAAAACCATGCTTGTATTAAAAATGTGCCAACTTATATCATAATTTTACCTCTATATTATTTTAAAATTGGTTTTTTTGTGCCAATTAGGAAATTGTGTTGGCGGATCTTTGAAAAGAAAAAATTCACTCTTGAAATTAAAAAACAAAAAACTTTCACGCAATTTATAAATTAAAATATAATTTTTGTTTTGTTTTGATTTCGTCTCATTCTCAAGAAGTAATTATGTATAGTACCTACTATCTATATATTTAATATGTTTTTGTTTTGAATATATGTATTTCTAACTTGTTAGTATCTTATTTTGATAGAAATAATATAAATTACCATTAACTGTTAAAAAATAAACAAATTTAAAGAAAATTCTATTGTCTGCTGATTTTGTTTTTCAAGAATTATATATATATTTTTATATTATATTTATCTTAATGCAGTCCCAATTACCATTACTACCATAGAAAATTATATTACAAAACTTGTATAACAGGTAAAAACAATATTAAAATACCCACATTATTTTGATGTTACATTGAATTTTTTAAATATTTTAAAACAGTGGCGTTCCGATAATTTAACAAGGTGTATAAGAAGGCAATTTTTTAGTAATATAGTATTTTTGGTATTTAATTATAGTTTATACGACCGAACCATATATAAAAACATAAAATAAAAAAAATCTTTTTTCAATATATTTTTTTATTAAAGTAGTACTAGTCCCCTAAAATGTAGAAAATAAAAAATTGAAGGTAGATCTTGGGAATTTGTTAGTGTGTTAATATTAAAGTAAATTGCTAGTATAAGAAACAGTTCTTTTAATGTTTCAAAACTTTTAAGCTTAAAATGTTGAAAATTTTCATTAACGAAAAATTGATGGCAGATCTTTTGCATTTAAAAGTGTTTTAATATAAAAGTAAATTGCTGAAATGAAAGACAGTACTTCTTTTTATTAAAATTATTCCAGCAATTTACTTATATATTAAAACACTTTTAAATGAAAAAGATCTGCCATCAATTTTTGGTTAATGAAAATTTTCAACATTTTAAGCTTATGCTTCAAAGTATAAAGTAAACAAAAACAAATGACTGATAAATTTTTTTTGTTGCATTTTAAAAATTTGAAGATGAATAAGTTAGGGTTCAAATTCGCTTTATGGTGAATTTTTTTTTTTAATTTTAATCTAAATTTTTTTTTTATTTAAGTACCTACCTACTTGTATAAATTTTAAATTAATAAACCAAAAATGTACGGACTGTCATAAAAAAAAAACCCTAAAGATTTTTTATATGAAACTGATCGTCTACATAATTATTTGGTCTATGTTTTCATATTATTAAAGTGAAGTATTTGAGTTCTTAAAGTTACAAATTTTTAAAGAAACTTTACAAATAAATTAATTTTATTTGTAATTTTTTTTATTATTTCTGTTGAATTTAAAAAAAAACAACAAAATTTTTATATTTGAAGGAGGATCGAACTCAGACCTATTTACACCGTCAGCCACTTTGCTAACCACTGAACCATACAATTCTTATAAATTTATGGTCAGATTTCTAATATAAATGTATCACTAACTGACAGAATGAAAAGTAAAGCCATAGACACAGGCAAGTTCAATTAAAAGTATATAATAAATAAGCGCCCAAATTGATAATAAAAATTCAAAATGTTTTATAATAAAGTATAATTTAACTATCATTTAAAAAGAACTGCTTTCTTTGATTCTAGAAAATAAATCAGATGATGCAAAGAACTAATATATTTTTAAAAAAAAAATTAATTAAAAAAATTGGTTTTAAAATATAACAATTCATTTTTATTAAAAAATGAATAAGAACACCAATATGTTAATTAATGTTAATTAACAAAAACTTAAAAGATGCTAATTTTAAATCAAATATTTTGTAAATAGTTCAACATTTAGATTAACTTAACTTGAAGTTTAAATATGCATATTGATAATCTATATAGATAAACTTATAGATCTATTACTAAACTGCATTAGATTGGTGCTATACAAAACAAAGCGAATAACAGTTTTTTTTATTTATTTCATTTAAAAATCAACTCCCCGTCCCTGTTTTCAAAAGACTTATTCATTTATTTATGGATACCTAGTTTTTCTACAAGGATTAAATTTCTTTCCACAAGAGATTAAATTTTTTAAGAAAATGAAATCTTAATGTCAATAATAAATTTTAAAACAGTTATGAACTTTTAAATTTACCTTTGAGAATACCTTTTTATTTGCAACATTGACTTTAAGTGTTTTGTGAATTTAAAAAAAAAAAATTAACCAAAGAATATAAAATAAAACTTTGAAAATAAAAATTTTTTTAAAAATATTTTTTTGAAAATTTAGTAAGTAGAATTAATAATATTGAAAAATAAATAATTTTTAATTTTCTGCTAAAAATTTCTTAAAAATCCTAGGTTTTATATACCTGGTAATACTTTTTCATATAAATAAAAAAAAAAAACAATAATTAATATCATTCATTTAATTCAGTTCATGGACATAGAATAGTACAAAAATATAAAATAATATTTTTTAATTATCTATTCACAGTACTTGCATTATAAAATATTTTATATATAAGGTTTGAAAAAAAAAATATCCTCCCCGGCGGGGAATCGAACCCCGGTCTCCCGCGTGACAGGCGGGGATACTGACCACTATACTACCGAGGACATGTTTATATCATGTTTATTTTTACTTATAACATTACTTTTTAAATTCAGTTTGTATTTTATAAATAATTTTAACAAATCTACCATTGAAATTAAATAAATAGGAATGGAACAGTTACGAATTTAGAACTTTCTTTTGTCTTTAGAGTCAATAGCACTACAAACTATGATTGGACTTTAAATTAAAAAAATTTATCCTATATTATCAGAAATTTTTAAAAACTGACACAGTTTTAAATAGTCAACTTTCAGATAAAAAGTGGGTTACCCTACCCAAGTTACTTCTTTTATTTGAAAATATGTTTATTATTAAGCAAAGTCAAAATAAATTTTAAATTTATTGTTAAAGTTTAGTTATTCAAAGTTTTATTATAGAACTATTAAAATTTATAGAGAAAAATATAAAATTTTTAACCAAAGTTATGGTAATAAAAATTGCAATCCATAGAAAAATATGAAGGAGACTGTAATAAAGTTCAAATATTCATAACAAAATATTAAATAGAGTTTTTATTTTATTTGTTCTTTTTGCAAGGTTAAACTTTAGATCTTCAAACTCGACCTTGGAATAAAAAAAAATAACAATTAAGTTTTCTTTTTGTATACATGTCTAGGTATATGTATATATATATTCTTATGACCTTAGTTCATTGGATAGTAAAAACTTAATTCAAACTAAGATAAAACCCTTAGTAAAGGTACACTTGAACTTAAATTTTCAAGTAAAATTTAAAATATTTAATACTTCTTGAATTAAGTTCAGGCCATTACTCAGTTTCACATTAAACATCTGTTTAATAATCCATTTTTTATTATTCTAAGCATATACTATATTATTTATTATTATTATTTGATTGGATATTGATTGGAAAAGAATATATTCAACATTTCAAACAATATTTTTTATTTTATTTTCAAAACATTAATTTTCAAGCAAATTATTGATAGATCAGATAATTGACCTTAAAAGATTTATATACCCCACTCCCTATATAAATGTATAATATACTGTATAAAACTAATACTAAATGTTCATATATATTTTAATAAATAAAATATATCATATATTTTAGTCTATAAATATACTTATATATGCAATATAATTCTTTCAACAGTTTATTTATATTCTAAAAACAGAATGATTTGACTGCAGGAAGCAAAATTCTGAAGCTTTAATTACAAATTTATACATAGTTTTCAAGGTTATTTGCAATAAATTGTCCTTTCTAGGGGAATAAACCAGAAAATCTAATTTAAAACTACAAAAAAAACAAAAAGAAAATTTGTCAATATAATAATGGTATACTGAATGAGAATGTCCTTCCATTTAATTTGATATAAAAATATTATGGATTTATCTTATGTTAAGAATATCAGTTCGCTCCAAAAAAATCTTTAAAGTCTTTCTATAAATAAATTAATTTCAATATATAATTAATAGTTTTTGTATTATTTTTTTAGTTTAAAACATTCTATTACTGTACGTATAGTTTCGATTTAGGTATAGTTTTTAAGATGGGGTACGTTATGCTTCAATTTTTATTAAAAAAAAGTCAAAGAAATTTTTGCATCTTTAAATTTAAATAAATTTCCTGACTTTATATACTTTGATTCAATTTTAGATCAGAGAAAAAATCATGTCTGAGCCATTTCTGACCAGAGGTTGGAGTGATAGCTTTTCAATCGAAAAGTTTTGGATTCAAACCCTGGTCAGATCACATTTAAAAAAAAATTTATAATTGATATCGTAAAAGTTGATATATAATAGTTTATATGTAGTAGTTCATATCATAATATATAAAAAAAATTTAACTGCCTCACCTGAAAAGGTAAGCAGATTCACTCACTTATCTCATTGTATGCGGTATGAGACTTCACATAAATAAATAAATAAATAAATCATGCATGTTGATAAATTAAGTCGATTATAATATAAATTATTTTTATGAAAAAAAAATGAAAATATACTCTGCACACTAATGCAGATTAAGACTTAAGATGCAGATTAAAATATGCAGAGATTATACTCATATAAAAAATTTACAATTTTTAAATTTTAAGGGAATTATGGAATTCTCTCAGCTCTAAAGATTTTTATTAACGTTTATTTTTAACTTACACCTTAATAAATTGCCGCTACTTAACTGGTGTATTAACAGGTGTGGCATTGCAGAGCTGTTGCGTAGAAGTATTTAAGTGAAATGTATAAAATATTTGACATCGCGTTTAGCAGAATACCAATAACAAACGTTTAGTGTAATAGACTTCGTGACATTGTCATTGCCGTCGGTAAAATGTTTTTCATTTTCTATAGTACAATAATAAAATGAAAATTCTTTTTCAAATTCTGTTTAACACTTAATTTTAATTTTCAAAACGCTTTTTAAAAGATTAGAAATGAAATTTCAAATTACCCTGGAGTTTACATAGTATAATTCCGCTTTTAAATCATTTCTTAAAGCTAATGATGAATTATTATTTTCAAAATTTGTACCCATATATTCATTAATTTTGGTTTTTAATTTAATTAAATTTGTTTCAAAATGTATATTTTTTTTACAAATATATTATTATATGTTTTATATTAATTTTTCAATTATAATAATCACAAAATTAATTAATTAATATCACATAATAAAAATATTATCACATTTTTGGATATAATTTATATAATATCATTATCATAATTTTCATCATTATTAATAAACATAGTAATTAATTAAAAATATGTAATAATGTTATACAATTTATATATAATTTTATTTCGTAATTTAATTATTATTAATCATTAACTAATTGACTTAATTTATTGTTTAATTAACACATTTGCATTTACAAAAAAAATTACCAACTAATTTTTTTCAACTAATTTAAATAAAAGATTGTGATTATAAGTTAGTTGATTGTTTATATTAAATGAAAGTATACCGAAAACAAATACAGAGCCCTCTTATTTTCGAATTAGAAAATAAAAAAAAAAAAATCTAGAATATTTAATTAACTTATTAATACAACTGTAAGAAAATGATATGATACTAATTTTATTTAAAAATTTCTACTGAAATTTGTAAAAAAATAAGTTAAAATATGAGTCAATTTTAGTATATTTTATAGTAAAAAAATTTTAAATATAAATATGTTTGTAAGTTAATTTCTGTTCGTCCAACTATTTGTTTAAAACATTAAAATTTTTTGGCCATGTCTGTTATTTTTAAACAACTGGGAAGCGATTTGAACCTTAGGACCTAAATAAATTTCTTAGCAAATGGTGTTAAGTCTGATGATCTTATGTTCTATATGGTCTAATTCATTTCGACGCTGATGCAAGCTTCCAAAGTTCAAAAAAGCTCAATATTATAATGGTTTATAAATCAATCCATAATTCACCTTATTTTGGGAAATATTAGAACTGCTTACAGTTACAATTTTAGAATTTTAAATAATGCACGAGCTTTTAAGAATTATAATTTTAATTGATAATTTGAAAGAATCCGTTTTCGCTTCGATTTTCAAATTTATCTATACGTTTCCAACTTAACTGTAGAATGTTTTAAAAATTAATTAAGTTCCGGAAGCTCTAAATTTTCCATAATTTTCATACCGGAAAAATTGTAAAAAAATTTTAATTAAAACAATCAGATCGTCTAAAAATCTCTAATTTTACAAGATATTTTCAATTAAAATGTTTGCGTATAACAGTTTGTATAACAGATTTCAATTAACCCTTTTTGAAAATAACTCAAAACCTATTTTGATATTGTAAAAATGCATTTTTTTTTTATTATTACTTTTAATTTATTAGAAATTTTTTTTTTTATTATTTTCATTTGCTTGTATAGAAATCACGCAAATCATTTAATTGAAATTAATTGAAAAGAAATCTTTAGTATTAGATAAATAAATTTTTGAAATAAATTAGAAAAGAGATCTATGTATTCTCAACTACAATTACCGATTTATATATACAAGTATATGGTACCAAAGTAGACCAGGAAATGAATTGTTTTATAAAAATTTATTAAAGAAGAAGTAGAAGATTGAAAGTGAAATAAGATTAAAGTAGATATAAGTGTGATGAAATTGTAATACTTATCAAATGTTCCTATTAGTAAAGTTTATGGAAATAATATACATATATAATATTCAGATCATGAGATTCTTGAAGTGTGAAACGGAAACCCGTCTTATACAAAATAAATTAGGTAACATCTTAACCCCATATTATGGAACTTTTATTTGTAATATTTCATGAGTAGTAAGTTTGTGACGTAAAAGTAATCACATTTGATATCATATCTTGGTTTTCAATTTATTGAACTTTATTATCAAAATTTAATAAATTAAAAACCTTGATTTCAATCATTTAATTTTTTAAAGAAATTTACATTTTACGTATTTACAAAAAATTTGTGTAAAACAGAGATAATTATTGAATGTGACATTGAATCATATTTACTGTCAACAAAAGCAGATCTTTAAGTTTTATTAAATATTTAAATAAATAAATATCAATTAATATATTGTAAAATATTTTGATGTAAAAATTTTATAAATCAAAATAAAACAAGATTGTAATAAAAATTCTATAGATGGATGATACAATTAAATGGAGATGATTGATGTCAAATAAAAATAATAAATAAAATTTTTACAATTCAGATTGAGTAAATTGTACTTTTTTTGGAGAAATGTCGATATTATTGAGTTTAAGGGCATTTACCAGGTCATTTAGACCGGGCTTCAGTTTCTTTTAATCTTTGTATGCACTAAACCGTTGATTACTCAGCTGTAGCTATTGTACAAGATTATGAATAATTTTGAGTGACATCTATTATCTTATACAAGAGTTATATCTATTTTTATATAATCTTATTTTATATTACGATATAAACTATTACGATATAATTATATAATTTATTATTTATTTATTATTAATTTATCATATATTTTACGATATTGCAATTGCAAAAAAAATTCATCAAATAATTAATTATTTGATTATTAATAAGTTGTTCATGCAATAGGGCCGTGGTGTCTGAATATAAGATTTTTAGAGATTATAAAACTTGAGACTTTTAAATTAAGAAATACTTTTAAATTTCAAGTGTATCCTAAAGACTTAAATATTTAATAAACCTTAGCAAGTAAAATCATATCTAATAATATTTATTATAATATCCTTTATCATAACAAAGTTATCGAACCGAAGAGCCTTAAATTAAAACTAAAAAACTTTGTCATAAAAAATTCATCATCATTAGTTTTGGTCATTACCCAGGAAACACACGAAGTAAGGGTTAAACTTATATTACTACAGTTATTATTTTCATTTTTAATCCACAGCATTATGAAACCCCGTCTTAAAAGGTCTGCCAAAAGATTTGCCATTAAAGACTAGTCATCATTAGTTTTGGGCATTACTCAGTAAACTTGCGAAAAAAAGGGTTAACCTTGAATTAATTGTTATTAATTATTTATAATATTAAGTTATAAATTTGATTAATTTAAATTAGATATAATCAGGAATCACATAAAATATTAAGATTACGTTAGTAGAATAATATTTAAATGGAATACGATTACTTTTTACTCCTCAATATGAGAGACTCTTATCTATTTTTATATAATCTTATTTTATATTACGATATAAACTATTACGATATAATTATATAATTTATTATTTATTTATTATTAATTTATCATATATTTTACGATATTGCAATTGCAAAAAAAATTCATCAAATAATTAATTATTTGATTATTAATAAGTTGTTCATGCAATAGGGCCGTGGTGTCTGAATATAAGATTTTTAGAGATTATAAAACTTGAGACTTTTAAATTAAGAAATACTTTTAAATTTCAAGTGTATCCTAAAGACTTAAATATTTAATAAACCTTAGCAAGTAAAATCATATCTAATAATATTTATTATAATATCCTTTATCATAACAAAGTTATCGAACCGAAGAGCCTTAAATTAAAAAACACTGTACATTTTATATACAACCTCGTTCATGTATAAAGCTTATATACGAACCCACATTTTTTGTTATTATGCAAGGTTAAAGTCACCCATACACTATAAAAAAATATTATAGGTGTTTGTTTATTAAATCTCATTATCATTTTAAAAAAATGCTGACATTTAACCCATGTTTTTTTTTTGGCTACTGTAGGTTGATTAATAATCTTGTTATTGTATTTGTAAGAAATTCGCATGGTATTTATAACATAATTTGGTTTTTTGTTATTCTTAAATGAATTTCATTAAATCAAATCTAATCTAAAATATTTATTTATGATATCCTTTTTATTTTTTTTGTTTTTTTTTCTATGTTTTTGTTTTTGCTTTTTTTTGTAAAGGATTATTTTTTATACCTTTTTCCTTTTTGCTATTTGTTTTTTTATTATGGACTATTTTCACCCAATGTTTTTTTAATTTTATTTTAGAGTTGCCAATAGTCATAAAAAGTTTAAAAAAGAGCTATTTATTTAAAATATTTTATATCCATTTAAATATATTTTATAATAAAATCAGACAATCCAACACTCCATTTATTAATAATTAAGAAACCCGCCTTAAAAGGTGTCTGAAAACTTTGTCATAAAAAATTCATCATCATTAGTTTTGGTCATTACCCAGGAAACACACGAAGTAAGGGTTAAACTTATATTACTACAGTTATTATTTTCATTTTTAATCCACAGCATTATGAAACCCCGTCTTAAAAGGTCTGCCAAAAGATTTGCCATTAAAGACTAGTCATCATTAGTTTTGGGCATTACTCAGTAAACTTGCGAAAAAAAGGGTTAACCTTGAATTAATTGTTATTAATTATTTATAATATTAAGTTATAAATTTGATTAATTTAAATTAGATATAATCAGGAATCACATAAAATATTAAGATTACGTTAGTAGAATAATATTTAAATGGAATACGATTACTTTTTACTCCTCAATATGAGAGACTCTTAAATTAAGTACATCGTTTGCTGAACTGAGGAATCCAGGAGTTACTCGATAGCCTGATAATTCCAAAAAAAAATTGAGGTTAAAAGAAGAACCGATCAGCCCGAAGTAGCTGTTAGCCCCAAGTAACTCTTAGCCCGAAGTAACTCTTAGCCCAAAAGTGACTTAAATAGTTTAACATATAAGTAGCATGCATTGAATATTTTTTTTGAATAAAAACTTTAAAATCAAATTGTCGAACGGTTGGCAACCATGACTCTTAATAGTATTTGTGATAATTTATTAATATATTGTGATCAAATAGAATCTATTTTTAATGTTTCTCATAAATCCAGTTTTTATTTTTTGTTAACTTTCATTTTTTTTTTCAGTATTATATTTAGTTGTATTTATTTATTCAATTCTATTTTTAAAAAATAAAAAAAAAGTAAAGAAAAAAAGAGACAAAGAAGAGGGAGTTATAAAAATCATTTAGCTCTAATTTATTATTAAAAACAAACCAAATGTTTCGTCCCTAATTTCCTAGAAGACAAAAAAATTGTTTTCATTCTTAATTTAAAATTGTAATGACTACTGTTTTCAAAAATTTAATATTATATTGACTATTTTTAGGATGAACATATAGGTACATTAATAAAAACTTTTTATTTGAATTGTCAAAGACTACCGAAGAATTTTTTATTTACAAAAAAAAACGTGTTTATCATATTGGTGTCATTGATTTTATTTATTTCTATATATAAAACTATATACATAATATATATAACTATTTAGACTATCTATTAACAGAGAATTACTATTGTACATTTTTACTACTTATATATACATTTTACTAAGTTTATTTTCACCTCATTTATGACTTGATTATATTTATATTTGTGTGTACAGGGTGTTTCAAAAAAGGTAAGAAAGTCAAATGAAAGGTTAGAATCAGAAAAACAGTTAGAATTAAATAGAAATTGAAAATTAAAACAAACATGAGTATTTATTATAACTACGCTGGCCATTCATATTAATAAAAATATGATCTAGTAATTATCATTATTTTGACTGTCAAACTAAAGAAAATACGCATATTACCCCTAACTATAATAGACATATGATGTCATATGAACTTTCGATAAGTATTGAATATGGTTACTATGATCTACAAAATCATAATCCTAACTGTAATACTCATTCCCAATCATACGCATAAAATGTCAAACAAAAACATTTAATTATTAAAAATTTATATATTTTCCTTGTTATTTTTGATTTTGAAATTTTTTAAATCTTTTTAATCTTAGTTTAAGTTATTTTTAGTTTCTTTTCAATTTAGTTTGCTTGTTTGTATGAAATCATAAGATATGTACGCTTCGTTTCGTATGCCTATGACTTGACGAATGATTTCTTAATGACAACGAATTATGGTTATGACAATTATAGTTAGTTATATGAAAAATCATACAATCGTACAAAATCATATGGATCATATGACATAATATGACTATTATAGTTAGGGGTATTATGACTTTACGACATTTGCATATATATCATATGTTATGAATCGTAGGATATTTCAACCTTTGAACCAAATTTAAAATTTTATTCACAAATGTTAAAAAAAAGGGTTCTTTAATACGAAACTATTTACTTGTTTTCATATTTCCAATCCTTTTCTATAAAATCTCTAATCCAACAATTAGGTCACTCTGTATAAATAACCCTATAAATACGAATATTTTTTATATGAAATGGTTTCTATCTATAACAAGTATGGCCTTAATTACAATTTTAAATATTATGTCCTGAAAATAAGACATAAGTTCAATTTAAAAAAAAAAAAAACTTTATGATTACCCTTTAATGTGGTCTGTAACCAAATTTCATTCATTAAAGTATCATTAATTCAACTATCAATATATATAAGATGTACATGACATTACAATTAAAAATAACTTCTTGTTTTATTATTTTAATGTTTAATACTAAAACAATTAACATTTAATACAAGTACTTATATTTAATGATAATTTTTATTGAATTATAAGTGTTTTTGTTTTTGGAAAAATTTTGAAAATGATTATTACACTTTTTGAAAATTTTTTTTTTAAATATAATGATAATGGTAAAAGTTTAATTAGTTTAATAACATCATTTTTATTTTACTAAGAATTGAAGGGATTTACTTTTAAATATTTATTTAATTGTCAGGAGAAGTCTGAGAGGTCTGGTGGTCATCTAATTTTGTGTTAATTTTGTAATTGAACTCTGTTAAGTGTTACAAGGATAAGATTCTAAATATTTAATGAATTATTAGAAATTTATCACAAAACTTATTGAACTCGTTTTATTATTATATTATTTGTAATATATAAAAACTTTTAAGAACTTTTTAAATTGATTTAAAAAATTATATTGCATCATGATTGCATCTAATTCAATTTAAAAATTGTTTTACTATTGATAAGTTTATTTCATTAACTTTTTTATGTATAATAATCCAAGATGATAATCGAGTTCGTCTGCCTTTCGTTTCTAGGTGTGACTTGAAAAAAAAAAATGTGTTTAAAATAAGTTCGATAAAAAATTTAAAAAAAATTACTAGGATATAGGACTTATATTGATAATCACATAGATATTTACTGTTAAAGATCATAGAAATAATCGCAATAAATCATGGTGTCATGGTAACAAAATATTGTCGAGTATACAAAAGTAGAATCGAGTTCTAGCACTGAAGAAATTTTTATGTCGTAGACGAAATACTTGTATTTGTAAAAATAAATGATTTTAGTGAAATCTAAAGGAAACTACTTTTATTTCTTTAAAAAGTAAGATAGGAGTCAATATTCCATTCACTACTGTAAACCAGATTCATGTTTAATTAAAGTATCTAAAAATTTGAAACTGAAATCGAAAGCCAAATTCAAATCAAATAGAAGATTGAAAATGTCTTCCGAAAAATTGATCTATAAGAAATAGAGAATAAAAAGAAGATTTGACGTGGTAATGACCCATGCGGAATCGCTCTTTATAAATTTACAATTTTGGAAAAGCAACAGGAGCTTCGTTTTTTTTTCCAAGTTATAACTATACTTCCTACACCAACGCAACAAACCCTCCGCCTCTTTTACAAATTATAACTGTACTTCTTACATCAATGCAACAGATTCCTACACCAATGCAACAAACCCTCCGCCTCTTTTTCAAATTATAACTGTACTCCCTAGATCAATGCAACGCTTCTTTTACGAAATATAACTGTACTTCCTACATTAATGCAACAGATTCTTTGCCTTTTTTACAAATTATAACTGTACTTCCTGCGTGTTATAACAAATGTAAATGTCAAAAATAAATATTAATACATTATTATATATTATTCTTTTATAAACACGTTCATTCCCAAATGTAAAATCATCATAACCTGAAGATTTAATATTTTTTTTTATATCATAGAGTTTCAACTTTCGTAATAAAATAAATACTGAAAATATTACATAAAAATATAACGATATATATTAAAAGTAAAAGAGATTCTTTTGTATGAAATATTAAAAAAAAAATAAAAAAAAAAAATTACACAATAATAAACAAGTGATTGATTATCTCATTTTATCTCATATTTTTTTTTTATTTACTTTGTTATATGCATAATGTTGGACTTATTTACTGGATTACGTACTGTCTATACATCACTCAAACTCTGACCCTTTTTCTGTTTTTTTGCATTGCTCTGAATATTTGCTGGTATTCAATTCTGAATTAAATCTTAATATTCATGTAAAAATGTATGTTGACACATTAAGTAATTGAATTTTATCATTTTGCCAGTATATTTTATTTTATACAAGGACAAGTTCAAGTTCTAATATTTATAAAGATAAGGGTAGATTTATTAATATATATATATATACATTAGAGTTACATAAAAGATTGGTCATCATGATACGAAATGGAAAAAAAGGATGTACATACATATATATATTAATGTAAAGTAGAACATAACGAAATATATAGAGAAACCATAGAAAGGGGAAAGTAAATTAAAATGATTTTAAAAATGATTTTAAATTAAATGTTGAAATTTGGAATTTCAATGAAAGAAAAAACGTTTTTATTTTAAATTTAAAGGGTTTTGTAATAGAAACGATTTATTTCATTTTGAAAATGAAAGATTAATATTTTTTTTTTTAAATTTGGAATGGATTTGGTATTTTAAGGGAATTAATAATGAAATACTGATGTTTCAAATATACAAAGAGCTGCTTTGAAAGACTTAGTAGTAAATTATGTATTTTATATTGATAAGAAGGTTAAGCATTTAGAAGACGGACATTTGTCCGGGAAATGATATACGAAAATAAAATAAAATAAAAACAAATAAAAAAAAAAAAAATATTTTTTTCAATACCTATATACTTTTATTAAAATAGTACTAGCCCCCTAAAATGTAAAAAATAAAAAATTGAAGAAAGATCTTGGGACTTTGTTACTTTTGTAATATAAAAGTAAATTGTTGGTATAAGAAACAGTTCTTTTAGTGTTTGAAATTTTTTGAGCTTAAAATATTGAAAATTTTCGTTAACCACCAATTGATGGTAGATCTTTTGTATTTAAAAGTGTTTTAATATTAAAGGATGAAAGAAAAGTAGTTTTATATGAAACTGATCGTCTATATAATTATTTGGTCTATGGTTTTATATTATTAAAGTGAAGTATTTTAGTTGTTAAAGTTACAAATTTTTAAAGAAACTATATCCAAATAAATTAATTTTATTTGTAATTTTTCTTATTATTTCTGTTGAATTTAAAAAAAACAAAATAAAATTTCACCTTTTAAAGAGGATCGAACTCACATCAATTTACACCAGAAGCCACTTCGCTAATCACTGAACCATACAATTCTTATAAATTTATGGTCAGATTTCTAATATAAATATATCACTAACTAACAGAATGAAAAATAAACCCATAGACACATGCAAGTTCATATAAAAGTATATAAAAAAAAAAAATTCCAAATAAATGTACAAAATCCAGACTAATCAGGTCTTTAATAAATTTGTTTAGTTGTGAGTTTTAATCATAAGGACCAACGATTTTAATTAAATTTTAAAATCATAGAGAATTTGAATTGCAAGGGCTCGAAATTATGAAGACCAAATACTGAAAACATTATTATGGACTGTTTTGAAAGAACATATTTTGAAATCCTACTGCTGATTTCCATATCCAATTTTCGAAACTCAAACCTTATACTGAGTTCCTGTACTTTGATTACCCTCTTAAACTCTATTAAAGTAAATCCTGTAAGTAAATTTCCATCTTATTCTTAATTAAAATTTTTCCATAAGTTTTAAAGTCTAATTATTTGTGACTCTTTCGTGATTCTCTCTGAATAACTTAAAAATGAATATGGTAAGATGTAAAAGTCAATGCTAAGTATGATTAAAAAGTCTTAAAATATTCAATTTGATTTTTTAACAATTTTGTAGCTATTCTAAAATTTTTTATGCATAAATTATACTAAAAAATATTTTCTTCCATAAAAATTTAAGTTCAATGAAAATTCTCTTATATTTTTTATTATAATTTTTCAATGTCAATACTGTATTGGGTTTTTTTCATTCATATTTCCACCCAATCGTGGAAAAGGAAGGAAAATAATTTTATATAAAAAAAAACAAAATAAAATTACAAATTTTTATGCCTCAACTTTTTGCCTTTTTTTCCCTCAATAATTTCCACGTGAAAGGAAGAAATTAATTTTCAATAATAATGTGAAATATAAATATGTATAATGGAGAAATATGCTTTTATAATAAGCATGAGGGTCATTTTTAATGTATAAATATTTTGTACGTATATATATAATGTATATATATATATAAACATATTACTATTTAATTTCCTGTTTATCTTTACTTTTTCGTTTGATTGTTAAATTTTACGTTTATATTAAATTTTCAAGTATTTTTTTTCAAAATTAAATCTTTAAAGTATCTATTGTATTAATTTTCAAAATTTATTAGAGATTTTGAATTTTTTAATAAATATATTTTTTTTTGAAAATTACATAAATGTGAAATTTTAAAATTTTAGTCAAGGTAAACTAGTCATAGAAACAACAAGTGATTAATTTTAATTAAATAAAATTAGATATCTTAAGTATTGCTGATAAAAAATTTATAAAAAATCTCAACTTATAACACTTAAAGTTAAATGAAACAATTTAAATTAATTTTTTTGCGTTTATTTTAAGTAATACAATTATTTTTAATTTAAATTCCCAATAATTAAATAAATTTTTATCTTTTAACTTCTAAAGTGATATAATTAATTTCTTAAAAACGCTTTGATTTCATTTGATTTCTTGAGAAGAGGAATAGTTTGAGGGCTTCTAAAGTTTTCTTTTGGAAATTTCCATTTTACATAAATTTTAAATTCAAATTTCAAAATATAATAAAAATATTATATTACATTTAATTAATTTTGATTTTATAAAGAAATATATAAATGTTATATTTAATTAATTTTGATTTATATTCAACAGAAGTCGAATCTTTAGATCTTCAGAACAGTGCTAGTGATATTTCAAAAACTTTCTTCTACATAATTAATTTTCTAAAGATTTTAATTAATATTTTAAATCGAATTTTGTGATATTTGTAGGGGAAGATCGTACATTTATTTTTTTTTTTTTTAATTTTTAACATTTATTAAATTATTTCCATTCATCAAATTAATTTAAATGGTCATAATTTGTTTTTAATTTCTATACTAAATGGTTGGCTTTATTATAATAAATTGGTATTGTTTTTAAATTGCCTTAAAATATAGTATTTAATATAAATAAAAAATAAGTAAAATAATTTCTACCCTATTTACATACTTTATACATATTTATCTCATTAATTTATTTTTTAAAAGCCCTTCAAAATGAATTTTCTTAAATAAACCCTTTTGAGTACTTTTTTTATGATTACAAATTATATTCAAAATCCGGAAATTCCCAATTAACTACAAGTACAATATAAAAAAATTTTTTTTTATAATTTAATACCAACAAAATAAAATATAAATGTTATTGACTGTGTAAGATAACCTTTCACCTATTAAATTTTAGGTGAATAATTTTCAGGTTATTTTTTTTACCCTAGATTATCAGGGTAAATCTATTATTTCTCATTATTTAATAATTCTCACCTAGTTTTCCACTTACTTTTCATAATTCAAGTATAATTTTATTTATTTTTATTATTTTTATTTTATTCACGCATCACCACCACCACTTAAAAAAAAAAAAAAGAAAACAGCAAACCAACACAAAAAAACCCATGAAACACCAGAAAAATCCAAAGAAAAAAATCCTTTATAAAAATAACGGCATAAAAAAAGTAACCGAAATTTACCGGATATAAGAAAACTGTTGACTTCAGATATGAAAGCAAAAAAATAACACACAAAATGAAACACTGGAGCCTAATAGTGAGCGTATTTAAAGTATAATACTACATCCTTTATTATTCTTATTAATATAATATCTACATATACATGAATACAATATATATATATTTAATATAAATAAAATTTTGTACATACCTACGTAAACATTCAAGGACGAATCCTTGTTATTTGTTTTTATTGTTTTTTTTGTTATTTCTGATTGTTGTTATTGTATTTATTAAAAAAAGTTTTCTGAACTTGTATGAATACTTTCATTTTCAAAGCATGAACTTCAGTTTAAATTCAGTTAAAAGCTTTTGAATATTTTAAAAGTGAATGGAATGCGAAATTAAAATACCTATGAAAAAAAGCTTTAATACAATAGGATTACTTACTACCATAACTATAGTTATAAAATAATATAATATATAGTATATATATAATTTGTTTAACCGGCTTTTGGGTTTTTTTTTTTATTAAAACTTAAGAAATATGTAATTTCTATTAAAAGAAGAACAGTTGAAATTTTTAACAGAATTTGTGTAATTAGTAAAAGAACTTAAAATTGCAAAGAATATTCAAGGTTAAAAGTTATAAGAACTTTATCACCATATTCTATTTTGTGTTGTGTTGTGTTGTGCTTTTTTTTTGTATTCCTTAATTACTATTCTTCTTTCTGTTTCAATTTTCTTAATGTAATTGCGGTAAAATTAGAGTGACCATATAATCTATTGTAAAATATTGTGTGCTTAGAAAAACTAGAGGTATTTTTGAAGATAATTTTAACTTTAACTAAATTGTTTGATTGTGATTGATTTGTATTACAAGCGTGTTTATAGTATTGAAGTTATTACTAACGTTTTAAGATCCAAACTGCAAAAACTTTAGGGCGATATATAGAAAATTTGATTGAAAGCTTGTACAAGTTCTTTTAAATTAAAAGGTTTGTTCACTAAATTTCATTCTCTCTTTTTTTAAATCCGGTTATTTCTAAATATTCTATTCTCACAATCCCTAATAAAAATGGAGCAAAAGAATTGAAAAGCTAAATAAATATAACTATCTAGTGAATATAACTAGATGTGTTAAAGATATAGAGCCGCAGTCTGACCCATTTAATTTATTCATTTCAAATCAAATTTTTGAATGTTGAAAGTGAAGTGCAGTTTTAGTTGGTAAAGGGGGGGAGGGGACATTTTATTTTTTTATTATTAGAATTGATCTTAATCCTAGAGATTAAAGTAATTTATAAAGAATATAAAGTAATTTATAAGAAGTTGAAAGTAAATAAAGTGACCATATTATTAAATTCATCTTTTAATAAAATGGCCACCTGATTTTATCAACAATATAATTTTTAAAAGAAATAATTTACGAAAGCATACTCTAAACCTCCTACAATAATTATAGTTAAATGTTGTTAAAGAATTTTGATAAAGAAGAAAAGAGTCCTTTAAAGGACGCGTAAGGAGAAATTACACATAAAATATAAAGAAAAAATTTTAAAATAAAATAAAGATAGCAGCATTATAAAAATATATCTTCTCTAATGATATTATATAGAGTGGAGATACAGTACATGGTATATTTTTGCTTTCCATATATATACACATATATACATATCTATGTCCTAATTCCTATTAAGAATTTTCAATATTTTTTTTAATAGTTGCTGCTGTTAGAACAATTTTTTCTTTTAAGAATATTACTGATTTATAATATATATAAAAATTTTCATTTAGATTTTATATTAAATGTAATAAAGTTTTTCTACTAAATAAAAAGAGGAAAATGTTTTCCTTTTTAAATATAAGATGAAAAAAAAAAAATAATCATAAAATGACGGAATGGAGGATTATAATCTTAAAAGATTCATAAAGAAGTTTTAATATAAGTATTAGTGAATGAGTGCTTGATACAGACAATTTATAGTGAAGAATTTTTGAAATTTTATTATTTATTTTTTTAATTCTTATTTTTGGTATTTAAGAAAAATAATAAGTAAAATGTTAAGTCTCAAGTTTATTCGTAGTGGATTTATAAAAGAATAAGTGGAAAATTAAAGGGGATTGTTATAAATGTTTGTATGTTTATTTTTTAATTTTAGAATGAAAATATATATGGTATTTATTTTATGTGGAAATGATATTGTTTAAAATATTTTTCTTTATTTTTAACTTTAATACAAAATATTGGGTTCTAGGAAACATAATAATGTCTGGGAATTCAGAAAATTTCAAAAGTAACGATTATTTTAATATTGATCCTGATTACAAAATTCAAAAATTTAACTATGATATCGATTCTTTTTTATTTTTTTATTTATTCATTTAATTTCTCTAAAAGAGCATTGGGGCTCTTACAGAGGGCTCGTACAGAGCTCCTATAGGTTTTCTTATAATTTTATTATTTTATTTAATTTAATTTAAGTGCAATTTATACAAATTTTTACAATATTTTTTAAATGGATGATAATTTAAGGTCTTAATGTTATTTGGTATACTGTTATATTCAGTGCTATTAAATATTGGCTCCATGCATTGCAGATTGTGGCTGGCAACTCTCTCAATGTGTTGTTTGTATTCATGTTATAAATGTGAAGTGTTTGTGTATAGCGAATTAGGTCTTCAATCTTAAGGATTTCATATTCTTTATGCATTGAATTTGTTGAAGTACGAATTGGCAGGTTGAAGAGATTTTTTAAAGTCCTATTTTGAATTTTATTATAAACTTTACAAGCCCAATTCTTAGGCAATTAGGCTTATTGAGATGTAACTTTAAATGGGAATTCTAAATTTTTTAAAGTCTGCGCCTGTTAATTTATAAATCAAAATAAAACTATTAAATCTGAATTCTATATTTAAACTTGTTGTAGTTTGTATTTTACTTATTCCAAAACTATCAAATTTTTCGATTTTGCAAATTTTTTAATTGCGAGTTTTAAAACTTAAATAAAGCGTTAAACTCTTAGATTAAAAATCTTTTATTTAAAATGTAAAATAATGCGCCAGTTAAATGAATATAAGATTTATTAGGTGTTTTTAATAACTTTTCAAAGTAATTTAAAACTAAATAGAAAAATTTTATTCATTATTTAATTGATTCATTAATTAATTTTTTAACTTAGAACTTTTTTTATAATTTATATATAGAAGACTTCAAATCTTTCAACAACTTTATAGTGTTTTATGTCAAAAAAAAACTAAAACTTTTTCAATTAAATTGAAACATTTCATCTATTCTATACATATTTCAATTCTAAGGCAATTATTTAATTAATTTTCTAAAAAAATTTTTATTTAAAAAAAATATTAAAATTAAACAGAGAAAGACGTTCAGTCAACAAAAACCACGCAAATTATTATCAAGGTTATTTACAAACTTATCATGAAATATTAAATTTAGTTTTTAATTCACATTTGACGTTTTCGTTTCTAAAACCCAATTGTTAAGAATTGCGTGCTTTAATAAATGTCATAATTAATCGCTTTTCATTTAGAAAATGAAAAATTATTAAAAAAAATTGATAATAAATAATAAAAATTTTGTTTTTTATTACAAAAATTTAATAAAAAAGTATACAAAGTTTTATCACTAAAAACATTGTGTAAAAAACAAATCAAATTAAATTTAAAATGGAAGTCTTTAAAATATTGGGTATAAAAATGTAAATTCGGATATAATCATAAAAGATACAAGACCACCTGAGAAAATACACACATATAAAAAGGAACCATTGTAAAATTATCTTCCGTGATAAATTAATTTAAAATGGGGAAAACCTTTTAAATTGGTAAGGACTTTTAAGTGAAAGACACGTGTTCACGAAAAACTTTCACAGGACAAATAAAAGAAAATTTAAATTGAAGAAGAGTGAGGAGTGATCACTTAGAATGAGAGGGTATTCGCAAATTTAATATAAAAACTATAGCATATCATAAAAAGTATTAAACTAAAAAAAAATGTCATGCTATATTTTTTTATATCCACGATAGATTACATCAGTGTAAGACAGAATATGGTTAGGACAAGATTAATTATAATTTTTGTTTTTTAATTGATAAACAACGAATAAATTAAATTTTTTATTAAAAATCATTATTAGTTACCTACACCTTTTGTATAAATTATAAGTTATTACAAGAAGACCTTTTTTATTTAAATTAGACATCCAAAAAAAAAAGGTCATATAGAATTGGGGGTGTAAAAATAAATTTTTTTTTTGTTTTTTGAATCACTGAATTCTTTTCTAATTAATAAAAATATTTCTTTATTAAAAAAATTATTAAAAAAATTTTTATAATCATTAATTTTAATATTTTTTGGACCTTTGATTTAATAAGAAAAAGGTTTTCCTGTCATATTTAATTTTTTACTTTGTATAAAAATTCTGTTTAATTTTCTTAAATGTTTGCAACTTAATTTCTTAAATCTAAGTGTGAGATCTTTGTTTTCAATTTTTTTATTTCCAGATTGGGTCCTGATTGTATGATGAACGATTGTGGGATTTTAGAAGGACATTTATTAAATATATCAAAATAAAAAATATTAAGACATATCTTTAAGGCAAGCATATAAGCCATATCTAGGATTTTGATGACCTTGGTTTATATTTAAAGTATTTGTTGATCTGGGCCGAACATTTATCTGTCCACAATCACTTTCAATCAAAACTTGATTTCTATCAAAATAATAATTATCAAATAAATAATTTAAAAAATTTGTGATTAGAGGTTGGTGCAATGAGACCTAATCATCAAACTCATCAACTCAATTTTTATTTAAAATATGAAACCGAATTTTTTTTGAAATATGAAACCCAATTCTAAGGAATTTTTCTATTTCATATACTTTTACTAGTTATATTTCATATATATTTACTAGTTTTAGTTATAAGTAAAATCCCCCTTAAAAAATCAATAATAATAAAAATTAAAATTTATGATCTAATAAATATTTTAAATCATTTTTTATACAGTTTAATATTATAAAACCACTTCAAACAATTTAATAACTAAATAACATTAACAAAAAATAAAATTAAAAACAATTTAATTGAAACAAACGAATTAATAGTTATAAAAAGATATGATAGAGAGGGACAAGTCATAACACCCTATTATACTATATTTCAAAATAAAAGAATCAATTACTCAGTTAGCTTAAGAACTTTGTTAATTTTATTACATAATTTGTATTCATAAAAGTGTATATAATTTTCAATTTGAAAACGTATGACCCAAGGTGGATATAAAAAAAAGTTAAGATTTTAATGTCTCATTATATTTTGTTTTTCTAAAAAGAAAACAAAAAGTTTTCCTTTAAATACTTCAATTACAATAATAATCAAAATTAAAGCAAAAACACAAAAACAAACAATTAATTAACAATTATAATTATGTTTGTTTACCTTATAAAAATAAATTTTTTTATTACAAAAGATTATTATTCTTTGTTTTTGCGAAAAATTCTTATTCTTGTTTTAGAATTTATTTAAAAGGTTTCTTATGAAACTAAATTTAATAATCATTGTCATAAGATTCACTTTATTTTTCATTATTTGTTTATATTTTTATTATTTAGCTTAATTTTACCCAAAATTATAAATTTCAAATCATCAATTGCTTTAAATAACGAAAAATTGCATACTTTCAGGAGTCATAATTAAAAAAATTAATAAAATGTTTTATAGTTGTATTAAAAAAACGTTTTATAGTTATAGTTCTATATTTTTTATTAAAAAAATGTAAATATTTTATTTAAAGTGAGGCCTCTGTTGTAGGGCGCAAGTACAATGCTTATTAATCGAAGGATCGGGAGTTTGATTACACAGAAAAAAATCACCTTTGTGATAAATATATATAAAGTGAAATATGTATTGTATGATATAAAATAAATAATATTACTTATAAATTAATAGAAAGTATTGGAAATGGGATTCACAAAAAGTTTAGGATTAGGACATCCCCCTTCCCCACAGCAAAAACAACAACAATATATCCAGAACCGATATTTCAAAATTGCAGTACAATTTTCATATAAATAAGCTTATTAATTAATATTAATTATTAAAATTGCTAACAGGGCTTAAAAACTATTTTAAATAATTTTAGTCAAGAACTTGGGCCCTATTGCATCAATCACTTATATCTTATCAAGATTCTATTAATATAAAATTAATATAAAATCTGGTTTTGATACGACAAAAACTTATCCATGATTAGTAATAAGTGGCTGGTACAATAGGGTCCTGGATTTCATTTATAATAATTTTTTCGAATTTGTGCTAAGTTTATACTTAATAGTATACATCTATATATATTCAAAATTGTACGTTGCTTGTTACACATGTAGAAAATAAATAAAAAAAGAAATATGAAATTATATAAATAACCATCCCTCGTTAAAAAGTTAAGGAAAAAGTTTAAAAAAAACAATAAACAAATGAAAACTTTCCACTTATTTTTTTTTGTGATAAGTAAAAGTATTTTACAAAAGTTTTTAAACAAATAAAAATCTATACTACAGATACTACATTAGTGTCTTAAAATTTAAAAAAACATAAAAATTCAATTTAAAAATTATATTTTTTTATTTTTAAAAATATATGACAGGGATTTTCGGGAATATTAAGTTCATTTTTGGTTTTATAGCATATAAAAGGCAAGGGCAGAAAAAAAAATTTAATATTTTAAAAACGTATTTGAGTTTCTCATAAAATTTTATGTTTAAACATTTGTATATTTAATTTTATTGTAGGTTCAAAATACATAAAAGTTCGACCCACTTATATGTAAATATTCTGTTTACATAAAGGTAGGCCGAATACAAAATTTATAATCTAATAATGGAAAAAATTAAAATAAATAATGTACAAAAGTTGAAATTAAATTAATTATAAGAAACTAATTACCAAAAAAAATTGATAGAAGGGGCCAATTCATAACACCCAACCCTCACTATATCATGTTTCAAATCAAAGAATCAATTAATATGTTAACTCAAAAACTTTGTTAATTTTATTACTTAATTTGTATTCATTTTTAATTTTAAAATGTATATTTAATTTAATTGTGGGCTCAAATACTGAGGA
Source organism: Dolichopus griseipennis (assembly GCA_963082915.1). NCBI lineage: Eukaryota > Metazoa > Arthropoda > Insecta > Diptera > Dolichopodidae > Dolichopus > Dolichopus griseipennis. The sequence goes on from OY720442.1 coordinate 10,464,398, forward strand.
GTGGAATCCACATTTATGTAAATATACTATTAAAAATTTTTATAAAATTGAAAACATAAATGTATATTTAGTTTAAAATTAAAATTTAAAATTATAATCAATTATAACACACAAATTTGGTTAATCGAGTTCTAGCACTGAGGAAGTCTGCATGTCGTACACGAAATACTGGAATTTGTAAAATATAAATAATTTTAGTGAAATTAAACTACTCGTTTTTTATTTATTTAAAAAAAAATGGTGAATGTTAAACTTATTAAAAAGTGAGCTGAAATTTTTTAAGATTTATTGGAAATGTAAAATAAACAGAAACTCAGATAAAAGTGTATAATTTTAGTATAATTATTAATTAAAAAACAATTTGAAAATTAAATTATTCTATAAAATTCAGAAGTTTTTTATAATTAGTTTTCTACTGCATCAATTTTCACGTGAAATTTATGAAATCTTCAGAATACAATTGATTCATAAAGTTTTTTGATATTCTAGTAGAAAATTAAATAAAAAATATAATTAAACCAATTAAGATCTCAATTTAGTCATTCACAGGTGATCTCTATTTTTTTAACTTACAGAAACGAAGAGATGTACCTAAATTCGTGAACTCTTAATTTTAATATTTTATTTAGCTTGGTATTTAATATAATGCACTTCCTCGAAGTTTGCAATAATTATGGAGTCTTTGATTTAAAAAATTGTAATATCTTGTAATACCCTACCAAAGAGAATATATAACATAAAATCAATATTTGATCTTGATTTATTTAATTCTTTGTGAGTATAGGACTTCTACAAAACTTTTCCATTTAATTCGGTTTTTGGCTTGTTATTTAATTTCAGTTCAAATCTTGCAGTTATCTTCCATGTTGTAAAAATTAGATACTCATATGTTTTCAATTTCTAAAAATTAAAAACATAAAATTTAAGATGAGTAGAAGGAGTAGAGGTTAGATTTCTGCAGACCATAAAAAAAGTCACCCAATTTCAGGATTTACTGTTATTTCTCTCAATAACTGTTATCCCACTTGGCACTTCGACATCTTTGTGAATTTATTTTAGCAGCCAACATTTTTAAATTTAACATCTATGAAATATTTTACTAGCCGTTTTTTTTGTTTAAATTTAACACCTGTTAAAAAAGTTTTACACACCAGGCGGCAATCTTGGGGATTTAATAACTTTAGATATCTTTATATTTCTGTCTCAGCGCCTTTTAAAACATATACCCTTTTAAATTATACCCTTTTTATGCCTTTTCAGATAAAAACTTGAAAAAGTTTTAAAAGTCGCCAGAAGTTCAAACTAAGTTTATTAGATTAATCAAAAAAGAAAATCCTTAAAGGAAAAGACGACGAAAAGCTTCAGTGAATCAATTAAATAAAATAAAGGTTGTCCATTTTATGTGTCTACAATAATTACTACTAAAGTTTAATTTACTATGACTTAATATAGTCACAATTATCTTTAAAATTTTTTTTATTCTACTATTATACATATATTAAATTTTAATGTGTAATTTTTTTTACGATATAAAATAAAATCTTAAGATTTTTTAAGTATATAATATAGTGATTTAATAGTACATATAACAGATACTTTAATACGAAATAAAGTAATAATAAACAATTAAACATTCCATCCATTTCGTATATAAAATTTTACAAAACAAATATTTTATATAATCTTCAAATTTTAATAGGCTTAATTTAAAATGTTGAATAAAACTTTGAATAATCTTTTTTAATTAAAATAAAATAAAAATTAATTTAAGTTTATTAATTAAAACTTAAAATCTTATATACATATATAAAACCTATAAAACAAAATCAATTTAAATTTTTTTCAATTAAAAAAAGTTATTAAAAAAATATAAATCTCGCAATAATTTTTAAGAACTTTATTTTTTAAAAGTACATAAAAATTATACTAAAAGCACTAAAAAAAAATAATTAATTAATATTTATCTTTAAGATACATGTCCTTGGAAAGTTTCATATCCTAGTAAATTTTTTGAACTAAAATATTAAAACGACTATGTCTTTTTTTTAACATATGTAGAATTTGAATGTTTTATAATTGTAATTTGTAACACGTAAATGTAAGTGAAATGTTTTAAAAAAACGTGAATTTTTTTTAAAATAATGTAAAATTTGTATTCAAAATATTTCTGAAATAAAAAGAAATTTCCCACTGTTTTAAAAACTTTTAATATTACCTTGTAGGCATTGTAGGCACACATATGTGACACATCACTTTTTCATTTATTTTAATTTATAAATATTATTGATTTAATAAGACAAATTTTTTCATATTTAACTTTTCATTTGTTTGGAACTCTACATAATATTTTTTTGTCTTTTAACCCATTGACTGCCATATTATTTTTAAAAGCATGCAAGTTGTTGAATGAATGGCTGAATAATGGCGGGTAACAGGTTAAAAACAAATCTTAAGCTAGAAATTCTTTTAAATCTTTGTCTGCCACAATCTTTTTAAAAGCCTGCTTTATTGAATGAGTGCCTGAAAAATGGCGGGTAATCTTAAGCTAGAAATTCTTTTAAATCTTTGTCTGCCACAATCTTTTTAAAAGCCTGCCTTATTAGATGAGTGGCTGAAAAATGGCGGGTAACCGGTTAAAGTCAAATCGATTTGAGCAATAAATAATGTTGGTTTTATAAGAGACCTAGGAAATTCGAAAGGAAATAATAAGAGATACTTGGAAAAAAATAAAATGGAAATGTCAATTACAGGAGGACAAGTTTGATGGAAGCATGTTCCTTATATTAGGAGTTCTCAACATTGCTTCAAATTAACTTTTGTTACTTTGAGTCAATTGCTACACTTTTATCTTATATCTGTGATATGTATTTTTTTAATTTGTATAAACATTGATCCAAGGACTTATTTTTGGCTATGTCAACTATTCCCTACATTGTATTCAAAAAAGTATAAAACTAAAAATTAATGATCCTCCTATTTAAAAAAAACAAACCGTATAATATCAAGTTAAATTACTATTGACATTTCCATCGCATTTACATAATGTCCTTATACGTGTTCTTATACTAAAAAAACGTGTGGGTAAGTAATTCTCAATTAAAGGGAATGGATCATATCTCAAACAACTCACTATAATATGATGAATGTATGAATGAAATAAAAAATAAACGTTCGTTGTTTAATATGCATAAAATATTAAAACGCGTATTAGTCTTTTTTTTACTTGATTGTTTGTTTACTACATGCAATGTTTTCAAATTATACATGAGAACTTTACTTTTCAAACTTTTATTAAATACTTTATTTTTTATTTTTTATTATTAAAATTTTTTATTTATTTTTTTATTTTCAGGCAAAGTTTTTTTTTCTCAATAAAAAAATGGCTTTAGAAAAAATTTGTTCGAAAATTGTTTTTAAATGAATTTTATAATCGTTAAAATGTTTTGAGTTAGAAATCAATATTTGTTTTTCCGTTTATGATGACAAGTTAAATATTTGAAATTCCTACATAGCTTATTGTCAAATTTTTAAAAAGTTAAAATTTCCACTCATTACTTAATTTAAATTTCACTCATTAAAAACATTACTTAACTCAATTTTTGGCTTCATCAAATGTGAGTCCAGTTTGATTGGAATTTGAGTTAAATATGATAAAAAAAATATTTATTTAAGTAAACGCATGCAATATGAACATAATCTTATTTGAGTCGGCTTTAGTCAACTTAAGTTACTCTTAATTAAAAATTTGAGTCGACATGAGTTGACTTAAATTGCTTTTAAATCAAATTTTAGTTCACTCAACCTCTGACTGCTTTGATCGCTGTTAGGATGAGTGAACTCAAATTTTGAGCTGAGTGCGATTTGAATTTTGCGTTTAATTTCGCTAATTGTCAACTCTTGATTTTTTAAAAAATTTTCATTAGTTGTCAACCACATGAAATATTATTTATTAAGATGAACCTATTGTTGCTTAGAACAACTAATTGTATAAAATATATTTACTCATATTTTAGAGAAAACTCAATTCAGAATTGATTAAGTCCCACGTATTTGAAAGTGAGTAAAAAAAAAAACATATCATGAAAATAAAAAATTAGACTTATATAAAAAAAACATATGACATAAAAATGAAATTATTAAAAAGAAATAAAAGAATAAAAAAAATTAAAAATATGGGAAAATAAATGTTTTTTCATTTTATTTTATTATATTATATAAACGATTATAATATACATATGGAGTCATTATTAAGTAGAGCTTGTGTTCAATATAAATAATAATTTTTATTTCAAATAAAAATTGAATGGATTTAACAATTGCGGAAAAAAACTTTAAAAGAGAAATTATATCTGATAAATAAATATGTATATATATATATATATATATATTTATACATTTTTATGGACCTGAATTTTTTTCAATAAATTTCAATATGTACAAGTTAAAAATTGAATTTAAAGGCTATTAATAAAATATGTATATATATATAATTTTTCAATTGAATGAATTTGATAATTAATATTTTTCACTTAGAGTACAGCAAGCCATTTTACAATTATTGTATAAATCAATTAAGCTGTATTAATTTAAAAAAATTTGTAATATTGGGTTAAATAATTATTCAATATCTGTAAATGCATTTTAATAAGTTTCAATGAATTTTATGGTTTGGTTTTCCATCAAGATATAAATTAAACGAAATTGATTGCAATGAATCTGTTAATGAGGTCAAAGACACTATTACTAGGAATTTCAATAAGTATTAGAAATTTTTCAATAAGATCTCATTAAAGATGCATTATCAGTAATCAATTTTAATATATATTTAACCTTTTATGCCCAATTAATGAGTAATTTTTAATAAATTTAAGGTACTTCTGGGATATAAAATGAGGTCGCTGATGAAATGATATAGATTGATATAGTGATGTAATTTAATATATAAATTAATGACTCTAATAATTTATTCCAATAACAGTTCAAAGTAATACAATGTTTCTCAACATACAATGTTTCTACATAATGTTGCGCATTGAGAAATAAATAACTCATATTGGGATTATCATTTCGAGGTTTTGGGAATAGGGAAATAAAGATTAGTAAATTATTGTAAGATTGAATTTTATAAATATATGAAATTTTGTAAGAAAAAGTTGATTTTTAAACTAGAAGTCTAGTAAAAAAGACGTATTTTTAAACTGAAAAAAAAAACAAGTTTTTTTATTTTTCAATTTTAAAATTTTAACTTATATACTAAATTTCAACTACCAATAGATTTATATTACCTAAGACTTTAAAATAAAGAAATGGTTCCATTAAAATTCAAATTTTTTTCTTCATACCAATATTCAAATACTATTTTAAAACTAACAGTTTTTTTTACGAGGGCTTCGAAAGTATCTATGCTAGCTGTGCTTAATTTGCACTACCTATGCGCGACTTTAACACACCAAAACTACAACACTTTTTGAATCAAACTTTAGAACAAAAACTGTGATGTGATGTGATACAAATGTGCAGCTTATTTTGAGAGTAAGGATGTGAAAGGATGATTGGAAATTGGGTTTGGGAAATATAGAATTCTGGGATTATTTGAAATGAAGGTAACTTATATGAAAGCATCATCTTTGTATAAATAACTTTCATTACTAACTTTCTTTTAAACTTTGCTAAGCCCAGGGACTTCTCTTACTAATATGCGTAAATTTTTGAGTTTTGAAAATTAAAGCCATTTCTTTAAATCTAAAATAAAAAATATTTTCCAAAATTTAAAAATACCAAAATGTTTCTAAAAAATATTTATTCAATCTTCTTTTTATTATTCAATTCCAAAATTTTTTACTTTACAAATTACTGTAGGTGTTTTAAATAAGTCCAAATTTTTTATTTTATTGTATAATAAGACGTGTAAAATTATGTCTTCATTTTCTACAAAATTTTTCATTTTATTCAATAGAATAAAAACTTTTAAAAATTTGTATTTCTAAGAAAAATATTTTTATTTCCATTTAAAAAAAGAACCCCCCAATAAAATAAGAGATAATAAAATTCAATGAATCCAACAAACATCCATACATGAAATATGGGGAAGTACCTAGTAATAAATTATATGATTGATATGTTCAAGAAAGCTTATATTTCAAGTATTTATATATATATATATAAATATTAAAAGATCTACTGCATTCATGACGTTCAAAATTTATGACATTAAAGTGATTTACTTTTAATATTTCATTAAATTTTCATAGAAAAAACATAAAAAAAAAGAAAATTTTAAAATCATTGATATTTTACTAAAAAGACTTATCATGTTGATGACATTATAATGATAATGATGATGATTTTATTATGACAGGTATAAACTTAACTAACAGCAAAGAAAATTTTTTTCCCATCAATTTATTTTAATTATTAACTTGTTGAGAAAAATATAATTTATAATATAAATTCTTGGATCATCAGATTTTATTAAAGTTCAATGATTTTACAAAGCTTTCAAAATATACACTGAGGAGCTGAAGTCTAATTGTACACAAACTGAAATTCGTTTATTATTCAAAAGTTGATAAAATCAGAAACACCCCTTATCATAAAAATGACTAAAGCTGCGTTTTTTACCCCGCCAAACTTTATTTTTTTATACGATAAAGCAAGGCCTCTTTACTCTTAATAATATCGGAAAAAGTTTTTATTTTTACATTTTTAAAAATGTGATTTTAAAATTAGCTTCTTTTTAAAATACTCAATTTAAATTTGATTGGACTTGAAGAGTAGCTCGGAAGTTAAATAATCTAAAATAATGATTTTATAATGAAAATTTGAATTTTTATAAATGGAAATATAAGAAAATTATTTTAATATTAAAATTTCGCTAAATTCGTGTAAATTCAAAAGATACTCAGAAATCTTAAACTGTTTGATTTTTAAAATTTTTATTTATTTAAAGCTTCATTTAAATCCAAAATTATGAAAAAAACCATACAAAAATTTCATAAAACAAATCAGAGTTCAAGGCTTGTAAAAAATAAACTTTAAATTAATAGCATGGCTTGTATAATATTGATGTCATTCACCTTTTGTTTTAAGGTAAATAAATTAAAATTTAAGTTTTCCTTTGTACATTACAAAATTATATTTCCTGTTTTATGGATACAAAGTGTAATTACACGATCTATCATTTCACATATACCTAGGATGAATTTTAAAAATATTTGGGATTTTTTTTTTATGTTCTAATGCTTTTTCAAGTTTTTAATTTTTCTTATTTTATCTATTATTTGTGTGTCATGCTATACATAACTTAACCTGAAAATGTCACGATTGTGACATGTTGAAAGATAATAAAATTGTAATAAATCTTAAAACACATTCAATTTTGTTGTATATTTTTTGTTGAATACCTAACATGAATTTAATGAATTTTTAATAGTTTATCGAATTCGTAAAAAATAAAAGTTTCAGTAACTCATGTGGTGCTTCAATCTGGATAATAAAGTTATTTGAACTTTTCTAAAAGTTAATATAAGTTTTGGTTAGATCCATGAATTATTGGTGTGATAAAAATTGTTATTGTCTTAATTCAACTATTAAAGAATTTAAAATTCAGAAATAAATCTTAAGTTTTATAGATTAAATATTAAATAAAACCTAAATTTAAAAATAGTTTTGAAAACATGTGTTTAAAGTTGGTGGATTGGAATTGGAATGAACTGTTATAAGAGTTGTACCTTCCTCCATTTTTAAAATCAGTTGTATCAGTATAAAATATTGTTTCTTGATTATGTAATCTTAATTAACCAATTCCATTTAATTGTAATAAATTAGAAACAATTTAAACTAAATATTATGAAGGTTGTTTAAAAGTTTTAAAACTGTTGTGACACTTGGTGGAACCAAATTTCTCTCATTCAATTTAAGATGTTAAATTTATATTAACATAATTGCCAACTTTTTTTTTCTTTATTTAAAGCACTAACTGTTCAACTGTTAGGCTAATAAGCCTGTCTTTACCATAGGTACATGTGGAACAGAGGGTCATATTATATTCGTGTTATTAGAATTGATCTTAATGAATTCCACATACAATTTAAACATGAGATACTACTATTTAAACATGAGATACTACTAAGCCTTATAACATGTAGAAACGCTTTAGATTTTCAATAGATACAATTCTATATCTGTAAGTTATATTATTCAATTAAATTATTTGTTTACATTTTGTATTTGTTTATATTGTTATATTAATGTATATTTTATTAAAGATATATAATTATTAATTATTGATTAAGCCATTATTTGAACCCAATGACGAATGGTAACTGAGTCAAGTCGAAAACCAGAAAAGATTTTTCACATTCAGTTGGATTTGAACCTGGGCCTTTCGTATGAAAGGTCGGCACTCTAACCACTGTGCCAACCAGCCGTTATATTTCGTGCCCAACATCATAATAAAGATCACAAATATACAACCTTGATATTTCAAATTTATTTTAATTAGAATCATTTTGAGGATTTCCAAAAACTATTTAGGTTCAGAACCCTTCACTTGGTATATAAAATAATGATAATAATATGGAATTATTTTTAAATGAAATTTTATATACCCTACAAATAAATTACAAACTTCTAATATGTCAACTTATTGAAACTTATAAAAAATCCCTTACAAGAGGAACAAAATCTCACATAATACCTGTTTATAATTGAATAAATAAATAAAAAATTCAAAAAAAAAAAAATATGTAACAAATTCAAAGAAAACATTCTATATTTACAGCATTACTTTTCAACAAATGATTATTATTATGAGGAATTTAAGTTATTCTAGGCTTTATACAACAATTCACAATTTATTCTGAGAGCCAAAAATGAAGAAGAAATTGTTACAAACTCTTACGTAGCATCTTTACCTTTTTTTCTTTTGAATAGCCTTAGAAAATATCAAATTATACATGTTTGCGTCTATATATGAAATATATATTTATGTATATATATAAACATATATTCATTCATAAAAGTAGTATGATATCTTTAGACCTATAGAAAAAAATAAAACTCATAAATCATCATAGGTCTTGTAAATATAACCTTGAAAATATATTGAAAATTTCCGAAAGAGTACAAGGGACGAAAGGAAGTATCTATGTTCTTAAATTTCATTCCAAACTTTTGGAGAATTTTTTCAGAAAAAAATCCAAACAAAATTATATAATTTAAAATGTAAAATTACTTCAAAGAAAGAAAATATTTTGGGAAATGTTTGCATTATTATTATCAAATATTTTTTACATTTTTTTTAGAAAACTTTTATTTTGTGGTAAACAAGAATTTTGTCTTCTAATAATAAAAAAAAAAAAATTTGATTGGTCATTGTTTTACCTTTTTTTTTCTAAAAATATAACAAAATTTGTTACACTTGATGAAATTTATATACGATCATTGCATAAATTTCTAGTAGGTTTGGTACTTTTATTAAATTATGACAATGCTATATTTATAATATCTGTTTGATTATACCCTTACTATTATAATATTTGATCGTAGGAGGGAATTGCAGTAAAAAATGATATATTATATTTTTATTAGTCAACTGGGGCAACACTGAACGTATAATGATTTCCATCAGTGTACACATTTATAAAAATAGATTATGTTAAAATTTTATAAAATATTATCAATGCTTTGCAATTTCATTTAAAATCATAAAAACAAATTAAATTACAAATACAAAAATTTGCATACTTTTAGGATTAGATACTTTATTGAACAAAAAGTTTATAGACATTTTATTAATATTAAGTTATTTTACAAATATTTAAAAAGGACAAAATTTTTGTTAATTATATTGTATTATATATTTTTGGAATATATATAATAAAGTTATAAATAACATAAACATAAATTTTGTAATACACAAAATATGTAGGTATTAAGCCATAAAGTTAAGTCTTTTGTTGTAGAATTGACTTTAAAAATGATTTAAATCTTTTGAAAAGTTTTGAATAATTTGGTTATTTACATAAATTTTTTATAATATTTTTTTGATGAATTAAGTATTGATTAGTTGAGGCTTTGGTTGTGTAGTCGATGGCATTTAGCTTGTTAAATGAGGATGTACAAGTCTGATTCCCGTACATTAGAAATGCTTCTCGTTTGTTTAAAATTTGAAAGGGGTGGAAATAATTTTAGTAAAATCTTATAGAGAGTATATAGTCTTTAGTCAAAACTTTCCTAAGTGCTTAAATTTTTTAATATTATATTTTTTCTATTTTAGATATTTTTTAAATAAAATTAAATATTTGCATAATTTGATTTTTTGTATGTATGCCTAAAAGGTATTTTTTTTTAAAAATATGAACAAAAACATATTTTCGCAAATTTAATTTTTTTCTTAAAAATTATTTTACATTTTCTTTTGTAAAAATACAAAAATTTCCGATAACAATCTGAATTTATACTTAACATGTTCTTGTTTTTATTAGCACATTTTTCAAAAAATTTAAAAAAAAATTGTTCCTTCATAGTTTTACTCTGTCAGTCCTTACGTCCGTGTGTTTAAAACTCTTTACATCGTTTAAAATAAAGCAAATAAATTTCAATTACAGGTGGGAATTGGAAAGCGATTAATTTCATTGAAGAACTTTAACTCTTTTCTGTAGCTGTAACCCGTTACTATCCGGAGCTACAGCCCCCCAAAATGTGAAAAATTCTATTTTAAAAGAAAAGTTCTTATGTTATCCACCAGAAACATCAAACTGACTTTATAAGATGTATAAATATATGTAACACAAATTGAAAGGGTTGCCAAATGGTACTTGAAATTTACCGTAATGCAAAACTTAATTTTTTTTAAAATTCATGATGGGGTCTTCAAGGGTCTTTCAAGTGATCTGCGTTAAGAACTTTTATATTTTTTAATTATATCCTAAAAATAAGTGCGTGCAATTAAAACAAAACTTTTTACTATGGTTCTCCGCTTAAAAGGTTTTTATTCCTGAAAATTTCAAAGAAGAGTTCAAAAACTAAAAATTTGTAAGTTCCAAACTCCTGTGACATAAGAATCTATTCAAATATTTTGAATTAATATAAAAGAAATAAAGCTCCAACATTATATTTTGACGTGTGGTAACAAGTGTTCTTAATTAAACAGAGTTTTCTTAAAAAGTATCTCTTGAGTTTTAACATTTTTCAAAATTTTTCATACATAATAAACTTCTAGCAAAATTTTAAAAAAAATTATTACCAACCTTTTTTCAAATACAATTTTTATCCAAAACTTATTATGGAATTTTATTTAATTTTGAAAATGTACTTTTTTAAAAGCCTTAGTTTATTTTCCTTACTTGTCTTTATTTTACCTTTATAAATTTTTTCGAAATACCATTCTCTTGCAACATATTTTACAAATACAAAAGTTTCCAAAACATTATGAATTTTTCTTTCAAACAAAGATGCTGGTAACATTAAAAACATGAAAAATTAAAACACCCGGTAAAAAAGTTTATTTTTTATTCCTTTTTTGTGTTTTTGTTTTTTTTACTTTGCGAAATTTTTTTTCTTTATTTCTTTTGAAACCTTCAAACAAAAACCTTTGGCAACAAAGTCTTAATGTGTATTAAATTTTCCGGGTCAGTAATTATTTTATACCAAAGTAAACTTGAATTCATATATCATACACGCGTACATATTTGAGTATGTATGTATATGTAGGTATAACATAATTTCCATATACTTAATAATATTTACTAAGTAAAAAATATAAAAAAAAAAGTTATAACAATTGCAAAAGCTTTTTTAGAACTTTTTTATGAACATGTACACATATATATATATGTTGCTTATATACTTGAATATGTATGTAATAATAATAATACTAATAATAAATAAAGTAGTCTAAATGAATTATATTTAAATGATATTATGTGTATTGTAATATAAAAAAATCATATCAGAGTAAATTTGTCCTTTTTTAAGGACTATTGAATGGGATAATTGAAGGAATAATCAAAAAAACAACAACAACAACAACAAAATAGCATACAATTTAGAAAATTCTAAAAATATTTGATTTATAAATGGATTTCTATATAATATTGAAGAGAGATTTTATATTAACTCTATTTTTTATCCATTTAAAAATAAGTTAATATTAATAATTTTAAGAATTTAATATAAAATTATTCTATTTCTCGTAATATTTTTAATATATAACAAAAATGGGAATTAATAAATAATAAAATGATACATGATCAAAATGAAAATGAAATATGAATGAATTATCATAACATAAGTTCTTCTTTGAAAGTTTATCAACTCTCAAAAAATATTACATATGCCAAGGTTTTCTTTTAAACTCAAACTTATCACTCAAACTTATGACTCAAACCTATCAAATCTTTGTCATAGAATTTATTTCAACAATTATTTTGTCACTTAATATGACACATCCATCTAATTTGTAACTAAATATAGATTATTATAATTACCTTATTAGATTAGCCCTGTTTATATTACCTCATATGAATATAATATTAATCCCAGTTAAATTAAGAGTTTAGTATGAAAAGTAGTTTATTATAGGAATGCATAATTAGTGAAATTTTCTAAAATTAAATTTATTGATTTATTGATTAGTAAAACAGAACAAATAAAATAATATTGAATATAATATATAACTTCTTTTATTCTGATTTTATTGATTTTTAATATACGCCTACATAAGCTTATTGTAATTAATAGAATCTTCTGTTAAGATAAATCTTAATTACTTTTTGCATGTCCCTACCCTGGATAACTATTCTGTTGTAAGGCTAATAAACATGTCATATGGGTACGCTTGGAATATCTAATTCGAAATATAGTTAACAAATTAGTAGACATAGTTGTACTAGGCCTTATAAAATACAAAAACGTCTTTGATTTTCAACTGATAATTTTCATTCTTATATATTGTAAAAATTTTGTATTTGAAGTATATGGTATTTTTGTATCTGTGAGTTATATTATTCAATCAAATTATTTGTTTAATATTTTGTATTTTCTTATATATGAATTTGTCTATATTATTAAATTACTGCAATTTTTAATAATTTTTTTTCAATTTATTAGAATCCAATGGCGAAAGTTAGCTGAGTCAAGTCGAAAACCAGATAAAAGATCAAAAACTAGAATTCGGTCCTTTTGAATGAAAGGTCGGTACTCTAACCACTGTACGAGTATAATATCTTTAATACAAATTACATATATTATATTTAAAAATAAGTATGTATGACATTTTGTATAAAACTAACAATTTTTTACAATCAAAGAATACAGAGAAATTAAAAATATTCAACATAGGCAGACATACTTAATTGTGCAAAACACAATTTTGAAGTAAACAAGTAAAAAGTCCCAATTCCCTTCTTCTTCCTTTCTGTGTTTTATACTTTTATTTTTATTGTATTAAGTTATAAACTTGTCCATAATTAAAGACATTTTTTTTTTTTGAAACAAATTTTCCTATAAAATAATAAAATTCAACTTATCCAAATAAATTCCATATCAAGTTACTTGATTACTAAGTTTTTTTACGATATCAATAGCTTTTCGCAAGTTTTATTAGAAGCTGAATTACTTTAATATTTATTTTAATAAAAAACGAGGAAGAATGTGGTAGAGTAGACTGTGTCAACTCTGGGATACCCGTATGGCCGTTATATAAACATTATATCATTATTATTATGAACATTAATTACTTTTGGCAAAATTTCAAACATACCAGCTTTATTAGGTGTAGAGTAATGCTCATATAAAAGAAGGAGTTGTATGTCAGCTACTCGAACCCTGCAGTAGACCAACCAAATTTTGCAGAAACTTTGGCCATAAAACTAAACTACTTTTGGCAAAATTTCAGACATGCAGCTGTAATAGGTACAGAGTAATACTCATATAAAAAAAGAAGTTGTATGGCAGTAACCCGAACCCGTGGGCCAAAATGGCTGGATTTAAATAACGATTCCGGTTTTTGCAAAAAAACGAATTTGTGAAAATTTCATAATCCTAGCTCCTTTAGTTTTTGAGTTATCGTGGTGACGGACGGACATGCATAACTAAATCGATTTATTTTTCGATTCTGATCCGATCCATACACTTGAGTCTATATCTACCCCCCATCATTCTCTGCGTCACAAACGTAATGGAAAATTAATTATACCCTTTGACTATATAGTCATACGGGTATAAAAATATCGACTTTAGTTTTAATATAAAAATGTTTAATGTAATAAACATTGAAAAATGATGGCACGTGGAATATTTGACAAAAAGTATACATATTCGCTTAATTATATACATTGTGATATATATAGTATATGAAATGTAGGTTTTGTTTAGATATTGTTTGGTTGTTTTGTAAATAAAAAGTTCGGGTCCTCATTTCATTCATCAAAAGAAACATGGCTAAAAAAACTTCTTACTTAAATTGTATGTACATTAATTGATGATTTTTCATAATAATTTTTTGTGAAAAAATACATTTTATAAGAATGATAATATTATATAAGATCATATTTACGTTTACACCCACATTACAGAAATAGTGTAATAGACTTAGACATTTTTCAGAAAAATACAAATTTTCTTAAGTACTAAAACATAAAATACAAAAATGTAAATATATTATGTTGAATGAAAGCTTTGTATTAAAATATTGTATATAAATATATTGTATATGCACTATATTATATTGTATTGTATATATATTTAAATAAAATATAAAAAATTTAGTGTAATTTTTTTTCCTTGAAAATATTTTTGATTCTGTGAATGATTGAATATGTACAATGTTTTATGTTGTGGGAATTTTTTTACTTTTAAACATTTCTTTGTTGGTTTTTGAAGAATAAAGTTCGAATTTTTCTTTAAAGTTAGTTAAGTTACTTTAAATTTCTTTTAAAAACACTTTTGAATATTTAGGTATCTTTAAAGCGGTAAACAAAGAATTTGCGTATTTTTCGAGGATTTTATCATTTAATTGAATAGAATAGGTACTGGACTTCCGTTTTACAATTCGTTATAAATTTCTGCAGGATTGAATGAAAATCTTACTATGTAATAAAAAGGCACAATATATACAGGGTGTTTCCTAATTAAGGGCATTGATATATATCACTGCATAGGTACTTATAAGTAGGCACATTTTTTGTATGGAGGCTAAACTGAGCCTCTCCCAGTTTCCAAAATATGGGGCCTTAAATGAAATTTAAATATTTTTTTAAGTTTTCATAATTTTACTCAGTTTCTAGACTACTTATAAAAAATTTTGTTAAATGTATGCGAAAGCTTAAGAAGTCCTCTTTTTTTCTTACAAAACTTAAAAGCTAATGTATGCAGTGCTATATAGCAATGCACTTAATTATGAAACATCCTGTTTACGCGGATTATTGAAATACACCGCAGTTATCTTCAGTTAAAAATTTCACCTAAATTTTTTTAAGGAACACTTCGTCCTGTAATACTGCTGGACTTATCGGTAGATAGGTAGTATTATATTGCTTAAACCAACTCTTGATTAAACTTTGATTGATTTGTTATAACTTATAGGAAATTTTATGACAAGGAATTGTTTTTTTTAACCTAATTAGTAAGTTGAAAAATGTCTTTCAAATCTTTTGAAAAATTATTTTCCGAACTTTTGTTACCTTGATAATTAAAAATTCGAAGTTTTAGATTTTTTAGACACAATTTCCATTTATCTAATTTCTATTTCTTATTGGTTACCAAACAATTTTATAAAATTTAAAAATTTTTAAATTTCATACAATACTGATTGTATTTTAATACAATACATATAATTGATTATTGTAATCGTATGTTATTTGATAAATGATCTGTGAATATGTGATTTATTTGCAATTTAATTAATTTTTTAAAAATTTATCAAATTTTAAAATAATTGCATTTATAATTGATATAAATAATTAAAAAATTTATTATTTTGCAAACATAACTAATAAATTAAATTTCAATTAAAAAATTCATATTTTAAAATAACAAGATTAATTTAAAAATGTTGGTTATTAAAATTTTATTACAACTTTAACATAATTCAGCAATTTCATTTTTATTATTTTGTTAATAATGCATCCAAGTACATTTAAAATAATTTTTCTCTAATTATGAAAGTAATGAAATTTTATTTTATACCAATTAAAAAAAAATTTTTTTAATATTAAGAATGCAAAAAACCAATTTTGTTTAGAACCCCAACTGTTTTATTGGAAATAGGAATTTTTATTCGAGAATTTTCATTTAGTTTATATAGACTGGAATTTAATGAAAAATGGTTTTAAGCAAAAATGCTTTTTAATACAACACATTTTTATGCAACAAGTGGTTTAAAAATACAATTTTCTAAAATATAAATTTCAAAATTTGAAATTTCTAATAAATATTCGGATTGTTTAATATATTCTCATTTTTCCGCAGGAATTCATATCACCAGAGATTTAATTGTTTTAATTAAGCTTTTCTACTATCTCATCATTCTGTCTTCTAAAAACTCATATTATTTCATACCCATGTGACTTCAGTACTAATCTATGCTTAACTCTTAATTTGAAACTATTTATTGCAATCCAAGCTTTACTGGAGTACATTACTCCGAAATTCGAAGATAGAACTTCTTTAAATCTTCTACTCTTATCTCTACTTTATACTCGTTTCTTTAGTTCAAACCATGTTTTTCGGATAGATAACCTTCTTTTTGCACTGTTTTCTTCTAGATTTTATTTGGTCTTCTAGAATTTCCTTTTTTTTTTATGACTTTAGTCAACTATTTTGCAGCTCACTGATGTAATAATTTTAGTAGCCATTTTAGAATATCACCCATATTGGATTCTCATAGCCCAGGCCTTTTATAACAAATTCTTTATCATTATTTGGTAACATTAATTTTACAGATATAATAAACCCTCGTTTAACACAGGTGTATATTAATAAAAATCTATTCAGATTTTTGCATACAAGTAAAACGAATAAATGCTTTAACTAAAGAATGACAAACAAAAATATAACAAGTAATGAAAAAAAAAACTGGGGGTTTTTAAAAAAGCACATTTTCAAAAATATATAGGTTTTCATATTGAGTTTAATTTTGACTAAGTGTCTGATTTATAAAAATGGGAAATTTTAAACTCGTAATACCCCTTCAATTTGGAAGGTTTAAAATTTTTACTAAGAAAACTCTTTCGAGATCCAACCTTCCCCTTTCCCAAATTTTGAAATTTTAGGAATTAAATTGTGACTTTCTCTAAAATTTGGAATTTTTCTTAGAATTTTATTGTCTATAGAAAAATGGCTGCAATATCTACCCACAATTAAAATTCCTTCTCTCTATTTCAAACGGTGTAAAAGTTTTCGTAAACATACGGACGGACGGATTTACAGTGTGAAACTATATAGCTACATTTTTACAAAATCTTGCGAACATGTGCTAACAACTACATATAAAAAACACAATTTAAATATTTATATTTAATTATTTTTTCTTTTAGCAAAATTCTTTTAATAAAAGTTTTATTTTATGGGTACAAAGTACCAGCATTTCAAAAAAATACTTCTTCCTTAAATGATATTTTTTTTTTTATTACTATGTACAAGATCTTATATTACAACAACAACAATAACACTATTCCGCATAATATGACATCTGAAACCACCATACAATAAAAATCAAAATAATGACAATATTATTCAAAATCACCGTTTAAACATATACAAAATAAAACAATTTTCATTTTTCTCTATATGTATTTGTGTATTTGTTTTATTTTTGTATGGTGACATTTATTGTCGAATTAATTTGCATATTTAAATTTTTTTTTCGCAAAATATAAATGATTTTTTCGAAAATAAAATAAAAAAATTTAAAATATTCGCAATAGTTATAAAAAAAAACAGTGTAATATTACGGAAATAAAAGAAATACTAAAGAAACGGTTTTTAACTTTGTAATATGCAAATTTTAATATAATTCTGTTTTTCATGACCTTGAAATTGAAAATTAAAAAGATGAAAAGCAAAACGCAAAAATTTTTTAAATTATTTTTTAGAAAATAAAATATAAGAAATAAATAAATTAGAATTTTTAAGAAAAACGATATTCTGAATGATTTTTATTTTTTAATTTTTAATTCGAAATTCAATGAAATAAAAATTCAATTAAATTGTAAATTATAAAATACACCACTGCTTTATAATTTTGATTGCTTATATTTATTATTAGTGCTTTTAGCAGTCAACACAGGGGTGTACTTATAGGCATTAAAAAGTATTAATATTATTTTGAATGACATTTCATTTTCAAGGACTTGTTGATATTTAATTTATTTTTTTTTATTTTATTCATAGAAATTAAAGGTCAACAGTATGTCGTAGAAAGAGGTAATCATCACAGTAGAATACTCTGACTTAAAAATCGACCAAGGCCAATCATTGTTCATTAAAAGAATAGATGAAATACCCCTTACACAAGCTCTTAAAGAATTACTGCTAATCTAAAAGCTGTTTATCACAAGAGGCATTTATCAGAATATCTTTGATGATAGTTATATGAAAATTAAAATAATAACAAAGAAGTTAAATATCCCAAGGAACTAATGATAGCCCTTGCCTACAATTTGCAAATTGCTATGAACGCTATGTTGCTATGTCTTTTAAAAGTACGGATATTCAAAAGGGTGTTAAAAATTCAATGAGTAGATATGAACAAAGAAATTCTTAAAAGAATGAATACAAAATTTATAAATTTAAACCATTAAATCCAAAGGAAGTAATTGTATAACCATCAACTACCAAGAGGTAAAATTACAACAAAGAAAAGTAGGTATTAAAAAAATTATTTAATAAAAAAATTGTTTTCATAAAAAAAGATGTCGTTTTTATTAAATAAATAAAATTCAATGGCCAAGAAAAGATTGCACTTAACATAGAAACACTTAACTTATAATATTGTAAAAGTTATATAATATAAAAGAAACTAATTTAATTGCACTTAATCTCTTAAGTCAAATAACGTTATTTTCTTACTGAAAATGCTTTTTCAATGTATAAGAATCGGGTAAAGCGGTACTAATTTAAAGATTTTACCATTTTATAATTTTAATTTATTCTAAGAAAACAGATGGTAATTTATATTAAAATTATAAATGAAAATAAATATATATATATATATATATATGTATATGTATATATAATTGATTAGAAAGCATTGAAAATTGCTGTTAACCTTCTATTAAAAGTGCAGGAAGAAAATGCATCTGCAGAATTAAAAATTTTCAAAATTAATTGAACCAGTAAACCATTATATATAATATGTCTTTTGGGTTTATTAGAATATAACAGGCCTCTTACATTCACAATAGTATAGAATGTAAATAAAGTAAAATAAGTGGTAGAGTATATTTATAGAGTATATTTTTTATAATAATAAAAATTACACTAATACTATAGATGCTAATAATAAGAGACAATCTTTAAAAGGTTTTTATATTTCTTAATAGGATTTTTATGTCATATGAATTGAAATATTTCTTAGATGTTATATTGTGAATAATAATATACTCGACTATTTGATACTAGTTTAAGAAAATAGGATATCAAGATTCAAAAGTCAGGAAACTAAGGGAATTGGGAAAAAAATAAAATAAAAAATCAAAAAATTTGGAATTTGGATTTTTTAAAGAGAAAAATTTAAAATTTAAAAATTAAATTAAAATATTCTTCCTCCATATTTGAGAAAAACTCAAAGGACAACCAATTTCCTTCAGAATAATACAGGAAGGCGCAAGACTGATATGGTTTGGATGATTAATAACTTTTTAAATTTATTTATATGTATTTTTTATTTTTATTTCAGAATTTTGTGAAGAAAACTTGGGGAATTGGAAATGGAACAGTACACAACAGAACAGCGATCAAAAATTACGAAAAGTTATGAAAAATATAAAAATCTAAGACGTTTCTACATGTTATTCAGGGTGGCTGTATAACAAAAAAATAATAATAATTAACCATTAAATAAAACATTAAATAAACATTCAAAACATATCGGTCGTTTTACGCCACCCTGTATTTTGAACTTACTACTATTTCCTGGGTTTTTGTCTATGGTCCAATTTTTCTTTGAATATTTTATTTTCTTATATCTTTTAATTTCTTTTACTTTTTTTTGCAAAAAAGTCCATTAAGATGAAAGTATCTCTTGTTTTATATTAATTTAATGATAATTTTATTAGTAGCCATATTTGAAAAAAAACTTAAAACAAAATATGAGACTTTCAAATTACTTATTGAGAAAAAACATATTTAAAATAATAAAATAAATTTTACCCAGGCTTTACAACCGGATATTACAATAGTGATACAATTCTTATTATTTATTATTTATATTTCATATTTGTATACTGTGATACTTCCTTTGATGTCCTTTTATTTCAATTTGGAATTATAATTAAATATTAAAGAATTGGAAAAAGCAAAGAAAAGTCATATAAAATTTATTGAGTGTTTTTATACTTTTATTTGCTATTACATTTAATATTTATTTAATTATCAGGCTTTAAGGCATCAGAATTTTCATTAGCAGTAAGGAGTTACATACAAATTAAATTAAATAATAAAAATTCTCAATAAAATAAAAACAAGGGTGGCTGGAAACTCTTAAACCATCCTTTATTATTTATTTTTTGAGGAAACTTTTCCGTACCATAAGAATTCGTAAATAAGTGGTATCCAAACTCCTGTGGTTTTAAATTTGGTATCTTTATAAACTGGCAGCAAAAACTTTAAGAAATAATTCGAATCATTTTCGTTTTAACTTCCTTTTAAAATAATTAGCAAAATTTTCAACCTGCTTCCGAATTTCTCACTATTTAAATCATTTAATTAAAAAATTAGAACATGAAAAACCTCTTAAAGCTTTAAGGTGAGGCTTAACAAAAGATTATACTTTAAAGAATCTTACATACCTAAATTAGTTTAATTATAAATATTTATTCTTAGAAATTTTAAATACTTAATGGTATATAGTAATAATGTATTATTTTCTTCCTGTTTTTTTTTAAAACTTCCTGAAGAAGTGTGAGTGATAAAAAGAAAGTTAATAAAAATAAGAAAATCGGATTAAGAATATAAAATAATATTAAAAATATAAATGTAATGAAATTTTAATTATTTAATTATTATTTGAAAATGAAATCAAAATGAAAATTTCAAAATCCTTGAAAAAACCGTCCCATTGTATTAGTATAAGAAAAGGAAAGATAGGAAGTTTTGACTTTTCCGGATTGAAGATTTTAAGGTTCAATTTAAATCGGATCAGCCAAAAGTGTTAACAGCATTAATACTAGAGTAGTTTAAAAATTTAAATTTTATTTATTATTGAGCATTTGAGTGAGCATTTTCGATGTTCTTATTCAAGCTTTTATCATTTATCGATGCTTCAATATAAACATATACCTTTATCTAATCAAAAATTATTTAGCGTGGCTTAAATGCCTTGCGTCTATTATATAATCTAAGAAAAAATATAATCAGAAGATGATTTTTCCGAACTTCTATGATTCTAAACTAAAAAATGCAAAGCAAAAAAGACTGTATATATAAAATTAATAGAATTATGAGATTTGCTAAAAATACTATTTTCTATCTTAAAAAGTAGATTATAGTATTTTATTTCTAGAAATTAATAGTAAAATTTATTAACCATTTACTTTAGTACGAAATTGTACAAATATTATGGATTTGAACTCAGTAATCCAATTTGAAACTAATAATAAAAGGTTAAATTTTCTATATATATTACATAATATGTTCTATTTAAGGACTACACAATTGACAATTAATAAAATCTATTTAATTGTAATAGATATAATAATAATTTTCCACGTGTAATAAATTTTTAGCACGAGAACCAGTGAATATCAAGTGAGAATTGTTTATTAAACAAGAAATAGGCACGCGCATTTTTATTTTACGAGTAATATTTGTGACATAAATATATTTTTTATTTTTATTTTTATAACAAATGTATGTAATTAATTTGTAGAGCAATTAGAAAGGAGTCTATGACTCGATGCTCTAATAATATTAAATGAAAATATATAGTAGGCACTTCAATTATCAAAAGGTTTTTAACTCTATTAATATAAAAAATAAAAAATAAAAATTAAAGCCATTCTAAAAAGAATATTAATATTTAATATTTAATTTTTTGTTTTGTTTTTTTTTTTTGAGATCATAATAGATTATTTACAATGAACGCTCTCGTTCATTCTCTACACGTAGCTATCTGTCAAACTAAGTTAAATGTATTGAATTAAATGAAAATGTCTACAATAGACACAGCCCTGACGCAGCCATTAAAAAAGTTGTTGACCTTTTGACTTTTTCGCTTTCTCTACTTATTCAAATGTCAAGTAATTAAACTTTGACAAATATTTTTTATTAAAAAATTGTCAGATACAAAACATTAGTAAAATTATTAGACACACCTTTGTTGACTAAGTAATCAGAGCGAAACATTTGTGATCTACAAAACTTTTTAAGTACATTTAGAACATACAATTATTTTTGGTAAATTTTTTCGAAAATCTTTTAAAACAAAACCAGCATACAAGGATGCAGCGCAAGAATTATTAAATCTTTGTCGCTATTTCAAACAGGTATTGATGAAGTTTTCGAAACCTTTCTCGGGCAGACGATCAATGCGAACTGAAGATAAGCATATGAATTTTTAAAAATCAATGAAAAATGTTCTAAATAAACGAGAAACAATGAATATATTCAGGGCTTCAAGATACTTTAAAAATCGTGGTAAATCCTGTGGTGATAAAGTTTGAGAAAAAAAGTGGTAATAAATATCTTGAATGTTCTTTTGAAGTATCCTCAACTTAATTTACTCTTTCCAACTAACTTTTGCATATTCATCCTGCGTGAGATGTTAAACTTATATATAAATAATATATGTGAAAAATAAATACATATGCTATGTTTTAACGGCTACCTTTAATTTTGATAAACGGTACTAAAATTTCCGTTATTCGATAATCAATTTTTGCAAAATATTTTAATTCCTTATAATTTCCACACGTTTTCGATTAGAACTTTTAAATTTTTGGAGAAGTGATATCTTTGGAAATAAATCAGTATCCCGTTAAGAGAAAATTCAGTATTTTTAAACCGCTTTAATTAAATACCAATCAAAATTTTTTTTGAAGAATAAAATATAGAAAAATTAAAACTAAAAGCTTTTAATTTTAATTGAATATAATTTATCCCAGCTTGATACTATAGTTACTCAGTTTTAATTAACTGTATCTCCCTGTTGCATTTTTGAAAGTTGCTTTGTTTTTGTAATTACTAATTATGCATAAAAATCTGCTAGAATGCTTGCACAAAAAATTTTTTAATTAA
The DNA here is from genome assembly GCA_963082915.1 of Dolichopus griseipennis. Taxonomy (NCBI): domain Eukaryota; kingdom Metazoa; phylum Arthropoda; class Insecta; order Diptera; family Dolichopodidae; genus Dolichopus; species Dolichopus griseipennis. The sequence continues at coordinate 10,487,858 of OY720442.1, forward strand.
TATTCATCTCATAAATACCAATATTATAACACTTTTAATTTCTATTATATTTAAATCCATGAAAAAACGAAATTGTGACTTTTTTTCATTATTTCAATCTTAATTTTATATAATAAAAAAAAGCAAGTAATGCAAAAAATCAAGAGTTTTTAAAAAAGCACATTTTCAAAATTAAATAATGTTCCAAAAAAAGTGTATTGAAAAAAAGTTCATAAAAATTTTTTAGAACTTTTGTTAGGAAATTAATTACGTATAATAATAAGAAAATTGACATTCATTCACCACTTCTTTAAAATCATGAACTGTCAAAAATGTCAGTCAGCTGTTTTCATTAAAATTTTTAAAATTATATATACTTCAAATTTATAAAATAAATTTTCAATTTTATGAAGAAAACGTGTTGCCCAACATATAACGGTAAATTATAATCAATTATGGATCATATTGAAGGGGTTCCGGCCACTTGGCATTAATTTTACCAAAAGTACCGTCAGTATTAACCATCCAACATTTCTTTTATGTATTTTAAGCGATGTTAACCTTTTGTAAACATACGGACGGACGGATCAATAAAGTGAAACTTTGTAGTGAAACATTTTTTTCAAAATATTTTGTAAATATTATAAAAATAAACAAATAACCCAATCTCCCGTTAGGACGTGACTGATATTATTAATTTAATAGTGACCAAATACTCATCCCTTTTAAAATTTATCATGAAATTTATACACAAAATTATTTACATTGGAAATTTTTTTGATTTTGTATTTCTCTAAAGATTTTTTTTTTATGCAAACATGACAGAATTGCAAAATATTTATATTTTTTTTTTTTTTTATATACCGTTATGAAAATTCAAAATTTTTTTTTTATAATTTTATTTTGAGGACACAAATGATTTTTCTTTTCATTCGTGATTAAGAAATTTTGTGAAAAATTTATTTGGGATGGAATATTAAAAATATAAATATAATTTTAAATATATCCAAATATATATATTTATATATGTATATATTTGTTTATTTTTAGTCTATCGTAACAGATATATAAATATATATATATATATATATATATAAATAAGGATAAACATGTATATTATATAAAACACGTTAAAAATAAATAAATATTATGATATAAAAAACAGCAACAAATTTTTTTATGACTTAATTTTTATTGATTCTTTTTAGATTTTTTAATAGAAAATTTAAGGACTCGAAATTTCAGGAACTTGTAAATGGTAGTTTAAAAATTTTACAAGTTAACTTTTGGTAGTACGGTAACAATCTATTCTCAATAAAATGCAAACAGTTGGTCGAATGCATAAAATTGAACTTTTACTCAAATCTTATTTTGTCAAACAACCACTTTTGGAGTTTGAAGGGTTGAACTTGAAGAAATAATGTAACAGTAAATGAGCAAATGTTTTAGAAACTTATGCGCCTTCTTTATTTTGTTTATGATTGTAGAAGCAATTTGTAAATGAAAAGTTAATCAGAGTACGGATTTTAACTAACCAAATTCATCCCTCTTTTAAAACCAAAATTTAGGTTCACGTCTTTGCTAAAAATGTTTGAAAACAGTTTAGGTTTGAAGATAAGGATTGCGATAAAAAGTCTGAAAAATGGGGATGAGAATAATGAATTAGGTAGGATAATGGACAAAATTTTGAGGGATTTGATTAAAAAATTTTATGATAATTACTGAGTTGATAGCTTTCAAATAAATATAAATTGCCAAATTAGTACACTTTAAATTAAATTATTAAGTGACAATGAAATATTTTTTTAATTGAGTAATTATTTTAAAATCTGAAATTTAAAATCGCTTAGTGCATTTGACGTGACGGAGGTTTGACTTGACATTTAAAAACAAATACGTCTAAACTTATTAATTAAAATCACAATTACTTTAGAAGTAACGCCATTTTTAACAAAGGTATAATTCACAATAGTTTAGACATGTCAAAAGAGCGTTTTTTAAAATGTCATCTAATATAACCGTTACTTTTATATAAACACTCACGAAATGAACGTTAAATATATACACGTTTAATAAAATTATTATTAAGGAAAACAAAATCAAATATGTGGAATTAAATTAATAAATTAATTAAAAAAATATTAATAAATTATTTATTCATATGTGTAGGCGGTTCGTTTGTGTGTGATGAAAATATTAATTAAATTAAAGGCAGATTCACTATCACATGTATATCCAAATATTGTAGAAATAAAATAAAAGTAAAAGTTAATGGAAACTTATTACCTTAATTATAAATATATATAATTCTTTTATCATGCATGGATTCTTCTTCTTAATCATAACTGTTTTTGGTTTCACACCATTATTTTAATATAAATGTTTTTTTTAATAGATAAATAAAATACTATTTCTAAATATAGAGGTAGTTACGTGGGTTAGTGACGACATATTAAGGAAGTGGGTGAATGTACTGTTGTTAAAGGAAATTCAATGATTATTATTGTAAAAATATTTGTTTTTTTTTTAGTTAATCAATTGATACGTATTTTAGTAATTTATTAATATATTATTACTTTTATATTTTATTTCCTTGAAGTGTATTCGAAAACTGATTCATTCGAGTTGACTTAATGTTTATTTAAATAGAATTTCTAAAATTTATATATACTTCATTAATTTTTAATTCTAAATACTTTCAAAATCCGAATACTTTAGAATCCCAATAGACTTAATTAATAATCATAAAAATTGACTTAATAAATAAACGGAAGTTTGACGCATTTCATGCAGGGTGTTCGCAACTCAAAGTTTATAAAGAATGGGGGTGAAAGAGGGAGAGAACGAAGGTTATTCTGAAATTACTAGGAAAAAATTGTTTTAGAGGGTTGGGTTTATTTTTAACTGTTTCTGAGATAACTGTCTACAAAGAAATTTGATTAACTTTTTAAAGAAGTAACCACATGAAACGTTTAAGTTTCGGTAGCTAGCTGAAGTTATTCGGTTCATACTAATATCCCAACTTTGTTTAACCTTTCATAGTTGCAACGTTATAAGGTTTTAAATTCGAAAAATAACCGTTATTAATTTATACAAACAAAAAAGCGTTATCAATGTATACCAATTTTATAAATTTGTTTCAATCACTTATTCTCAGCTGCAATGTGAGTTATTTATCAGATACTGTTTTTGAGAAATCCCTCCCCTCTCTCTTCTTTCTATCACCATTCTATTTCTATCACCACCATTTCCGTGACCTTTGGGTTTCAGACACCTTGTACATTATATGTATACATTAGCAGAGCTTTCCGATGTGGAAAGAATTTTTTTTTTTAATATTTAACTTAATACTTTTTAGAGGTCGAATGGAAAACTTTAAAACATCAAAGCATTTTCCTGTGCAAAATTAGACACCATTTATTATAAAATCAATATTTTTTAAAAAATCATTGGAACAAAAATAGAATTGAAACTCTCAGTCAAACTCTCAAGGTTTTGTACTATAATGAGTTTACGGATTTAACAATTGAGTTCCCAATTTGATTTTACTTAGAGAATTACTTAAATTTAATTTCTAGAGAATTAATTTTACTTAGAGAATTCTTAAATTTAATCTTAAATTTACATTTAAATAATGTAAATCTATAGGAATTCTTAATTGAGTAGAAATAACAAATATATGTGTTTATATTCATAAATCAACTTCATTATGGTTGCAATATGATTGAAATGATCCTTACAAAATTTTTACAAGGACGATTTTTTGCATCTTATCGCTGTTAACATAATAAATAGAATTTTATTACAAATCCCTTTAATATAATTTTCTTAAATTAGTATTCTTTATAACTTTCGTAATTAAATACATGATATTCCGTTTTATTTTTTCAAAATTAACATTAATTTCATCATAATAAAATTTATGACATACTTGTTTTTTTTTTAAACCCTTTTTTTTCTAAATAAAACTAATGCTACTAATTTTGAAAAAAGATATTTTCATTTATCTCTTAAATTTCAGGAGAAGAAATTTTATTCATTTAAAAAAAAAAAAATATGATGCATGTATTAAATTACTTTAACAGTTAACTGGTTTATGTTTATTTTTTTTTTAAACCAGTAACATTTAATTTTTTGTATTTTGTTTTTTACTATGTAAAAATGTTACCAACAGCATTTCAATGTTTTGCGGTTATGTATTTTATTTCCCAAAATGATTTATTATCCTTCAAGGAAAATCATACGATACTAAAAAAAACAGAAAAAAACAGAAAAACAGTAGAAATAAAGATTAAATAAAAAATAATTTTCTTGTTTTTCATTTTTATTTTCGTCAAAAATATTTTCATTTTTCTTTTATACAGGATGGCGCAAAACAACCGATATGGTTTGAATGTGAACCGATATGGTTTCAGAATTTTGCGAAGAAAACTTGGGAAATTGGAAATGGAACAGTACACAACAGAACACCGATCAAAAATTACGAAAAGTTATGGAAAATGTACTGGAAAGAGCACGAATGTGCGAAGGTGAAAATGGTCACCACTTGCGGGATAAAAATATTCCCCATTAGTACACTGTATAACAAAAAAATAATAATAATAATTAACTATTAAATAAAAAAATTATTAAAAATTCAAACCATATCGATCGTTTTGCGCCACCCTGTACTGTTATACTTCTGAATCAAATATATATGTATATATACATATATACAAAAATAAACATGTTAATATAAAAGTTAACAAAGAAATTTGAGTTTGTTAGATCAGCACGTGTATAGAGTATTTTGATATGTACGAACGGTTTCCGTTCGTGTCGTTGAAAAAATGAACTTTTTAACTTTTACCGTTATTGTAAAATATCAATTTCCATTTGTTTTTCCGAGGAAAAATGGTTAGTTAAATTCAAAATATAAAAATGAACTAATGGAATTTTCATAATATTCTGGAAGTTGATTAGGTCAGGTACTTCTGGTGATATCAGGTGTTTTACAACAAGTTTTTTATATGCAACTTATGTTTGGGAAAGTTTTTTATGAAACAATATTAGAATATTTTTTAGATATAAGTGTGTATCCATTTATTTACAATTAATTTGTATAGATTACAAATACCTTTCTCGTATAACCAAAGGCTTTATTCGATTAGTAAAATTTGAGTTAAAAGTTTTTGACCAAAGGTGTCAACGATCATAGTAATCTCATTCCAAAATCTGTGGGGGTTAGTAGAATTATTATTATAAAGTTTAATGTAAAGAATTCCAACAAATATCGCATTTAAAAAAAAAATGAGAAGCTTTCTAAATTGAAACTTTTAGTATTGGAGAAATAATAGTTTTAGAGTTTCTATAATAAAAGTACTTGATACTCTGTACTTTTGAAAAAGTAAAAAAATAAAAAAATTTGAGTCGTTGAAAAACTTGAATTTTGACAAAATTCTCAAAAAGAATAAGATGCCCTCTAAATAGAACCTTTTCTAATAAATCTGGAAAGTACTTGAAAAGTAATCGTTCTTTTAAATAAAATAAAAAAAACTTGAAAGGTACTCACTCTTGCGCGGTTGAAACAATAGAATTTTGGTAAAATTTTCAAAAAAGATAAGGAGCTCTCTAAACCTTTTAATATTGGACGAATGGTAGTTACAGAGTTTCTAAAAAATCTGGAAAGTACTTCAAAAGTAATCGTTTTTTTAAAACGGTAAAAAAATAGTGAAGTACTCTGGGAATCGATGAAAAACTTGAATTTTGGTAAAATTCCCAAAAAGAATAAAGAGCTCTCTAAATAGAACCTTTTAGTATTGGACGAACGTTGGTTACAGAGTTTCTAAGAAATATGAAAAGTACTTGAAGTATAATCGTTCTTTTAAAAAGTAAAAAAAAATTTAAAATTACTCTGTGAATCGATGAAAAACTTGAATTTTATGCAAATTTTATGCAACTTAATTGACAGTTAGACGTTTTTGATTGATCAACAGATATTTTTTTTTATATTTCCATAATGATGTAGTTAAGTAGGAAATTAGCTTAAAAAATAAAGTACATAAATATAAATTAGAACATATATTTCAATTCTTTTAGCGTATTATTAAAACATTAATAAAACTTATTTTACTTAAAAATAAAAATCTTTGGACTTATTAAAATTTATCTTTTCCCCACAGACATTATATTTTTTTTTATTAAAGATATGCTTGTTGCAGATCAATTCAAGGAAAATCATTTAAAGTTTAATCTGTTTAGGATAAATTTTTATTTTTTAAATATCAAAAAAATTTGAATGGAAAATTTAAAGAAAAAATGGACCAAAAACTTTTGCCTTTGTTTTTGAGTTATAAGTCTTAGAGGACTTTTGACTCCAGTCCTTTTGTCACATCGTCATTACACTTGTTGCATTAAGTTCAAAGATTTGGAAGTGGAGGAGTTTATTAATTCCTTTTTTTTATAGAAGCCTTTTTGATATAACTCTTTAAATTTTTAATGTATATTTAATATTATACCATTTAAGTTTCCCACCTTTTCATTTATACTTAAAATCAGTATAATTTTGTATAAAATATTCTTTTTCATTCATTTCAAAAGTGAATCGAAGCAATTAAAATAAAACTTTAAGTAAAGTAAATTCACTTATAAAGGAAACACATATATACTCGTATATGAATCCTTGTTATATAATTTTAAATGTATTCCGGTATAAGGATACTTTTATTATGAATTACATGGTCTGTTGTACATATATGTATGAACGTAAAGATCCAAATAAATTCCAACATTTTAATACATGCATATTTTATTATCTCAACTAAAAGAGATTCATTGGGATTTTTAAAGGATTCATCAATATATTCATGAATAAATCTGTTATTTATTTTCTTTAGATATTTTCAAAGGAAATAAACAGAAAAACATATATATATTTATATATATATATAAAATTTGATATTTGTTGTTGATCCCATTTGATGTAGAAAAACTTTGACACATGTAAGTTAAAATATTCTCATGTCAATTGATATTTTTGAAAATTTAATTGTACATTCCTTTAAGGAATTAAGAATGAATATATATGCATAATACGTATATAAAATATTTTCTTAATTTAAAATTCTGTTTATTTGAAACAGAGCAATTTATATTTGAAATTAAAAAACAAACGAGGAAGATTATAGTTGCCCTTGTCAACTTTTAGATACCCGTGCTTACCCACTAACCGTTATTTATTTTCCACATGCTATTATAAATATTACAAAAAAAATATAAGAAAGTAAAATAGTTAAAAAAAAATTTAGCTTATTATCTCATAATTTTTGCTTAAAAAAAATTAAATAAAAAAAAAATATTAAATTTTTAATTCATTATACCATAATTTTTGCTTAAAAACAAAAAAAAAAAACCATAAAAAAAAATAACCATAAAAAAAAAATAGCCCACCCCAAAAGTTGGTCCGAGCGATGTCCAACTTTGCCAACTAACTTGCCCTATTACTTTACTGCCCAGGTTTAATTTTAACCTCGTAGCTTCATTAGATTCACAGTTATCGAATTGACAACTTTGTATGGCAGCTGCCCGAAAATGGGGTCGCAACATTTTGAAACTCCATATTAGTGCTCGATTCATTATATAACTAACAGTGTGTAATTTTCATCCTCGTAGTATACTCAGTTTCCAAGAAATTCATATTGGTGCAAAGAAGTTGTATGGCAGCCCCCCGCAAATGAAGCCGTAAAATTTTGAATTTTCATATAAGTGGTTGATTCATTATAAAACTAACCGTGTGTAATTTTCGTCTTTCTAGTATAATTACTTTTGAAGAAATTTATATTGGTTTAAATAAGTTGTGTGACAGCTCCCCGAAACCTTGGTCTGGTCTTAACCAAAAAGAATAGGGAACCTTAAAAATGTGCAAAAAATGTTTTGTGTGAATTTCAAAACTCTAGCTCTAATTTTTCAATTCTATCTCTTTTAATTAATTTTTAATTCACGAATATATTAAACCTAAGTAAAGTAAGCATCATATAATCATATTGATAAAATGATTCATTCAAAATATTACACATATACATATTATATGAATATACATATATAAATTATTTATGAAGCCATTTACTTAAAAAAAATCTTTGTCTTCTTTTTTGCTTATCTTAAATAAACTACGCATCATTTAAATCATATGAAATTCTAACTCGAAATCGTACAAAAAAAAAATACAAAAAAAAACATAAACAAAAAAAAAACAAAAAACAAACAAAATTCATATAATTTCATGTTACAAGGTGCATAGCTATAATATTTCAAATTTTTGTATGAAAATATTGGAGTTAAAAAAGTTAGCTGTTCGAGAGCTACCCGAAGTTTTGGTCCGATCTTAACCAAAAAAAATAGGGAACCTAGAAATTGATTGAAAAATATTTTGTGAAAATTTCAAAACTGTAGCTCTTTTAGTTTTTGAGTTATCGTGCTGACACACAGACGGACGGACGGACGGACGGACGGACGGACGGACGGACAGACACACATAGCTAGATCGACTAATTTTTCGATTCTGAGCCGATACGTACCCTTGACACTATATCTAGCTCGTCTAGATCGATGCGTTACAAACGGAGGAGCAAATCTAATATACCCGATGTCATATATATATGCACGGGTATAAAAACACACACAGTACTCTTTTACTATTTTTTAAATTTAAATATTTGTAACCGAAAATATTTATGTGCATGACCGACTATTTAAATTATAATATATCAATGATTACAATATTCGGCATCGGGCATTTGTGTTCTAGTATTAGAGTTGGACTAAAGAATTAAAGATACTAGACATTTTAATAATTAACTTAATTACTATTTGGCCTAAAATCATTCGTTGACCAATAAACACATTCCGTACTTCCCTTGTAGTAAGCAATGTACTTAACCACTACGCCTACGAGCTGTTCCATAATTATTCATAACATAATATCGTACAAACACGTAAAATACTGTACTGATTACAATAGTACTTAAGTCCAGTTTTAAGTAGCATTACCTATTCATTATTTTTTTAAGTTCCAGTATTAATTAGTAAGATTTCAATACAAGCTCAGTTTAATGCATTCAAACAAATATTTGAAAAACACTTAAATTCTTGTAACTTAAGTATTTCTTTGTAATACAGTACTTGAAAAACACTTCAGTAGGGAAAATAATTACAGAAGTAATTAAACCAAAAATTAAATTTCTTTCTGGGAATTAAGAGTATTTTAACTTGATTCTTTTACTTATACTTAAATTTTCTAAGTATCGAAATCTTGCCAATAGTTGTATTTGACAAAGTATTGAGTATAAAGTAATGGTAGTGGTAATTGTACTGTACTTAAAATATACTCTTCTAATACCGTATAACTTATAATAAAAATTGCATAATTTAGGCAACTAAATTTTATTTCAAAATACTAGGTTTATTCTTTTTAGTTTTATTCGTTGTGTACTTTTCTACTTTATTATAACCTTGATTATTTTATAAAAAAAGCCCTAAAATAGCTTTAAAATTCAGTGAATACAATAAAACCAGATTATTACTTTTCTTGGAATTGTTAAAAGATTTAAAAAAAAAATTCAGTTTGCATTAATGTATTTATTAGGAATTTTTAGAGTTGAAAAAATATTTTTGGATTTTTATATTTAATAAAAAGTTAATAACTATAGGATATAAAAATATTTTCAAATTCTTTGATCTTTTATATTTTTTTAAATTTTCCTGTTCATTTTTTTTTTCAAAGGTAGGTAATAATGAAATAAAACTTTTTATTTGTTGTTAACTTTAAAAAACAAAACAATTTTAATAAAAAGATGAGATCATTTTGTTGCTTAAAAAACAAAAAAATATTTAATGAATACAAAATGAAAATTTCCAGAGGGATTTTTCATATTAATAATATTATGTAATGACCTTCAAATGTTTGTTATTAAAACAAGTACATACAAAATAAACCAAAAACGAGGAAGATTATAGTTGCCCTTGTCAACTTTTAGATACCCGTGCATACCCTCTAACCGTTATTTATTTCCTCTATGCTATTATAAATATTACAAAAAAAATATAAGAAAGTAAAATAGTTAAAAAAAAATTTACCTTTTTATCCCATAATTTTTGCTTAAAAACAAAAAAAAAAAAATAAAAACAAAAAAAAAAAAAATAGCCAGCCATAAAAGTTGGTCCGAGTGATGTCCAACTTTTCCAACTAACTTGCCCTATTACTTTATCTGCCCAGTTTTGATTTTAACCTCGTAGCTTCATTAGATTCACAGTTATCGAATTGATTACTTTGTATGGCAGTTGCCCGAAAACGGGGCCGTAACATTTTGAAACTTCATATAAGTGCTCGATTCATTATATAACTAACAGTGTGTAATTTTCATCCTCGTAGTATAATCAGTTTTCAAGAAATTCATATTGGTGCAAAAAAGTTGTATGGCAGCCCCCCGAAAATGAAGTCGTAACATGCTGACACACAGACGGACGGACGGACGGACAGACACACATAGCTAGATCGACTAATTTTTCGATTCTGAGCCGATACGTACCCTTGACACTATATCTAGCTCGTCTAGATCGATGCGTTACAAACGGAGGAGCAAATCTAATATACCCGATGTCATATACATATGTATGCACGGGTATAATAAAACAAAAGAGTATAGAAGTAAGTCTTATTTTTGAAATAATAAATTTTATGTTATTTTTGTCTTCCCACTTTTATATTGTATTTCTTTTAAATATTTAATATTTAAAAACAGTGCTTTCTGAAAGCATGTATATATATAAATATACAAGCGGCCTTTTTATTTTTTTTAAAGTATTTATTCATTTAAAGAATCTGATCTTCAAACATCGGTTTTAATTAAGAAAACCTAAAATAAAATGTACTTACATGGTTTTATAAGTATATACAAGTACTAATAAAAAGTATATACTTAAATGTACTTACAAATCTTAATAATACCATCATATAATACATGTTTAACAAACCAAAGAGCATTAATAAAATACATTTTATTATATTTCAAAATATTTTTTAAAACAACCAACAAAATTTATCTGTTGAATACTTAAAGGATTTCCTTTTGTATCTTCAATTACTTATCCTTTAAAAAGTAATTGAAACCATTTTTTTTTTTTAAATGTAAGCTATTTAATTTTAATGGATTAAGAAATTTATTTTATTGGATTAAAGAATTGGAATATACACTACTAACTCATGTGTTGGAAAAATTTTTAAACATAAATATTCCTGAAATACTCGTATAAAATATAATATAAATAATATGTTATTTTTACAAATAAGTACTACACAAAATATAAAGTACTTTTATAGTCTTAGATACCGATTATTTATCTAAAGACATTCTATCTAACTCCACTTCAAATATTAAATAATCATAGCATATTCTACGAGTATGCATTAAATAGTCGCACTCAAGTTAAAAAACTGAACTCAAAATTTGAGTTTAAACTCAATTTTATACATTCAAACGAGTAAGTCAAATTAAAATGTTAAATTTAACTTCTTAAGAAAAAGCTAAAAATTTACTCAAAAAGTAAATACAACTATTTTAACTTAAGGATTAAGAGTAAGTGAGATTTGAGTTTGAGCTCATTTTTAGATGGATTATTATAATTCTTTTCTTGAAACTGAATGGAATTCCAAAAAAATGGCAACATTTTAAAAACGGATTTATTTAATAATTTAATCAATTTGATAATACTAGCTATTAAATCAAATTTAAGTACTTTACATAAACTTTTTAAATTGAAAATTATTTTTAACATTTAAGAAATAAAAAAAAAAAACAATTCATTCACTTTATCTTCATAATAAAATAAAAGCTTAATATATTTAAAAAAAAAAAAGATTTACCTGTTGCTTTACATTTATTTTAGGAAATATATATATATATTTAAATTTTCCTAAGCGATAGTAAATATGTATGTGTGTGTTAATATATCCAAAGAATGAAGATTGAAAAAGAAATTAGATGTCGATATAATGCTGTTATAATCTCTTTAATGTTTTTACTCACCTGAAATTAAAAATTTTTTTTTTGGAAAATTCAATTATTTTTTACAATATATACATATACATAGTAAATAAAAATTAAAATAATTTATTATTCTATATATCTCTAAATGCTTTTTTAATTTGGTTAAATTATTATCTTTTGAATGCATAATCTAAAAAAATAAATACTAACAAATTATAATTGAATACAATAGAACAAAATCAGAAAGGAAAAAAAAGTGCTCAAATTAAACTTTACGATAGCAGGCAGGAAATTGGAAAAAAAATAATTTTTCATGTAATTAAATTATAAATTGCCTAAGAAAAATAAAAACGTGTTCTATTCATGCTAAAGAAGCTTACAATCATCGGTTCTAATGTTATTGTGCTTTTAATAGGATTTTAATAAATATGAGTGATTAAAAATAAATTTTTTTAACATAATTTGTTATATAACTCAAAAATTCAGAATCCTACTCAATATTGTTTTTCCAATTTCAAATTCAATTTTCCAAAACTCAAAAATGCAGAATTTTACTCAATACTGCGTTTTTCCAATTTCATATTTTGGAAAATTGAATTTTAAATTGGAAAAACAATTTTGAGTAGAATTCTGCATTATTGAGTAATATAACAAATTATATTAAAAAAATAGATTTTTTAATTACTCAAATTTATTAATAAATCTAACTATCATCTAAAATAAAACATTATAAAATATTGTATAATCGAAAAGAAAGGTACTTAATTGTACTTTCGATATTTTTTGAGCTTTTCGTTTTTAATGTAATAAACCATTTTAATACATAAGTAAAAATAAGCATTTTTATTTAATTGAGTAATTTTATACATTTAAATGTACTCAATTACTCTTTTTGTTTTTAAAGTACATTTAAGAACTTTTTTGTTACACTTGCCCTAAGTCGAAACTTGGAATCAGAATATGTATATGAAAAGTTAGCAGCTTTTGGAATATAGTATCTTTAATATTAACAAAATTTTACAAAAATTTTTAAGAAAAAGTATTTGAGCTCTATTTTTAGAATTAAAAGTAAATTTTACTCAAATTTTTCCGATACGAAAACATTTTATTAATTAAATTGAATTAATTTAGATTTATTTTTTTATTCCACGTATCATTAAGAAAAAAAATCCCAATCTTCGAAGAAATATTTATATATAAGGTATGAGTATAATTAGATTAAAATATAAATTAAAATAATTTATTCCAAGAAATGTTTTTATAATATAAATTAGGACAAATATGACAGAATGTAAATTAATATATATATTTTCTTTTAAAATTTTTAACCCACTCTTTTGAATTTTTTTTTTTTAGAATCATTAATAGACAAATGGTTTATATTTATCTTTGGTATGCATTGGAGTCAGCAAAAGAAAATTTTGTAATTTGGAATCGAAGATAGAATTTAATCAGCTATTTAATTGTTATAATCTCAATTATTTAAATTCGGGGGTTAATTATAATCGAAATAAACTAGAATTTAATTCCCAATTTCCAGCAAAATTTTTTTAAAAAATATCTGATCTTAATATTAATTCCAAAATCTAAGACCATTTGGGATTATTTATTTGAATATACACTATAAGTACTTAATGCCACAGACATTGTAAGTACATACACAATCCTTATAATACCCAGTCCGCATTTAAGGACTTAGACCTTATCCTGCTTCTGAAGAAATCTTTTTTCCTAAAAAGTCCTCATTATGTTTTAGATACTTCAAATATTTACTAAGAGAGTAAGATTTTAAAAAATAATTGATTCTTTTAAAAGATTGATACATAACCTTCAAATTTTCAAAAAGATATTTTTTAAATGGGTAAAATATAAAAAAATAATATTTACTTAGACTTTTTAAATAAAGTCTGAATAATTTTTTAAAAGAAAAAATCTGAATACCATGGATTACCACAATATCTTTTTTTTTTATTGAATCTCATTATTCTATAGATACATTATCATTAATTTACCCTAATACCAATATTATTATTTTATATATTCAATATAAATTCATTTTTGATCCTGAATAGAATATTTCATTAGACACGCTAATAGCATGCTACCAATTTCTAATGAAATAAAAACAAAAAAAAACCTAAAATCTGAAAAATTGTTAATGGAATTATAAAGGAAGAAGGAACAAGGAAAATTTTAAAGAGAAAGTGAAATGGATTTATCTAATAAAAAAAAAATTCCAAAAAATAAATTTATAAAAGGCGGATGTCACTATTTAAAGTAAAGGCAAACTTTTGATACTGATCTGTGTTACTAATGGAACCAATTTGAATTACTAAGGGAGTAATCAGAAGAGTTCTGCCTAAAGAAAATAAACTCAACTAAAAATTCTGCTTTGTATTCTCTAACATTCAATTATTCCCTTGTACTTTCCATATTCATCTAGTAAAGGTCACGAATTTTATTAAGAAAGGTATGCACATTGTATCAAAATTTTTTCAGCTTAATTTTAAGAGTATTTACTAAAAGTTTGAAATTCGACTCCCTCCAAATTTTAAATATTTGGGATTTAAGATATTTATATTTTTAAGAAACCTCTTTGACCTTAAGTGATTGTTTATCAAAGTTAAAAAAACCAGCTCTAATTCTAGCTTAATGTTGTTCAATTTTTAGAGACTAGATCTTTCCCAAGAACTAAATTGAATCGATGTTCAATATTTATAAAAGCACCTACAGATTTAATTAGTTTATATCGAATGTTGCAGAGGTAAATCGAAATAAATGCAATCCTACATAGAATTTAAACTATGTATGAATTTAATTCGTATATTTATTTACAACTGGTATAATAAACGTTGAGGGACTTCAATAAAACCTCAAGCTAAAAAAAAAATTTTATTATCTATGAAACAGATTGAAAGAGAAAAACCCGGCTAGAATTTAATAAAACATTTTTTTTATTTTTGTAAAATATTCAAATATTTAATTGAAATTATTTAATTACATAAAAAGAAATTTAATCTAATAATAAAGATCAATTTATTTTATTTTTTTGTTATTTTTTTTTTTATTATTTATTAAAATTTCTGTAGGCTTATATTTTTAATTGATTTCTTAAAGATTTTCTTCCACCAATTTAAATTGATAATTAAAATAGCGATTTTTAAACAAAATTGTTTAATTGAACATTAATTCGGAAAAAATTAATTTTCTTGATAGACTTCTAAAATATTTACAGCCACGTTAGATACTTTTGAGACTCTGATTCAAAAATATTATTCAATTTCCAAGTTATTGAGTATGACTCTTGAATATTTTTTACATTTGGAAGCCCAAATTTTTTTTAAATGTACAAGTAACTGTAAAAGTGCTGAATTTGGGTTTAGTTTCTCTGATGAGTATGGAATTCATCAAAACTGAAATATTTCTTGCTTAACATTTAATACAAATGAACAATTTGATTTTGAAGAAAGGAATTAAGACAGGAGAGTTGTTGAATGGAGATTCGAAATTATGTCTGGATTATAGGCATGATTTCTTTAATTCCAATTTCAAAACTAAGAACTTACTTATTTATAATTAGTACCAGGACAATAGAAAATATTGTCTGATATTATTACAGTCCTTTGCCTATTTGGCTTTTGGGCTTCCTAAATTAAATAGTTTCTATTTATTTAAGAAGCCCAAAATTGTGTATTTAAATTAAAATATTTGGTAACCATGGTTATTTGTAAAGAAAAATTATTTTGTCAATTAAAAAAATTCATGACTTGTACACGGGAATCAAACCCGCACCCCTTCAGTTAGTAAGCCAAATTACTTACTAACCCCCTGAGGTCCCTAGAACTAAGAAATTCCTTAAAACAAATAACTTTTAGATTTGTATTGCTATGAATTGATTTATTTTAAGATTGAGTAATTTTTTTAATAAAATAATAAAGTCTTTGCGGTTTCAATTAGTATGGAACGCATTCTAAAAAATAAAAGGCTTATACTAAGTTAAAATTATTATTTTTTTATTTCAGATTTTAAATTAAAAATCTTCATCTTAAAAAAAAATCCTAAAAATAAACTATATAAGGTAATAATAATATCTATAGATTTTTTTTTTATTGCCAAACAATTTATTTTATTTTTTATAAATTTTTTTTAATAATAACGTGCTCTTTCTAATAATAACTTCAATTGTAAAAAAAAAAAACGAACAATCAATCGATTTGTTAAAAATTGAAAATTGAAACTTTCGTTTATTTTCGAAAAACCCATGCCTATTTATTTGGAAAAAATTTTGCGATTTATAAGCAATATTGTAAACCCTTAAATTCCTCCTTATATTTTGTATGTAAATCTATAAAAATGAATATTGATCAAAGTTTTTTTGTAATATACATTTCTATGTAAATATTTATATTCCGTTATCAAAATCCTTAATATTATATATTGAAACCGTTAAAGGATACTTAAAAAAATAAAAATAAAAAAATACAAAAAAAAATCTTATACATGGGTTTTGGAAAAGATATATGATAGTGTATAGAAAAACAATCTTTTGAATGAATAAGAAAAATATCATTATTATATACAAAAGAAAAACCAATATAATAATGTCTGTATGTAATTGAGTGAGATTGTATAATAAAAACAAAATTTTGTATACAAAAGCCTATAAACATTTTATATTTTATTTATGTGTATTTTTTTGATTATATATTTTTGTATGAACATAAATTTTCTATATATGTAAAGTATGAGTATCATATGATCCCATTGTTGTAAGGGTTTGATATTTTAAAAATGTTTCCGATTCTCTAAAATTTCTTAAATACTCTGAGTTACTAAAAGTTGATTTTTCTTTTAGAGGCCTGTTTGTCTGGCAAGCCTGTCTGTGGGTATTAATTTTTTGTTTTGAAGCACTTTCGTCAGCTCCGCAGGGCACCCGATTGACACTAAACTATACGTGCAACTGAGCCTTATGTAAGTTATTAAATAAATTAATCATTAGTCGAGCAATTGACTTCAATTTTGTGCTTGTGGGAATCTAGACGAAAGCAATCCAACCTTTTAAGATTTAAGATATTTTAAGTTTTACCGCAAGTTCCTAAAATTTATTTAAATAACTTCCTTCAATCCAATTCCTTAAAATTTGTTTTGTTTTCTTATTTGAAATAAATCGTGTAACGTCTCCATAGATTTTGATTGGACTCGTATATTATTTTTTCAAATTATTCTATCCTGTTTTTGATTTTTGTTCTCCCTTTCTTTCGATCAAAATTGATTTTCTTTTGACTATAAAGGTTAAAAAATTTTTACAGAGTACAAATTTCTGATTTATAAGGTTGCTTTTGGTCTCCATATATTATTAGAAGTTTCATTTTTAAATATTAGGGTATAGAATTGTAATTTGTTGCATTTAAGTTAAGTTTATGTATACTTACTAAGGTATAAGACATGGATTATGAATTGTTTCTAAATAAAACCCTTCTTAAAAATCAGTAATGGTAGAAAACTTTTTCCCATTCCCAGTTAATTGTAAATCTTCAAATTGAAATTATACTAACAACTAATTGGATTGATCTGGCAAGGTCAATTAAATCAAACGATTCGATATCTTTTGGTTTGATTTTATTCTAAAATTTGATTTCCTTCGTTATAAAATATTTCACGAATATAAGAATGATATTAAGAATGTTTTTAAATTTTTTTTTAATAAATTTATTTCAATTCAATATTTCTGACTAAATCTATACTTAAATAAATTAAATAATAAGATAACATCTAGACATCACATTTTAAAAATTACTTAAGAGATTGTAAGATACATTTTTTGGAAATATTTTAAGCTTTGGAAAAACAAAAATTAACGGAAATTGAGCGAAAGTAAAGATAAAAGAAAATTTTAAACTTCTGTTGGGAAAATACTTTGAGGAAAATCTTGTATTTATTTTTTTTTTTCATTTTTTATGTCAAAAATTCAATAAGCGATTAAGCGATTTCTTTTCCATAAAAAGATACTTTGAAGATTCATCTAAATCAAATTGAACTTTTATAATAAGAACCTAGGACAACAATGATTTTCTTTTTTAAAAAACTTTTTTGTGATGAAAATTGAAAAATTTAAAAGAAAATATTTTGTTTAACCCATGATTTGGACACTTATGTAGTTCAGATAGGCCAACTTGTTCAGATATTTTATAGTTCCATGAATTATTGGCTAAAAGAATGTAAATTATTATTTTTTGAACTTGATTTCGGATGTTTTCTACCCATTTTCGTAAAAGAATATAATACAAATGTTAATTAAAGCATTTTCCCAAATACCATGTAGATAACTCAATATCAAAACTGAGCAGTAATAGTTGAAAAGTATCTCAAGATATGAAGTCGTCTTAAACTAAAGTGTATAACAAGATTTTCAGAGTTTGAGCTTAATTGTTCCAAGTAAAGTATGCCAGGAGCTTTATAGTTTTTAATATATATGCAATGTATTTATGACGTCATACTAAAAATTAAAAACTTCCTAAGCAAGCTGATGTATTTCCTCGCAATAATTAATGCTTTAAGACTATAATAAAGTTACCTAGCACTAAACACACTTAACTAAAAGCAATGTTCATCAACAATCAGAGTTGAATAATAAAATAATTTTGAATGAATAAATCAAATAAAATATTTACAATATTTAATTAATATTAAAATATTTTTGAATACAAACTGATTATACAATATACAAAACAAACTTTATAATTATTAAAATTAAATTGAAAAGAAATTAATTCCTTCTTTCAAAATATTTTCTTATAAATCCACAAATAATAATTATAAAATATTTATACATATATTCAATATTTATACATATACACACAATATTAAAATTAATTTTTAAAACAAACATTGTTTCAAAATTATTATTTGCATTTAATTTAAATTCAATTGTTTTTTAGAATTTAGGATCATCATTATGAAAATGAATTTTTGAATAAATTATTTCTTTTGTTTAATTTGAAGAAAAATCATTAGAGTAAAAAATATGAAATGAAAATAAAAATAAGAGAAATCAATATAATTGTTCTGAATTAAATTCAGGCCCAATATTTAAAAAATATTATTCTAATATAATATGTGTATACTATGTAGGTATAATTTAATTCGCTGAAAAGCCCTTAAACTAGGATGATGAAATCGCCTAAGGTTATGCAATTTTTAAAATATTTTATAAAAGCTTTTAAAATAAAAGTAATTTTAAAAATTTTAATTGAAGTTTTAGAAACTTCTTCATGGAGAATGAAGGTCTACTTTATCGTAATGAATGTAGAAATTTTGTTATATCAGAAAAAAATATTTCCAAAAATCAAAGAAAACTTTAGAATTCGGTGAAATTCCTCATGCTTAAGTTGGATTTTATTATTAATTAATACTTCATCAGCATGACTTTATTTATTTTTTAATATTCCAGAAAACATTTGATTTGCTTATATTATATTTTTAATGCACCTACGTATACCAGTATCTGATATTTCGGTTTAACCCCACATTCGAAATACTTTTTATCCAAGGTTGATGTCTTTAACCATTGGAAGTTTAACTTAAATCATTCTATCACTCATTTTCAAAATCATTAAAAATCATCATTCTAATTTTTTTAAAATCATATAAACAACAAATTATTAAGAATTTTAAAAATGATTTCAAACTACATTAATAATGATATTAAAAACGATAAATAAACTATTTAATACTTATAAAGTTTTTAAATCAGTTCAAATGATGATATGAATAGATGATGATAATAATCTTTTCAGTATAAGAGTAAATATAATAAATATTATTCAGGATAAAATTTTAAAATGCAGATCACGTTTGTTATTTTTGGACAAAATAAGCCAAATCTTTTTGTTTTTTTAAAATTAAATTTCATTCTTCTCCCGATTTTTTTTTTAAATCTTAATTCAATTCAATAAAAAACTTTTATTTGCAATAGAATTTCCGAACTAATGTGAATTTAATGAAGAAAATGTTCTACCATCTTAATGTGTTGGGTATTCTCTATTAAAGTATTAAGTCGGCACCACAGCATTGAGGAAGTAAAATATATATATATTTTACTTCCTCAATGCTGTGGTGCTGTGGTGGTATATATGTATATATATATATATGTTAGATAACAATGGTTTTGGACCGCTTAAATTATGTTCTAGAATTAATTCTTTTTTTCATAATAAAGCCGATTTATAACTAATTGATATAGTAATCCAGATTCGACTAGAGATCTCCTATCTGTGTATTATTTAACTTTTGTTCTGCAATAGACAAAAATCACTTGAAGAAAGTTCTGTCTATATTGAAACGAGAGAAGTTTCGAAAGCCACGTATTGGAAAATATAGAATATTCTACACCATATTCTATGAATATTCTAAACCACAATAAAACGCAAGGGGTTTGTTTTTATGTAATTGTTCTATAGCCACATCTTTAAGTCAATCAATTAATTTCACTTCTGTTAAAAACTTTTTTCAACAAATTTTTAATTTTAATTTTGAATTTTAAAGCAAAAAAAAACAGAAAAACCAATTTTTTGCTCAGGTGTTCAAAATCTCACAAAAAAAGTACCTTTTATAATTTATTTTTACCTTTTCTTATACAAAAATGATTTTGAATACAAGGAAATAATTAAAAATTTATATAATAATTAAAAATAAACCAACTCAAATTTAAAATGTTTATTTAAGGCTTCGGTTAGTTAATAACCAAAACCACCATTAAAAACCTAAAGAAAATCACCGAAGAATATTTTGAAATTTTTCAATATGGAACTAATGGTATTTTTATTTAAAATATTAGTTTCGAATATTAATACAACAAGAAGCTAAATTTAAAGAGTAATAATATATTCAATATACATTTTAATTAAGTTTATTTATTTATTTATTTTTTTTAGCGAATTTTACAAAATTCAAATATTTATTTGATAAACACAATTGGTTTCATTTAATGGAAGGATGAAGTGATTTATTGTTCTATATTGAGAAGAAGTTGAAAATTTTATTTTGTCTTGGTTTTCCAAGTACTCCAAACATCGATTCTTCAAGTTTTCAAAAGCATTTCAAGAAGTACAAAATTCTTTTAGAAGTAATACAGTACTATACCCTGATTTGTTGAGCCAATTAAAAATTTATTTAGAAATTAAATAAAATGAGGCTGTGCCAAAAGTTAGTAAAATCGGAAAAATTAATTTCGAAAGAAGAATAATTGTAAATCTTTAAAATTACCATAAATTACAGAAATTCTGGAAAAATTCGAACATTTATTTAATACACAATTAAAACATGAACTCCGTATCCTTAGATATTTAACGGTGAATTAGTAAACTTAAACTTGGTGAAATATTCCACAGGGATTTCGTTTTTAACTTGAGAAAATTTAAGGAATATTTAATTTATTTGTTTCATTCCAATTTTTATTTTATTTTTACATTCGATATTTTTTTAAATTAAAAATTATTGAGGGATAACGATTATTTTTTTTTCAGTTTTTTAAATTGGGGTGAATTAAACCCAATGGAGGATACAGGATATAAAACAATAAAGAAAATAAAGAAATTAAACCGAAGTGCAAAAGTTGATATAACAACTGAACAACACGAATTTCCATTAATTTAAAGAAAAATTTAAATTCTATAGAAAATTTTGATGCTAAATGAAACGTGGAAACAAATACGAACTACTTCAGTTCAAAGTTCAAGAAAAAATTAAAAGAAAGTTATATATAGGAAGGAAAAAATTAACATGGTTGTGCAACATTAGAAACTATGGACATGCATTAGAAATATTAGCAATTTAATCCATCCAGCAATAGATCGAAACATCAAGGCATTGTTGCTAATATCATATGACCGCTGAGATCCAATTACGGATAGGCAACAAATGGATGCTTACTATTAAAAGGCGTTAATAAATTTTCTTTCTTTAGGTATAAGTTTCGTAATGTAGGAACTGCTTGTCTTTTTTATAAATATCTTCTAGGCAATACTTCAAAATAAATTAAAAACATGATGTTTAACATCAAACTCTAACGCCGTAACATACGGTTAGCACCTCAATCACATCCCTATACAGTTAAGCTTTTCAGAACAAGAACTCTGAAATTTAGGAACTCTTTTTTGAGTCGCACCTCAAATTGTGGAACACATTACCCCCATATGTGTTTCACAGTTCATTTGAACCGCAAAAATTCAAGAAGGAAGTCAACTTATACCTCTTGGGATACCCATTAAACCCTTAAAAGTCATTTATATTTATGACTTGTAGTTACTTTTCAGCCATAATACTGCGCAAGCTGCTAGGGTGCTTATTTCATTATTTTGGCTACGGAGAGATGTTGTTTTAGTGTAGTAAAAATCTCACACTACCTGGGAGATTCGGTTATCAGCTGCCTTTTGAAGGTTTTTTCCTCCCTTTGGCAATAAAAAAAAAAGTTTTAAAAACTGTTGTAAGGATATAAGATTTAATGTTCAACTTTAATATAATCAACTTCATGTACTTACTTATCAACTTTTAAACCCTAACGAGCTTGCCCAGGTACATTAGAAAAAAGGGAATATAAAATGAGGAAGTTGAAATATGATGAGAACATAATATTCTAAAGGAAATTGATCTTAAAGAATTTGTGTACATAACTTCAGACTCTGCCAAGCCTTACCACATGAAGAATAAATTATATTAAAAACATTGTATATTCATTTAAATATAACTATATAAATACAAGATTTAATAAAAACGTTTTTTTTTCACACTTGTGGTATTTGGAAATATATGAGTTTAAAATAAATAAAATTAAAGGTAACTGAACTCAGCAAAAAGCTCATAAGATTTTCAAATTTTACAGAAGTTAAAACATGAATTCTGAGAATTTCAGGCTGACATTCTAACAAATTTTGCTCAACAGACCTAAATTTTTAATAATTTAAGAATAAAATGTTTGCGTTTTTTTTTAAATAATTCAACCATATTTAATATCTGAAATAACTTGTATAAAACAATTAATTTTTAGAAGAACCTTTTCTTCATTTGTAAAAATTTCATTAAAAAAAAAATAAAAAAGTTAAAAATTAATTTAATTATTTCCAAAGAATTTTAATGAAATATTTGTCAACAAATGAAAAAATAAAATAAATAAGAATGAAATATAGTTAAATGACTTTTCTACTCAATTGTTACAATGAGTGATTTTAATTATTGTGAATTTAATTCATGTGCAAATACACGAGCGTAACATTTGGCAGTTTAAAACAAAATTATGAAATAAAAGCAGTTCATTAAACCTTTTATAAAAGGTTAATAGTCAAACATTTCATTGTTCGTATTTATATAGAATTGTGTCGAATTTTATTGAACTCTTGTACCCTTATATATTTTTTCAAATACTTTTGTACTCTACTTATGGGGTATATGTCATACCC
This sequence comes from Dolichopus griseipennis, assembly GCA_963082915.1. Classification (NCBI taxonomy): domain Eukaryota; kingdom Metazoa; phylum Arthropoda; class Insecta; order Diptera; family Dolichopodidae; genus Dolichopus; species Dolichopus griseipennis. The sequence continues at coordinate 10,511,313 of OY720442.1, forward strand.
CAACTAATTTAGACTAAGCTTCAGTTTTTCAATAATCATTATTTTTATTAAAACGCTGATTACTTAGCTGTAGCTATTGCATAAGATTATGAATACACAAATGTTAAATTTAATGCGCCATCTTTTATCTTACACAAGAGTTATATATATTTTTAAAAATTTTTTATTTATTATTACAGTATATAAGTAATTTTTTTTATTGTATATGTCTTTTTTTATTGTATATCTTACATTTCGTTTGACATATGTCACGTTATACAGTACAGTGTTTATTTATTTAACTTATACTATAAATTTATAGTTGATGAATAATTAACTTAAAAAAAGTAATTTTTAAAAAATTTAATAACAATAGATATGTCATATCATATTAATTTCATATTTAATATTTTATTTTTTTATATATTTATAAATATGAAATCAGTTAACAGTTGTGCTTTTATTTCTTTACAGTTATCTTTAATTTTTTAATCTATTACAATACCAATTCCCAATTGTTTCAACTGTATTTGAAGAATATGGTGTTTATTTCTTAAAAAATATTATAACTTGTGTACACAGTTTACAAGACTTTTCATTACATATGTACATATGTACGATAATACATTTTTTTTAACTGAAATTCTCCAGGGTGCAATAAAATGAAATTCCTATTAAAAAAAACAAAAATTGTATCTGACGTACAAATATATAAAAAATAAATAAATGATGTATAATTGGAAAATAAAACATGAAATAAAATAAAATCTTTTACTGTTGTTTTTTTTTTCTCACTTCATAACACAGTACAGTTGCCTTCAATTAAATTGAAATGATATTGACAGATTAAATGTTCAATTTATTTGGATTGAACAAGTATTGAATGAATTTTATAAATCTGACAGATAACCGATTTATGAATTGATATACGAGCAAAATATAAAAATTGCACAATAAAAATGCAAAACAAAAAAAAATAGAAATAAAATATGTTAATAACCGTTATGTAAGATAATAAAATTTTACAGTTATGATTATTTTCAAAAAAAAAAAAAAACAAAACATAACTGAATCAAGTATGTATATAAAATATATATTAACATTTTTATATCTTTGTTTTTGTTTTATATTTTTTTTTCGGTTTAAATTAACAGGGTGTCTAATAAAAAGAACATTATATTCTACATAAAGAACCAAGGTCAAGGATTGTGTTTAAGAACAGGAAGGTAAGAGATATAACCTTGAAATTTATATTAAAAATTTTAAAGAAATATATTAAGCGTATCTTTGAATTTTTTATATGAAACAGCATCAAAAAAAAATAAATATTTTCATTGTGAATCTAAATTTGAAATTTTTAATTCAAGCATTTCTTCAAACAATAAAATATTTATAATATTTAATATTGACTCCTTCGTAAGTAATGTAAATTTGATCAAATTGGTTTTCGCTAGCGTAATTTATTTAATTTATTATATTATTTAATTAAATTTATTTATATTTTTCTATTTTTTAGCATTTAAATCTATTAGAACCTTAAATTGAACTGAAATTATTTTAATTTAACATGGAAAAGGCGTTTTTAGGTAGAGAGGTTTAACATTTTAAAATTTAAAAAAAAAAAATTGCATACTTTTAGGCCATACATTTATTTTACACAATATATACAATATCAGTGGGTTATTTCACCAAATTTACAATTTTACAACAAATTATTTTTGTAAAATACATGTAAATTTTAATAATATTTATAAATAAAATGCAAAGGATTGATAATTTAGTGAAATATGCCCCAAGTGAAAAAGAAAGATCTGTGACAAAATTTTTGTTCAAATAAAAGAACATGTTTTAATATATTTACATGTTAAATATGGTTTGACCTAAATAAACATTTCCATAACCTAAAATTAGTTTTATTTTCTTCTTAATTCCCTTAATCTTAACTTTCATATTAAAGACTTTCAACTGAAAAATATAAAAACAAATCAAAAATTGTAAGTAATACATGGAATCAAAATCTCAGTATCAATATAAATCTAATGAATTCCGAATAAATAATGTATTTATAATGTATATATAAAGAGAATGATATTATTATTCCAAGAAATATATATATATATATATGAGATTTCCGACATTTTTGCTTTGTATGCTTAAATTAAATCAGGAAAACCAATTTTATAAGAATCATGTATAAAATGTTTTTCTTTTTCATTTAAGAGAAATGATTTATCCAAAATTCGATTCTCGAATAATCTTAAAATACTTTTTTGAAAAAAACGATCAAAGTAAAATCGATTTTGTAAACAATAAAATGTGATTTAATGAAAAATTGTGGCAATCATAAAAACCTTGTGCATAACTAATTTTTTAAATTTAATATAAGACATTGTACATTTATCATTTTAAACTAAGCTACAGCTTTGTAATTTGTCACTTAAAACCATGTCAAAGTCTTGGGCTTTGTATAACTATAAAACAAATAATAAAATAATCGATACATTTACATATGTATTCAATAAAAAAAAAAATCAAAGTGATTGAAATTTATATTAATATTTATGTAACATATATTAATATATAACATATGGAAAAAAACGCATTTACTAAAGCAGTGTGTACCACATGTTCAATACTAAGTAATGTATAAACTTTTATACTATTCACAATTGAAAACCACATGTACAAAACCATTATATACATTATTTAATGTAATAAAATTCTGTCGCATTCTGTATTTCTTACATAAATCTATTTTTTTTTAAATGTTAATCAATATATATATATATATATATATGTAAAACCAAGTTTTACAAATTTATTAAACTATATATTTAATTTTTGTTTTTTGTTTTGCTTTTTTGACATTTTTAGCGGACAACAAATTGTAATTCACAATAAGTCACAAAACAACAAATTGTAATAATAAAAAAAAAAATGTAGTAACTTTGTTGTTTTGAAAACTAAATTATTTATTTGTTTTTTTTTTCTTTTACTTTTACTTTTACTATTCTATAAAATTTTAAAAAATTCCTTGAAAATTTTTTGAATATTCAAAAGGAATTAAACTTCGCACTCTTTCCAATATTCGCTTTTAAATTTTTTTTAAATTTTATTATTTTTTTACCTTATATTTTGCTATTTTTCTATTTTTTTATTTATTTATTTATTTACCTTAATTGAATCATAGGTTCATTTTTGTGTCATCTATAAATTATATGAATCTACAAATATAGATATATATAAATATATACATAACAGACGTACATAATAGCAGATATATAAAAAATCTTTTATTCATTTATCTATAGATATTTTAATAGTATTGAAAAGTTTGAATTTATAAAAATGAATATTTAAAGAATGGAGGTATGTATATAGTTGTTCTTGTCAATTATACATACCTTCTAATATTTTGATTAAATTTTACTTATTTATCTTTTGCTAAAATGTTCATTAGATTGCTCATTAGAATCGATTTTAAATCGTTAATTAAAACTAATTTTTTGGAATAATGCAGAACATTATATAAAATATTTTTTAATAATTTATGGTATAATTAATATTTAATAATTTTATATCAATAAGAGAAATTATATAAAATATTATTATTATTTTTATTATTATTAATATATTTGTCTAGGAAATGAGGTGTAACAAACGTATTCAATTAAATGTGTTTTGTTGGAAGTGTTCAATTATAATAAAATAAAATATTAATGTTTTATTGGATGTGTTTTATTTTAGAAAATAAAATATCATAAATTATCATAAGCAGGCCAAAAAATATTTTATTATTTTAAAAATCAACATAATATATAAACAGGTACATTATTTAGCATGTTGAGTAGAAAATGTTAGCAACAAACAAGGATTTCGATTTGAATCTAAACAAAGGTTGTGAAACAAAATAGTTATGTATAGCAAAATTTTTTAAAAATATGTATACAAAACATTAAAAGATGGGTTTTAGATTAAAAGTTGAACAGTGTTTGCACTTAATAAAATAAAAATTTTTCAGCAAGAATTCATTAAAGAAAAATTTGCAATAAAACTATTAATATTTTCCTTAGTCATATTGAAATAATCATCATTTTCATTGATTCTTACTTTAGCTCATTAATTGGATTCGATATTTCCGAACACAAGCTACACACAAGATAGGTATCAAAGTAAGTAAGGCACAAACTGTATCAAATCTTTCATATGGAGCTAAATATTTGTTAGAGAAATAAATAGAGAAACCCCCTTCAAAACTCACTGAACATTAAAATATCAAAATTTAATACTAATAATCATAAGAAATTTCTCTATAAAACACTAAAAGAATATAATATAATAACATATTTTTGATCTAATTATCGAAGGAAATCGATTAATCGAATACATTTCATTATATATAAATTGTATTCCTTTATTGATTAAAAATCATTTCTATTAAAATTGTAAACATTTCTTTTGATTTGAAAAATCATTTAAATACTCACTACCTAATATTGACTTTTTTCGCCATCAAAATAATTTATTTTTCTATTGTATAAAATTGACGCCTCGTGTAAATTCTTATTAAGTCTTAGACTTAGAAATATATAAAACTATTAAAAAAACAACAAAAAAATCAAAAAGAATTAAGGAAGTTCTGTCATCTATAATGGTATATACTTATGGTTAATATGTTTTTCTTTTTTTAATTTTACCTTGGAAATAAAATTTAACGTTCTTCGAATTTTGCAAAGAAAAGCAATTGATTTGTTTGTTTACTACTTTAATATAATTTTTGATACTTACAAAAAATAAAATAGTAACAATATATATATACATATATATAAATTCTGTTATTAACTTAATATTGTATTTATATAATTCTGTTTGTATTATGTTAAATAAAAATTAGTGAGGGTGTTTATTAAGAATTTTGTAATTCTTAAGATTTATTTAATTCTGAAAAATATACAAAATGATTTTATATTTAATTTTAATATGACTTAATGACATAATGAATTGTTATTTTACTATATATATATATAAATATATACAAATAAAATTAAAGTTATTATAATGATATCCTTAGAATAAAATTTTATAATCAAAGAATCGCAATTGTATACTGAGTACCGACCTAATAAATTAACATTTGACGAATTAACATCAGACATAATATAATTAAAGAATTTTATAGAATTAAGCATATTTATTAGTAATTGATTTAAAACGCCTTAATTCACAATAATTTATTTTTATTTAATTTTAAATTTATTTTAATATTAATACAAGTATAAAATGTTTCCGGAAATCAATTTTGTTATAAATATATTTATTTTTTATAATAACAGTTAATTAGGATGGAAAATTTTTTTTCTAATAATAAATAATTAATTAATTAAATAATTTGCTTTCTTAAAAAGTTACTCATTCGACAGAATTAAAGGTTCTAATCACATTTCCAACCTCACTTTATTTATAAATGATAGTCTAATATTTTTAAGACCATCGATTACTAAAACCTTAATAGATTTACGGACTATTGCTAGCTTATATAATTAATATTTATTACATTTGGGCATAGTACAATTGGCAAATGGACATTTGATCAGTGGAAATTTGGCAAAACTAGAAAGGACAAAATTAGCTAAAAGACGTTTTGCAAAATTGGACAGTAAGCAAAAGAACATTTAGAAACTGTACACTTGACATTTGGCATGTTACATAATTGTATAGAATAAATATTCTGGAAAAAGGGGCAATCCTACTTTAGAATCCAACTCTAAAATTTCTGCTAATGCTCACTCTCAATATACTCTGTAGTAAGCAAATAACCCTGACTAAGTATCCAAGTTGCAAAGTACCCATTTGTTAAATGTCCTTTTTTTAACTGGTCATTTTGAAAAATGATAATAAATAAATTGTAATATAAGTTGCTTTTTTTCAGTAATTTTTCTTGAAAAAATTTAAAATCTGTGCAGGAATTGGATTTATACTGTACATAATTATGAATAGTATAAATCTAATCCCTACAATACTATTTCAAATTTCCTCGAGTGATTCGTTAGGTGCTTCACCACCACGGCGCCGAAATCCTCCTGCTTATATAGCATCAAACAATATTAATTTTGACATAAAATCTTTTAAATTTTTTAATTAAAAAGTACAGTTACAATATAAAGTTTAAAATATTTGAAAAGGATTCATTAGCAAGGATTTTCAATTCTCTCCAACTAATATATTATTATTTTCTAGTATCTACAAATATTTGCAACTATGTGGTAATAATTGGAAAGACTTTTCATCAAAATTTTTTGACATGAGTTAAAAAGAGGACCAAATTTTATTTAAATCCTTTTTTAAGTCTAATGTGTAAAAATTAACATATGTTAAATAACCTTTACTGTAAGTAAAAATTTACTCTACTATATAAATTCAAGCAAAAAGGACATTACAAAAGATTTAATATTGTCAAAAAAAAGGATTTGATTATTCTTTTGTATTTTATTTTTTATTTTTTTTCTTGGTATTTTGCAAAACCAATTTATCCCAGTTTAATATTAAAACTAGTTAATGTTACTATACAATGTTATATTCATCAATAACTTACATCTGTTACATATATAAATACACTTTAATATTTAAAGCAAAGTAGTAAAGTAATTTTTAAAAAGTAGTATTGGTTTTATACTTTATGTTGTAAAGGACAAGGGACAATTTTATATATGATAAATATAAAAATGAATCCTTTAAATTTTTTTCCTTTATCCTTTTTAATTAATGCCTTTTCAGGCATATTAATATATGTATAAATATGTATATACATATATTAATATATAACTACTAAAAAACAAAATGAAAGTTTTAAACATTTGACTACATTTTCAAAATTCAGACAATTAAAATTATGTTGCGTAAGTTATAAAAAGTTCTTAAATAAATTTAATATGCAAAATAAAAATATGGAAATATTAATTAAAAAATTTTTCTAAGCAACCCGCCTTTTAATGATTTAATGAAAATCAAAGAAAAGATTCTCATACAGCATCTTTAATTACGGCTACTTTTGAAACTTTTAAATACAATTAAGACTTTAAAACTATTATAGCTTCTGCTCGTCCTTAATTTAATATGAATGATAGGAAAAGTTTGAACTATATATCAGACTCTTCACGGGTTTCAGATTTGATAACTAAATAAAAATAGTAAAGAACCATAATATTAAGAACTCATGTTTATTGTCTGAAAATTCTAAATTAAAGTGTAATTAGTAGAAAAGTAGATTTTTTTAAATTTTGATCCTATATTACGGATCAGGATCGGAAGATCCTACATAAGGATCAAGGCAAGGTGTTATTTTATATAGTTTAAGTGCAATTAGTCGAAAAGTAGATTTTTTTAAATTTTAGTCCTATATTACGGATCAGAATCAGGAGATCCTACATAAGGATCAAGACAAGGTGTTATTTTATATAATTTAAGCTAGTCTAGGTTCGTAATCTTTTAGAAAGTTTATTTTTTTTGGTAGTTAATTAGTTTATTAATAGCTTAAGTTCCACTTTTTACTAATTAATTTTATACTAACCAGCCAGAAACTAACCAACACACCCTAACGCATTTAAATAATGAAAAATTATTCAATCAATTGTTGAATTAATTGTCAATAGTTCATCAATATCATTTTTCAGCCAAATGTATAACCTCAAGTTGTTCGTATATAAGACTTATAGTTTTAGAACAAAATATATAAGCTCAGTATCATATAACAAGCAGATGCTAATGTTAAAACTGGCCGCCGGATATAGCCCTGCAAACAATAATCCAAAAAATTACCCGAAATTCAAAATTAAATGTTCCTGCAAAAAAGTGAAATAACCCCCAAAATTAAAATTAATCTTCCAATTCTTTTTAAATTTAGAAAAATAGTTGGAGTTTCAAAGTTGGATTTTAGATGGGGTTAAATGGTATTTTACAGGTATATTCAAAATCAATATATTCTTTTTTGCTAGTTACTTCAAATATAGGTATATGCGAGATTCTGACTTAGGAGAGTTTTTAAAGTTATTTTCAAAATACGGATATTAACATTTTAAAGTTTTTTAAATTATTTTGTATTGAGAGATTGTTTTCATATAAAATAACGCCCACAAATAATAAATGAAGTAAAACCCCAAAATAACGAAATAATCCTAAACTTTTGGGAAATCATTTCATATTGTTTTTAGAAATGCGGCATTATTTCTAACTCAAATTTTTAAAACTCGTAAATTCATTAGCCTTACGCTCTTCAAACACCAGCTATTTAAAAAACTTTTGCATTCCTGATTAAAAAGTTGGTTTTACTTTAATATATTAAAATTTCTCAGATATCATATAAATACAATGAACAGATTTTCATATGAATCCTTGTATCAATATTCTCTTAACAGCAAAATTGTCCATTTTAAAATTCATTTATTCCCAAAGTTGCCCTTTTGCTTTTACTAAGTTAACCCCATTTGTTTCGTGATTTTTAATAAAAAACTTATATATATATTTATTATTCTTACTTATTTGATTTAACATTTGTTTTTTCTTTTTAAATTGTTTATTTAAAATACATACATACACACACGATTAAGTTAGGGTAAGAGGTATGTACATATGTATATATTTTATATGGAAAAATCATAGAAAAATTATTTGATTATTTGAAACGGCCTTGCATGTTTCTTTCAAGGATTTTAACAATGAATCCTCTACATATATATATATACAAATTTCATGTATCTATATATAATTGTATATAAAAAAAAATATATTACATATCTATTTATTTGTCTATTTAGTATTTACACACACAAAATAATTTTTATTCTAGTATTTTTTAATACGATTGTTTTTTTTATAAGATTGTTTTCCTCAGGGAAAGTTTTTTTTTTTTTTAAAAAAACTCCTGTGTCTAAAATTTTCGTTGTAATTTCTTCGAATTAATATCTAAAATATTCGTACAATAAAAAGTTTTTCTTTGTTTATTAGAAGTTTTAAGTGGAAAATTTAAAAAGAAAAACATTCATAGATTGTTTATTATAAATATCTTATAATGTCATATGTTACTATATATAATTATCAAGTATTACATTCTACTTAACATTATTTATAAAAACGAAACCAATTTTTTTTTTAAGAACAAAATAATGCGTAGGTATGCTATTATTTTAATATGAGATTACTTTTAAATATTAGAGCTATATTACAATATAATTAATTTTATTATAAAAATGTATATTTTTTTTTTAAATAAATTTGCCAATAAAAAAAAGTTTTTAAGTGCTTTTATATTAAATTTACATTTTTTGAATTAAAAAGCGTTCATTTTTTTTAAATGGGTTTTTTATCGAATTAAGTGATGCCAGCCATTGAGGAGTGTAATAATGTAATGGAATCAACGAATCAATAATTTTAAAAATCAGTTGTAAAAAAATCAGATTTATTTAGCCCTTTCGCATTCTTTGACATTTTGAAGAAGCCCATAGGATGAACATATAAAATGAAAGTGTGGTGGTACATAACCTTGCCTTAGGATGAACATATAAAATGAAAGTGTGGTGGTACATAATCTTCCCTTTTTTTAAAGTTTTATTCTAAGCCTTAAAATTGTTATTGAACTACAAACTATCTCTAATTTCACAAATTGTTGGTTATAAAGTATTCAATGCCCTAAGAACTTCCAAAATTTTACAATCAAAGCCATTTAAAAACGTTTTATCTCTTAGGGTGCGTTTATGTTGGAGCTGCGATAAGTGATAAGAGCCGATGATCATACGATCATACAACATAGTTTTCTACACTATGCTTTATCGAAGCTCTTATCAGTTGTCTCAGCTTCAACATAAACGCACCCACAGGTAGAAATTGCTATTCGAACAGACGAATTTGTCCAATATATTTGTTGATCACTCAAGATGAGAACTAGTATTATAAAATATAGTTTATAAAAAAATTACAAATTTTTAAAATTAAATTTTTATACAATTTAATTTCTTTTAATAAACAATTATTTAAAATAAATCTAAAATTGTAAATTATTTTTATGACTTATCACTTATCATACAATTTGAAATAAAATAATTAATATTTAAATTTATAAATCAAAATATTAATAATACAAATTATAAAAAATTGAAATTAAAAAAAAGTTCCTAAAAGTATGCAAAAATATATAAAAACTAAAAAGAATTTAATAACTACAATTTTTATTAAATTGTTCTAGGTTAAGTAATTTTTAAAATTTATAAAGGAAAAAATAAAGTTTAAAGTTAAAAAAAAAACAAACTACCAATTTAATAATAAGTTTATACTATAATTAAAATGAAAAATTTTAAAATAAGTGCATCTTAAAATTACTATAGAAATTAAAATAAAAGTTAAAATTATTAAAAATTTTCATTTGTATAGAACAATACCGTTAATTCAGATTCATCCACTTCAGCTGCATAATCGGTATTTTCTTTTGTTACATTATCAGAGACGACTATATCTTGACGTGTTGTTGAATCAGGATCTGGACTTTCGCTAAAGGTAGTCATTTTGAATATTTGGTTATTTTCCCGCTTTTTTTTACAAAATTTTTCTTAAGCAAATGTGTGCAAACACTTTTGAATTAATTATTTTTTGTGAAAATTTATTGAAATTTTTAATTAAAGCTTTTAAATGTTTAATATTTAATATGTTATATATTTACATAATATTATGTTTGTTTTATATACATTCACAAACTTTTTCTTTTGTTTCAAATAACATGCTGTATTTTTTTTTGTATATTTTATACTGAAAACTTCAAGAATCATGTCATATAAATGCACATTAAGTGCTTTCAACTTAATAAATGGGTTTATAAATTTTTTAAAAGTTTTTTTTTATAGTTTCAGTTCTCGTGATTACTCGTGGTGGTAACTATAAAATGTTTAAATTATTAAGAATTAATATGAATGAACTTTAATTTTTATTTAGGTGTTTGTTAAAATTATAATTAAAAAAAATAATTAGTAAATTCTACTTGAATTGAAAAATGGTCAAGAATTTATTCAAATTTTTTATTTATTTAAAAATTCTGAATTTAAGGATTCCCGAAATATAATCCTCCTTTCATTGAGAATATTTTACTTTTAGCATTATTCGAAAAATTATATAAATAAAGATCTCTAAGTCCTAGAATTTATTAAAACACATTCCAATATAGCTATCTAATAATAAAATATTTCTAAACATGCACTAATGACTAAAAGATCTAATTTATAGATAGTTTCTATACGAGATAATTAAAATCTTTAAAGCTAAATATCTACTAAACACTATATGTAGCTATAGTTTAACTTTTAACTATAATTCAAAGCTAATAAATATTTCCTAAATCAATCTTAATTATTGAAATTAGAAATAGAATTAAATCTATAGGATATAAGAAAAGTAATAAAACTTACTTAAGATAGCTAATAGATTTAAAAAGTAGATTTTAGGCATTCCAAGATTATAAATCCAATTATTTAAAATTCAGCCTTTCTAATATAAAGTTCGAAAGCAAAGCTAAGCTATTGCATAACTAGCAATTAGCTAAGAATTTAAGTTCATATTTAGAAATTTGTTACGAATTTAATAAAGAAGACTTACCTTAAACTAAATTACTTTTGTAATTAATTGATTGTGATTTCTGGTATCAAAAATAATTCTAAAGAATGCTTTTAAAAAAATGTATTCTCTAGTATACACTATATGTAGCCTTTAAACAATACATAGCTATATTGAAAATACACTACATAGCCATATTGAAAATATGTTCATCATAATTACAATTATCTAAAGATACTAATTGAATCTTATAAGTTCTTTTGATAGATTTCTAAGTAAAATAATTTGATCAAAAGAGGAAAGAATATTTGATTCAATTTATAATTGAATTGCCATTAAATAACCATAAAAGATTTGCAGCTCTACGATGCAGAAATTTTTATGAAAAAAAAATTCTATTTATAAAATCAAATAAAAGAAAATTCAATTAACCAAAAAATTTTTAGAAACCTTTTTTTTATTGAGTTAAAAAAATATTATTACCTAGGCTTTTATTAGGTTATTTTATTATGTACCTATCTACCGTGCGAATGGTACTTTGCACAGGGTATAAAGTGATTTTTTAATTTTAAAATATATTCTTGAATACTAGTTAAATTTACTTAGTCCCGCGGTTCTTCCTAAAATTTAGGATGCATTTTTTGTTGATTTGATCAAATTCTGCAGGGCAAAGGTGATTCTTAGAATGTTTAGTAATTGATTAAATTGCTTGGCGGTTATTTTAAATGTTTAACAATATTAATATTGAAAAATTAAAAATTTTAATATTAAGGCAACAATTTAAAAGTTGAAGACAACATTGAATTTTTAGTTTCCTCATTAAATTTTTTTAAATAAATTTATTATATTAAAAATGTAATACCCTTTTTAAGATATTAATTAGTATTAAATACTAAAATAAAATACTTAAGTAAAAGATGAGTTATTATGTATTTTATTATATTATACAACTTTGATACTTTATCTTATATCATGACATGATATGAATGGAATTAATCATCACAAAAACACATAAATATATAATTAGATATAATTATAAGAAAACAAATGTTGATGAAAAGATAAAGAACTTAAGATAAAGTATTAACAGACAAGTTGTACAAAAGACTGTTGTTAAAATAATTAAATCTTTTATACATTAGTAATTTATATTTAATGAGATTATAATATCTATATATTAGAAAATAAATTTTACAAGTGATGCTATTTGTACTCGTATACATATATGAATACATATACACCTAAATTTCAAAAGAAATTATATATATACATATATATATAATAAATGTTTTTTAATATCTGCCAATTCATTTCTAACATTTTAATTTGAATGATCTTTGAATTGGGAAGTAATTAACTATGAGCACTTGTTGATAATTTGCAAACTACGAGTATTATTAAAATTTGATAATTTTCAAATTTTTTTGATAGTTAAAATAACTTGTAAAATTTAAATAAAGATTGAATTGTAATTTGTAAATCAGTTATTACTGAAAAATAACGGTTATGTACTTAGTAAAGTTAAACTGGAATTTTGAGAATAGTAGACTTGAATACCTAAGTTCTAAAAAACAAATCTTTCATGCAATAAAAGTTTGGATTCAATTCATTATCGTTTTATTGATAATAAAAACTCAAATAAAGATTCGAAGCTCTAAAAGAAGACCAAATGTTTAAAAAAGGTTTAAAATTTAATATAAAATCAACAAATGGCCAAAGGAAGCTATACGAAACTATTGAAAGTGAATTACTTTAGCAGTTTTGATTCACTTTTCAAGAATTTTACAACTTTAAAGATTTCTTAGAGGAAAAACTTATTTAAAATATATTTTGAACGTATCTTTGTATATATAATTAATGTGTCTTTTAATATTTTTTATTCTTAACCACTTCCCTAAATTTTTGTATTTTTTTATTTTTAATTGAATTTAATACTAAAATGTCCTTATAATTTTTAATTTAAAATTTCAATTTTTATTTTAATTATTTAATTTTCCTACATTCGTATACAATTATTAAATTAATTAATTAAATTTATTAATTAAATAGTGTTTTTTTTTTGTAATTAACATTTATAATTTTTAGAATTTAGGTTACTTTATACCACATTCAATTATCTAGGATTATCATATTTCAACCAACTGGACATAAAAGGATGTGATTTTTTTTCTTTCATATACATTTAATATTATTTCGTCCTTTCTTTTAAATTTTTTTTTTTTTTTAAATTAGATTTAAAATAAAAAAAAGCTGAAAAATCCTAAAATATTAAAGTTTAAAAAAATAATTTAATATTCAAATTTAATTTAAAAACCATAACATAATTTTTTATTTTAACTTTTCTTTAGTACCGTTCTTTTGGAAACGAAATGTTTTTTTTTTTTTTATCAAAAAAGTTTGCAAAAAAAATTAAATTAAAAATTCGCTTTTCTTTTTTTATTTTTATTTTTTTTTTTTTCTTCCTTTCCTTTTTTAACACAATTCATGTGATAAGAGAAAAAAATGTTTTTCACTTTCTTATTCACCTCACATATTCAATTTCCAAAAATTTTCTTCAATTTTCAAACTTACATTATATAAAATTTTTCCATTTTCTTTAAATATTCTTTTTTAATATATACGAATACTGTATATGAAATTTTTTTTTTTTGATTTTAAATACAAACTAACGGTTTAAATTTCTTACTTCTTAATTACAATAAACGGTAATTTGAAATGAATAACAGTAAAGTGAAAAAAAATAAAAGAATATACATATAACGGTATATTTTATCATATACAACAGTTTTTTTCAATTTAGGGTAGTCACCGTAAAATTTATTATATAAAGTATATACATATACAAACAAATTTATGTATATTAATATATTTCTGTGTGTGTATATATGCACAATATTAAAAAACCATAAAAAACCAAAAAAAAAAATGCAAAAACGAATAAATTAAAACTTTATTTTTTACTTGAAAGCGTCGCCACCACCGTCGTCGCTACGGTTTGTACTTATATTGTATATTGTTAAATTTTATAATCGTTTTGTTTTTTTTTTTTACCGTTACCGAATTTACGTTACACTTCTTTAAAAGGATATGTACTAACTGAAAATGAATAAAATTGAAAATTTTCTAAGTAACGTTATTTTAAGTTAAATATTTTATACATATATATGTATATATATATCATATAATATGTAGATATAACAAATACATAATTTTTCCGGTTATATTACCTAACTAATATATTATTATCCTGCTGTTTTATATTATAATAATGCACAGTATAACAGTTTATTTCTATTCGTAAACAAATATTTGTTAGAATGTTCAATAAAAAATGTTTGAATGTATTTGTAAAGAATACTGATTATATTAGGATATATATATATATATATAAAAGGAAAAGTAAAGAACAGCTGTAGAATAACTTTGAAAAATCAGGAGCTTTTTTGTTATCACTCACTATTCGTATAAAATACATGTGTTATACATATTGTATAACACCATAATGCATATATATACAAATATATTATTTATATACATATAATATCAACGAGTATGTAAGTTTATGTATCATTATTTATGACATTGTGCGTAATGTTTTTCACTTTTAATTTGTATTAGTAATATATTATGAAATGAATACTTTATATTGTACTCATATTTGTATATATATATGAGTACATTTTCTCATTATATACTATGTAAGTTATATATTGTTATATTGTATTGGGTAAGTTTTTACTATAACATTTTTTTTGTTTTTTTTTATAAATTGTGTTGAAAAAGGATAGAAAAAGACCCGGTTAATAAGTAATGTATTGGGAAGGGTCGTAATGGGGTGTAACTGATAATGGGTGGTAGCGAAATTAAAAAAAAAAAGCTGCGGGAGGTAGAAAGTTATATACGAATACTGAATAAATGCACAAATATAATTAATGGTAATGATAATATTATATACTTCGTATTTTATTTGGTTTGTTATATTTTCTACCACAGACAGGGTATAAAAAAACTTCATTTTAAATTTTATATGTTGTTGCGTTCTATTTTTCTTTAAGGACGAATAAGAAGGATAAGGTTTTTTGTTCTAGAAAATATTATACAGAAAATAAAGGGAGAAGAAGCTAAAAAAATAACATTGAATAAAAAAAAAACAAACTTTTGACAGAGGTAAAAATATTTGTTTTTTTTTTGTTTTACTTTTGGAATAATTTTAAGTGTGGTGGTGAATAGGTCAGTTTTTTCTGTATATTCATTTTTGTTATCATCATTTAAATGTTGTCCTTTTTTTTTTTTGGTATAGGATTATTTTTGAGAGTGGTGTGTGTATGATACTGTGAGTTGTAAAATTAAACGAACACAGTAATTTTCTATTTTGAAATCAAAGGTAAGTGATTTTAATTAAGTTTATTTAATATTGCGTACAATTAAGAAGGTCAGTTTTTTATAAAACAATTTGTTTCTAATTTAAATTTCGGAACTAATAGAAGAACATCTACACGCAGTGATGAGCTGTAACCGGTTCGCACCGGTTCTATAGAACCGGTTGTTAAATTTTTTGTAGTTTATAGAACCGTTTGTTAATTAGGAATCAACAAATTAATTTTGTTGATACCTAATTAATAGTTGGCACTATATTTAAAAACAACCACTGCTGGTTATTATCAGGCAATCGCGTAGAGAGAGAAATTCTCAATTTTTTTTTAAATAAGCACCAATTTTTTAAATTTTGTATGAAAAATTTTAATTTTTCACCGTTCTTCTATGTTTTGATATACTTCCCGTTAGAAAAATTAAAAAATTTTTATAAAATAATAAATTTTGGAATTTTATCTAACAGCTGTAAAAGAAAAATATAGTGCAATGTATACTTTTCATTCATAAATTAAGGTTTAAAAAAAACCCTTCATGAGAATAACTAACGTGGAACAACCTTCATTGACATGCTAACGCATACTAAAATAAAAATAAATCTATTCAAATAAAACGATATTTTATTGAAATAAAACGATTTTTAGTTTTTGGTTTTATAGAACCGGTTGTAAAATGTTTGGCAGCTCATCACTGTCTACACGTTTTTTATTAGAAAATTTGAATTGCATAATTAAACTGGATTTTGTCTTAATACTTCAATTAATGTTTAATAATATTATAGATGAATTTCATTTAAATATTCAAAAATGTAAACGTCTGATCTTGAATGAATCTTTTAATCATATAAAATTTAATTCTAAAATTGGAGATAATATAAAATTGATGTAAGACTAACTAATTAATAGGCGATTTAGGAATATTCTTGATATTAAATTGACTTTGAATTCACTTATAGAATATATTGCATATAAAGCGT
The DNA here is from genome assembly GCA_963082915.1 of Dolichopus griseipennis. Classification (NCBI taxonomy): domain Eukaryota; kingdom Metazoa; phylum Arthropoda; class Insecta; order Diptera; family Dolichopodidae; genus Dolichopus; species Dolichopus griseipennis. The sequence continues at coordinate 10,528,228 of OY720442.1, forward strand.
TTTCCATTCTAGGCTTCATAAACCAAAATTCAAAATCGTATTTGGATACCTAATAAAAAAAATATGATATTGGATGCTAGAAGAAATGTTGCAGCTGGGATGTTTTCCTATAATTGCCTTCAGATTTTATGGTCGTTCTAATTTATTATTATAACTCTTAGTTTATTATAAACTTAATTAATTGATTAATTCGAAAATAAGGAGTTAAATAAATAAATAAAATAAAATATTTAAAAACTATTTAATTTGTACTTAGTTAAAATAGCATTACAAAACTCTGTTCCTAAGATTGGTTGCAGATGTTATAAATCCCCCGTGTTATAAATCTTATGGTAAAACTTAAATACTTTTTTCTATAATATAGAAAAAGTGATGTTTTAAAGCTTTGGTGTGATAACATGAATGTCCTTTGATTTGAACCTTAAATCCTTAAACCAAAAGAATTTACATAAGTTTTTTATCTTCGGATAATTAAACATTAACGAAGTTCTTTAATTTTTTTGATAATAAAAATTTATTACAAAATAGTTTTTTTCCCTTTTTTGGTGGATCTCTCAGTCACTTTACCATTTTTTATGTTGATTAATATTATGTTAATTTATGGTAAATCTAATTTGTTTTTATTATTAAATAATCTTAAACATTTATAACTACTTATTTTTTTAAATTTTGATTTTTTTTTGGTTTTTTTTTATTTACCAAAAAAATGTTGACACAAAAAACACTTGCAAATAAACCACTAACTTAATATTTTGTTTATTCTGTGTTTTTTTAATAGTGATTTTTCCTTCATTATATACATTATATAATATTTTATATGAAATTTTCTTCTAACATTGTTTTTTATATACCGCCATTATAAGGTATATTATATGTATAAATTATGCGACAAAAAAAAAGGCAAAGGTCACCAGCAAAAATGGTAGATAATAGGAACCGCATATAAAAGAAATGAACAGAAAAAACAAATTCACTAGGTTCATGGTAATAAGATATGTTTATAAAACACAAATGTTGACAAAATCATATTTTGTTGTTCTAATTTTTTTTTTTTCAGGTTAAAAAATATAAAAGTTATACTGAAAACAATCTTGGAAAAAAAAGTGAAATAGCCAAGGTCAAGCATTACTTATCACTGATTATGTTTTGTCATACAAAATTTAGATATATAAAAATTAATTTGATTAAATATTCATGTTTCTATAATTTAAGTACAAAAATATTGATAATAAAATGAAAACAATGCAACTTTAATTTTAATAAGTAATAAATTAGAAGAAAATTTAATTTAAATTAAAAAAAAAATAACGGTTTTTTTAAAATATACTTTATATTCTACCTCTTTGAAGCAATTTAAAATAAAATTTCAAAAACGATAAGGTATGTAAAGGTATAACAAATATATCAAGAGGTTCGTTTCACTTTCTATAAGACTTTTTCTGTAAGAATAAGTAGAAATACTAAATTTTAATTCTACAATTTTAATTTTCGAAGGTATTTATTATAAAGTTTTAGATATTTCATTAGTTCGTTATTTTTTTAGATGTTGCGAAGCTTTATTTAACTGCGAAACAATAAACTTTAAATATAATTGAAATCTCCAGCAAAAATTTAAGCACAAGATGAATACCCAAAGTAAAATTTACATTTTCATGTAGCGAAATTAATAGCAAAACTATCCAGGTTGTTTAAAATATGGTTTTATCATAACCTAGTATTACTCAGTATCTAAATATAATAAAAGACAAACTGCTTCTGATTAGCGTGCCCTATATTATGTTAAGTGTTATTTATACACTTGCATACATAAACATAAAAAAAAAAAAAAGCATTGCTAAAATGTTAATTTAAATGGATTACAAATTTCTTTTACTTCTAATATAATATTTAATAAAAGGCTATAGAAACTACGTGCCCTTTTTATCAAAATTAACACTTAGCAATAGAAATAGCCGGTCGGATAAGTAACCAGCTATCTGTCAAAAATGGTTAAAAATATTGAATTATATGAAAGTGTCTACAATAGACGCAGCCCTGACGCAGCCATTAAAAAAGTTGTTTAACTTTTAACTTTTTCGCTTTTCAAATGTATTCAAATGTCAAATAATTGAACGTTGAAAAATATTTTTTATTGAAAAATAAAAAAAGAAATAACAACATTTATAAACTTTAAACTATTGAATACACAATAAAGTTTAAACTATTGAATATTTTTTAATTCATGAAATTTGTAAACAAAACAATGTCAAAAAACGCTGTCATGTACATTTCATTGTAAACACTCATTTGCTGACTACGTAATGAGAGTGAAACGAGAGTGTCATTGTAGATAGGCTATTAGCGGTGGTTACGAAATGTATAAATTTTTAGGTTATTAGGGTTTAATTCAAACCTAGATCAGTTTTTATTTAGATATTTGTTTTGTAAATGCGATTAAATTCATTAAACTATATTCGTAAACTGCATTTTTATTATTAAAAAGTTTCAGTAAAAACATAAAATATCTGAAATATTATATTTCTTAAAAACTCCAATAATAAAATATTAAATAAATAATTTATAAAAAATGTTTAATTATAGCCATAAGTCAAGAATTTTAGTATTTTAAAAATTAATCAAATTGTAAAATTATTATCATCAAGTAATTCTTTTAAATTAAAACATATATATTTTTCTCGCATCAGTAATAGCCCTAGTAGCGAAGTGTAATTACTTAAATTTTTAAATAATATAAATTTTAAATCATCGAAAAATAAACTTAAAAAATCAAATGATTAGATTTAAAATTTATTTAATAACTCTTAAATTAAAATTTCCAGAAAGAGATTGTTTACAGTTCAATCTCGTAAACTCGTGATTTATAATATTAAAATTAAGTTTTCTTAAATAAAATTACTATTCTCATTATAAAATAAACAAATTCCAATACAAATTGCACCATTCTGAAATAAAAATACAACAGCTATCAAAATAATCATATAATACGTTCACTAAAATACCTTTTACACAAACTACATATTTCAAAAATCACTATTTTCATATGGGATATATAACTATTATTATTTTAAAAAAATAAACTTCAATGAAAGTTTTTGAACTCATCCATGACCAGAAAATTAAATGTAAAAACTTAATGATGTGTAATTGAAATTTGGAGAATATAAAGTAAATATTGTTCAGACTGATGTATGCAAGAAGCTAGTGAAGGTAGTGAAGATTCGAAATAAGATAAAAAATTATTGAATATATTTTGACTCCAAAGCACAATAAATTTGATAATTTATTTTTTACTTTTATATACAGATTATTTATGTAGAATGGTGCTTTACTGATTTGAAAAGTGCATCCCATGTACTTTTGTACAATATTTTAGCATATACATTCACACCTACACTCACAAGACTTCCATATGTGATATTTTTAAAGTACTCTACTTATTATAATATCAAATATCTAAAGTATGATTTACCTAGATAATCCCACTTACTGCAATTTTAAATTTCTAATCTTCAAAATAACTTAAACATAGATAAACCAGTGAACAAAATTACAAGGTTCAAAATATTTCTAAACTTTAAAATAAAATGGACAAAATATATTCAAAAAAAAAAATAGAATATTTTAGTAAAAGATAATAAATTTTACATAGTTTAAAGTTTTAACCATAATCGTAGTTTGATTTCTTTTGAATATATTAGATATGAATATCTTTGTAGATTATTTAAATAAATACGCTATTTTATATAAAGAATCTTAAGATTGTTTTTTTTTTTTTTGAATAAATTGAGATAATTCAATGCACAACAAAAGAAAATTCATTCATTTCAGAAGATTAAATCACATTCATTTGTTATATTTTTTAAATAAAAATTTCAGTATATACAGTATACACCCTTCAAACACATATGCATATATATTATAACATACACACATCTATCAAGATATATTTTTTATATAATAAAAAGTTGTGTATGAAACAGGTGGTTTTTAAAAAAAAAATCAAAAATTTACGGTGCAGGGTCATAAGTCCCTTAGGGATTTATGCCTCACTTAGTGGGACGTAAATCCCTAAGAGACTTATGAGCCACTTTAAAATATTCACGTGGGACATAAGTCCCTTTACAAGTGGGTCATAAGTCCCTTTAGGAAATCTAAAAGTCTTCTCTGATCTTTATAATTTGAAGTATGGTAATACAAAAATATATATAAGCAAAATATTAGATGTACAACAATATGTATTTATATAATTATCTACGCGAGATACTATAGGAAGCATATTTAGGTTTGTTAAAAATCAAAGTTGCAAATTTTTGCAAAATAGCCTTTCAAAATGTAGTTTAAATGTAAAATTTTGTTTTTTTTTATTTAATTTTGGAAAAAGGGTCAACTCTGTGTACTGGTACTCTGATTTCGAATCCAACCCCAAAATGTGTACTATTACTAATAATTTTTAATCTGAGAACTGTAT